>JACDQD010000006.1:2658033-3276322 GCA_019843655.1 Lethocerus indicus
ACGTTGGGCGATTCTATGTTTTACTGAAATGGAAATTGCACAATTCTAAGCAGAGTGAGTTCCGGTTGGCAAGGAACACTGGTTAGGCAACATTTAATGTTTATTTACTACATATTTAATAGGATCTTCCTTCTTAAGTCCATGCAAAGATTTCTTATTGTATTCGGATCCTGTTTCTTTTATTAAAACCAAAATATATATTAAGTGATAAGTTCACCCCTGAAAGTCCTCCAAAATGGCGTCACCGGCCCGGCTAGCTCAGTCGGTAGAGCATGAGACTCTTAATCTCAGGGTCGTGGGTTCGAGCCCCACGTTGGGCGATTCTATGTTTTACTGAAATGGAAATTGCACAATTCTAAGAAGAATGAGTGCCGATTGGAAAAGAAGACTGGTTAGGCCACATTTAATGTTTATTTACTGCACATTTAATAGGATCTTCCTTCTTAAGTCCATGCAAAGATTTATTATTGTATTCGGATCCTGTTTCTTTTATTAAAACCAAAATATAAATATTGTGATAAGTTCACCCCCTGAAAGTCCTCCAAAATGGCGTCACCGGCCCGGCTAGCTCAGTCGGTAGAGCATGAGACTCTTAATCTCAGGGTCGTGGGTTCGAGCCCCACGTTGGGCGATTCTATGTTTTACTGAAATGGAAATTGCACAATTCTAAGCAGAATGATTGTCGGTTGGAAAAGACGTCTGGTTAGGCAATTTTACTAGATATTTTATAGGATCTTCATTGGAATCTTCTGGTTCCAGCCCCCGGGTTGGGCGATTTTTTGTTTTGCAAAATTTTGAATTGGAGGCTTTTTTCAAATATAGATTGGAGTCCGATAAACCAACCCTCATCAGGTTGATTTTCTTTCCTTTTTCAGAATGTATTATAAATTGTATTCGTTGTGGAAACAAGTTTGATTTAAACCGCTAACACATAAATTCCCATTTCCCTATTCTAATATTGTTCGTGTGCTCTTATTATTCTCAATTTCAATCACCGGCCCGGCTAGCTCAGTCGGTAGAGCATGAGACTCTTAATCTCAGGGTCGTGGGTTCGAGCCCCACGTTGGGCGGAATTTATTTTCGAAAAAAAATGTATTCATGCCGTAACATCTCTGGGCTTATCATTCGTTATCAGTATTACTTTTCTTTTATGTTAAGATGCCGTCTCTATATCACTGATGTTTGCCATGTCAATGAGATTTGAGTACGTGATTGATTGTGAAGATTTGACGGTGTCCTGGAGAACTAACGGACTAATTAATGGCCGGTTGATTAAGGTCTGTTTCTATTAAGGTCTTTTTCTAAAACTCTTGTATGGGTCAGTGGGAATTGCCCCTTATTTTTCTAGATTAGTCGAGCTTCTTCTTGGTACACTGCGTGAATACTGCCCGGCAAGTTATAAGTAGTCGTTGATCAATAAATTTTGAAATCAATTTCAGACACACTGCAGTCAACCAGGTAGAAAAGAGCATGGATTTTTCCATAGAACCCAAAGAACTAGCCGAACGAACAACGATTGGATTGAAATTAACCTTATAAGTCACGCGGAAATTACATTATGAATCGACTGTTTGGGAGATGGCGGCGAATTGTAAATTTGCACAATGCGGGTGTTCGATTACAAAGGCGGTTAATCTGGGCCACTATTACGGGGGGTTGGGCAGAACTGAAATAGTGCCGATGCATTTTGGTCTGCTGCCAAATCAGGAACGCTAACAGCCGCCTGAGGCTGAAAGGCGGATGATATTCTTAAAAGAACCCCGATACGATTATTAAAAAACGCCACCCTCCGCCCATCAATCAACCCCCCACAATCGACTGTTAGAAACTGATTAGATTACAGTCAACATCTCTGTTCTAATCTTAATTTTAGACCCTGATACTGAACACTGGTACCGTTTTTAAATACTACGTGTACCCAAAAGTAATCGACAATTTGATAAGGTGTATTTTGGTCTTGAGGACTTCCTCAAGAGGGGAATCGAAAATTTGCCGGAAAAGTGGCCGGAGAGTTGTCGATAATATCGGTGAATATATAGTAGATTAATAATTGAAGTTTCGTTTTTAGCAAAATAAAATGAATTCCAAAGTCAAAATATTGATTACTTTCGGATACCCCTAATATGGTGAATTTGATTACCACAACATTTTCAACATTAAAATTCAACTCTTAAGCAAGAACTTAACTCCGAATTTACTTTGTATTAAAAGAAATTAATACAAATTGGGATAGATCAACAACAGATCCCAAGTATCACACAAGCACAAATTATTAATTTACGTTTATTTTCTCTAAATATTATTTTAAAATATTGTAGTGAGCTCAAAAGTTTAGTTAATACCGATAATTCCTCAATGTCCTTACAGTCCAAGGAGAAAGCCACATCCATTTTGTCCCTACACTTTTTGATTCATCCTTCATATAGAAGTAATTTCTCTTATCGAAGAGAATTATAGAGGCGTGTAATAAAAACCCTTGCGTGAAAAAAAAATAAGAGGGGCATTTGACTTATATTTCATTCTAAACCCAAGATTAGAATTTAAAACCCTACTAGGATAACTCAATGATTTCCACTGAATTATACTACCTCGATTTCATTAAGTTGATTCGTGAATAAGAGCTTCGGATATAAAATAGAGTTACAGCCGAAGCCAGGATTCGAGGTTTAGAAAGTTAAAAGGAAACAACTTTCAACTGTGGGGTGCGGAGTTACCCTCCTTGTATCTTCCACCCCTAGGTCCCTTTTACTTCATTATCCGTTTTTTCCCCCCCCCTCCCATTGTACGTCAAAACGTCCCCACTATTTTTTTTTTCCTGTCCGCAATCGCCCAGCGTGGAAATAATGGGCCACTCGGAGTCAGTTATGACAGGGCGGTGATAATATCGTGTCCTCCCTGCGGAAAAAGTGGACGCGGAGGGGAGGAAATAAAAATCCGGAAAATATAAAAAAATACAATGTGGGGGGGGGAATTACGATCTAATGTGTGATGGACGAGCGTTTCCCAAATTGGGCGGCGAATTAAACGGAGCGTGTCCATTCACGAAACGCTCGGATTACATGAAAAAATAATAATCGATGTCCTCGTAAATACAGTGAATGGAACGAATTAGGGACGACACTGATTGCTTTAGAGTCATAGTGTGAACACAGTGGAAAACTAAATACTTGTTTCCGGTGTTATCGGAAGGCAGTAGCAAAATCTAAAACGGAATGAGAATAATTAATAGGGTAAACGTGCTCAATGAACCAAGGAAGATAAATTAGTTGAGAAGCTAAGGCTTAAAGAGCGTGAATTAGAACTGTCTCAGGATTTCGTCTTCGGTCGGTAATACCCGGTTTTTTATGGATTTGAAACTCATAAAATCGCAGAAACTCGTTACTACTTGTGGGGAATGCTGATCGGTGTACTATGGTATACTGAGGTCGGATAACAGTATAGGTTGTAATTTAATTTAATATACCTGTTTTTGTGGTCTGCGAGGGTTTGGAATACTGTAGGTTCGTGATGTTTCTGTCTCCTCTCGCCGGTTTGGCCTTTTGCTAGACCGGTTTCGGCCGCTCGCCATCTTCAGTAGCGGTGTTAGTCACTGTTAGCACTTTGGATGTCACTTTCACATGTACTGTAGTGTTTGTCAGTTTGTCAAACTGTTTGTCTTCGGATTCTGTTAATCCGTTTTCTAAGTGTGAGTCAGATTGTCGGAAGGGGTGGTGTGATGGTTGGGCGGATGTGATCTTTAATAGGATTATAGGGGTAAATATGGCGTCACTCTGGTAATTAATTTTCTCATTTATAATTTTGTTTTTCTTATGTTTGAAGATTTCCAGGTTTTCTATAATATCCAATTCTTTTCCTTTTGATGATCCAATGATCTTTTGATGTTCATTGTTGTTATGATGTGGTTGGCGAAATTGGAATCTGTTTTGTATATTATGGCTCTGATATGTTCCTTGTATCTGTCCTCTATTTTCCGCCCTGTTTGGCCGATGTATATTGTATGTAGGCTGTAATTTAGATCTCGGCCTCTGATTAGATTGTTAGATGCTCGTTCAAGTTGCGGAAATCACCGGAGACATATGGTTGGAATTCGTTGGGGGAACGCGACACGATAATTTCTCTTTATTCTAACTTAAATCTCGTCGGCGCGATCTGGGCTTCAATCGAAGAAAATGTCCCCTGCCGAATATTCCAACTTTTTTTTTGTAAATTTTGAATTTCAGAGTTGACTGCAACAGACGACTGTTGCTGCATACCCCATTGTACTTGGGCAGGTACGCGCTCTGACTTAGGCCTGGGGGTGAGGGAGCTGGCTGTCCGGGCGGGTACACCGACTCCTTTCTATTCTCTCCCGTTCTGCCGGCGGCCTACACTGTACAATATAGCCCATAGACTATGGGCCTCCGGGCCGGGCCGGGGGGCCCATTGTCATGTGAGTGCCGCCGCCGCCGCCCCGCATACAGAAACAGCTGACTAAACCGAAAGGGAAAATCGCGGCCGAAAAACCGTTGATATTTTTCACGTCACGACGACGGCAATTTTCCGCGATACAATTTTCGTAAATTCGTCTCGGCGCGCTGCAAAATCCGAATCTGGGTTCACCCCGGTGGTGGTAGCGGCGGGGGGGGGGTCAAATTTTTAACATTAAACTTTAGGCAGCTTTAAATAGAAAAGGCGAGGGTTGGAAATACTCGATAATAAAATACCGCCTATAAAGACCGATAATACCACCTGAAAGCTACCAGGTATACTGTAGGTCCGTGATGTTTCTGTCTCCTCTCGCTGGTTTGGTCTTTTGCTAGACCGGTTTCGGCTGCTCGCCATCTTCAGTAGCGGTGTTAGTCACTGTTAGCACTTTGGATGTTTTTTGGGCATCCTCACTGCCCACTGTCACTTTCACATGTACTCATATATGTCAGTCGTTTATATTGTGTTCTGTTATTGTTATGTTTGTCTTCGGCTACTGAAGATGGCGAGCGGCCGAAACCGGTCTAGCAAAAGACCAAACCGGCGAGAGGAGACAGAAACATCACGAACCTACAGTATTCCAACCCCTCGCAGACCACAAAACAGGTATATCAAACTACCAGGTATAGTTATTTCCCCTTTGGTTTTGTATGATATATTGTGAGTTTGTTGGCTAAGGTAAACTTTGATGTCCCCTTTAGTAATGGCCTCGATGGTCCAAATTTACGGTTTAAATCGATTCTTTTGATTTGGGTATGCGGAGTACATTAAATAGTGAAATTACACACTGGATATTTAATTATGGAATATCCGTTCAGTTCTATGTATATTGTTATTATTCCGAAAATTAGTATAACACCGTTGAGTTGTACGATATAAAATACTTACATGGTAAAATTCGGAGTGCCCGAATCATGTTAAAATACTTGTAATTATGATTATTATTCAAAATAAAAGATGATTGGTCTCATGTGTCGGTTCAACTCAGTTTTGCCCTAATCCCCAAATGGGACTCGATTTAAAAAACTAAATATTTGACAAACTGGTTTTTCAAAACATCTCTGGAGGTACTATTTCTGGTAATAATGCATCATAGCAAGTAAATTTTATGCAAAATTTTCAAAAAAAAAATTTGGTACTTAAAATGTGTTGAAGGGAAATTGTGAAGTTAAATCCAGCATAACCAAGCGATTTAGGCCAAAGAGGGTTTGAATTATAACTTCATTAAGTCGGATATGCTACTGAAGATGGCGCAAAGAAATGCATTTTCCAAGAGTCTGGATTTCGACACGTCGGTAAGCGCGATATTCACTCGCGATAATACGTCAAGACTGAAGAGATGATAATTACAGCAAACTGTTTTTTATCTCCGGAACGGTACTCCCTTATCACAACCGATAATGAATCAATAATTGAAAATACGAAACACGATTTCAACGGCATCGATAAGGACGTTGCAGAATATTCGAGTCAATTTATGTTTTGGGGGGAAATCATGAATTAGACCGAGATACTGCTCGAAAAATCATTGTGGTCGTATTATTTGTCAATTTAAAATACCTGTTTTCCTGTGTCGGTGAAGGTTTCTTATAGCGATAAATTAGTGTGGCATTGCATCAGCACAGCCGCAGTTTACTTTGATATTTTTTTTTTTAACAACAGAGACCTGGAAGGACATTCAGGCTTTATTAAAGAGACGATAATAAATAAATGTATTTACTGTATAACTGACATTTGAAATATGTAACATCATTAAATTAAATATGGGTGGACTGCATTAATGCTTGTTTGTGTTTAGGTTTCAATGAGGCAATGAAAATGTCTTGAATTGAACCAGGCGTATTGAACAGTTTAACTGCCTGCAATAGCTTCTATTTATCGCGTTGAGAGCGTCAAGTTGTAAGGCAATAAAAGTAAAATTGCGGCATTGAAGAATGCAGAGAAATGTCCGAAGGGAGGCAGGTACGGGCCCTTCATACCAGTGGGTATGATTGACTCCGCTAATTGCAGCCCTTGGACTCTGCCGCAGGCCGAAGAAGGGTGGGAGAAGCTTGCCGCCCGTAATTTACCGTAAAATGCCAATAGGGATTACTTATAATTAACTCGTGCTTGGTTTGTAATTATTAGGCCTCACCCCGTCTATAAAAGTCTTCAACGGCCGTAAACCCCGTCGGACACCGACGGGGGGTGCAATTAAGAATACCGGCGAAGGTATATATCACCGCGGAACCGAAAAGACATTTGAAGCCAACAATTAAGAAAGGGCTTCGGATAAAATTTTATCATAAGGACTTCAATTATGGCCGAACCTTCATTCTGTTGTCTAGGAAAACGGAGTTTCGGCGAAAATGTTTCGTTATTTATCGACCCGAAGTTCACGCCCTTCGGAGCGTTCGTGATGGAGGAGGTTTCGATTGCTCGAGAATTTTATTAATCTTCAACAATGCATTCCTTTCTAACTTTGTGTTTTTGTTGTTTTCAGAACTGAACGTGGAAAACCGTCACCGCCAACGACTTTCTGCCTGCTATCGACGATGGCGATGAACTGAATCCAGCTGAAGAGATGGAGAACCAGAAGAGTTGTGATATTCCAGGACCAGTCCCAGATCACAACCCCAGAAACATAATTTTACCATTTAACATAATTAAACCATTTCCCGATACTTCGGAAGTTCAGTAACAGTGCTTAAAGCCGTACTGAATTTACATCTTATTGCAAATTTCGACTGAATACCGTAAACTCCGGCGAGGCACGAATTTCTAAAGATTTTCGTACCTCTAGTCGGTCCCCGTCGAAGAAAACTTTCTAATAAATTTGAAAGGCGCATCTTCTTTTCTCTTTTACCTCAATACCGTTCAAAAGGTTGATAGTGCGAGGGCAAATGTATACCATTGAGAGGTCACGGCCCCACACTACCTCCTTCATGACCCCGCCGACCCCGAAGGAGAAAGACCGCAAGTCGATTTTAGCATTCGATAATTGCGACTTACCCGTTATTTGTGGAAGTTAACGATATCTTCGGTGTCTCCAGCGTTTCGGCCGTCGCCGAAATACGTATTTTGCGGTCGTACGATGTGAATACATTCGGAATTGTTACTGCAGAAATCACAGTTTACGAAGACGGAGAACAAGCAATTTATAATACCCGGACTGTAAAAATTCCCAATATTGATTCCGCTTGTTCCAAGACTCTCACGTGCGCAATTTATATTATAAATTATTCGGTTGTAAATTTGAATTTATTTCCAGCGAAGGCCCTCAAAAACCCGAAGCAATCCGCTATACAAGCAGAGATTTTCGGTTTTTTTTACGGTACTCTATTAGCCTTCGCAAACGATCGACTATAGTCGCAAACAGTCGACTATAGTACAATCTCCCTTGAAGATTGCGACACGAATTTCACTCATTTTATGATCAGGAATTTTCCTAAAGCGATGGAAATTAATTACTAACTTATAATAAGAAAATATGAGAAGCTATTCCGATATAAAAATATTAAGAGAGATAATTTTTTTTTCATTATTCTGTATTGCGTGCGAAATACCTTCCTGGTCAGAGTTAGAAGGCAGATTGATATTTTTGTGTCCAACTAATGTTTAATGTATGTGTTCAGTGGAGAGGATTTAGCTTTATTTGTTGTACATTTTTTGTGTTTCTGTCTCATGACAGGACCACAAAAAATCTACGGTATTCCAGCTTTATTTGTCGCTTTCTTGATTTCCTGCTGGCCCAAGTTACTTGGCTAAAAATCAGTACCGATTCCCCCAATGCAATAGGGGGGAAAGTACGAAAATTGTTGCAGGGGCAGATGTTGACTTGTGTACCTGAGGCCGGGACCTGAGCCGCGCCAGATCCTGGGACTGGGTTGGCACAAAGAGGGCGAGGAGTTTAAACGCTCCGGGGCCCGTGCCAGCGGCGCGTGCTCTTTTTCGGCACATCTGCTGCCCTACCTGAACTCTGCGGGGTTCTTCACCCTCCCATTTCATCTGGACGGCGCCTCGCCTATTATGCCATTCTGGGATATATAAAAAAAAAAAAGTACGACACAATACAGTAGCCCGTCGACAATGGCGACCCTGGCACGTAGCACGAGTTCCTGAACACACACACACACATATAGCCCGGCTTAACGACTCGAGACTGCCGATATTTTAAAAATTCTAAAAGCAGTTATTTATAGCCCAATAGTCGCTCTTCGGAATTGAACATTTGAACGACAATGTTATTTCCTTTATACAGCACGAATCTTGTACTGAATAATGAACTGATTAATGAATAAATGGGAGTTTAAGAAGTTTTCTTGTTTCCTTCCATTCGAAACTATTCCATCACTCCGATCCTTTGTTACGACAGCTTTCCTCGCGTCGCCTTCCTGAAAATCGCCACATTAAGAGGAAACGGGCATGTGATTTCCTCATTATCTATTGGGTCGGCAACTAAGTCATTGCGGGTTTCGTAGCTAGATGGAGATGGCGTTATTTGTATTTTTACGCATTTTAAAACCTATAGAGTATTCTGAAATGTTTATTACGCGCCGACTATTCGTCATAAGGGTGCGTACACCCGAAGATGAGAAGAATCCGCAATTATTTAGTTGCCAAACCGATAGTGTAGGGGCTGGAGCGGGAGGACCACCAGTGGGTGGATTCTCCGTCAATATTACATACAAATTACACTGTTCCTAAATATCAGTATAAAAATTGTAGGCGTTACTTAAAATAAGAAACAGAGAAACGGGAGGAGGAAGAGAAATTCGGCGAAGTCGGCTTAAACGCCACCGGCCAAGAAGAAGTGCCACCACTGAGTGTGACTTCTTTAACTTGCCAAAGTTAACTATAATAGTTGATTGAATAGTTGAAGGAATTGATAAATAAAAAATTGAGCATTGATCGGGGGGAAACGTCCCGTTTCTCTCTGGAGGGCGAATCTGAATAGTTTGTTTATTCCGAAACCTGTCCCACCCCCCACAGGGGGCCGTGTACCTGAGCGACTGCAGGATATCGCTAATTAAAATTTCAATGGTCCGATGGTATTTTTTCGCCCCTCGCACGGTGGAGGTTGAGAGGGCGTGGTGCGTGGGCAGATGCAGATGCAGATGCAGAAGGGGAAGCCTGTTGATTCTTCGCATGAGCGTATATCTGCACATCTGGTAGATCTTCCTTCCTCCTCCGTCTCGGGGGGGCGGCGGGCGGGCACATGCCTCGCTACGGCTCAGGTAGTGCACATACATACACACACACACACACGTGTACGCATAGTGGAGGGCCTCTCTTCTTCTACTCGGGCACCGATTTCTGACAACAAAGAAGCCGACGTTTCCTTCCTGTCCCCCACAGTAGTAACACCTTCCTGTTTGCTCACCTTCGGGAAACCCGGTGGAAAAAAATCTACAACAGGAAGTTGGGACGACAAATACGCTAATCCCGTACCGCTCTTTTGCTACCGGAGGATAATTCGGCCCTTCGCGGGAAATGGAGCCTGGATATTTTCAAAATTATAACACAATAGCTAGGGGCAGTTGTCGAGGAGCGTTGAATTGAAGCCAGATTTGGGATGAGGAGGAGGAACATTAAGTAGTATAATAAAATCGGAATGTTATGGAAATTTATTTGGACGTATTTTAAAAAGTTCAGTATCTAATAGATGAACGTGATTGAGATTTACGTCGAAAATCATTATTTCCATTTTCAACTGATTGGAATTTGGTATTTTTTAAAGTTTTTCCTTACTCTTTTTTCGGGTGGCATTAGTGAAAGTTTCTTCCCGGTAGGACCATCCTCTTCCGAGGAAAGATTTCCTCATTTTCCGACCCTAAATCAGCAGAGGGAAAACCTTCATCAACTTTTCCTGAGACAGTGGATCGTCGGTAACCGGTGTAATACTCCAGTGTCCTCGCCGGAATTGTCTAAATTGGCGGTAAGGAAAAAAGTTTAAAATACGAATTTTCCGAGGCAAATGCAGTATTGAAATTTCTCGGCCCGGGTACGCAGGGCGCATAAATTTCTTCAAGGGAAAAAGGAAACGCTCAAGTGTTATGGCACGTGCCAAAATGGCAGATGGAGTGCCTGTTGCTTGCCGGTCGGCGGGAGACATCTGCTCGCCATCAGGTGGCGGTAGTAGATTCCGCGACGGCCTTTCGGCCGATTCAAATAACAAAGGCCCCAAACCAACTGCTCGGCGTTCCGATCTTGATTCGGAGCGATTAAAAGCCAGGTTGATCTCATATATCCGGTCGCATCTCCTGTCAATGGCGGTATGCAAATACATTTTCATCCCCTTTGTTTGGCCGACATTAATAATTCAGATCTTCACCAGTCGATTGTATCTTCCCCTGTTTTATTACTAATAATATTTACACGCGAATTGTGATTTGAGAACAATAAACAGAAACTCAATAGCAACGGCGGTGCAAATGATCAAATATATCTAGAATAGAATATTTTAGTAAATCCATTTTGCTGGAAAGATCTAAACTCTCTTGCTTAAATCGCTATGTCAAAACCATTTCAGAATTTTGTTGATCAGAATGAATGTTTCAATGTACTTCTGGGTATGAACCCACATTCGTACAATTTAATGTATATCCCGTGTGCATTTAAAGAAGTCAAAATGTTTGTAAAAAAGGCGACATAGAAATTGAGAAATTTCATTTTGGATACTTTATATTGATGATTTTAATGTAATTTTCATAATTAGCGATAAACCCTTGACGCTTGAGAGACCAGGGGGATACAGATAATTTTTATTTTCTTTAAATACAAATATGACATTGATAAAACGATATGCAAATGATGATTCGTACATGCATTCCGGCCTACGGGCCTTTCTACATATATATACTTAAATAGTATGTTACATTAATCTTGAATTATTTACAATATTGGCGTAATATTCGGGAAAATTTACAATAAAAACCCGAGAACTTCATTCACTGAGAGACCAAGGGGGTTGTTACCTAGGGTGCAATAGGGGGGACCCTTTAATATTACTTATTTTTATTACTAATATATTTATTATCAATACGTTTTTTGTTTTGTTTAGTTAGAAAAACCTCAAAATTCAAGATTTCATACCGAAATAATGTCCTACTAGCAGATATTGGTAGAAATTGATCCTGCCAAGTGCTTCATGAACTGCGTCGACACAAGCGTCGGGCGGGCTTAGCATAATCAGTTTTCTTGGAGGCGCACTTCCATTTCCTTTAACGGAATTTTAATGAATCGTCTGCGCGGATCCTCCAGAGTTTTGCTCAGATTCGTGAATCACTGTACCGATTGACCGTCGTGAGGGTCAATTTCATCCCTCTCCCGGGGTGTTTTCCCCGTTGAAATGGAAACCCGGGGCTCTGATAATTGTGAAACGGACGTGTGTGACTCGTCGCTCTGATTAACGCCGGAACCCCGGCCTAACTTTGTGTCGGCTCCCGGGTGGTGTGGGGGCGATCCCCGAAGAGTATCCGGTCCGGGGGAGGTTTACGATTGGGGGCGGGGCCCGGAGTGAAAACGCCTGTTGCACTTCCTCCACGTCCGGCATCTGCTCATCCACAGGTACTGCCACACTTGTACTCAGTATTTATTTATTTTCACTCAGTAGTATCAGTGGGTTTGAATATAGGAATAACTTCGGGAATTCATTTGGAAGTTTAAATGAGGTATTGTTCTCTGAAAGCGATCGGGGAATTCTAAGATGAAGTGGGGAAGAAAATTAGAATTTTTTCCAAGTATATAGTGACATTTGAACCCTGTCCAGTTTCTACCCTCTACCCTACGAGCTGCCCCTGCTACCTCAACATATATGTGTTATAATTAAAGAAATTTGACGATTTTAATCGGAAAAGCGTTCCAGATTTTTTCCCCGCGTGGGAGGATGTCTAAACGCATTGAAAAAAAGGTTTGTCGGTGCATGAGATTATTGGGGCAGATGGGACGCCTGTTGCTTCCCCGGCATCTGCCATAATATCCCCCGTTCAGGTAGAGTGTCGTACACTACCGTCGCGATCGGCCTGCGCCCACTTCCTTTCCCATCTCCTCTCTCTCTCTCTCTCTCTCTCTCTCTCTCTCTCTCTCTCTCTCTCTCCGGATTGTCAAAACCAACCCCTCACCCGACCCCGCCCCCGCAGCAACGCCCGCGCACTTCCTTCCTGTATCCGACATCGCTTATACCGACAGATTTTTCCCTTCTGGAGAGAGACAGAAGACCCTTTGCATCCGGGCTAAATTCGCACCTAACGCAGGAACTTTTCCATTGAAAAGTAAAATATATTTTTCCATATACAGTCTCTACACCAATCGGTAAAAAATGAAGAATTTTGGCGTGTGGGACCCAAGCTTATATGATAAGAAAAAGCGATGATGTGTTCGGTAAGTATCCGGCCCGGGGAGATTTTCATGAAATGAATTATTTTAAATTTAGCGTACGCGAAAAAAAATGTCAATATCTGTACAATACGCCGCAACGCGTTTCTCCTTTTCGGTTAAACTGTTTTGAATTCAGCCCCACAAATTTGACCACGTCGGTCGGTGATCGATATCAGTAATCAAATTCACCCTTCACCGTTATTGCAATACGGGGGTAATCAGTGCGGGGGTGGATCGGACATCCGGAAAGCGCTTTACTCAAATGGGGTAGCACTAGCGAGAGACCGCCTGTTGATATCCCCTCCGATGGGGGGATGAGCATCTGCTCATCAACAGGTAGCATTATATATATATATTCTAC
This sequence comes from Lethocerus indicus, assembly GCA_019843655.1. NCBI lineage: Eukaryota > Metazoa > Arthropoda > Insecta > Hemiptera > Belostomatidae > Lethocerus > Lethocerus indicus. Next base: position 2,671,217 of record JACDQD010000006.1, read on the forward strand.
AATACCTATTTCCTTTACGGATGTGTCCAATTCTCATATGAGGGCAATTCAATAATTTATGTTTCAATATCGTTCAATAACATAGTGAATTGCTTTCTTTTTCCGGTGAACTCCTAGTCTAAAAATATAATTTTTTTGGTCTCAAACTGTCTGGCGACTAGTCCTTTAACATGATGTTCGCCTTGGGATAATTCTCATCCCCCAGCGAATTGTTTGGGGGAAATTTACATACCGTCATATAGATCCATTCCCACAGGGGCTTGAGATATGTTGTATAAATTATCAATTTTTTTTTACAAATAAAAAATCGCTGCGTATCCGGTCACCCTAGGTACACTCAAGGTACCACTTCCCCCCCCCCTCACCCGATACTGGATTATAGGTAGGTATCGAAGGGCTTTGTGCTGCGGGCCCTAAATAGGGCTCTGTCTGATTGAAGCACACTAGAATAGAAGCAGCTGGTGTTTGCTAGGTGCGCCGGAGCCCTTCGCCGGTGACTGGAGCACGTGCCTTGCAGGGCTGGCGCTGCCAACACTCCTCCGAAGGGAGGACGCCTGTTGCGCCCACACATCTGTGCTCCCACCCTGCTGCAGGTAGGCGGTGTACTCGGTGGACGGCTTCCTCGACATCTGCCCGAGGGAATCGGAGGAAATGCGGCACATGTCTCTTCGCCTTAACCCGTTCAGAATTCGACACCGCCGATATGTCAACAGGCGGTCGTCCGGTGAAATCATGCGAGTCATATACAACTCCAATCTTGGCCAGGAAACGTCATATTGGACACGGACGCAAATGAAAGAAAATTATTTAAATATATTATAAAAAATTAACCATTTTCGCCACCGAAAGGGTCGGTTTTTTTTCTATTTTGGCAACATTCAATCTCGGGTTCGATGTCCTATACAGGAATGATTTTTCAAACTAAATTCAAATTCATAATTTGTTTGTTTTAAATTTACTTTTATACCCTGAAATAATGAAATAAGGTCGGAAAAATATTGTTACAATATCATTTGATTTGTTTGCATGTTTTGGCCGATGTCATTGAATTTAAATCGATTGCCCATTCGATATAGATGGAAATCGGAGATCCGTACAATATTTTCATTCAATTGCTATGAGAAAGAATTCTATGGACAACAGTGTATTTGGAGTTCATGACACGAATTTACTTTATGAATCGTACTCTCGGTCGTTCGGTGCCGTACCATTGACGGCCAAGCATCCTGTCAGCACTGTGACCGAAGGCGGAGATATAATCAAAGTATTTTACTAACCGAACGCTACTGACGGTTCAATACGAACCCGGGAATAGCTGAAGAGATATTGTCTTAGAAACACCTTGTTACGTCATTTATTTGTATTTAGAAATTCCGATAAATCCTCAGCGCTGGAAAAAGTAGGTCAGACCGAAATGGGCGCCTCACACAGTGGTATTTAATGCACATAGCGCGCAGCGGAGGAGGGTCCTACCTGCCGGTGTATTGTGTGTATACCACCTGATTATGAGGTGTGCATGTGTGGGAGAGAGAGAGGGAGAGAGAGAGAGAGAGATCAGAGGAGGAGCCGGCGTAGTACACTGGTTGGAGTGCATATGGCAGCGCAATCCTAGGGCAGATGTGTCAGGGCAGATGGGAACCAGGAGAATGTGAAGAGGAAGAATATGAAGCAGAAGAAGAAGAAGAAGAAGTGGGTGGAGGAGGATCAACAGGCGGCTGGCACGTGCCACACCCACACGCCCCACGCTCCACCTATTCTCTACCGGAAATCCCCCGTACACCACCTGGAGAAAAGTCCTCTCTGTGCCCATGGAAATTTGCATCACTCTACCTTCGACCAATTAGCATTTCCCTTTTATAAATTACCGATTTCAAATTCCCCCCCTCCGGGTATTTATCCAAGAATTAAGTGCACCTTTATATACCCCTATTTCTGCGATATTTTATATCGGTTTCGGCAATCATCAACACCGGAGGGATGCGTAGGACATTCCCAAGTGACTCACCGGCCCACTAAAGAACAGCCGAAACCGGTCCAGAAATAACCTAATCGGCTGTTTCGGTCGGAAGATCACGAGCATTACCGTCCTTCAATAACATACATAATTAAATTCGCTCTAATATTTTTGCCAGTACTACGTGATAAAACCAGGATACACTGAGCTGATTTCAGTTAACTACAATAGAATCTTTCCTGCGTATTGCCCGAGGCAACGCTCCGGCTCCAAAATGCTTAATTATAATAAATTATTGAAGACCAAAATACTGTAAAAATAAACTTTAGTTATCGTACACGGAACTGATTTTAAATTGTAAATCGCCTGGGACATCTTATCGCGCTCTGAAGCGGGTCACGGATTCACGGCCGTCCACCAAGTGTCCGACTCCTCAGGAGTTCCGGGTAGAAGATCCGGCCGGCCTCAGTTCAGGGATCCCGTTTGAGATTTTGGCATTTAAAAGGGGAGACGGAGAAAGGAGGAGAGAGAGAAAGAGAGAGGGAGAGAGGACAACGTCCCGGAATGTGGAAGAGGTGGAAGTTACATTGTGATAGGTCGGGTGAGCGCAAGCATCTTCGTCAAAAAGTGCCGTGACCTTTAATTCCCTACTCCAATCTCCGGTCTCCGGGCAATCTCTCCCTCTTGAATAATTTATTATATCCTCTCTCTCTCTCTCTCTCTCCTTCCATCTTCATCCAAACGTGGAGTTAAAATGGAGGTCGTGAATCTATTGAAAATTTACTTTCCTAGTTTCAACGCCGCTGACGTACCTCGCAACGGTACTTTACAGCTCCTTCGAAGAGAATGATGGGCAAATGAGCTTTCTTCAACCCCGAAGTTAAACCTTAGATTAGGTCACCCGTTGGTATATCCTCTATTAGTATACAGTTTTTTTTTAAGTGCCTTCCATACAAGATTATGATAAATACGTGATTATTTTCAGGTCATTTTAAATACGGAATAACTTTTGAAATATAATTTTTCGAATAATATGTATCGTAAAATTGTATACGACGCGCTGTTTAGAATTGATTCGAAACCGGATGGAACTGCTTACCAGCGTCTTCCTTTCTGAAGGGCAAGGCTGGTACCAGAACCGGCCAAGGGCACGGCCCCACTAATTGGTCAATACAAGCGGACAAATAATCAACGGCACATGCAAATTATGCACTTGCTCAAATGGGGAGGAAATGGGCCCTCGCAAGTGCCTAATTGGACACCGATGTAGGCGCTTCAACTTCGCCACTTTAACGCTACGGGCTTCGCAATTAAGCGCGCTCGAAAATCAACTTATTTATTTTATTTTTTTCAATTTTCTGGTTTCACTGCGGTAATGTCCGGCGTAAATGCAGGAAACATAAACAATACGGTATTTATGAATTTAAAAAAAAAACAGTAAACCTATGCGAAAAATTATACTAAACCGGATACACCCCTGAATAATTTCACGGACTCCCATAATTAACGGGAGCCTCTTCTCTGAATGGCAATAAAACCTTGTTCCGGCGACTCTGCGCATCGACGCTGCTATTGCAGTAGATAAAAATATCTACCCGAGCTATTTCCCACCAGAGCCAGAAATCCCGCGTAATTCCAGAATATATTTTTTCTATTTCCGTCCTCGGCGGCCGAGAGGCCAGAGTTGTTTTCCCTGGAGGACGGAGGACAAAACAACTCGGTCCAAGAGGCTGAAAGTTGCGCTGTACGCAGCTTAGGATATGTACGAAAGAGCGGACACAAAGGCGAATGCTTCGGTGGCTGGACGTAAAAACGGGAATAAAAAAATAATAAAATCTCTTTCTCCTCCTCCTTCTCCTTCGTAGTACTACTACTACTAGTAGTAGTAGTAGTATTAGTAGTAGGAGTAGTGAAGTAGTAGGTGGTGGGGACGAGAGCGCGGACCAAGAAACAGCTGTGGACACATCTGCCGGAGGCGTGCCCGATAATACATCTGCCCCAGATTGTCTCTCCAATAATCGAGCAACAGAGTACTCCTCGGCATCCTCTCTAACATTTCTTCAATCCCTTTATCCAATCTCTCCTATCTCCCATTTACTTCTTTCGCGGTCCCTATGAGGGCGCGGAAGAACTTTCTCAAATGGCCTTCAAAAGATTTCTTTCGGTGGCCGGGGGTTGCGGACGTACTTTTTAAAGAAAAAAACATTTTCTGTGGAACTTTGGGGGTCTTATCTTCGGCAGAAATACCGAAACCGGTCTAATCCAGGACCCAGGAATAAGCCGGAGGACGCCGAGTGTATTTTTTCATTCTTTCTATCCCTATTATTCCAATTAGAATCATTTGAGTCTACTCGCCAGTTTAATACGATTTTAGCATTCACGGTCTGTCCGAGGGGAACTAAAAAAAAAAATCTCCCACGAATTTTTACTCTCTAAACCTAAATTATTGAGCTCTGAATAATGTCTTCGCCTGCTCCAGGATGACGGCGTTAACGGCGATAATGATGGATAATTCGCAGATTAACGAGCCCGTTCGGTCCCAAGCGGTGGCAAGATCGATTTCGGTGTCTAACCACGACGAGGCCATCAGTAGCTATCCGTTATTAATAAAGCCGAAGTGCATATAAGATAAGCCAGCCATTAAGCACACGGGAGATAATCCCTCTGAGACCTGGATTCTGAAATTCCGTCTTCCTCCTGATATAATTCTATCCTAAAGTTGTGTTCGAAGAGCTTTAGAACATCGGCTATGGCCTAGCGGCAAATAGGCGAGAATTGATTATTTTTTAACTATTAAATTCTGTCATTTTTGGCCCTACGACCAAATATAGACCCAATCTTTGTGTATTTTTCGGTGTGTAACTGTACAGCTCAGGCTTTCCCGCAATCTGTACAAGTTTTTATACACCGTATGCTTTGACAAACGGCGGGAAAATTGGGCGGGGCTTCCATTCTACAAATAAGTTAAAGAAAACAACAAGCCGGGAGCAAACACAGTTTTACGGAGTCTTAATTTTCTTTTTTTGTTGATGTAACTTTTATCTCGGTTCAGTAAGTTGGTAGGGCTCTAATCAAAGGGCTGGTCTGTGCAGGTCTCAACCTTCCCCCTCCCTTTATGGCCGTAATAAGGGACGCGCCCTTCCTCACTGTGTCGACCGAATTACCTCGTCAAATTAGGAAGAGGGCTCGCTCCACTAATTTGTCAGATCCAATTTCAACCCTTCAACAATAATTTAGCCCCACGGTCTGGGGGGCGGTTCCCCCTTAACTGGGGCGGTCGTTCCTTAATTCACTGTACGTACCCGGTTTGTCTTTCTCCGAATTGAAATTGAATCCGACCGTCCGCCCTAAGTAAGACGGTCGTAATAGTTGAATGGATGAATAAATTCCCGATTCCGAAAAAAATTATCAACAAAAATAAGTATCTATAAAATAGTAACATGTCCCGCGAGACATATAGGTCAAGTGTATTAGCACGAAATTGCGAATTGACAAGAGTAATTACTTTAAACTATGTCTATTCCGTAACCATAAAATAAGGAGAGTTAGGACGCAAATAAAGTGTCCACTTGAATTATTCTTTAAGACTTCCTTCGTATAGCTCTAAAGTTTACAATCGTCAGGTTGTACGGCCTCAAATACGTCGTATACCGGATCTTATGACCCTCCGAGACTCCACGGCCTACAGCGGGGGGTGGGAGGGAGGAGATAATGTAAAAGAAAAAAAAGAAGGAACTATAACAAAGTTGTACAATTTATGATAGTCGTGGCCAGGTGTTTTGTCTAATAGACCCCCTACCACCCTCCTACCATTTCTTCTGCTTCTTCTTCTTACCTAAAATTGGACTAGGACCTAGCCGGCTTACTTACGGCCGATGGACAGACAATTCCCCCCCCCCCCAACCAACCCCTTCAATTAACGAATATCAACCCCTTGACAAACAGCCCCTGCTGGGAGCTATTGTAGCCTGTCCCGCTGTGTCCCTATGCCTAACAAGGGGAGGGATGGAAGAAGGGACGGGCGGAAAACATAAAAAATAGGACACGAAATAGTCCTGCCCCAGTTACCCTCAATAACCACCACCTTGCCGGTAGCTGGCTGCCTAATTAAGTATGCTGGACCAAATCATACTAATCCTACGGGCATAGTGTAATGCCACCGGGGAGTGGGAGGGGCGGGCCATTAGCATTATTAAAATTGATGTTTACGGGACAGGAAAAATGAGTCTAATGGGGTGGACAGGGGGGGGCGATTGCTATTTCAAAAATATTACAAAATTGTAAACCTGCTCCGTTTAATATGCTAATGGCCCCGGCTTATCTTCGTTGATTGTCTGAATGATTCGCGAGGGTGTTGAATATCACACAAACGTATGGATCTTCTAGTTTAAAATACCTGTTTTGTGGTCTGCCAAGGGTTGGAATACCGCGGGTCTCCTCTCGCCGTTTCGATCTTTTGCTAGACCGGTTTCGGCCGCTCGCCATCTTCAGTAGCGCTGTGTTAGTCACTGTCGGCACTTTGGATGTTTTTCAGTCATCCTCACTGCACGCACCGTCAGTGTCACTTGTACCGTGCGAGCGACCGAAACCGGTCTAGTTAAAGACCAAACCGGCGAGATGAGACAGAAACACACGAAATGTACTGTAGATTTTCGCTTGGGATTACGGGTGAAACCAGATCTATCTGTTTAATATTTGTGACAGTGACAGTGCAGTGAGGACGCCCGAAAAACATCCAAAGTGCCGACAGCGACTAACACCGATACTGAAGATGGCGAGCGGCCGAAACCGGTCTAGCAAGAGACGAAACCAGCGAGAGGAGACAGAAACACTTCATGTCGGTTACCACTTTATGGTTCTATCCCGCGTTTGTTTTACAGCGCTGAAGATTTCTCCCGTTATATTCGATATAAAAGTCGGCTGTTCGCATTCTTCTGCCAAATTCAAATTACCGAGAATGATTTATTTCTAATCGAGAATTTTGTCAAGATTCGACAGAACAGTAGGAGAGCATTGGAGGAGCCGTTGGGCGGACAACGCGTCGTTTAGAATCGGGCTCTCGGAGTTATAATTTATACCAGACAATTTGTCCCTTTTGATAGACCGGTTTCTCGAGACGGGAATCGAATCCAAGATAGGAGGGGAGCAGAGCGATTGGACAAAAGTGAAATCTGGTGTTGAGGAATTTCTGACTTGGTGCTACAGAACACCTGCCCCTCAAGTCTCTGCCCGGCTCCTCAATCGCACCGAACCCAACCTGTAGAGTAGCCCCGTACACCTTTCGGTATTAAAAACCGCAATTTCAACTTATATTTTAGTGATTATTGCGATAAAAAAACATAATCAACAATGTACTGAAAATGACGTCAAAACTAAGATATTCAAGCGTATTGACGTCATTCTGATGCATATGTATAGGATGAAACTAAATTAAATAATATTTTTAAAAAAATATAATTTTCTAATTAATCTGTTTGGTGAAGAGTGAGGGTTTGGAATATCGTTGTTCTTCCATGGTCCCTCTCCACTGTTTATTCTTAAAAATGTATAAAGTACTTCAATAATAACAGAAATAATTTCTGTTTTTCAGTGATACATGAATACAAATTACAAGATTGTTCTAGATATCTAAGAGCCTAGGTCCTGCAGATCCGCGAATTGGAAGTTGATGAACATTGTCTTTTCCCATCATTTCCCCAGATATTGTTCCGATTTGGCGATTGTGGCGTAACCGTGAAATGAAATGGCAACAATAAGAGAGCCGGTGGATTTTTCTGTGGGCGGTTCGGTCGAAGGGCCTATCGGGGGGGGGCAGGTGAACCAGACTCTCAGCTGTCGGTACGAGAGTGACCTAGCCACGGACGATTACATCTATCTCTAGGCTGATCTACGACCCGAAGTCAGATTAAGATCTTGCCCAGGGCTCGTTTCTCTAGACCTAGTTGACTTTGCCAGACTCGGTAATTACTCCATTAACAGTGCCCTTACAGGTATTAAAGAGCAAATTTTCCCTACGATCGCTATAAATTTCTCGAGTGAAATGTGAGTCCTAATATCTACTTATACGACTCTGGAGAGACTAGAGAAACGCTGTGTATATATGCTGCATTTATTTGAGAAATGCAGCAACAAGTACAGTAGACGTCCCACTGCAACATTCCTTCCTCTACGTATTGGAACACTAATTACCGGTGATTCTGGAATTCCATTTCCGGTATAACGCTGTAATAAATTCAGCATAGTTATTTCACCCAATAATCACTGTCCGAACCATAACTGAAGACAGCAAATGGACAAAAAGAGATACCGAAATACATTTCTGTAAACCGCCATTCTGCACGTCGTAGTTAACAGCCCTGGCTGAATTAACGCCGGCGTAATTTCATGTGCAACTAACGAGTCTCCGATGACAGTTTACAACTTCGAATTACCTTATGGAAATGGAGCCGGCCGACCCGGACTGAAGACTCGCAAGGCCGCCGTACTCATTAGTTGACAAGGGGCGGGGTTGTTTGGTAAGTTAAAAATCAATTAAAATGTAAAATATGTGGTAAATTAGGATTATGGACGACGGCGGGGTGGTTATTACTCGTGATTTGTGGGGCGACAAGGTCAGGGGCGCCACCTGAGAAGAGACTCAAGGTTATAAGCACTCTGTCGCGGATCTAATTTGGAACGGCAATTAAGAAAATTTATCGAACGATCAATAAGGCCGGGATGATTTCCCCCAAGGTCGGGGATGATCGTGTATCGGATAAGAGAAGGGGGGGGGAAAGGCGAATATCTCCCGGAGCGGAACACGCGACACCGACAGGAAACCGCCTGTTAACGAAAAACCGAATCCATCGATCGTTCACTTCCGGCTGGAATTTAGAGCAATCGCTCGAAAATCACTCGGTTGGCATTCCTCAATAATTCCCCCTCCAAGGTTGAGCGTTCTCGTCCGAATTCCATTCCGTCAAGATTCTCCTATAAATTAATTCATTTACCCGCGTAATTGGGCTTCCTTCATAAAAAAAATGAGAAGAAATTAGTCCATCGGGTTCAATGATATTCCTAACTTATGGTAGGAGGAAAAGAAGAATTTATTTCAAGAACAGGAAGTGCTGGCAGGAAATGCCAACAAAAATATGACCTCTACTATCATCAGTAGCGTAGATATTGAGTTATTATAATTACATTATACTACTTTCAGAAACTAAAAAAAAAATCAAGGATATATTATAATATATAATAGATGAAATGACTCACTTATTCCTGTCCTAATATCGCATAAAATTATTCCTCCGTAAATGCAGTTTAAAAATTCAGTAAAAATCTGAACGTTTATAAAATCCAATTGTCGAGTGTAATTTGAGACTGAACGAAATAATTATATGAAAATGAATAATTGCAATATCGCCGCCGTCGGATGGGCAAGACTTTCCGCCCTTTCAATTGACTTATAGACCGGCAAAAATTTCAGGCTTTATTGGCATAAGAGATGTTTTACAACTTTGGAAATATCGTAATGGCTCGGCTCTGAGAAAGGGCCGGTAGGTATCCTTTTTTCACGTCTCGAGACGGCGTCGTTCTGCCAAATAAACACACCTGGCTCTAATTACTTTTGCGCCGAATGGAAAAACCGAATGGGGAAAAAAATTCCGGCGGCCCTTCAGCAGGGACAGTTGGTCCAATAGTATCATTTTCTTGTTTCCAATTACAAAGTTCTTTTTTTAGTCATTACAGCGGTATAATCCGCGGGTACTTGGTGGAGTTATAAGATGCGTTACGGACGGTCAATATTAAGGACGCGACTAACCAGTCTTGAATTCGTTTCTCGACACTATTTAATTTATTTCCAACGACTTTCGAGCCGGCCGATTGAGATTGCCGAGTTCTCCCCCTTCGACTCACGTTGCGTATCTCCCTTCCTGTTCTTTGAATAGAATAGAAATGGAGATTGTGAAGGGGGCGCGGGGCAATTAATTAGGCCGTAGTTATCGAACCGTAACAGAAGACTCCGAGAGCCCCCGCCCCCCTCGAATTGTACAACGGGAATGCAGAGATCCGCCCACCTTGTACAATTCGTAACCGTCGAAAGGTAAATTTGAGCTGTACGAAATGGCGAATGTATTGAGCTTCAGTAAACAGTTCAGACAAGGAGATCTGTACCTATTTAATTGAACGAAACTGTCGGCCTCCTTTTTGTGTCTTCCTCAAATTGAAAAATTACAACACGGAAATAGGTAGTCAAGTGTTTGTTAGCCGTACCGGGCCCACTTCCGGTATCATAATAACTGGGCGCCGTACAAAAAAAAAAAAGAAATTCTACACAACCGAAGTTGTAACACTTGCGCTCCTCGCCCGCCCTGTAACTCGATTCCGTCTCCAACCCCTGCGCAACAGAAGACGGTCTTCCTTCCGTTAATGAACGAGACACACTTCAGGCGGTTCTCAAGAGGAACCGCTTTAGTCCCACCTTCAGTGTCTTAAGACGCGCTGAAGAACCGTATTTCCCGCATAATTAGAGCCCGGCAAACCATATTACGAGTAGACCCTTAATCTTTCGTCAATTTAGCTCTGAAAACCAGTTAAAAATTGGGCATTCGTCAATATTATCAACCTCAGCTAAGTAGTTCAAGTCTATTTTCCTCTGTTCCACTCTGCTCACCACCGGTTTGTTACATTAACGAGCTAACGAGCGCTTATTGTTATTACTAGTAGAGAGGATTAGTATCAATTTCTACAGGAACGTTTATCACAAATCATACTGATGGCGGAATTAAATAGTCCCAGATTCTATATACTTCGGTAGCGCCATGTACGAGGCACCGATTTCGCTGCCGAGTCGGTTCATTGGAACATGAAATGGGATTATTGCGGGATTGAGATCGAATGATGCTCAATCCGAGCGCACAATAGCACAATGTCGGCCTGGTTCCCACAGCAAAGCCGACGTCTGATGTCTCTCTTGGGGTAAGTTAGCGCTTCTATTTACTTTCGGCTGTTCCACTCCCCTCCAGAATGACACCTGAGGGAAGATCTCAGCATCCCTCCTGAATCTCAGCAGAGTCTACAGCCTCCACCCATACCCCCTGGACAGCGCTATTAGACCGGTAATAGCTCGACAGTAGACCGCAGAATCTGAATCTCAATCTAAAATATACGGTCGACGCAATGGAAATTAAAGTATCATGGACGGTGTGCGGCGCTGAAATTATTCTAAAGGAAAAATCAAGTACGTATCTGATACTGAGGTAGAAGTACCAGCCTCAGTGCACTATAGACCACGGTAATCAACACGGCTGTTACTCGCGGAATAACTCAAATTAACTATAATTAACATCGAAATACAGTAGAACCCCGTTAATCCGAACTAATTGTGAACGTATTAGCGAAAGTTCAGATCATTACCTGCTCCCATTTCAGTTCTATACTTCTATTCCCATTCTATACGAAATTTCTCGTATCCGCGCATCCGAAATTATTTGCCGTCTTGTCGCCGCGAATCGAATCGGATAAGTCCCATCCCGGGCACAATAAGCGGTACGTGTTTACTCAGCGACGTACTTGAGTAGTAACCGTCGGAAAGGACTTAGGGCGGGGGACCAACCCCGCTCCTGGGATAAACACGCATCTGGTGACATCCCCGGGATACGTGACATTATTCCGGGCGATTTGTTACCCCTCCTCTAAAGTATGTTTATTTTGCGCTACGCCATCTCCTCCACTGTCCACCAAGTGATGTATGGTTCCTCTGGACCCTTACAAATAGGGTAGTAAAAGGAAAAAAAATGTATGGCCGAACAACATGAGAAAGTTACGTGTATTAAGGGTACAAATTCAGTTCTAAAACGGTAGGACATCTAAGCAGGTTTATGATTAAATTGCCGGTAATATTTTTTATATTTTTCAACAGCGTTTAGACCAATTCTCCGCGTTTAATAGCAGTATTGCATGTGTTTTATCTGTTCCAGGAATTTTTTTTAATCGCTTTTCATTGCGCCTTAAGTGTTTTCAATGAGTTAGGAGTTAGCATTTAAGATTTTTACTTCGCGGGATTATTTTGTCCAAGAATTGTACACAATTGATGACCGGTCGAATCGCTGAAAACACTCTTAGACTGGCCGAAATATCGCGTTGAAAAAGCTTCGAACACAATTTCTATAAACGGGTTGAAACGCAGTCTCGAAAACTGGTTTGAATCGGTGACCGAACACCTGGAAACTGGTTTCGAGCGGTGAAAACACATTTAAAAAATCGGTGAAAACTGTTTTAATACTCGGGTGAAAAAGTCATAAAATTATATTTGAAACGCTATTTTAAAGCCGAGGAACAATACCGCAGAGACCAGTTGGAGGGAGGCGACACCCCCTAAAGTACTTTATGTTTCTTATTAAGTGTCATTGAAGACAGTTCTTATCGATAACAGAATATTTGTTTAACTCTGTTTATTGTTAAAACAGTGTCAGTCTACAAATAGATTGTTCTCCCTCTTTCGTATAAATCTATCTCGAGGGGGCTTTCAGAGTTATTTTAACACGCCCAATTTCACCCAACGATCCCGTCGTATTGTCCGGTACACTATCAGTTTATAGCGGCCATTCCATTAGGAAACTGTTCGTGAATTACGTGTAGTGGCATCTCCCGTGTCCAGTAGATCATGCATCCGCCGGCCTCTTCTGGCAGGCAGGTTGGTAATTCATGCACGCACAAAGCCCCCGGTAAGAGTGTTTACTTAGGGGCTGAAGTGCACTTCAGCAGTCCCAGGTAAACGGGGATGGTCGCAACAGTCTTGCGAGGAAAATAGAGTTTTTTTTATCGTCATCTTTGCTCGCATTGTCTGCATAAAACATTGCCAACATTGTCAACATCTTATGCACTATTTGGATGCGTACAAAATCATTATTTTATAAGTATTAGCTGTACCCAAAAGCAATCAACAATTTGATAAGATGTATTTCGGTCTTGAGGAGTTCTTCGAGAGGGGGAATCGAAAATTTGCAGGAAAAGTGGCAGAGAGTTGTCGATAATATTGGTGGATATATAGTTGATTAAAGTTTCATTTTCAACTGTGGCTGCCAAACTTTCATTATTTTTTAAATATTGTTCAACAATGAAAACACGTTGTTCTATCGCGTAACGCTTATTTGTACTAATCTTATACTATCAAATGGTTTTTTTGGGGGTTGACAACTTTACTGCAAGAATGGTGGCGAATTCAAATCTCGCGTTAATTTTGGGACACCCTATATTTGCCCAACTTAGGCAGGAATGTCGAATATACCTTGATTCGGTTGCAATAATTTTATTATTTCTGAAAAGTTCAAATTATGCCCGTAGTCGGCCTCCCCTCGGCGCTGGCTGCAACCCTCCTGAGCGGTGATAAGGGATAATCTCGGCCTAGATAAGCGGATAGGGGGGCCGCCTCAATGCCCCCATTCAACGCGTGCACTTTAATCTGTCGGCGCTTCCCATAAAAAAAATATAAAATACAAAAAAGTACTGTGCCCGGGGCGGTGTTCGGACGCGGGGGGATGGGGGAGGGAACCGGCGCTGTAAACTGTACACAATGCGCGTACACCTTCAGCGTGGTCCCTGCAAACGGAAGTAAACTTTAATTCCTGATCGGCTTAGCTGAATTGATAACGAACTGCCCCCTTGTCGGGCAATCGGTGGATTCGGTCGATTAAACCTTCAATTTATTGTACAATGAACCTTACAGCGATTGGTAAAAGGTTGAAGTACCCAAAAAAGAAATTACCCAGCGATGCCGCTTTTAGACTCCGACGAGTTCTTCAGGTGTCTCAGAATCGGAAGGAGCAGGATTCAAAATCCTATTTTTTTCTGTTGTCCTTTCGAGTTCAGAAACTTCAGGAATGATAATTCTTCCTGACAAAATTTAAAGGACGAATACACGAATCTTATTATTCATGAAATTCGTCGAATGCATGATATGCGTCACGCCGATGGGGTTCCTGAGAGCGCACCCGGCCTATTTCGTATAATGTAATAATACGATCCTCAATTGAGATGTCGGTAATTCGACCCAAAAGTTAAGTTTTTTTTGTTTTGTTTTTAATCCAAAAATTATAATTGAAAATTAAACGGTCACGATGGGAATCGGTGTAATTGAATCAATTTGATATTTTCACAGGTCAATTTCCTGGAGGCCCTAATCGACCGTAAAATGGGAATTTGAAATTTCCTAGGATTCGGTCCACTGACACTTTCGGGCAATCCCCGTTGTACAGACTCAATCTCTCTCATAATATATAATTTAATTGGCGTAAAAAGATACATAAAACGAATAAAAATATATTCCACGATATATTCCTAAACTTAACATTTATATTTCTTCTTATTTTCGCCAGTCAGGGAATTGTTCAGGATATTGTGTTGAAATAAATCATAAGTGAACGCCAGTGTTATCAGTATTCAGTTATCTAGGTAAAGGGCGAGATAATAGTAGTATTGCGCCCTTCGGTGTGAACACCGCTGTCAAACTTCAATATTGAAAAAGTTCCGCTCGTAATTTAATGCATTTACTTCCTCTTCAACCAAACTACGAGTCTCTGTCCTAATTTCCTCTAAGGGTGGAATGTAATCGTCACAGACAATAGTGTATACAATAAAGATTAATAATCAGCCCACAATGAGGACATAATTTAGTTTAGCATCGATTTTTAAGAGGCAGTTTTCTATGCTCTACTACTACTCGTTGATATAATGTTGATTTCCAATCAAGTTGATAGCGAAGTCGATGGCAGGTATAAGGAATACATCTCTATTTGAAATTGCAATCTACATTATCCTCGGTCCACTTTTAATGGATAATAACGTGCCCGGGTCGATTGCGATAAGAGAACATTATGAATTCGTAATAGCCGGTACTACGCTATTAGGCGAGGGTATGTTTTAACCCCCGGGGGAATACTAATCGGCGCATACATCTGCCCGCATCAAATATTCACCGTGCGTTATCAAAGGGCTGAAACATTTACGCCGGCGGACGGGGGAATTCGCTATCCCGACTTGAATATCGCCTAGTACAGGAATTCGCACCGAAATATGTTGAACTTCATAGTTTTAAGTACAATTGAGGAAAGTTTATTTCTTCGTGTTGTGATTTGAAATATTTTAGAGCAGAGTCAGAATAATGTCGGATTTTCCACCCCTGTGTTGCCCGAGCGTAATTAGTTTTAGATCTGTTTTTTTTTCCTTCCAGTTTTCTGCCCTTCTACCAAACCGGCGAGGGCCCTAAGTAGACCAGCTGTAGACCCTGGAGGGGAGGATTAGCCCCCCTCCCCATTGGTACTAATTGAAATATTCAAATGGAGTCATAAATTGCAATTGGGCCGTGACAGCCCTACCTCCCTTCGCCGCCCAGCCCCCACCGGAGCAATTTTTTCGAGTCTGAGGGCTGTTTTTTGGTCTTGGTTAGTTATTTTTTTGGCCAACCGACACGGAACGCCGTGACGCTGGGACGGAAGCTCCCGTCTCCAAGAGGCCTCCCGCGGGACCGTCTCATTAGACGACGATACTTCCGCCGCCGAAGAGGTATTTCTCGTCCTGTATACCCTTACAGCCGTCAATAATTTCCACTATTTTCGGCCTATTTATTACTGTTATTGTCGCCAATCATACACTCAAGAAACCGTCATAGCATAAGAACATTTTGTATTATTAATTGCTAATATTAACGCAAGATTTGAATCTACCACCACTCTTGAAGTAAAGTTGTCAACCCTATTAAAAAAAAAAAAACCATTTGACAGCCGACAGTTTATGGTTAGTACAAATGGAGCGTTACACGATAGAACAACGTGTTTTCATTGCTGAACAATATATCAAAAATAATGAAAATTTGGCAGCGACAGTTGGAAAATTTCGATGAAGCACATTTCCACCTCGATGGCTTTGTTAATCGTCAAAATTGCCGCGTTTGATGGGGTTCGGAGAACCGACATGTGATTAACGAAAAACAAATTCATCCTCAACGTGCCACTGTTCGATGCATACTTTTTCGAAAATGAAACTACTGGTCAAGCAGTGAATGTTACTGGTGCTCGATATCGCGACACATCCTCGTCTAAACCGGATGATATCGATGTGGATGACGTGTGGTTTCAACGAGACGGTGCCACGTGCCCCACGTACAGCCCGTGAAACAATTCAATTACTGCACGAGACATTTCCTGACCGTGTACTCTCTCGTTTCGGTGATAAGAATTGGTCGGTATTTCTTTTTATCAACAAAATTCAGCCTCATATATGCAAAATGGTCGTGGAAAATTTCAACAAAAGAGTGCGTATGTTGCAGCAAAGCCGTGGAGGCCATTTGCCCGATGTGTTATTCCATACATAACCCTATCCTGTGTACTTTACGATTCAATAAAAGATTTAAAGAAAAAAAAACTGCGTTTTTTATTTAATTCAAATCTCGCGTTAATTTTGGGACACCCTATACTATTCATCCTACGCTGACTATTTACTGCCGCATTATAATAAATATTCATTACAACCTTACCATCAGATTGAAGAGTATTTCCTACCGCCCTAAATTGTAATTGTGACCCACGTGCACTGATGGATGCTGTCAGACGATACCCCCCGTTCACCGTTCAAACCTTTTAAAGTCTCCGAAGACAAAGGTCGCACCGGCCACCTGAGGTAATGGGACACCGGCATTATTCGACTCTAGTAAGTCTTCTTCGCTAAAGTGTTCGTCGTCACCGGCCGGCTAATAGCAGGCCTCATTAAGTGTGGCGTCAAGTGCTTCGCGTCCCACACCCACATAAGCATCCGTTGTCAAAACGTAGACCGCAATTTCCCTCCGTTCATCCTGTCCCCAAACCCTGTCGATTGGAGTATCGAGTGTCTTGAAATGAAAATCGACCGACGGAGGAGACCGGTCGAGGGAATTTTTCCGTTGTGAAACGACACCAAAATGTGATAACAATTAAGCTGAAAATTGCTCGGAAAAGAGGAAAAATATTCCTGATTGGGGATCCGAACCGGCGTTGAAGGGGAATAAATTACAAGGGGCAGTATTGACAACGCTTTCACACATTTCAAAAACGACTTGAAAAAAATTCTTCTTTCGCTAGACCGGTTTCGGCTGCTCGCCGTCTTCAGTGGCGGTGTTAATTACTAACTAAAAACTAAGCTGGTCCAGCAAAGACCAACAAAACCTACAACGATGAAAACGGTTCCTCAATATTGAGTAATTACGCTGATATTTGGTTGCAATTAGCAACTGGATTAAAATCAGGCATGCCGCCAATTTCTTAAAAACGGTTTGAATTATTTCCTATCTACCTCTTCGCGCCTATTTTTGTGTAAATATTGTGTACGAAGGATCTAGTAGTCCTACAATGTATGAATTTCTAATCGTTGTAAACTCCCCGGAAAATACCCTTAAAAAAAACTAGCGTAAAATTTAAAATATCATAACAGGGTGTTATCTTAATTCAAAAATTGCCGTCGGACATCTGTTATGCACTTGTTTTATGTCAGGGCGGGTCAGGTTGAATTCGTTTGAATAAAAAATCTTGTGGTTTTGTGTCTATGGGGGCGGGGTGGGGTGTGGCCCTGTGGGGGTTGCAGGCCCCACATACAATGCCCACTTGATTAGGAGCCTTCTACTTCTACTCACGTTCATCCCTCCTCTCATCTCACAACCCCTCCATTGTTACGCTGCCCGCCCCTCTGTCACCCAACACAATCCACCCCCCCACCCCCTGTTGGCGGTGATATACGATCACAGTTCCCTGGCCAACCCCTAAATCGAGCCGAATTTCAATTGTTTTAACACCCTCGCGATTTCTGCCTTCGCTCCCACGCTCGGTTTTTTTTGTCTCTGTTCTGAATCGACAGTATTAAAATAGATATTTTATTCACTGATTTAACATTACCTGTCACAATACGAGCGACCACAGCCCCACAATATTTAGGACTGAAGGCTTTTCTCCCCACTTATATTGTCAATTTGTATTGTAAACTTGCGGATGATACTTTTCAGTGCCATGTTCGGTGTTTTTTGCCAAAAAACTAGTGCATAGACGTGAAAGGAATTTCAGCTCCGTCCACATTTCTCAGTGCGTACGCAGCTACGCGCGTAGAAAAAATTTAAATTCGATGCTCCAATAGATCAAATCATTTCTATGCGAACGTTTCAGCGAGGAGTCCGGACAATGCGAAATTTCACCGACCCGAAACGAGATTCAATTACAATAATGATGTTGGGGTATTGTACCGGGCATAATTTGTTTTCACCCTCGGGAAAATGCAACTGACGGTGGCATTTCAATGATCACGATCCTTGCACCGATCGCGCCGATTATTCGGGTAATGACACAACTGCATACCGCAGTGCAGCTTTGTGCAGACGCAGGATACCGCAGAGTGGCCCGCTCAAAGAAAATTGTATTCGACATCGACAGAGTTACGGTTTGCAGTTCGTTCGAAGGAACGAATTTTATATACTACAGCCGCAGACCGTAGCGGTCAAAGGTAAGTTTTTAAGTAGGAGCGGAAAATAAAAATGGAGAACAACCCCCTCCCGAGTGAAGAAAGAGACGCAGGATATGACTAATGATCCGATATTTTTTCATCATTTCTCCTTCTTCAACTTCCTTCCTCCGTTTCAATTCCTTCGATTCGCTCCAACGTCCGTCCGGCCGTCTCCTTGGGGCATAACAACTGTTCTTCGGCCGGGTAATTGATCGACGAGTAACGATCCCTTCGTTTCCCCCCCTCTCTATGCGCGCCACCATCAATTTATAGGTTTGAGGCGAGAAACCCGGAAAATATCTATTTTGTAATGCGGATATGGCAAGCGTAGATTGTCAGTCCAAAACTTCGCATAATCACGTCCTCCCACAAGGTGAAAATATATTTATTTATAGGGACCAACGGATATGTTAGGACGTGTTTAAGTGTGCGAACAGTGCCTACAATCGTTGGGGGAAAAATGTTTATCGGTGAACCGGTACTATTTCAGACGGAGAATGGACGCGTCACGATAGTATCGATAGGACAAGTTCCGATATATGGAAAGGTTTCTTATTTCTCGGCTCCCTCCCTTCAATAATCGTGCTCTAACGGTCCCATCTTATTGAAATACCTCGATCGCATCCTGGACAGTGTCGGCGGTGCGGTCCGTCCTCGGATTCAATCTGCGCTCAATCACGACCTACCGGCGGTAATTCGGAGATCGTGGCCGGTACGCCGTACGGATTGAAATTTGCGGTTCTCCCCGTGCGCAGTAGACTCTAATACTCCGTCGGCAATATATAATTAAGGGGATCGCAGTGCCGGAGTGGCTCCGAAGCGGGCGGAACTGATCTACTGGAAAATGGCCAAACAAGCGAGTATTGGAGAATAGATATTTTTCTTATAATTTCACTTTATTATAAAGTATAAACTAAAAAAATTAGAAAATTCTTCGCGCTGATGCGAGCATAAAATTAAATATAAGCCGGAATCAGTAGAACAGTATTTTTTAACTTCAGCATATTATTCTATTGACCTACAGATGCCGACTGGTGGAGGAACATGTCCTCCCCCGAAGACCGCCTTAAGTCGTCCCTTCATCCCCTAGGTAAACTTGTACCGACGTCATATCTGTATTTACGAAATCATAATCACCGTATTACCGTATAGAGTGATTCCATACTTGAGCACTCAATTCGTCGAATGGGTTAACTGTTTTCAATATGACAGGGGGATGATGACTTTTTCGACCGATTGGCAGTGTACCCAACTCATAAAAGTATCGATTTAAAGCGAAAATTTGGACTTTTAAGACCATTACTAAAACGGACATAAAAATTGACCTTAAGTAACAAACTGACAATATACAAACAATACAATATGGGGTTCCGCAGAGATTCCAGTCAAAAGTCCTTCGTACCATCCTTAACGCTCCCCGGTATGTTTCTAACCAGACAATGACTTCAGTATACCGACAGTTGACGAAGTCGTAAAATCCCGGTTCCTGAAGTTCCACTCCCGCCTTTCGCCTCATCCCAATCCACTCGTTCAGTCCCTTTCCTCTCTTACCGACGCCTTAGACCATAATTGTTCTTGTGTCAAAAAAAGGTTATTTATTAACATTAACGTAAATTGCGCATGAAGATAATCGGTGTCAATCGCTAATACTATTACAACTAGCCCGCCCTCCGCTGTTATCCCCCTAGCGCCCCCGAGGGGGTGATATCTCTCTACTGATTCTGAAGTTATTCTCGGGGCCGAAAGCTATGGACGGACACACTGTCGGGGCGAGTCCATTATAAAATCCGGCAGATGGGCCCCCCCCCCAACCGCCCGTCTACGTTTTAGATTGTTTTCGCTTATTGTTTCGAGGACGGATCGTCATTATCAGCTGTCCTGAATTGACATTAGGGGGAGTTAGGGCAGATGTCCGCCAATCGTCGAGAGTGCGCCCCACCTGGGGCAGGCCGTCGCACGCCCACTTGGACCACTCCGCCGCGATAATAATTATCATCAATATTATTGTAATTACAATACGGCGTGAAAGCTCGCCCCGTCCCTCTCCAGTCTCTCCTTGTCTTTCGTTTCACTATTCCTTTAATTACAGGTTTTCTAATCCTTCCCCCTCCACCCCCTTCCCAACGAGTAGTTCGGATCCTGTTTCCCTCCACACGAAACCCCCCATCAGGCATTTTAAAATTCTCCATTCTGCAGTCTATTTACGAGCGTCTCTCGTTCAATAGGGTTGAAATTTGCGGTCGATTACACCGTAAACTCCATTCCGCCCCGAGGTCGTTTCTGAACGATAGATTACTAAAAAAAAAAAAAAATACAATAGCCAGAAAAAAGTAAGATAAGCACCTTAATAATGACTTAAAATTTACACTGCATTCGTTATAAGTGGAAGGGGAAAGGACTGTATCCATTCCAGTATAATTTCTCGGAGTTAACATTATTCGAGAGGAATAAAAAAATAATAATAGAGGAGACCTTAGTCCATATTTTGTAGCCAACGGTATCCAGCGGGGGGTGGCCGAACTAAATTGTGAATCGCTACCCTCCGGCGGGGGAAAGACTGGGGGCGCGATTATGCATAGGGTTGTGCCAGGCGAAATTAATTCCTCGCCGCCACTTTATACCATTTGAATGATAGAAACGTGTTTCTTTTTCTCGGATAAGATTCTTTTAGTTCTGTGCATAAAATAGGGCTTTCAAGTCAATACTTTGTCGTCAACGGCATCTAGCGGGGGGTGACCGACTCAAGTTGGTGCAGGGTATCCTCCGTCGTGTTTAAAGTTGGCGCCGTTATTCAAAATCATATTTTCTGATTTGTACTTATTTTTTTGCGTCCCGGCTTTTTCGTAATTATGAGCACATAATCTCTGGCGATCATGAACTTAAAATTTTTTTTGGAGGTAAAATATTACTAAAACTTTAAATATAAATTATTAGAAGGAAAAAGTGTTCTGAGGAAAAAAGAATTTGTTGGAAATTGTGAAGGTTTTGTTATAAGATAGCTCGTGAAAATATTTGCCCCGGTTGAATAATAGTGCCCGACACATAATATTGTGTCGATTCATTTCTATCCTAAAGAGTGGAACGTTCGCTAAACTAGAGAATAATCTGTCGCTAACGAATGTAAATTTGCAGGGCGAAAGTCGACTACCGAAAATTCGACGGGGTCTAACGCATATTTTTTTTGCTGCTAATCTTTTGTTGTTCCCAATCTATTTTCTCGGTCCCGTATCATCCCTTCGGGTTTAGGGTTTCTCCGGCTCCCGGTACCCCTCGCGCCAAATCTTCCCCCTTTGTCAACGGCCACCCTTACAGTTTTCCACAATACAGCTATTATTCCCTTCGAGGCTATCCCTCCGTCGCCTTTTTCGACCGAGAATCCTCCCCTTTAACTCGGCTGTGGATTCTTTAACTTTTTAAACGGCGCCTTTCGTTACCCCGATTTTTTACCCCTGGCAAAAGTTGAAAATCCAGGGCGCTATTAAAGACAGGAAGTTATATAGCGTTAAAAATATCCGAGATCTCATTATATATTGGGCAAAATATTGGGTCGGCAACTAAATAATTGCGGATTCTTCTCATCTTCGGGTGTGCGCACCCTTATGTCGTGAATTTTTTTGGTACGCACGACGAATAGGTGGCGTGTAATAAACATTTCAGAATACTCTATAGGTTTGAAGATAACGTAAAATATGCGTAAAAATACAAATAACGCCATCTCCGTCTAGCGACGAAACCCGCAATGACTTAGTTGCCGACCCGATATGAATAAGTTATCCTTGTATTCTAACTGGAGTTTAATCGGGCGATATCTGGGCATAATACAGTTGGACGAAATACAGTTTAAATAATCTGGAAATTTGGAATACTGAGCAGCAATTTAGGCTCATTCCGTCACGTAACTGCAAGGCTTTCACTCCGAAACTACCCCTATTGTAATGATTATAATTATTTCTGCGATTTACATCCACGTAGTCCTCGGGATGGATATGGAATTGGAAAATTTATGGACGGGCGTAAAATCGTAGAATGAAGTGGTCTCGATCCACTCACCGGAGTTTCCGTTCACCTGTCCGCACCAAAAATTGTTTTATCGGCAGATTTTTTTTTTTCCTATTCAATTATACTTCCGGGGGTAGTAAATTCCCGCCGTAAATGTCCGCCCACCCCGTCCTCCTACCTGTTCCCGGGATGCGGTAGACACCTGTCTCTAGCCGCAGTGAAACCACTGCCGGATGAGGAGTAGTCTACACGTGCCCGCCGCCACCACCCCCATTTAAATCTAATAGAGCTCCTATTAGAGCACAACCAACACGGCCGAGGGTGGAAAATGAGAGAATGCGAAGGTGTGTAATTTTGTCATAAACTACTGCTGGAGGGGGAGGGGGGGCACCTGCCGGCCACAGGTGTACAACAAGGATTGGAAATGCCACTGGGGAAATCGGGATTTCTGAATTGGATATTAGATTAAAACCGATGGGATTGTTTATCCGGACAGTGGATTTTCATGAAAAGCTTTTTTTCAGCAAGACTGTAAAATAAAAGGATACAAATATTAGGGGTACCCAAAAGTAATCAACATTTTGACTTTGGAATTCATTTTATTTTGCTAAAAAAGAAACTTTAATTATTAATCTACTATATATTCACCAATATTATCAACAACTCTATGCCACTTTTCCGACAAATTTTCGATTCCCCCTTGAGGAACTCCTCAAGACCAAAATACATCTTATCAAATTGTTGATTACTTTTGGGTACACCTAATTTTACAAGCAATGTAATTTAAAATGGATACTTCAAAACTGATATTAGGTATCCCAGCCGTACTAATAAACAATATTTTCGAATTGGGCTTACTTAGGGGGAGAATTTATGTCGAAAAATCCCGGCTAGAAACGTTAGAAATTTGTAGAGGCCTAGGAGAATATTATCGCATTTTCTCTGTTAATATTGAATATATTCCCGTATTTCTTTTTCCAAAATACTTTGTTCGACTAATTGCACCCAATTATGTCGAAAAATCCCGGCTAGAAACGTTAGAAATTTGTGTTGGATATTCCGACCCCGCCACTCCACCTTCAATTAGAAGCCTAGGAGAATGTCGCATTTTCTCTGTTAGTATTGAATATAATCATTCTTTTTTCGCTGAAAAAACACTTTATAACCCCGTTTTTGTGGGGGTCTCAAAAAATCTTTTTTTATACCCGATTTTTGCGAAAAAAAAACACGGGGCCGCTACGGGGAAAATTTTTGAAATTTCAAAACTTCAAAGCGTACCCACCGACCCCTATCCTGAAGTGTAGGCCTGCTCGATCAGAGCATCGGGCACTGGACACGCTGGCCTATTTAAGACTAGGACCTCGAAGAATCGGTCGAGGAGAGTTTCAGAACAGTCTTCTGAAGACAGAGAGGCGAAGGATTCACGCCGGTGAACAGCCAAGCAGGTGTTCTCCAGTGTCCATTATCACCAGGAAGGCACCCCCCTCGCCCCCGCCCCCCCGCATTGATAATTGGTCGCAATTTGTAACGCAACATAGCTCGGGCTTGTTTCTCAGTCTTATGTTGTTTTGTTTTTACCCCGACACACGCATACAAACACAACGACCGATTGTAGGGCTGTCGACGGGCCCTGTTCAGGACACGGGCGTTTATATTAAGGACAACTGGCGAACACATCTCTACGATAGAATCTTCGGAAATGATATCGATGATCATCGAAGATACGGGTCGTGACTAAGCGCGACACTGCATTGTCGCCACTAATGAAATACAGGTGTTGGGAACAATTTACTAAGCAATCAAACCCGAGTTATAAATCCCGCACACGATGTTAGAACAATGTTTTATGTCCACAACAAAATGTTGTTCTACGCCTGTAATAAGCCAAAATGTGTAACGTATGAATTATTTTTTTCTACATTATATATTAGGAATTTTATTATATATTAGGGGTTATATATTAGGTGTAACCGAAAGTAATCAACAATTTGATAAGATGTATTTTGGTCTTGAGGAGTTCTTCAAGAGGGGAATCGAAAATTTGCCGGAAAAGTGGCAGTGTTGTCGATAATATTGGTGGATGTATAGTAGATTAATAATTAAAGTTTCTTTTTTAGCAAAATAAAATGAATTCCAAAGTCAAAAAGGTGATTACTTTTGGGTACCCCTAAATATATATATATATATATATATATATATATATATATATATATATAAACAAAATTATAACTGATTTGCTACAATTGGATTATTGGACAATAGCGTTGTGGTCATCAAAGAAATTGCATGTTGATTGCAGTTGAACAGAGGGGTCAGTCGAGCCTATTGCGAACGACCCTTAAAAAGCTTAGGGGGAGGAAAAAGGGGGTTTGAATCATGCAAAAGGGGTTCGCTACAATGCACTATTGATAAAACATATCAGATGTATTTTCATCTTGATATACATTGAATTCAGTTTACACAATTTCAAAGCAGATTCTGCTATTGCTATACTTGCATTTAAAAATATAGCCAATGTTTCAATATATATAATTTCAAATTCATTTTTCCAACTCACCATGAACAGATCTTTCGGATTTATGCCAAACCTTGCCTTTCAATTATACAGAAGAATATACGCGGCCCTTTCTGTGTATATTTACATTGTTATTGGATAGGAAAATTATCTACATACAACTTCAATAAATGGCCGTCTCTTCGCAATTCTTTATTCTTTTTTTTTTCTTTAAATTACACTAGCTAACGGCCCGTAAAACTTTTCCTGGCAACAACGAGTTATTAGTGAGGACTGTTGAGGGTCAGTATTGTGAAAAAGAGGGGTGGAGGGTGAATCGAGAAGGGGTTGTGTTGTAACAAAAGGGGTTGATAATGTGGGCCCATCTGGCTTCCTGCCGGCGCCACCCCTACGCTGTTGGTCTGCCATAAAGCGGAATAAATACTGGTTCGTATTAATCTAATAGGGCCGGAGTTAATGTAATGATCATAAAAATCTCCATCAACAGTTTGATAGGCGAACAATCGTCCTGTTGGAAATTTACAAATCAATAATTATTTTCGCGTGAATAATATATTTTTTTCAAATATATATAGTTATTTTTTTCAATTAGATGTATTTCATTAATTTCCAAACAGAAGGGGGGAGATACAAACAGACCAGACTTAAAAGGTTTAGGCTTTTATCACGCTTCTATCCTCATATCATGCTCCTGCCTGTAGAAATATTACAGCGACAGATCAAATAGGATGTCCTATTTTAAATAGCATAATTATGTTACGACACTGCAGATATCAAGAAATATTCTAGAATATGCTAGAATAAGGAGATATTTTTCATTCCATTCTATATTCCGGTCTGTTTTTTCGCCTGTAGTCTGATGGCTTGAAGAAAGCCTACATCCGCAAGTGCATATTTCGATCGTGAACTGCATTTTTATTAGACGGGCGCTAGATATTGTGGAACGATTGAAAAAAATGTACTTTCTTTTAACCTTTTTTATTTTGTACTCTTTGGATTTGGATGAGAAGAAACCTCCGACTGTCGGTATGTTGAGAGGTCACGGTGGATTGTGCGGTTAGAAACATACCGGGGGGGAGCATTAAGGACGGTGCGAAGGACTTTTGACTGGAATCTCTGGATGCGGGGGATGTTGGAACCCCATAGCTCTATACCTTATGTCCGTGTCGATTTAAGTATCGCTTTGTACACTGTCAGTTTGTTACTTAAGGTCAATTTTGATGTCCGTTTCAGTGATGGTCTTAAAAGTCCAAATTTTCGGTTTAAGTCGATTCTCTTGAGTCGGGTATGGGGATTCCACGTGAAAAAATATACTAGCTTAGAATACACGTTTTGTGGTCTGCGAGGGGTTGGAATAGCGTAGATTTCGTCTGTTCCCGTTGTGTATTCTGCTAGAACTGTTTGGCAAGAGACCAAAGCGGCGAGAGGAGGAGAAACAGACGAAATCTATGGTAAAAACTATACTCTTGTTGAGGGTAGTTGGGCATTAAGGGCGGGGTGCGGGGACGTCAGTGAGGACATGTGTGTCTAATGGCGATATCAGTCAAGCCACTCAACGAGCCATCGGTTATTGCCATTGTCCATTATATGGACCATTATACGGAGGCCTCTCTGGCAACCATCCAACCGTTAACCATAGACATAACCATAACAGCACCGGGGCACTGTGTTCCACATCAAAGATACGTAAACAAGGTTGAGCATAATTTAGAAAATGATAAATATACTATACAAATTTCTTATATAAAATTTAATGAAATAAAGCCTTCCAAATTTTTATAGTTTAGTGGTGGACCGAAGTAGTAGGACCGAATATTTCTCCAATTACAAATTTCAGCTGATTAAACAAGAGGATAACGTAAACGTTTTTGTTTCAAATTTATTATCTACAATTATTTCACACTGTTCTAACGTCTATTTTAATGACATACCAATTCCCACCCAACAGCAGATTCGCTATCTTGGGACTCAAAAGAATCGACTTAACAGAAAATTTAGACTCTTAAGGCCATTACTAAAACGGATATCAAAATTGACCTTAAGTAACAAACTGACAATTACGACACTGACTGACATACGGTATAGAGCTGTAGGGTTCCACCGAGACATCCGAGGAGATCCAGAGATTTCAGTCAAAAAAGTCCTTCGTACCGTCCTTAATGCTCCCCGGTATGTTTCAAACCGCACAATCCACCGTGACCTCAACATACCGACAGTCGACGAAGTCGCGAAATCCCAGTTCCCGAAGTTCTCCTCCCAATCGACTCCAGTCCTTTCCTCTCTTACCAACGATCTTCTGAGCCCTTAGACTACAATTGTTCTTGTGTGTGAAAAGTGCCATCTTCGGGTGGTTCCTTTTATCACGAAATAAATGTGAAAAAAAAGTCAGCACTCGTACTTATAACATTCATGTCGATTGTACAAAATAAAAAAGGTTCAGATTTCAAAATATTTAGACTGACAAGAATTACATTAATAACTCGTTTTAAATTCAAGTATAAATTGTTCCTCCAGTAACTTTTTGTTCGAGTCACGACGGCGGATTTTGTCACGCGCCACTGTTTTAGAGGGAAGTGGAGTATTCCCCAGTGACGTGCCCGGGATGACGTCGTCCCGGGGCTTTATAGAGGTCCTCCGTGTGATACCCGGTGGGGGTGCCAGGCCAGATGTGTTGAAGGCGGAGCATCGTGTGCAGGGGGCCGAGGTGTGAGCATCGAATCGCCCTTCCCATCTGTTGCCCCAATTTAAACCCGGACCGCATCATCCCCTCCTCCCCCCCGAACTTAATTCCTCCCCATTGTCCCATTGAGAGTGCCGGCCACTTGTCGCCCCAGCCCTCCGCAGCCAGTGCTAACCCACTCTATCTTTAGTGCCCTCCTACATTTTATCGATCCCTACAATGGGACAACTTCGGATTACAGGTTTGTACGCTGTCGTGTTCGAATGAAAACGAATGTTTTCGAATATTCGAAAACAGGAACTGACATTTTGAGGGTATGCTACCCCATCTAAGGCCCGGTAACTAAGGCTAAATGCGCAGCAGTTAGGGAGAAAATCAAATTATAATTTTAATTCAGACGTCTACTTCCTCTACATTACGCTGTTGGTACCCAGGTTTCGAACATTAACTATCCATTATTATCAAATTCTTCACTGGGGAGTTATTACCTGAAGGAAAGGGAAAATTGCAATTTTCAATTTAATATTGAATGCCATGCACTCAAAAATTGCTTCTTCTAAAGGGAAATTTTAGAAAAATAAAATGGGATTTTTCCACAAAAGTGGACATTTTGAAAGCTCCATTTTTTATAAATTATTTAATAATTATTAACAAGATTTAAATACAAAAAATGTTGTAGATTTTTGTGTGTTTCTGTCTCCTCTCGCTGGTTTGGTCTTTTGCTAGACCGGGTTCGGCTTCTCGCCCACTTTGGATATTTTTCGGGCATCCTCACTGCACTGTCACTGTCACTTGTACTGTCACTGGAAAACAGGTATGTTAAACAAAAAATTTTGTATCAAATTCCAAATAATAATAAAATGTTGTTACCATCGGACTATCTTACTGAAATCGCTCGCATCAAAAGTCCTTCATACCATCCTTAATGCTCTCCCCGGTATGTTTCTAACCGAACAATCCATAATGACCTCAACATACCGACAGTCGACGAAGTCGCAAAATTACGCTTCCTTAAACTCTATTCCCGCCTCTCTCCACATCCAAATCCACTCGTTCACTCCACTCCCTTTCCATTATCGGCTTAAACGCCAGTGGCCTAGAGACTTTCTGTAGGGCGGATACAGGTCAAAAGTACCATCACTGGACGGCGTCTTTATCGAGTGAAACAAGTGAAACTAATAAAATAAACCGCAATTGTACCTATAACTGGCACATACAGGGTGTTCGGCATTATGAGTAGTGTTGGTTAATACCTCTAAACTTTGAAAAACTGAACCAATTATAAATATGTCAAATTTATCCCGAACACCCTGTAGTTGATTGTACAATAAATAAAGTTAAAAAAAAAATCGGACTATAGACATCTGCGAAGGTAACCGTTATTAATTACAATCGTGCAATCGGAAGGGTTCCAGAGAAGGGGTGTACAGTTATAACCCGTTAGGGTTGCCATCAGGTGTCAGGTAGAAGGGTTGTCAAGCCGGCGCCCTAATTCGGGTTTCGCCCTAAGGTGCCAGATGATAGGGCCGTCGGGGCCGTCCTCCTGCTGGCGTGGACCACGTGCCAACCCTCTAGCGGGGTGGGGTGGAGGAACATCCAGGAAGGGCCATAATCAATCCACGTCCCCGTCTCACGTGACAGCGTCCGAACGGAGGCCATCCGACGCGGCTTCAACAGGTAGAGTGTCATGACGATAATTAGGGGGTCGACCCGTGACGCCCGCACATGGCGGGCCACCGCGTCCTGTTTTTCAGCCAGTTCATCGAACATCCTCGATTCAACAGCCAGGTGCGACCGCTGAATAAAAAAGGGAGAGATTCTGTTCACCGGAAAGAATTTTCGTCGCACATAATCGGTAAGGTAAATTTAACATTTTTTGTTTGGATTAATATCGCATCGATTAAACGAGAGAAGCCCAAGAAAAAAGCTGTTCACGGAATGCCGAAGTGAAATGAGATTGGAGGGGACAATTTGTAAATTGTGAGGCCAAAGGGTCACCGCGTTTCGAATTTTCTTCTATTAGAAATTGAGTTTTCGGCCGCTGTTCTTTCAGTAATCGACAGAAACGTCGGTGGCCACGAGAATCACACATTAAAGTCATTCAAATTCAAATTTTGTATTAAATACCGAATAGGGATGTAGGGAAGTGCCGCCTTATCGTGTGAACAGAGTACCTTGGATTTATGAAACTTAATGCTACAGTTGGAGGACATCATAGGGGTGCAGATACTGTATAAATCAAGGATAACATTAATTAATAAAGTATATTAAATAATACTAGAAATTTAATTATTAATTGAACTAATTAGCCGTAAACGAATTGTACAATATCAATGTACCGATCGGCCGGCTCGATACCGTAGCCCTCCAAGGGTGTCGTTCAGAATGAATGTCGGTAATAAAGACCGAAGTAAGTTTTAATTGTATTTGTCCAATTAAAAAATTTTAATTGAAGACGGTTCCCAATCGGTTTCCCCTTCTATTAGAAAATTGATCATTTCCTGTTCTACCCCCAGCATTGTACCCCCCCCCACCACTACGGTTGTTATGACTAATATGAAACAATAAATTGATGAACGGTTCATTTCCTCTTCTGCCGCTCCTCCGGAACGTGACCGAAAAGGTTGAATCGTTTCGAATATTAAATCAGCTCCGTACTCGCGTACAACGTGCGCTCGAACCGCGGTACAGAGGCAGATAGTTTTCAATTGGGTTGAACGAAGGAATTCCCTCATGAGATTTCACGTTTTCCCTCTACGGATCCTCGTAAGTCAAAAGTTGGCCCAATTGAGGAAGATACGATCGTGCTACTGAAAGCACATCTTAGTATTTACCTCCCACCCCCCTAAAACTTCATTTGTTATAAATCAATAACTGAAATAAAACAATATGCTACACTTATTTTCAGTAAAACTACGAACTAAAATTGTAAAGCGATTCATATTAATCGCTATTTATAAGTTCATATGGGCACGCGTGCCCAGGTTGGCATATTAAAAGTTTGCCGGCTCATCAACCATTTATAGGCGGCGTAATTGAGGCATAATTCATTACGTACGCTTATAAATTGATCAATTATAATTCCTATTTTAATTTTTACAATATGTACGGGCCGATTTTCATTTTACTGATTTGCGCTTGCGTTTATATTAATTAAATTCTCGGGCACAATTAAATGGAGGAAATATTGCGCGAAACGTTTAGCTGTTTCTAGCGACGAGGAAACTCCGTAATATAGATTTTCTCCTACATCCAAGTTTCCGAAATCAGTGTTGTAATAGTTACAAATAATAAAAAAGTTCTGTAGATTTGTTGTGTTTCTTCCGACTCCTCTCGCCGGTTTGGTCTTTCGCTAGACCGGTTTCGGCTGCTCGCCACCTTCTTGTTAGTCACTATCGGCACTTTGGACGTTTTTCGGGCATCCTCACTGCGCCGTCACTGTCACTTGTACTGTAAACTTGAGAAAGATACACAAAAAATCTCTACGGTATTCCGACCCCTCGCAGACCACAAAACTCATAAAACACAAGACTCATAAAAAAGTTCTTATCTGCGCTTATGACATGACAAATGGCTACCATAAATATTATATACGAATTTCGACTTATGAGCTCGGAAACTAATTTTTGGGTTAGCATCCCCATCATGAGGATAGGCTCTGTGGACGAATCTGTTACTGTGTTGTACTCACGTACGCCGCCCGTTGGAAAAATCGCCCGAATAGAGAATAAAAAATGAGAAAAGAAATTCTTGTAAACTTGTCATTTAGACGACGCTGCTCGCTTGATTATTCCCGTCGCGTCCCACCAATGTCGCCGTCTCGTGGAACTATCCCTCTCTCCCTCCCTCCGAACGCTTAGGGTTTTTTTTTCCGTTCCGTTTCTTACCTTCTTTTTTCGACCCGTTCGTATGTTCCGCTGTTTTCTGCCAGCAGCAGCCATTCCCAACTGTTTCCAACGCGACGGCCAACGAGGCCCACGCCGTGCACGTACCCTGAATGGCCAACTAGGAGCCCGCACCGGCAGTCGGGCGCAAACAAGTGGCGCGTGTGTGGGCAAATAAATTGGGATCCCATCTCCTCCCCCTTCGGCTATCCAGGAACGTCCGAATGTGTAAACCTTCGCGGCATCGGTTTCCGAGACCGACAACTCCCTCCTAGAGCAAAATAAATAATATCTACCCGTCGTCCGATACACTGACAGCACGTCAGTTGTAGGCCAAAAGGACGGGAGGTAAACAGGGGGTCGCGTTTCAATGAATTTAAAACGATCCCCAACCAGATGGCGTGAAGCGTACACCGCTCGTGTTACGCACTGTACCTCCCTGCGAAG
This sequence comes from Lethocerus indicus, assembly GCA_019843655.1. Taxonomy (NCBI): domain Eukaryota; kingdom Metazoa; phylum Arthropoda; class Insecta; order Hemiptera; family Belostomatidae; genus Lethocerus; species Lethocerus indicus. Next base: position 2,703,193 of record JACDQD010000006.1, read on the forward strand.
GATCCATGTAAACTGTAAATGTATTTAACTAGTTTACTGACTATGCAGTTACTGACTTTTATTCGGACGAAATTCCCTAAGAGTGATGAAAACGGACGCGTACAACGTGTACAGAGACAGATAGTTTTCAATTGGTTGAACGAAAGAATTCCTCGCATGAGATTTCACATTTTCCCTCTACGGATCCTCGTAAGTCAAAAGTTCGCCCAATTGAGGCATGAAACGATCGTGCTACTGAAAGCATATCCTAGCATATCTTAGTACTTCCCCTCTAACACTTCATTCGTTATATAATAAAAATAAACTGAAATAAAACAATATGTTCCTCCCTGCGAAGGGTCGAAGTAAATTGTAAATGTATTTAACTAATTTACTGACTATGCAGTTACTGACTTATTTTCGGACGAAATTCCCTTAGAGTGATGAAAACGGACGAGAAATTAAGTGTTTTTTATGTCACAAATACATTTTTATTAGAATTAGTGACAGTGCGCTCAAAACAACAATTGAGGAACTTTCGAACACAGGAGTACGAGTGATGGTACTCCTGTCCTTTCCTCAGTTAGTAAGGAAATCAATTGATAGTTTAATAGACATTTTTACCTTTGCGTTTCGCGAAATTTTAATTCAATATATAATATTTGTTTACACTAAACTGGGTGCGAATACCTCACGTTGGAAGAATGAGCCTACGGTGCAGAAGAGCAAATTAGTTCAGAATTTAGGGTTGAGGAATCGGTCGCCATTCAGTAGCGAATACGTTCACAAATGCCACCCAGAACACAGGACCAACTATAAGTGAATAACCGTATTTGAGAATAAAATATTATTCGAAAACCGATTGAGCCCACAGGAAACAACCCCTGTCAACCGAGGTTCGTCGCAAAAACATTAAACACTACCGTAGATTTGTTGTGTTTCTGTCTTTTGCTTGACAGGTTTCGGCTGTTCGCCATCTTCAGTAGCGGCGTTAGTCACTGTTGGCAGTTTGGATGTCTCTCTGTCACTGTCACTGTCACTTGTACTGTAAACTTGAGACGGAAACACGACAAATCTACGATAATTCCGACCCCTCGCATACCACAAAACAGGTATGACTATTACAACACCACTTTACTAATACACCCTTACCGCTGTATTTCTCTCTGGAGCAATAGAATGTAATCGTACAGTAATTGTTCGAAGGGTGAATGTTAAAATTTGTCCCGGCGAGACAGATATTCAGGGTGTCGTTGTTGAAGGTTACAATACCGATTGTAAATTGTAATTGTAAATTGTAATTGGTCTGTTGTCTCGTCTGTTGTACAGACATTGGCCTTGACACTGTTAGGGGTTTGCGCGTGTGCGGGAGTGCGGGTGGGTGCACCGGGTACTGGGTTTTCAGTTGCACCTGCCATGAACTTGGGCCAAAACGTGGACGTCACAAACGGCTATCACACACAAACCTCAATTGGGAATTATCCTAAAGAAATCATTAAATTCGTCGAAAATAAAACAGGGTCCGATTGACCAGCCAAATTGGAGCCGTTCCCCTACGATATATATGATTCGGTCAATGCGAAATTCTGGAAATATTCTTTAATTAAATATAAATCTTTAGATCGGAGACCTGATCTTTATCCGCGTGAAAATTTGAAATTACATAATGGTTACAATTGGATTAATTATTGAAATGAGCGGTGAAAGGTTTTTGTAAATCGGTACGCGTAAATGTTACCTCGACATTTGCATTATTGTTCACGGACCGCCCTTTTATTCAACGGGACGACTCGGGCGTAAAATGAAGTGTTCAGAATATATATAAAAAAAAAAAAGAAATATTCCGCCTTTTTTAATTTCTCGATCGTAATTAAGAACCATTCGTGGCACAGTCGTACGGGCTAATGAGCAAAAATTATAGTTTCTCGTTACCGTTTTTGTTTGTATTTTTTTTTTTTTTTTTTATCGCGAGCATTTTATTATTCGGCTGTTATTCGACCGCACGAGAGAAATACGACGCCTCTGTTACACGAGCTATGTCGGATAGGTCACGGAAGGGAGGAATGACGTCCAGTTGCGGGTGGTACGCGCCTCCTTTGATTTGCATGCTCAAGTTCAAAGACCCCCCGGTCGCGCACCCGGTTCAGGTTCAACTTCGTTTTGACCGTCGGAGATTCGGACGTCGGGTCCACCGGTGTGTATAACGCCGAATAAAACTAAGTTTTCGCCGTGAACCATTCCAAATTAGAGCCGAATTGAAACAAATAATACGACAAATCGAGTAACCTGAAGAACTAGGTAATTTGGAATACCTGTTCGGTTTTCTGGAATCGAATAAAAATTTTTTTTCTGCCCGTTTCTAGTCTGTAATTCTATAAAATCTTAAGAGTTGGGGGAGTTTGAGCCGGCCGTGGCCAATGTTTAAGTCCACCTGTCGGTGTACCCCGGGACCCACTACCAGTGGTCTCGACAATGGGAGATTAATAATGGTAATAATAATAATAATAATAGGAGAACCCGCATCACGGCCACACGCCACCTGTACACACCGGTTCCGATTTAAAAACCCCTCCAACCAGAGCTTCAACGACCTTATCGACCTTATAGACAGTCACCGGAGCCCATCATCACAGAAAGTAGAATGAGGGCCGATAAAATAGCCTCCAAGGTCTCCTGATACCTCATACCACTTGGTTTTTAAATATACTGAGATACTCATAAAATGACTATATGGATTAGAAGAACTAATATGTATTTTCAGAATATCAACCAATTATTCGATTTTCTTTGGCTCCAGTAGAATTGGTAATACTATCGAATATTTATTGTGGTTCGCATTAAAATAAAAATTTCAAACCAATATCTTCCTGCGTACTTTCTTCTTTTATGACAGAGAAATTCACCCGTTAGTGGTTTGGTTTTTATTATCTCTAAACCGGTTTCGTCTGTTCGCCACTTCGATAGCTCTGAGTCAGTAGGGGTGAGTCGTTTATTCATTCAGTTTTAAACGATAGAAGGGATTATCAATACCGAAATTTATACGATCTTCTGCTGTGCCACTTTACTGTAAAAATACTACTGAAGCTATGGAAGATGGTTATTTTTTCTCGCCACCATCCATCTTCTAATTGGTGATTATATAACACGCATACGTCTCGACCTTAACAATATTGTAATGAATCGAATACGCATAAATAAAGTCGAAATGAAAATTTGCATCCAGGATGTGAGTTGTGTTTCTGTTAAAAATTGAAATTTTATTTTTCATTTTTCCCTCTTGGGAATAGTGCCTTCTCATTGCAATTCCATCATATGAAATTAGGGTAATATTAAAATTCTCGACCAAACGCCAGAGAGTGTCCGAAACCGATACACTTTTGGCTAGTAATTTAATTACTATGACTGCTATTACTATTATGCCCGACGCGGTCTTTTAAGTCGTTGAACCTTTGGCTCGTCGATGGTACCGCCCCAGCGGCACAATCAACAGACAGGACCAATTAACTCTAGTAGATTCCAATTTGCATATTAATTATTCGTATATTTTTCGCGCCGTTAATTAACCCTAAAGGCTCTCGCTCCACTTCTTGTAAACGCATAATACGCCGAGACAGCGAATATGAGAGTAGGAGAAGATGTTAAGTTAAAAGAAAAACAGCGAAGATTGTTCCTTTGTTTAAACAATGTCGATCGCGACCTCCGCAGTAATTGTATTCAGTTTACTTACTGCAACGAACGGGCAGTTAAGTCCCCAACTACAAATACAAACCGATTTACTGTGCAAATCATTTTTCTTATTTTTCCTGTTAAAATTCAGATAAAATTTCGATCGACAGTACAACCGTTGTACGGTAACGACCGTACAGTTTGTACAGTCAACAAAGCGCGTCCTGTAATATAGGATCGTATACTGTAATTCCTTTTAAAGTTCTTCTAATAATTAGACAAGCGAGAAGACAGATTACAGGCTCGTTCAACCGACCTTAGCTTAGACGACGTGCTCATTGCAATAAAGAGCATTAATAAGAAAAAAATTAAAACGTTAGTGGTGCTTTGCATGTTCGTTTTTACACAGTTCAAAGGACAAATCTGTGCCAATTTTACAGTAGAAGGTTGTTCATTTTCGTAATTAATTCAACGGGAGGACCCAGATTCACGTCACTGAGCTCAACAATTTCATTCACTACAGGACTGAACATTCGATTATTTCTATTTTGTTGTAAAACACGATTAATCATAGTTTGACTTTAATATCCGACGCTGGTATTTAGCGATTACGGTAATATCAATATCTGCGCTGGGTAAACTCGATTCGTAAAGTCCGAATAAGATAGCCCGCCTCATCCGGACTGTTGGCCAACCGAAGAACGTGTCCTTTTGGCCTTCGCCGAAATAAAGGACCAGTTCTGAGGATTGCTCTTTTTTTCCCTCCGCCCGAGAGAGGGCCGGAGGAAGCCGATCGGAAACCGGGAGCGGGAGGAAGAAAAAAAAGGATGAAAAAAGAAAGAGGGGGTAAACCAAAAAGTTATAAATCCCGATTTGGAGTGGGAGCTCAATTAAAGAGCAGGTGCCCATTGTTAACCTGTTAACTGTCGAACGCCGGCCATCGGCCCGAAACCTTCGGTGGACCGTTTTTTAAATTTAAAAATCTTCCACCGGAGGATTTTTAAATGCCTCTCAGCCGACTGAATTCTGAACTCTGTTACGGTAACCGTTCAAGTGGAACCGGTAAGACGGTAATATTTAACAGTGAAAATTAAACAGAACTTGTAAAGCGTGGACACGGCAGATGTTCGCATAATTGTCTTCGGCATTCTGCATTCCGGGAATTGTTCTATGAACCCAAGAGTATTGTACAGAAGAAAGGTTCTGCTCCAGTTTTTATGACTACTAACAGTAAAAACGTAAATTTATCTCGAACTAAATATGCTTGTTAATAGTCGCGTACAATCGATATTGTACTCGTATAGGACATGTAGAAGTACAAATTGTTTTAATTGAAGATGATGAAGCAACGAAATATGATCAAAAACTTTCTGTTCATAAATTCGTTCTTATATTTAGCCACCTACCGTGCTGTTAGTGGGATAGCTGCGATTTTGATGTTAATAAAAATTAAAGAAATTAGCTTTAAATAATTATATTTGTTTCGTTTTCAGACTTTAGAATTCGACCCCCAGCTTCAATCGCGCATTGGTTTCACGCTCGCTTCCAAGAAACGATATCATACCGATCAGATTTATTTAGAAATTACCCTCCTCCCGCCTAATTACAAGTTATGGGCGATAAATTTTCTCCCGTCAGCCCCTACAAATTGGTACAAATTAGGTCGTCCGATAGATATATTGCACTCCGAACGGAAGTCGAACATCCGACACAGCCTGTAGACGTTGGACGTGGCTGCTGGTTCGGGCCCGTACGTCGTGGATCCGGAAGGGCTCCATTAGAGGCACCGATTAAGCTCGAAACTGCGGCACAAATCTGTGTACGATTATATTGTCGTGATACTGGAATATTCTGTTCGAAAGAGACGCGTACAGGATTCGACGTTTTAACTTTCGCACAACTCTGTTGTTATGCGACTTGAGGAAAACGCGAGTGGGTAATCGAAACGGAAAAATAAAACTAGGAGGCTGACTCATGACTAACTTGTGTCCGAGGAACAGGGTCGGGCTTACCATATTGATATTTTGAACAATAAAAATCTGGTATTAATGTCGTCGTCAGAATTGAGCGGTGGCAGACTGCCGGCACGACTCTAGGAGTTATTTTAAAACCGAGACGGACGGTCGTTTCAATAACACAGAGACAATGATAGGAATAGGAGTGTAGTTTGATTATAATAAGAAGGCATCGGAGGGAAGAGAGAGGAAGGTAGTCCGGGAGCGTGCGGGTTGTTAGTTGGTCACGCTCGGAGGAGTGAGCACAAAGTTACGGCAAAGTGCCCACCGAAGCTATATAACCAAGTCGATGTTCACTTTCGGACCGAGTTTCCTACTCGTATTTAAAAACTCCTGTTTAACAACTCCAGTTTAAAAACGCCACGATTTTCGACCAGGATTTGGGCAGAATTTGACACGAAGTTCACGAGATATTATATACATTAATAAGCTCTTATTTATCTAAAAAGCCAGTTTTACATTATTACTATTAGCACTCACGTGGAATCCCCCCCCCCATACCCGACTTAAAAGAATCGACTTAAACAGAAAATTTGGATTAACATACCTGTTTTGTGGTCTGCGAAGGGGTTGGAATACCGTAGGCTGTTCGCCATCTTCAGTAGCGGTGTTAGTCACTGTTTTGGCACTTTGGATGTTTTCGGGGGCATCCTCGCTGCACTGTGTCACTGTGTCACTTGTACTGTGTGCAGAATTACAAATATAAAAATGTATATAATATTCGGTTCAGCGCAGCGAGGATGCCCCCCGTTAAAACATCCAAAGTGCCCCAACAGTGACTAACAACGCTGCTGAAGATGGCGAGCGGCCGAAACCGGTCTGGCAGAAGACAAAACCAGCGAGAGGAGACGGAAACACCACAAACCTACCTGGAATCTTAAGGCAATTACTAAAACGGACATCAAAATTGACAAACTGACAACATACAAAGCGATACTTAAATCGACACGGACATACATGGGGTTCCACCAAGACATCCAACCATCCTTAATGCTCCCCGGTATGTCTCTAACCACACCTACAATCTACATACAAAGGCCGTATTATTATGTCTAATCTAATCTAATTATACTAACCAGTTTTGTTATAAAATTTATTATTAGAGCACAATTTTTTTTTTAGAATAATACAACGTAAACTCTAATCAGATTTTGTTTGATACACTTTCGGCTTGAATCGATTTTACGACGGCATCAACGATGACGCCCGATCGATTAATTTGTTTATTAGTGTCCCTCGTAATCAATATTGTGGTCGCGAATCCAGTTTGGCACTCTGTTTGGAGGCTGGACTGGTTTTTGGCAACGGGCTCGGCGTCGTGTGACCCCCCGGTTGCCCACTCGGCAGGTGCACGCAGATCGAGCCACCTCTTTTGTTCCAATTAAAACCTCCGATGCCGGCGCCGACCGAGCGCACTTTGATTTAAACTTACCATAACGCTGGAGAGAATGTTCTCTATTCGGCAATTATTAAACTTCGCTTTAACGAAGTTTTCCGAAACTGAAGGGAAATTCTGCGTTTCTGTACACCTATTAATTGTTCGACGATTAGGGAACAATTATTTGAGAGATAAATATTAAAATATTAGACAAATAACGCCCTGAATATTGAATAGAATATAATACAGAGGTGACGACCGAAATCGTTCACTTTCAGGCTGGACGAATTCAGGCGGATTATGATATTATGAACCCTCAAATTTAAAGATATCGATGTTCATTTTATGATTTCAAATAAACCGAAAATCATATTTCCCGGATTGAAATATCTCCGACACGGGGACGGTGATGGGGCGCTTTTGATCGGAAACTAGGATAAGTTTTCCTAAAGGAAGATTCGCGGGCAGAATTCGGAATTTAATGTTAAAGAAACTGTCTCCGGGTAGTATTTGTAACCAAAACGATCAAACTATCGACAAAAAATTATTAATGGATGTTGTATTCTGGCGGTTGAAAACTGTGCGTCACAAGAAAAAAGTATAGGATGGTGTTGTAGTTGTTAGGAGTTTGAAATGTTCAGTTCCTTGTACGTCCTACGGTGTGACGCGGTCGGGTTACAAAATTACCGAAATAAAGTAAGACCGTTACGCGTCTCACCGCTCTGTACACGAAAGCCGCCAGCTTTTTTCCCCCATCGATCATCCCCGGGTATACGAAAAAGGAAGGGAGGCAATTGCGCCGGCACCTAAACCGGGGCCCACGTCTAGACGCTATTCCCGGTACAGTACCCGGACTATTACAGGGGTGTTTTTTTTTCTCCTCTCACAATTAATCTAGGATGGCGACGGCCGCTATTAGACGGGACACATCCCGAACAATTCCCTCGGGAACTCCTCTCCTCCCCACCGCCGGGGGCGCATCAAACCCCCAGTATTTAACGGGATCGTACGGCCTACAGTGGCCGGCGGGGGAAAAAAACGGAGACATGTCAATCGACCGAATTGGTCAGCGGATAATCGACAGGAAATTTCAATTGTTTCCACTCTTTTTTTTATCCTTTATAGTGCGCGTTTCTTGTGGTTTCATTTCAATGGTGGAGAAGAATGCGGCGGCTCGGGTTAGGGATAATTGTCCAGGCCTTATGGTATAGAGCGCGAGGAGAATTCCAGGAGGATGCGGGGGATGCCTCTTGAATAGATAAACGCGTGCTTATAAACATAACATATAACATTGCCGAGTGGGCAGCAAGTTTTTCACTCGTCTTACGGTGTCGTGGACCTTTCTTCCTTCTAATATATACAGCCCTAAAGGACAATAGTTTTCATTCGCCTATTTTGGACCTTTCCAATGGTAATAATCAGTTTAAGTAAAATAAAGGCACTTTTAGGCATTTCGGCTGCTCATAAAATATGTCGTATAATGCGCCTATTTTAATAGACTTTGAAACAGTGTTCATTATTTTTAACGTAGTGTTTGTTTTCTGCAATTGAAGTAGGAATTAGGAGTAAAATATACGGTAAATAAAATTGAATCGATTTAATATTGGCGATGAGCAATAAAAATTCTGACTAGGTCCAAGAGATGGTTGACAAAAATCATGAATTTTATAAATAGGTCACCGGGTTAAGTGGATGTTTTCCGTATTGGCGTCACATAATTTGTTTTCCCGACGACCGTTCCCCGGCATGATGACCTTATTGTGTCTTATACTGTTCGAAGGACGCGGGGAGTCCCAGGGCCGCCTTTTTTCCTCGCGTTTCCTCCTTACGAGCTACATATGCCCGCCTTATTCAAATTGCGACCCACTTATTTGAATGTTTAAAATTGCATCCCTCCCCCCTAAGGCAGTATAAAGTCGGTAGTAGAGTCGATGTGGGCCCATGGGGGCTGTACAAGGCCCCTTGCCCTGGCACGTTCCCCGGTCCGTGTCCACAAGAAGGACCTTGATTTTTCAAATTGGTGACCTTCACCGGCGCAAAGGTACAGGTGGCAACCCTGCACGCGGGGAATTTCATGCACGGCTGCGGGGTGGTTGGAGGGGGGGTGGAGGGAGTTCAGAAAGGAATAGATTTTTTTTTTCAGCTTAATTTATTATACAATGAACCTTTATGGTTATAGGCACAATTGCAGAAAAGTTTTTTTATATCACTTGCTTCTCCCCCCGATAAAAAAGGCACCCAGCGATGGCACATTTTGACGTGGACTACAGACCGAGGTGATCTCTCCCCCTTTAAAACCTTGTACCCTTTACACTCCACAATACCCTCAATTTCGGCCTGACGGGTCACCCGTAATAAAATCTTAAGAGACTGTTTTCTAGTTAAAGGGGTGAAGGTTTTAGGCCGAAACTTGTGAGGATCGGCCTCACTTTCCCCGATCAACGAAACACCTCGATTCCAAGTAATCTGTTCTGCGCATTAAAACTCTCCGAAATCGACACTGTTGTTGCCCTACGAGACAAGATGTTGTTGTGTTTGTGTTGGTAAGGAGGCCCAGTGGCCTAGATGGGGGGACGCGGGAGGGCCCCTCCTAATGAATCTTAATAACCCGCAAGAGGCTCGGGTTTGTACCCGCATGTCGTCCACGAGGCGAGCACTTAACTCGTTATTTCTCCGGAGACTGGTCACCTAAGGGACCTTCAGACCCGCACCACCTTCTTCCCCCCTTTATAATAACACCACTTTCACTGGCTAACCGGGAGAGAGTGACTTTTATCGCTTTGGGTGGAGGATTCCTTTTGGTTAAACGATCTGATTCTACCGCCGGACATTTAATGACTGTGCTTCAATATGCTTTAATCCTAATCCTAGTTATCTTGTCTCCAATAGGGAGTATAAGTTAACTAATAATTCAATTAACAGTTAATAAGTAAAAAAACTTGAGCTACTCTCAATGGAAAAAAATTCATAATAGGCTAGCATACTGAATACGGATCACAAGAATTAGCTAATCTTATTTCTAATTATCTGTACACGATAGGTGAACAAACTGAATACAAAATTGTGAAATAAACCTTTGAATTTGGCAATAATTTCAGTGAGATACAAGAACGCAACAAAGAGGAATTAGTTTTTCGCTTCCAACTGTTTCAATACAACTTAGGATTAAGTATAATACGATTGTATCTGCGTAGATTTTTCCCTGTAAATGATTCGTTTTTCCGAATGAACGCCTTAAAAATACGTTCGGTATACAAATCGTGGGCAGGTTCAGATAATGTCTTGAGGCCGGGGTTTGGTCGCAGGTGTCTCCACTCCTCCTTCTCCTCCTCCTCCTATTCCTCCTCCTCCTCCTCCTCCTCCTCCTCCTCCTCCTCCTGTATAACGGTACACATTTACAACAGAGCTCCTTTTTCAGGGACGTCCGCATCAATTAGACGGTCTCGGTCTGTTTTTATTCCCTGTTTCTGTTTAATACGGTAATCCTGCCAGTTACCCTCGGGATTTCGGCAGCGGTTACCGCCGGAGCTTCGTTTTATCCAATTTTCATACTCATTATGTCAATAATTTGAAAACGCATGCCATTTACCACCTGAACATCCTGTCTGTCTTGTAATTACGCCGTTACAACAAGTATCAATGCAAACAGGATGCTACTATTTACCTTCAAAGGAAATTGGCGCGTGCAATTATTTAACCTATATTTAATTTCCCTATGATACAATTGTATATATGTATATTGACCCGTCCACTTTTTAGAACCAAACGAAAAGTTAATTGACCGTCTCTGCCTCCCGCCAATAGCTGAAATGTACGAACGACATTAGAAATGTTAAAGATTACATAAGAAAATGTAGGTTGAAAGCTGGCAGGTGGGACGACGGAGGCGAGGGACTTTCTTCAAGCCCAGCAGAATCTTTAATTAACACCGCGTTTAATTTCACCTTTATTTTCATGTATCCTTTTTCTCGGCCTCTGTCCAATTTCTCCCCCAATTAGACGCGTTTTCGCGAAATAATTGCGTCGAACAAGAGCGGGCTGGTGCATTTCGGTTCGACGAAATTACCGCTGCATCCTTCACCGGGTGACTGGTGGATCTTGCATTTTGGTTTTTCTATTACTCCGACCTAAAGTGGCAAGAAAACTTCAATCACATAAAAATAAAGAAAACTACAATAAATAAACAAAATTACAATCCAAAATTGGGATGCAATGGAATGGAAAGACGGAAGAAAATAATAATTAAACTTAAAATTATAGGCATAAAATACCACGTACTATGTTCGTAGAGTAAATATGAGATAAAATTGTTACGATCATAGAAATCCTCATAGAATTTATTTATAAGGTATAATAATTAGGAAGAGTTTTGAAGCTTCGGACATCCTGTTTTCCCCCCTTAAATTTCCTAAACTAAATCCTGTCAATATTTATTGTAAATATGGAAGGACCTTATTCCTGATTAGTGCATCGAAACGCTATTCAATAGGCGCCGGGAATATTTTAAAAGCCGGCTTAATCAAATTTAGATTTTAATCTCCGCACGATCGGTAGAGACGCAGTTTATTTAAGAAAATATTTGGACGGAAGATGCCGTTTACACCGTTAAACCGGTAACCGCGAGGTGCGGGTCAAATTGAAATGCATATCCGGCGGTGCACCAGTTTCGAGTGCACCTTGCATTCTCGGAATGCATCGTCGATACCGTGTCCCCGCTCCCTTAGGTGACATTCTACGGGCGTGTTTTAGTCTGTTTGCAGAAATTAGCATTTATATATATAATATAATACGCGTATGTATATAGTGACCTATTTCATTTCGAATTCCGAACCTCTTAAATTATAATTTATGTTTATAACGTCTTTGTTTCGGCGAGTGCCGTTAATTAGATATCACTTTTATATTGCTAATTGTTATCACTGTATATGTAAATGCAGTTAAACTGCACGACCTGGTCCGTACCCCCCCGGTCGACCTATGGAGGGTCCTGGAGGATGAAAGGGTGGGAGGAGTTATCTAGGAGATGTTACGTAAAGTTTAAAAGGAAGGAGAGGAGAAACTGGGACAGACTAGAGAGAGAGGGAGAGAGAGAGAGAGAGAGAGAGAGAGAGAGAGAGAGAGAGAGAGAGAGAGAGAGAGGGATAGATTATTAATAGGGCCGGAGGAGCGCTAGGAGGAGCCGGAGCACAACTAAACTGGCTCCAACCAAACTGGTTCCTTCTGTTTCTGAGCAGGTGTTTATACTCGCTTGGAGCCCTCACTTTAGGCAAGGTCAGTGCCTATAGGGACGCCCGCATCAAACCAATCTTACCGATTTTACCTTTTACATACGGACAAGAGTTGGCCATAACCGGCCCGAGGTACGGGCCAATACAATTCCACCTATCTCTGAAGTCGCCAGCCATTTTACTATGAAAAGTACTACGAAAAGTTTCAAATTATATTTATCGAGTTGCATATTACATTTTTTAACAGGAGAAACATTAATCAGTCATCACCGAATTTTATCACATCTAGTTCGTCACATTTAGTGGGTTATCTATTTCTTAAAATGTCTTCTGCGGAATAATAGCTATTTTTAACCAAATATGTTTCGGGGATGGCATTACAAGTTATCTTTCCTGTAACATTAATCGATAGTTTTTAATTATTATTATTAATCAATTAATTATTCTGAATCCTTTTCCTGTAAAACAACATTCAACATAGTAGATAGTAACATTATATTGGGTTGGCAACTAAATAATTGCGGATTCTTCTCATCTTTGGGTGTGTGCGCACCCCAAATGTCGTGTTTGCATGTAATAAACAGATGTAAACATGCGTACAAATAAAAATAACGCCATCTCAATCTAGCAACAAAACACGCAATGACTTAGTTGCCGACCCAATAATATCGGACGTGTGCATTGAATTTAATATTGGCGGGCATGGACCGTTTGATCCCATCTCTCCTTAAGGAGCTGTAATTTGTATTTGAGCACAATTTCTGTTTACCACCGGAGTGTTGAACCCAACGCGTCTGCTCAAACAGTTTCTAGACCGTTTTCAAACGGTTTCCAGACAGTTGTTGACGCGATCGTTTTGACCGGACCGCTGAGACTGTTTACGGATCAGTAAATGTTTTCAACAGTCAGCAACAACTGGGTAATATTAGTAGTCTTGTCGATCGGACTTTAAGAACCAGAATTCTCTCGTGGTATCGTTTCTAAATTCAGGGCTCGTCTACGGCGGGGGGTCGGACCACCCGACTTCCTCGTCGCGGGAGTCTCGAGACGCATAACATATTAGGTCAAAGCAGATGTCGGTCGTTCGGGGTACAGACAGATGGACGGACTCCTTCCACGGCCGAAGGAAGGTACGCCGTTTCAATCGTTTTAATCACTATCAGAAATTCCACATTACAAAGTCTTATTTCTTCGCCGGAACATGCCTAAGGTCGAGTTACCTACCGGGGGTAGGAGTCTGAAGAACACTTTCATGGTCAGTTCCGAGAAATCCCAACCCCTAAACCTCTGTTCGATTCGAACTAATTTTCGCAGCCTTTCTTCAGTTCTATCCGAGTGTGATTGTTCCGGCGCAGAGGTTCGGTCGGTATCTATTTTTAATTAGGTTTCACACTGTACAACGTCAGTTACTTAGGTTATCATTATTATTATCACTTGTTGGAAGGCCGAGCACAACAATGGCGTTGGGCGTTGATTATAGTGACTTGGCTTGTTTCTGTAAGTGTAAATCTACCGTAGCATACCGTCAGTAATATAATCAATGCCCAATGAAGCATCCTGTCAGCACCGTCAAGACAAAGTTCTACAGCGAGGTTGTCGGTTCTTAAACAATGTAAGCAATCCGACGCCCGTCCCCGTGTAATTAAACTGTTTTTGCCGCTCTGCAGGTCTGTAACAAAACATACGACTGAGACTATAAATTAACCGGCACTTTTAAAAATATATAATGACCGAACGGGTACTTGAGAAAACTTAATTACAGAAAAGCGTAATGAAAAGAGGTGGGAACCGGCCGGGGTATAATTTAAACTGGACAAAAACAACGCCAAACCATCCCGTCCTCCTCCTCCTCCTCCTCCTCCTCCTTCTTGGCCGAGATTGAACCGCCCGATTTTAAAACACTTTTTACACTTTTTCCAACCGCTCTCCCACCCACCCACTGTGGGTCCAGGCGGCGATGAAGTGATAAATCTAGGCGTGATAGGGGGATGATTGGTCGACCCATGGAACCGGTCAAAAAACTGTTACTAATAATGGGTTTGAGAACACTTGACAGTGGGGGAGGCCGGACTGTCCGAGAGCCATCCACTTGTCCGCCTGTACCCTAAGGCAATATACATTCTGATAACGGTAATGAATAATTTAAGATATTTTAACAAGGGGGGCCCATCAGATCATCTTGCGTCGGTTACAGGCTAGATGATTCGACTTATCTTCATAGCCAATATCCTATTGATATTTGGGTAAAAGAATATAATGCTATCGTCCTTATGTGTTTGCTCAAATGTTATTGTCACTGTGCAAGACTAGGGAATGAGGAAAAGCAAATCAGTCGAGAATTTGAAGCATTATTGAGAGCAAAACTTTCACAAATGCCATCGAGAAAGCGAAAGTGTTTAACATCATGCACTCTGAAGGTTGTTTGTCATTTTTCGCTCATTTGATGTTTGGTTACCAACATACCATGTTACTGACGATGATGCTACGATACGCTCATGATATTCTATATGTGCTCAGCGAACTATCGTTGAGAGTATTTTTGGCTGTATTTTTCTTTTAAGAAGGGCGCAGAAAAGGTTTGTACGACCGGAATACAGGAGGGGGGGGGGTACCGGCCTGCGGGCCACTTCAGTCATCAGTAGATTGTCATCATCAGATTAACACGGCGAAGAAGCACCCTCCACTGGTGGTCCCCCGAACAGGAAGTAGTTAAAACCTCGTTTATACGATTTTTTCATCGCTCACGTCCCCGCGCACAACCCTTCCGGCTGCAATAGGAAAAACCAACCCTCCGAAGGATTTTATTACCCCATTTTTTTTCCCAAGTGGTTTTTTTTCCCCATGCTCCACTGGACCATTAACCAGTTTTACGATCGTGCCGGGGGTTGTGGGTTTTTTTCTGTATGTGTTCTTCTCCCTAATAGCAGTTGTGGAGATAATTGAAATTATATGTTTTGACATAGGTCCGGGTTTTATTGTCTTTATCTGTCCTAACGTAAAATGTGAAGTAACAAAACGTTAATGGCCTTATAAATAGACATACGTGAGCCTACTTCTACTATAGGCCGCAGGAGCTTTGCCTCGTGGGTTATATACAAGTGCCAATTTCCATTTTACACATTTCTTAGTTAATTTTACACAAAAAAAAACTGTGATTATTTTTAATGATATTACTCCACTTAGAAATTGTCACATTTGCGATCTGCGTAAGAGTACGGTGAACGGATGCCTCATGTGCATTTACTGACAAGTAGCTCACTATCATCGATAGCGATACATTATCTGTCCCTTTTGGGGGCACGCTCAATAAATATTTTGTCAAGACTTTCCTACTCCACCGTCGACAAGAAAGTAGAGGGGAAACGAGGATGAAAAAGAGGGTGGAGGAGGAGGTGAAAAGAAAAAATCAGAAAAGTTTCGAATAAAAAACGAGGCGACACTTTAGCAAAAATTAGTGTATAACCAGCTGAGTGTATCGAGCCGCACCTTAGTGTACACAGTAGAACGTCCCCGCCGGGGACACATGTGGTCACAGAATTTTATCGCCCCCCAAAAAAAACATATAATTCCCCAAAGGACTAACATAAATAAGGACGGAGTTTCATATTCGTAAGTTACATAAAGACGGAAGGCTACTGAAGTTGGGGAGAAGCCGAAACCGCACGGGTTAACGAGAGCAAGGACTGGGTACTTGTAGTCAAACAGGAGGGGAAAGGCGTCCATGACGAATATTCTTCGGGTAGGAACCAATCGTAGTTACAGTTCCTAACAGACTAATACCGGAAATTATATTAGGTGCTGTAGGTTATAGTACGTACCCAACACCGCGCTCCTCGGAGGTGTACCGGGGACATGATGAAGTACAATTACGCAGCGAAATAGAAAGTACATTGGCGTGATGACCCATTCCGGGCTGTGATGGTATTGTGCCGTCTTCAGCAACGTTCTTTCATTAGAAGGCACGTAATACAGTTTAAGATACCTGTTTTGTGGTCTGCGAGGGGTTGGAATACCCGTAGGTTGGTGGTGTCTCTGTCTCCTCTCGCCGGTTTGGTCTTTCGCTAGACCGGTTTCGGCTGCTCGCCATCTTCAGTAGCGGGAGGAGACCGCCACCAAACCGGCGAGAGGAGACAGAAACACCACCAACCTAAGGGTATTCCAACCCCTCGCGGACCAGAAAACAGGTATGCTAACCCTTTTCACTCCATTTTCCCCTCATGGGACATCGTAATTCCAGCCTATCACTCCTATCCCCTCTGACATTAAAATATATTAGCGATTAAGGGGAATTAAGTTATTTCTGCGCAACTTTTTGAGACGTGCATGTTTTGCCCGATGGTTTGAAATGTGGCGCAAGACATCAAATGAAAATATAGTAAAATCACTAAGATATATAAAAGAGATGTCGGCGAAGTTTTGAGTTTCAAAGCTGAGCTCAGTCCGGTTTGAAGCGTCGAGCGGTAAAGAGTGAGAAAATCGTGATTCTTCTCTCGGTAAATAAGTTCTTTCGGTAAATATCATTTTGTAACAGATTTAATAATAACAATTAGAAATTTTCAACCCATGGATTCTCATGGTACAAGTAGTAGTGAAGATACGTTAGAAAGACTAAATCAGTGACATCGGCCAACCAGCAAGAAGTAGCCGGTAGCCAACATCCAGAATGGTCCGGAGTGCAAAGGGTTAAATTATATTACGTTGCTGAAGACGGCACAGTACGGTCACAGCGCGGAATGGGCCATCGCGCCGACGTACTTTCTATTTCGCTGCGTAATTGTACTTCGTCATGTCGCCGGTACACCTCCGAGGTCTGTCGGAAGCCATTACCCTGTCGGTGCCAGGTTGGTACCGCGTTAATGAAATTAATGGAGTTTGTAAAAACGTGAACAGGTGCTGGCCGGCAACCGGCAGGAGGTACCGTGAAAACGAGCCCGCGGTTCTCGAATCGTCATTAGGCCGGTAGAAAAGGGTTTCGTCGGTTGGCGGCCCGCCCATCTGCCGCCTTCTCCTTCAAATCTGGAGTTGTCGCCAGATCCTCGGAATCGCAGGAGACGAGTGTATCCGCGGCCGAGAAACAATCTACTCTTAGACTCCAGATTTTCTCCCGTCCACAGGGAAACAATTGTTTCACCTGAGAGTAAACTGGCTGTTAGTTACGGATGAAAATAACTTTTTTGCCGCTACATTCGGCAACACTTCTACGTCCTCTTTTTACGCCATATGTCGTAGGGCCCGTTCCTCAGGGGGCTCCCTCCCAACTGTATTTGCCTAATGAGCTCTGACTTTGAACCCGCCGGCGCTGTGCACTCCACTTTATCACTTTTTTCAACTTCCTCCCACTTCCTTCCTTCCCTCTTGACTTGGTTCGCCTATCTACAACACGGTCTAACGGAACCCCCTCCTGTCCTTATCCGTTCATTTGTGTTAATGCGTTTCTTTTTTCCCCCTTTCTCTATCTCTCTCTCTCTCTCTCGTTTTCCTTAATGCGTTTCCTGTAACTGGAAGACGCGGCAGTTGTGCGTGAACTCCCTCCAGTATCCCCGGGGTTCGTGTCAGTGTTTATGTGGCCCCACTTCCGATTGAAGAAATAAAAAGAACGAATTCGACGACAAGGAACCCTTTTGTCGGAATATTTTCTATTCCACCAATTAATTATTCGGTGAGAGATTTGTAAATTCGTATCAAAGGTACGGGATAGTAGAGGCCGTTCAGGCGACAGTTTTTCTGTATACATCTTTAGATCAAAAATACTTAATGCGAAGTACGTTTGTACATAGAGAGTCACTGTTGAACCACTGTGGTTCATACATAATCCGGACCCAAATAAATATAGTTTATATGAAAAATTCATCTAATTTAACCCGTGTTTACGGAGGATTTCTGGAGTGCTTAGAAACAGCTAGAAACGGTTTCTAAGATTTTTCAAATATTAAGCCTGGTTGAGATTTGCCATTGAGGACAAATCCACTCCACCCCTCATCACTCTAATAAAAATCCGATGAACTCCATAATCAGTATTGGTGTATGAATCGATTTTTGTAAACGTTTTTTAAGCTCCTTCATATAGCGTGGACTCGCTCTAACCGCAATTTCGTTCTCACCGGACTTGTGACGATTGATCGAGTGTTTGCGAACAATAATAAATCAGTGAAAGGTATATCGACTCATGCACTCGAACTGTCGATAGCATCCCCGACGTTTTGGGGTCGAACCTATTTCGCCGTAGATTTTCGCCAAGTGGAAAATTGGAAAATATGATATAGGTCCTCGTTACGCGCCAACTTCTGACGCGATCGGACCAATGTCGGACACAATGGGAAATAGACCCTCAACTTTCACATGTCAGTCATAACGACCTTTCCATTTCTCCGATCTACAACCACCGCTTAATGTCAACCTTTTGTAGACTTTCTTACGACTCGGTAATGCGGACTGAGCAAAGATTGCGCAATAAACGCCCGCTAAGAAACGTAATATCTACTTCGAGTGGACACGATATTCGCAACAGTTGATCTTAAATTTTAATACAATTTCCAACAGGAACTACTGTACGTAACATGATGAATAATTTTTGGCATATTTCAATAGCATGTTAAAATAAAATATACATAGTAGAGCTTATTGAAATAATGAATAGAAGTACAAAATGTTGTGATATTGGCATTTTATATATTTTTGTTATTTTGATTTACATTTTGCACTTGAGGCCCCTGGCATTACATTTGACTTACATTTTTAGTGCCCGTATTGGTGCTAATTACTCTAGAATACCTGTTTGGTGGCCAGCGAAGTTTTGCAATACGACAGTTTTTCGGACTTCCCTCGTTGCTTTCGTCTTCTCCTAGACTGGTTTCATCGGCTCGCCACCTTCAGTAACTTTGTGTTGAGTGACTTTGGCATACACGCCCTGTGATGTGTGGAAAATTTCTCTTCTCCAGTCTTCTTCAGACGTCTGTAAACATTATTGGATGATTAAAATTAAATAATTGAAATCTGGCCCCTTACCGGTTAAGATCGGCTGGGGGTTAAATGATCGAAAAACGATCCGGATCGTTTGTCGTAGATTGGATCGAACAAACGAGAAATGGAGAAATCGGTATAAGGATATAGTGGGACAGGTGGGAGAGGGAGTGAGAGAGAGAGAGAGAGAGAGAGAGAGAGAGAGAGAGAGGGCCAGATATGAAGGGACAGAGAGCCTGGGAAAGTGTATAAGGGAAGGCTAGCAGAGACAGCGCAGGCGGACAGGTGAAAATCTCGAAGGGCCACCTGCCCTATCGAATTTTAACAAAAACCAAATAAAGCCAACAACAGTTCACGATGTTACAATCGCAATCCGGACCCTGCACATTACATCACTCAAGAGGGTTTCGTAAATCCCAAATGCAGGATGTAGAAAATAAATTACGAATCGATAGCCGCCTGTTCCCATATTATTTCTTGGCAATTTTAAAGTTTTTTTAGGCAGTATTAATAATTGGGCGAAAGTAATTGAGCGAGCTCCAGTAGTTCCAATAGTTCTTCTGGTTGTCTGCTTCCGACGTTTCGGAATTGAATTGGTTTCGTACACCTAAGAGCCGACCAGTTTTCTTCGTCGACTCTCTGCAATTTGTAATCGGTCCAAAATGACGGTCCAATCGGAAGTGGGTCCGGCACCATTCATTTTATTTATTATTTTTTATCTCGGCCCCCCCCGCCCTGAAATGATTATACGCTAATATAATGGTGTATTCAAATCGCCAAGATAATTATCTCTGAGGTGCATCTGCTGCACCTAAACCCCCTGGGGCCCGACCAAGATTGGATCGATGCGTTTGTCGCGGAGTTAATGAATATTTCACGGGCTTTAAACGACCGCCCAACTGTCGCCCCCTAACCGGGGGGGCAGATCTCACTTAGTTTCACTTTCAACGGTCACCGATTTTCAGATGGGGCCCCGAGATATTTCAACAGCGGACTATATTAGGGCCGGCGACATTATAAAATATTAATGACTTCATATCCGTCCCTCACTTATTATCATCAGGTCCGAATTCCGATTTTCCGACGATAGTGTACCACAATTCAGTCCCAAGTCACACGCCGGCTCAAATCAATTATCCAACTGATCCGGCCACCTTTTTCGAAATGGGGCGATGGGAGTTTGAAATTCAAATTTTCATTTGTGAATATTAAACGGCTCGAAGAATTCAATCCTTTGTAGATAAGAATTGATCGTGAGTGATTCTTAAATAACTCAAGGATATTTTCGAGAGAGAACTCAATCCATTGTCGATTTGGACGTGCGGATATAATATAATTCTATAGTAATCAATTCATTGTAGACAGGTATTGATTACACGTGAATCTCAATAGGCTAAAGGAAATTCTGTAGAATTCAATCTATTGGAGGATATACTGCAGAATATAATACATTGAAATTTTGAATTGAATCGTGTATTAACATTAAATGATTGAGGTCAATTGGAAATCAATTGTAAACTCTACAAACACCTATATTTCACCTTGCCCAATAACAATTTTCCAACTTTCCCAGCCCGTCCGCCGGTCTGAAAAATGTCAGCCCAATTTCTGTCCCGTTCAATTAGCGACGGGGCGAATACAGTTAGATCATCTGACTGTAAAAACTGCGAGGTGACGCCACCGACCCTAATTGACAGTGCAGACATTCTCGTTATTAGAATACGTAACGAGCATTAACAGAGTTTACGAGCCAATTAACGGTAACAATTGAAACGCTGCACGCTGCCGCTCTCCGGTCGCATATCATTACTACTTGTGGAACCGCCCCCTCTTACCCTTTCACCGTTTCACGCCCTCGGTATCAACCCTGAACGTAAATTTTTGTTTCCTTTTGTGCGTAAAAATGCATACATAACGAAGACCGATCATATTATTGTTTGTAATGAAGTTTAACATACCTGTTTTGTGGTCTGCAAGGGGTTGGAATACCGTAGGTTTGTCGTGTTTCTGTCTCCTCTCGCCGGTTCGGTCTTTTGCTAGACCGGTTTCGGCCGCTCGCCGTCTTCAGTAGCACTGAAGAACCGTCACTGTTGGCACTTTGGATGTTTTTCGGGCACATCCTCACTGCACTGTCACTGCCAGACAGTGGCAGTTTGCAACGAACATACTGAAGTCTAAGACCTGATCTCGTATAAGAAATTTGCAATTGAAGAAAAATTCGACCCTTGTCGAAGCGTTTTCCCTGTGCCTCTGTAAAGACCAAAGTTTCGCGATTATTACACAAACATTTGGCACAGAACAAGAATATTTTTGTCCAATTATTCATGTGTATATGAACGATGAAAGGCCCACGGCCCGGTATGCACGTATTATCTGTATATTGTCCACAATATTCCCTGTGTATTTAAACAGAAATAAAGTGCTTTAAATTTTTAACTCTCATTATATGCGCTTTACTAATCGGTCCAGTTTCGAATACTGGTAGTGGATCAAATTTTACACCAATTTTTAGCTAGACCACGATATCCCATCTTCTTCCGGGAATCATCCACACGACCGATTTTTACTTGTTCCCGAATGAAAATACAAAATAATTTGCGAGAGAAACATTTTATATACCGGATCTCTCAGTAAAAACTCAGGATTTGGAAAAAAATTTATTTATTTATGAATTAAAATTTTCAATAAAATTAAGTGTATATTAAGGTCGCAAGTGTTTTATATTGGCTGTATTGAAATTTTATTTATGTATATTAATATTAGGGAGAATAGGATGTCCTTTTATTGGACAATATGAAATGCAAGCAGTAAATTTACTGAACTGGGATTGGTTTTAGAGCCACTACTTCCTCTTCGCCTCTTAATTGGCGGGTTCATCGACCGACAATTTCGTTTTTTCTCTTTTCGACCACGAAAGGTGTTAAAGCCGTAACTAATGTTAATTCTGTGGGCGGCTAGGCCGAGCGCCACACATCGCGTCGGTACCAATTTTTCTTCAGTACCTGAGAAGAATTACACGGTCGATTCTAATGAATTATTCCACTCCCTCGAGTGCTATTATATTAAACTCCTTCCCGTCTTCGATTCCTATCGTGCCACCGATGGGCCATTACCGCCCGGTCCGACGCGTCGGAACTCCTGTCGTCATTTACTAAATTAATTACGGAACCGTCTTCGTAATTGTGTTCGACACAATTAATGATAAAAGATATGTATTTCTACAGCGAAAAAATCCCACAAATTTGTTTCCATACCGCGTCGTTTCTTCCTCTGGATGATTATTGAACTCTGAATTGTGAACTAACGGTTAAAAACACGAGTATTTAAAAAAGAACCAGCAGAATGTGTTCGGGTCATTAAGAAGTCAGATTTGGTAGTAATTTCCTACGCTATATTTGAGCTTATATCCATAGAAACCGATAGTGACAGTCACGTCTCCTTATAGTGCGAATGGTTTTTATTTTTAATTTCAGGATATTTATTAGATATTATTCTGACGGGGAAGACGGGATTGTAGAGGCGGGATTGTGCGGCGGATGACCTTAGCCTAAATTGTATGCGTTCAAGGGACAGGTGGAAAGGCCGTGTCCGATGACCCAACTATTACAGGTGTTAATATTCACGGCTATCTTAGGAACAGAAGAGGAAAACCAAAAAAAAAACAAGAAAAACAGCCGCCATTATAATATCGGGGGTGTCCCAACTCTATTACGATTTGGTGTGGCTTCATCAGACACCACCTTGGTGGGGAGGGGGGGAGGAGATAGGCCATTAGAATTTCCTTCTTCCTTCTTCCTCTTCGCCGTGGACGACAGCGTGTTCATGTATTCATTCATGAACCGCCGGCTACATCATCATTAGAGATTGTGGCGCCTCAATTACCCGCCGGGTCATTAATGAAGATGTAATCTAAAAATGCTCGGGGTGGGGTGGGAGGGGGAGGGACGAATAAAATTGAAATAACACAACAGAAGCGCGGGCCCCACGCGCCGAACAAACCTTTATACAATATAATACCACTGAAATAGAAATATGTCCAGAGGAGAAACTAACCCTGAGAGGCAACACTTGGTGGGTGCGATGATACGTTTCAAGTTGCTCCCTAATTCAATAAATTTATTAAAGCATAGACATCAAGCGTATCATAAACGGAGTTCAATTTTATAACGTATAAACTGACTGAAACGGATATTAGATTATCTTATGTCTTAGCGGTTGGAAAATGGTTTTATTTCCATGTTTCTGGGAAGCGGTTTTCAGTATTTTTTACCCTACAGCTTACAGGACGGCAAGGTTAAAGGTTGGATTCCAATAATCCGTTCCAAATTCCAATAATCGTAAAAAAATATTATTATTTTTGAGCGGACCTGAGTGGCCGGCCAGAGGGTCATTCCCCGCTAGTTAGTAAAAACGCGGTGACAAATGTGGGAATTTTCCCTTTCTTGTTCGGCCCTAATTGAACGTTCAAACAAAGTCTCTGTTTTCGTATATAATTACGTTTTGATAGGGAGTGTGGCGATTCTAAAAAACAATCACAGTTTGGGAACAATTCGAGTCAAATAATTGGACAATGGAAGGAATCGCCCCACTTTATATCCTATTCATATCTAGGCCTGAATTTAAGTTGAATAATTATTTGGAGATACGACCGCTCTTGTAGTGAGAATAGTTCATGATACTTCGTGATGTGCGAAATATATTCGCGAAGTTTATCCTTATTATCCTTATTATCCTCCGTTCTACGTTCAGACGGAGTGGGGTTAGCAGAAACGACAAAAACAAATTTCACGCTATTTGGATTCGATTCAAATTGTCCACAGTCATATTGCGATGGGGAGCCATTTGGCCAAATTCAACTATACAAGGGTTGGACAATTGCATTTTAAGTATCGCATTTGTGGATACGTGGATATGGATAATCGTTGTAGGACAAACGCCAAATCTCTTTTAGCGCTGACCGTGTCCTGTGAATAGGAATGTACAGGATTTGCAGGGGAATCATATTTGAAATTTCGTGACACATAACTAGGCACTCTTTTGTTATTACATCTAATGATTCGTGTGTATGGGATATATTGAAGATGTTCAATGCTATTGAACCAATACGAGTGGTTCGAAGTTTTTCATAATTCTACGCCCTGTGTCTCCAACCGCGGTCGGATAACCCCAGCCGGCTGAGTGTTGCCGTCCAGAAAATGGAGTCGTCCTCCGGAAAATCTCCGCCACTCGGATTTTTCCAGTCTGTCGGTCCTCTCGAGCTGACTGAGCTTGGCGCGTCTCCAAAATCAGGTCGACCGTGTCGCATAACCGGATACGGTTTTACACTTGAACGGCTACTATTCGGTAGCTAGCGGCTCCGGAGATTAGCGGGTGTACGGGCCTAGCGACCCCACTCACACAAGAAGGGAGAAGAAATAAAAATTTCCTGTACGAATGTTATACATTGAAGAAGGGGTTGGATCGGTACAAATGAAGACGTCAAATTTAACAAGTATAAAGGTGCAAGGGGCAACATTCCTGTGCAGTCCACGATATTCTATGTATTTTTAAGAAAATGAATGTATTAGTATTTTGATAAGAAGACCAGAAAACAGTAGAGGATACAGGCGATTTAGCTCCGGTTGCGACTGATATCGACCCGAGTTCCAATCTCGATGGCGGCTCGAACAGAAAATGCAGTAAACGAGAAAAAATTCTAGGCCGTTCGACACAGGAGAAAAATATGAAAGCCTCCTACTAAACCGACGGAAAATTGAGAGAAACAACAAACAGCCCAACGTTAATCAGACAAAGTAAAAATCTTCATTACCGGCCAACCGAACGCGCATGAAGAAGATATAGAAGCGGAGAAAAAACGTGTCCCATTATTTAGCCGATGCTAAATAAATATCGACCTTAATAGCTGTCTAATAATTCCCAACGAAATACATTCACGGACCTAACTACTTGCGACGGGGTTTAACTGAGATCTATTTCAGCTCTAATACAGTATTGTTATATTTCAGGCTTAAGAGCAGAAATTATTCTGACCCTTTTCCGTTTAATAGCCGGCTATATATACGGCTATGTATATGTATATATATATATATATACATACAAATCTTTGTCGTATACTGCGTACTGAGCCACCGGGATTTTGGTTTACGACCTCGAGTGATTCACTTCTGCAAAACCACCAAGGAGCGGAATATAATAAATAGCCATTTATGCGCCAAAAGGATTATGTAAGGACTACAATAAATACCAGGGGGCGGGTTAAGCGTAATATTTAAGCCGCGTTCTAAATTTATTTTTATTAGAAGTATGGCGGTCACTGTTTCACGTTAATATCGCCCCAGGGGCGATTTTCCTGCCCGATGTTTCCCGAAAAACATATTTTCATTCGTTTTATAACCGACCAGTTAGTGAATTGTTTTAGAAACCCAGATATATAATGTGTACAGTTTACAATTCTGTATATTCTTTTAAAAAACGAGAAAGATTATTTCATTATAACGTATGAAAATATTGAAGCTTACAATGGGAATATGCGTCAGCGTAAATTGTTAAATAATTTCCTAAAATCTTGAAATGAATTCATATACGTTTTCGGTTCGTTGTAGTAGGATCCTTGATTAAAATGGATGAGTAAAAAGAGAGATTTTCTTACAGTTCTTACATAAGTCTTATTTATTTGACCCACCGATGGCCAGATCTGTTTACTCAGTCCGTATATTCCAGATGGTGATCACTGAAGACGCAGTCGATTGACTGTTCACACGCCTCTCCTAACGCCATTCCCATAGGTCGGATTTTTTTTCAACAACCTCGCTCCTTTATTTTTTCCCCGATGCCCTTATTACCGTCCCGAGGGAAGCCGGAGTTTTATCCTTTCTTGACGCCATTGTCCTCGGCCATGTGAAGGGCCCGCCTACCTGCCCGGGATGAGGTTTAAGGGCGAGCAACCTCCGAAAAACCGCACTTCGAGGGGGCCGGCTTTTTTCACGGCAGTCAGAAACGCGCGCGGAAAAACGAATTACGGGGAGAAAAAATAAGATAAAAAGCGATCGCAGCATAATAAGAAAAGGGGGAGGTAAAAAGCGAGATGTGGGCCAAAGTTAGGACTGTGTTGCACCTGGGGGAAAGTCGCAATCTCGAGTTTTCCAGACCAAGTGACACAGAGAACTGCCACTACCAGATTACCCCCGGTGCAAGAGGTTTCCAGGTAAAATATGTGAAATCTGTACCAGGATTTTTTGGACGTACCTCGCTATATTACGGATAGAATGCCTACTGAATGTGTGTGTGTCTATTCAAACATAGATTCCAAGAATAAGTTTTTGATTTTAGCGTTGACTTCCTACGCTGTTGACACATGGACGGTATCGCAATAAATATTATGTGCTGAAGAAAAAAA
The DNA here is from genome assembly GCA_019843655.1 of Lethocerus indicus. Taxonomy (NCBI): domain Eukaryota; kingdom Metazoa; phylum Arthropoda; class Insecta; order Hemiptera; family Belostomatidae; genus Lethocerus; species Lethocerus indicus. Next base: position 2,729,815 of record JACDQD010000006.1, read on the forward strand.
AACAACCGATCTTGACAAAATTGACACAATTCTGAAGACTGCAGGTCGCAGTGTTATCTGCGACCGCAGGCTCCATCAATATTTTGTCGGACTTTCCTCCATCAACTTCCTCAATTCAGAGGAAACAAGGAGAAATTAGCTTGCGGATGGATGGATAAGCGCGTGCGAGTAACGCATACTTCACGTGCACCCGATAAGTACCACAATCCTGTACAACAAGACGATAGATAACGAGAAGCCGAGATATTATCAATGCCCCCTTGGGCACGCTTCATAAATATTTTATCAGCGGAAGAGGAGTTGGGGAAAAAAAAACCATTAAGAAAAGTTTCGCAGAAAAAATTGCAGAAATTACTGTGTAAACAGCTGGGCGTAACGCTGAGCCACACCTCAGTGTACACAACAGAGGCACATTTGCTATTCTGGATTTATCTGGAAGGATGAGGAACGAATCGTAGTACTATGAGCCTCTGAAGATGTAGTGATCAACGGAAGGTCCGTGAGGAATTTCAGCGCGCGATAAAACAGAAATTGAGAAGTTGAAAACGGAATTGTGTATATAGTGGGCTCTGACAGGACGATACTGACTGTGGACAGAAGACATGGATGGATCCAGTGGACCCCGAGCGGGCAGGATGGAGGAGCGGTCGAATTATATTTTATAAACTAAACACCTGACAAAGGATTCAACTTTTCGGCCCCCCGCTATTGTAATTTAGGGTACCTACACAAATACAAAGGGCTAAGGTCCGCCGGCCGATTCTAAGGGCGAGGTGTCCATTAATCAAAAGTCATCCAATCTGTGTAATAACATAAGGAACGAGGAACAAAGGAGGTTGAGCGCCATTAGCCTAAGAGACCGAGGGAACAAAAGATTAGGTCGAACAAAAGAGGAAATTGCGCCTAACCGAATTAGTTTAATGGGGCGTTAGTTATATTGTGAAACGATCTGACTGAAGTGTTCAAATGAATACGATGAAAATGGCTGTTTGTATTGCAATTTATATACGTCCACGTCAACTTTTTCAAATATTGAAGGCTAAGATATAACTTTCGGAAAATGGCAATAATTTATTAATCTTTAGACCGACGTTTTTAAAACTTTAAAGACTTTATGCTCCACCGGTGTCAAACAAACTTATGTGCAGAAAACAACAAAAATTGGAATAATTATGAATATTTTTCGAAAACTAGGTAAATTGTTAGATGGTTGTAAACTATATGAAACATCAGATGTTCGTGTCTTTATACTGGATTAATTATTTTAACTACTTACACATGTGTTACGCTTCATATTGGAAAAACTTTTATGTATTTCAACGACCTCTTGGGACCAACCTTTTGACAATACAAGCAGACATGTCATACTTCTTTTATAACATTTTATTATAATATATAATGATAACAAAAATTATATGCAACGTGGAGGTAAAATAGAAGCTGATCGGTCGAGGAGAGTAGTGATAGCGATAGCGACAGTGATAGTGATAGGAGGGTGGCCTGGTAGCTGCGGTCTGCTGATAGGAGGAGCAGAAAAGCCCTTCGGCCCTAATTATAATAACTGATAGAAGATGCAGGGCGTGCGCCATCCATTAATGCTAATGAATCCTTTTCAACCCCTCCTAATGGCAATTCTCCATTAGTGAGGGGTGCAGGGGTTGCAGACGGCCCCCCGGCTTCGAGCAGATATCCGGTATCTCTTCTCAAGGGCGGCAAACTATAATAATACATCGTCTCCGATAAGGCCTGTATCTGTTACACCCCCCGGTACGCGTTTAGGGTTACTCCCTCTCGAGTGTAAATTAAACTACATTTACATATTGCAGAGTTTACATTTCGGGCATTGTCCTAATGCCCCGCTAACGGCTGAGTGCCTGTAATCTACTACCTTGGGAATCAAATCGGTTTTCATAATGTGCCAACCGTCGGAATTTAACTTCAACTGACGGGAGAAACAAACGATTATTACCTGAAAATTCCGCACTATTCAGATAATAAAAGATCGTGGTAAATGCCGAAAATAGATATAAATAGTGGTATGAATGGACATTAATTAAAATATTTCGTGATATTATATCGCAGCCATGAAGGGGAGGAAGTCCTCTTAGCAATAGCCGGCAGTATGTCACAGCGAGGACATTTTTCGAATCCCCCTTCGCGTTAACGACGCGTTCCAAAACCTCTTTCACCGCCGGCCTTTGTACCCGGGAGATCTGTACAGCCCGAGTTATGGAGGACCGTTCCGGGGTTCGGGTTTAAACGAGGGCGAGGGGGAACGGATTCCGAGCCCGGAATTTCCGAATTAGTTCGGTGCCGCGATATTAAACGGGCTGAAGACGGAGGGCCGTCCGCCTCCCCACAACACAGGGAAATTCCACTGCATACAACACGAATGAATGCACCGATTATAAATTAGCCGGCAAAACCAATTTCCTTCCGCAAGTGCGCAAGACACGCTAATAAATTCTCTTTATTAAACGTTCGCCGTGTTGGACACAGTAAAGAATATTTCATGCGATTTATGATTCTACTGAAAAAAATAATGAAACTCCATCGAGTTTTCGCGGGTAGAATTACGTCTAACTCCGGGGGTTGTAACATTTGGCCGACTCTACTTGACAAAACTTACTTATATTAAGTAAGTCTATATGCTGCTACGGTTGTAGTTCAAAATCCAATACAGTGGAATTTTTAAAAATATATGTTGTATTGTAGGGCGAACATCCCAAATTTGTTTCGTATACTATTCCAATGGAACTACAGTCGTACTGCGCTCAAAATTGGAAGGGTCAACAACTCGGTCATTTACCCGATTTTCGGTGAAAAAAAATTGAAATTAAAACAGAGAAAATAACGCTCACTTTCGGCCAAATTGTCCCGGGGGGAGGTGGCTTTATCAGCAAACAAAAATCTGACTACCGAAAAGTTAGCGAAAGTGGACTCTTCCTTTCTGCCGGGGTCGTCGCTCTCCGAAAGACCCCGATTAGGGGGGAAAAAATGTTTCAAACGCCAATTACAATTTAGCGAGTAGAGTAAATATAAAAGTAGTTGTTTGCCTTCCGTCTAACGAGGCCTTTAAACGGGCTGTTTCCGGCCGAAAAGGGGTGAAAGAATTTGATCGTGTGACTGTCCGGGAAAAATCTGATGCCTTTTTTAATGACAGAGCCCTTTGTTTGCTGAAACGACGACGACGACGACCGCCACCACCAGGACCAGGGAGCAATTAGGAAGTGGACAAACTCCGAAGGAGAAGGAAACATCTCGCGGAATCTCACATAACTATACCTCAGAAAGATGAAATTTGCGTTTTAAAATTTTCAATTCCGAAGCTATTTTTCGGCCTGAGTCGAATTAAAATAGACAGATCTAATCCCCGGCTTAATCGAATTTCTTGCCATTTGTCTTACCATTCACCCACAATTCAACTTTAGAAATGCTAAGGAACCTCTGAAGGGTCAAAACTAGATAATCTACGCAGTTAGTCAACAGTATGATGTATCTAAAATAGATTCTCAAACCTCGGAAACTGGTATGCAATCTCCTTCTTATTTTTGGTCCTTGGTAAATCCTTGGTATATTATTCCACAATTCTGCAGGTTTCCACGTCTTGCGTCCGACGTATACAAAATCCACTAATAACACACAACGTATTCGGACAGATATAAACCTCGGGGGACAGGTCCCGACTGAACAGATTTGTAGCTCGAACGCGACTGAGAGCGGTCTCCGAACCGGGTGGGAGTTTGGGGGCGATCCGCCGCGGACACGTCTCGACATGTTCCACGTCCACGACCGTGCACTTATCGAGGACCATGTTTTAGAATGGGAGGGATTACATAAAAAAAATAGTAATAAGTAGACAGGAGGGAAATAATTTATCTATTTAAATTTGTGACCGGGGGGTCAAATTTTGTCCAGGATTTCCAGGCGCAGAGGACCCCCAATAGAGGGTGACTTCTGGATTACCACATCAATTATAACCCAGTACCCGCTTATAGGCATTTAACGAGCAGCCAACGAACCATTTCGCTGAACGAACTCCAGTGAACTACCGCAGTTTCAATTCCTCCGACCGGGAGGAAGTTTTCTTCTATGCGAATTTCGACCGGCGTGAAATGCCGGGACGGGGATATGGGACGTTTCGGTAGGGAAACGAGAGGAAAAGTGTTCCTGGGGAAAAACCGGATGAGTGAATAAAGGAAACCGGTATTACAAATTAGCCGATAACTCGTATAGTATGCTTAACTAAGGATATAGTTGTCGGGTATTAAGGTAATACCCAGGGCTTCCGACCTTCACAACGCTTTTTCGATATCGGATTCCCTTCTGTCTCCTCCGCCTCTATCTGTGTGTACGTTTCCTCTCCGAGATTCGTCTATTTATTTACCCCGGACTAGTGTGTATACCCCTCCCCCCACCCAAAGATATAAGGCCATCCCTTGTCTGGTCCTATCGGCCGTCCTATACGCCCGGCTCCACTCCACCGTCATTTATCTACTGGTTCTGGAAAACTCCAACAGTATCTGGCTTCGAGCGGATGGGGGAGACATCTGCCGGTGTCGCCGGTGCGTAGCATTACGTCGAAACGGATCAAAAATGCCCGAAACGATATCTCAGCCTTCGTTCTACCCGTGCACAATTTCTGTTCTTCGCCGTGATTGTCCTACAATAATTGTTTTTCATATTTTTCCACCGCCCTACAAAAGTCAGCTTAGTTAAATACAATGGAGGATCTGAGTCAGTCTCGCCTTAGAGTGCCCGCTATTTTCCTTTAGTCCATTCTGACTTAGACCTCTGGACTAATTCATTCATCGTTATCGCCGTTCGCGTTGCCTACTGACGGTGGCAGAAACTTCCCAAACATAATCTACTCGTACGGAGATTTTGATGTCCCTGTATAGATCAATTTTTTGGCACCTTGGTAATATTACTATTGCCCACTCCGTGTTTTCACTGCCCTTACTGATGTTTTCATCAATTTTAATTTAACTACTATTCTCTCCTAGAGTCTGTCTATAATAATTCCAAACCCGGAGCCGTTCAAGATGACAAACTCTATCAATATTAGTCGAAAACGTTTTGAGACAACTTTTACCAAAAACATGGAAAGTTGTGACAATTATATTACCGTGGACGTTTAAGAAACGGTTAAAGCGCAAACATTTCTGCCGTAATGTGACCTCTTCCTATATAATTTCGGCCCGGGTGAAGCGATCTTCGAGGTTGAACCTCGTTGAGTCCTCTCTCCGGGCCCGGAGTCCGGTTTCAGTTCCTTTTCTTCCACGGTTCCAGACGTCATTATAGACAACTTTTTCAGGCTCTGACTGTTCGGGTTTAAGTTTGGAAACTGGAGATAGGGCGGTGTTATATGGCACGCTTCGCCCATTGGAGACCGTCAAACCCAAAAGGGCAAGGTGGGGGGGGGGCTGGGGTTGTCAACCCTCAGTAATAAGATACTTAAACTCGGGCCTAGTTTAATCTGTGTTCTAAAACACCTGGACTGAGCATAAATTGCCACCAATTGCCCTCGCCAAAATATAAACAGCAAAAACCTAGCATAACTCTAGTTCCTTACGCACCTAGTATTTAGCCTTACCTTCTCATGCACCTTAGCTGCATACATTGCAATTTCCTTGTTATAGTATGAGTTGTACTTGCTTCGGCGGTACATATACTAAGTATGATTTATTTCATATATATAAAATTGAATATTTCCGATGTATGTTGTATCACAAAAAAAATTCACACCCATCCTTTTTTCATGGACTTATTGTAAACTGCAAAATCCTTGTTTCCGTCACTAAAGTTGGATTCACCGGAGCTTTTTTTTCGTACTGAGAATGAGTTTTCCTAACTCATATATCGTAGGTTTCTGTGTCCTCTCGCTGGTTTGGTCTTTTGCTAGGCCGGTTTCGGCTGCTCGCCATCTTCAGTAGCGCTGTGACTGTCACCGTCACTTGTACTGTGGTGTTTGTCAGTTTTTCGTGTGTATCTATGTTTCTGTCTCAAGTTGACAGTACAAGTGACACAGTGACAGCGCGGTGTGAGGATTCGCCCCGAAAAACGTCCGAAGCGACGACAGTGACTAACACCGCTACTGAAGATGGGGCGAGCGGCCGAAACCGGTCTAGCAAAAGACCGGACGCCAGCGAGAGGAGACAGAAACACCACAAATGTACGATATTACAACCCCTCGCAGACTGCAAAACATGTATGTTGAACTGACTCATATAATTTCTGTGCTAGAAAATGTCCCGAGACGGCCGGAATCGCTCCGAGGGCTTAAATAAAACTCCGACGAATTACAATCGAAAATTGTGCCCGTTGCACAATAGCCCGACTCCTGGCTTGATGACGGTTGTTGCTGTGGTGGGGATCAATCTCAGTCCTCGGTGTCCTCGATTCCGGTCTTTAACAATGGGCAGGTGTTCTCCAGTACCGGCGGCATGACCGTCGTCATACTCCAGCCGACCTCGTGATGATGATGACGACGTCGACGGAGACGCCGACGATGATGATGATGACTCGTAGGCGCACACACACACACACACACACACACACACAGGCAGCGTCAACACGGTCGGTTGGCATCCTCGATGCGTGAAATTACGAGAACGCTCACGACAGGAATAGTTAGTGCTGCGACCGCCCTTCTCCTCAACATTCGACGGTGTCAATGGACTCTCATTTTTTGAATTCAATTCCACTCACAATTCTAATAAACATAAAATTATAAATGCACAACGCCCGTTACACTGAAATGTCCGCTGAACGCGTGCCCTGTTATAAAGGGTGTCCGTGTCTATAATTTACCACCATTCTTGCAGTAAAGTTGGCAACCCCTGAAAAAAACCATTTGACAGCCGATACAGTAATGGAGCGTTACACGATAGAACAAAGTGTCAACATTTCAAAAATAATGAAAGCAGCCACAGTCGGAATAGTTTATTCAGGCAGACTGGACCAACTGATGCTAAACCGTTTAAGGTGGGTGGATTTTTCGAACAAAATCATTGTTATGAAGCACATTTTCACCGCGATCATGATGACTCCATTTGTACCGACCCAAACCGTCAAATGGTTTACAACTTTACTGCAAGAATGGTGGCAAATTCAAATCTTGCGTTAACTTTGGGAGGTATAATAATTTGTTAATAATGATTGTATCGTTAGAGCATATTGGAGTTGTCACGAATTTACTATAGAATGTTGTGTAATTAGTCAGTGGAATTTGTTGTATTTTCCACTCAAAATTTTATGAGGTCGGAGGCGTAGTATTTTCTTTATTAACGTTCGGGTCGCTTCAGATAATTTTTGTTATTCGCCACGAATTTATTCCCTCGGGCCGAGTGAACACCGAAAATTCGCACCGGCACGAAAGTCCGGAAACACTGCATTGTTAAAATTATGTTAAATCTTGTAATAATGATTTACGTTTGAATGAGAATCGCGATAAACCCTTTTGGGGGATCACAAGTATATGTGAAGGAGTTTGGCCAGAAAAATATTTCAGACTTCAAAAGCGACAATGAGCTTTCTCTGCGCCAACTTTGGCCTCTCTTGTTGTCCTCAATTTTTCCCAGTACTCGTAAGGAGGGGCGTTTTACGCCCCATCGAAATGGTTCTTGGACATTGTTACGATGCAAGAAATCCGCCCCTTTCACAGAGTAGATTAATACACAGTATGCCTCGGCTGTAGGTAACGAGCACGTATGTAAATGCGAAATGTTTAACTACGTGGTGGGACGACGGTGTGGTGGAGGCCAAGGTGAATCACCGCTATTCAACCGGCAACCGGTTTTAAAGTGTCCTCAATTGTGATGGCCGAGCATTATAGCATAGTGCTATCTCTGTATTATACACGATATTGGACGTTTAACCGCTCATTCTGCAATTTCCATTTATTTCAGACCTGCAATATCATTAGAAAGTGAGATGACGGGTTATAAAAAAACATCAACTTTGTTATGTATGAATGTACTTCCTCTATTGCCTTTTAATAAGTTGTGTTCGATTTACTCTATTCTCGCGAAAATAAATCTTTTCAATCCTTGTTTATTATAATTTTGTATCCGCTTTTGTACCGGTTGTTCACACGATTATTTAGGTTGCACGATCACGAGGAGGTTTCGGTCCAGAGTGTAAGCCGGCATCTGCGAAAGACAGAAGAAAAATACCCCGAAGGTCAATGCTGGGGTCATCTTTGACCTCTGCATTGTAAAACGTGTCCCCCCCCCACCAATCAGCACAGCATCATCATCCTCAGACACACATTTCCTTTATAACAACATTTCCTTTTTAATTTCCGCATATAATGTGTGCCTCTTAAAAATACATATTATATTAAAATATTTGGTAATAAAATCTTGATTTCTTCAAAATGAAAAGCCTAAAAATTACGCCCCAAAACATTAGACTGGTATCACCCTTTATACTGGACCTTTAATTACGTAGGGAAATAAACAATTAAATAATTAAATACTGTAATTAAATAAATATCTATTCCGTCTTAAATAAACCGATCAAACTAATTTAACATACCTCTTATGTGGTCTGCGAGGGGTTGGAATACCGTAGATTAGATAGTGACTAACACCGCTACTGAAGATGGCGTGCGGCCGAAACCGGTCTGGCTAAAGACCAAAGTGGCGAGAGGAGACAGAAACATAACAAATCTACGGTAAACCGATCAAACCATTGGAGCTCGTAGATTCAAGTGTACTAGTGTTTCGAATTTTCCTTCGATTAAAATTTTCCGGTTTATCTCGATTATTACGAATGAAATAAATAAGAAAATAACACGGTCGTACGTAACAGGGTGATTATAACCGCGATATCGGGTATCTCGGTTCGGCCGGGTATATAGGGCCGAGTTAGATGGGTTTTACAGGTTTTCGAAAGCCGAACTGAACGCCTGAAGGGGCCTATCGTCGTCGTGTAATGTCCACACCTGTCCAGCCTCTACAGGGGACATTAACTCTTCCGACGGCCGAATCACATTCACGGGACGCGGTCCAGAAAATATTTTGCAGAAACCGATACTGGGGTTTCGGCCGTTCGCCATCTTCAGCACTGTCAGTCACTTAGGGGTGTCGGTTGACTGCGGACTTGGATGCTGTGAAATATATACATAATTTTTTATGTCTTAGGAGTACTGTGTCTGTGTTATTCAGTTTAGTTTTTCGCCGTTTATGCTGTCGACCAAGGGGTCGAGTTGGAAGACGGTATTCCAACAGTAGCTAAGAACTGTGACTTATCCAGCGCCAATTTATTAGCCGGTTGAACTTTTTCATACTTCGCGGTACTTATTATTGGCCAAACAATAAATAACTTGATTTTTGACTTGTATTTTGTAATCTTCCGATTTTTGTCTATAGTCATTTAATCGATGGTCCAATCAGTTCTCATTTAAAACGACCTTGGGGATGGTAATCGTACAAATATGCTTCCCAGAGCTATCCTGTACGGGAATGCTATCCTGTACGCCACTTATTCTTGTATATATCCAGCTTTTCTAGCCTATTTTTCACAAATGAAAAATTAAAAATTAGAATTTCCTAATTTCCCAAAAAATAACACGGCAGTACGGCTTTCCAGGAACACATTTATTTAGAAGTTTTTATAATCCCAAGTGAAAATAAAATCTGTCTTACATTTTCTGGAATACAAGTTCCTTACACCGTTTTTAAATTTTTATTTCTCCCTCATGACGACTGAATATGTACTGTGTCGTCCTAGTGAGGGCGATATATGTTGATGAAAGGCAAATCGACTGGACAGAACGAACTTTGGCTAATCTCGGATCGGTCTTCACCGACGAAGACGAACGGATTGTAAATGTTCTTCCGCCTCTTTAAATTGTGAGCTGGCTTCGACGTCCATCGTGTTTCACGAAACATGGCGTCCAGCCAAATCCCATCTAGCAAAACTATTCTCAATGCCGTAGGTTTGCGGTGTTTCTGTCTCCTCTCGCTGGTTTGGTCTTCTGCTAGACCGGTTTCGGCTGCGCCATCTTCAGTAGCGAGTCATATATACACGCGACAAACGGACAATCGCCACAGTACAAGTGACAGTGACAGTGCATTGAGGATGCACTAAAAAACATCCAACGTGCCAAAAGGGTCTAACACCGCTACTGAAGATGGCGAGCGGCCGAAAACGGTCTAGCAAAAGACCTAAGCGCAGCGAGAGGAGACTACGGTATTCCAACCCCTAGCAGACCACAAAACAGGTATGTTTAACTATTCTCAATGCCATTCTGGGGTCGAATGCGATCCGGGGCTTTTGCCGAAGTCCAATCTGGCTTGTATTCGTCCATCGAGAGTGCCGGGAGAGGTCGGGATGCTGGATGTTGGGAGTTCGAGGTGTGGGCAGCTGGCTCGTTGCACCTGTCCAGCGCCCCCACGCACCTGCACCTGCCCCTCCACCGCCGCCGCCGCCGCCGCCGCCACCTTCCTGGAATATCCAGGAAGAAAGCCCCGAGGAAGAAGAGTGGGCGTAATCGGCCTCCGGCGATTTATAAATTAATCCCCGGAATATTGAAAATTTGCATACTCTGCTCGTAGGGGCGAGGATCGTACCCGTGGAGTATCCTTTGCCGTTGCCAACACATGATGCAGCACTCGTAATCACAGTGTCAAATCTCGATAATTTGAGAAAACGGATACCGTACAAAATATTTTCGAGCCACCGTAAAACATTAAAGGTCATCAAAACTTACAATAGCCAACAAACTGACAATATATAGAATAGAACTATGGGGTTCCGCCAAGAAATCCAACATCGCCCGCATCCAGAGATTCCAGTCAAAAGTCCTTCGTGCCATCCTTAATGCTCCCCCCGGCATGTTTCTAACCGAACAATCCACAATGACCTACAGCCGACGAAGTCGCAAAATCCCGGTTCCTGAAGTTCCAGTCCCGCCTTTCTCCTCATCCCGATCCATTCGTTCAGGCCCTTTCCTATTTTATCCATCCATTATCCCCCGTCTGCTAAAACGCCACTGGCGAAATAAAAAACACCGTCAAATAGTACAAGACGAAGGCATTCCGTTAGAAACTCACGATGTCCCTGTCAGAGTAACTCATTACATTACTGACCGGACGCTACTGAAGAAGATGGCGAGAAGACGAAACCGGTGGTAGAGCGCGCGGAAAGAGGCGATAACAGCCGGTGATATTATTATAGTATACCCTGGGGAATCACTGGTCCCCATATGCCAAGAATCCAGTTGTGTACAACACTGGTGACCTCGTTCTTGTGGTGGCCGACCGTTTTGCCACCTGCGGTTGCGTACTGTTGTACCGAACGCGACGAGTTTGCCTCCCGACAAGAGACATCGGAGATACCGGAAAACCAGAAGAAGTTGCTGAAGGCCAAATTTCGTCAATTCGTCTTCGTAAGGAACTGTCAAATGTCACTGGAAGCGCGGCAGTCCCAAATTGTAAGGTCGGAGGAACATATTTCCCCTCCATATTCCCTTTCGCCTCCAACAATCCAAACAATTCGAGATTTGCTACAACGATAATAATATAATAGATATTAATAAATATCTGCACAAATACACGTATACTTTGGATTGTTTGCTGCTCCGCGAGAGGGTTAGGGAATACTCTGGTTCTTGTGACCTTCCGTCACCGCTCTGCTTAAGATAGACCAATTTCGGCCTTCCGCCATCCACGGTAGCCTGCGACGAATCATCCCAAGCGACCGGGAGGAATACCTCGCATATTCCGGCACAAATATAAATCGCTAGTTATCAACAATAAAAACAGCACTGAAATTAAATATTGAATTTTCTTTCGCCCCCTCAGTTTCTGAAAATCCATTGATTGTTCGTCAAACCAAACAGAGTAATTACGCTGTCCCTTTCAGTTTACACGGACGACCTCCCCTCTATTTCTTGACAAAATAAATAAAGAAGAATTTATAGAATTATAAATAAAGACCACCGAATCAAGGTCGACACAGTATATAAACTAGTAACTACTTTTGTTTTTACGGGTAACGTTTATAGGGACAATAAATATTTTACCTTTGATTGCTCGTTTGAAACGAGACGTTAAAAACGTCACAGTGATGCGGTTCCGCTCGTTAAGGATGCATTCACCTAGGATGTCCAGAATTAATCTCTTTGATGTAACATTAATTCAATTTCTGTCAGAATACAATTCCACCGAATGATCATTTTCAGCTTTAAAAATTTGAAAATATTCTCTGTTTTATTCATGTTTTTCAATATTTAACGCATTAATTTTGCGACACTCCGATTTCGAATTATTATTTCGAGACTAATGTCTCACAGTACATATGCTATTATCACTAGAGTAACTAATTGTGATAACGTTTAGTCCGATGGTTGGCGTGACTGCACTGCGTCTTATCAATCGGACTTATCTATTAGAGGGATTGGCTAATGGATTGTGTTCTGTTTACCGTTAATCATTCGCTGTATTGTATTTCCTATTCCTGATAAAGTCACCGCGTATATTACGCCTGACACGCACAGTACATGTATCACATATTATCATTTTAAGAACGGTTCGAATCCCGCCGTCGGCTCGCTTATTAGTTGAGCTTAAAAACTCTAAATTGTTCATTTTTTTCTGTTCTGATACAGCGCAATGAATGCTTCCTATGCGCTTGTTGAAACCGATCTCGTTCTTGTTGTCTGTTTTGGGACATTGTTTTTCGTCTCGAACCATTCGACGAGTAAAGAGCGGAAGAAAAACTTTATAACGTAATTTATAACAACAGTCTTGTATTTATTACGCCTAATTAAGAAATATTAATCTGGGTGAAAACGTTTTACGAAGAACTGTTCTAATAGTTTCACGGTCAGGATAAATTGGTACCGATTGTTATCGTCATGCTTCAGTGCAAAGAAATATCAACAGTATAATGTTGGTGAGTAGCGATTATAGACAATTTTTTGGCAACCGACGAAAAGTCAAAAATTAAGAAATAGACCAGGAATTTTCATTAAAACATGGAAAATTTCCATGAATTATTAAGTATTTCTCGGTCTAGACCGAAAGATTTGTAGATTTTCAAAAGTGCATTATATTTTTGTTCATCAATTCTGTATATCTACTTGTAATGTACTTGTAACGCGTATACCTTTCCTTCCTCGGACGTCAGAATCACGGGGTCACGTACTGCACGTGGCTCATGTCACACCTGCTCCCTCTCAACCGGCACGCTCCTTTTATCTCTCCGGTTATATAACGGCCTATCGATTTTCAACAATAACAACAACAAATTTGAATTCGTTTGTTGAGCAGAAATTTTTGTTTTTTTGAAAAAAAATCAGACTACAGGAGCGAATGGGCATAACCGTAAACGGGGAACGGGATGCGTTGATTTGTTTGAACGAGTAATGGGATGTGAAATCCGCACTTTGGACACATTTCGGAACCAGGTTATTGTATAGAGGACTTCGCAATTTAAATCAAACAGAACGTAAGTTACGCGAACTGTTAGAACCGTATTTAAAGTCCCAATTTAAAAGTCTTTATTATCATTGAAACCTTCACAGTGACATCCGTCTGACGTTCCACGTGCGCTGGGGAATTATGCAATATTTCATGGACCGTTTGTTTTAAAGCGATTAGAACTCAATCAAAGTTCACTTCTGGCATGTATAAAAGTATTGCTATCAATAACCCCTGGCTACCGATTGATTTCATCTTTAATCGTCCTCTTCATCCTCATTCCTTTGGTTTCTGCCTGCGAATATTCCTCGGGTGGCACTTTTCATCATTTCTGAGCCAAGTTGAAACTTATAATAATTTTCGGCTGTAACGTATTTAGAAAATACATTGAAATCCAGCACATTTCGATTCTACCAATAAACATTTTTTTGAAGAGATTCCGAGCTATTTGAAATGTATATAACAATTCCATTGAGTTAAACGGCCTGTCGCCCGTTCTTTATTTTTTTTAATTTCATGAAACTAATGCTATTGAACCGTCCGGTTGGGTTCGGTGTGGGGGCGACTCCCGTTTAAATGTAACTATGTTATGCGCTGTGGCAGATGTGGCCTCGAGCAAGTTACTCCAATTACACGTAGAGTCGGACTATCCGACAGAAAGCCTCCCTCCACCCGAGGGCAATAATGAATTCCGAAATTCAGGTTTTGAAGGTACCACCACCACCACCACCACCACAACCACCTCCACTAACAGCCACTACTGCTTCTGGAGAAAATCCAGGCTGCTTACTCTGTGTCAACAAGAGCAGGTGTAAGCCACAAACCAGTCCCGGCCGCGGCCACTGCTTCCTCCTTACATTTCACTTGTGGCCGCTGTCCGCATCGAAGTCAAAACATTTTTTTATTATCATCTACCCAATTTCCAGTTTTTAATAAAAGAGTTTTTGAAACTGCACACTCCGGCATACAAAAGTCGGGCTGCCCATCCAGCGTTTTCCCATTAAAGGATTATCCCTCTCTCTGACGTTTATCCCGAAGCCGAGAAATATAACTGGTCTGGAATACTGAGTTTTCAGGTATCCTCTCGCCGGTTCGGTCTTTTGCCAGACCGGTTTCGGCCGCTCGCCATCTTCAGTAGCAGCATCCTGTTTGCGCTGTCACTTGTACCACCACTTGGGCCACAGAATGCGGCGTAAATGGAAGGAGAGCCGAACTCATAAATTCCGATATAATTCCAAAATTAAGGCAAGATTTGAATTTGCCACCGTTCTTACTTAGTAATTCTCGGCAACACCATTAAAATAAAAACCATTTGACAGCAGACAGTTTAGGGTGAGTACAAATTGAGCGTTAGACGATAGAACAACGTGTTTTATTGAACAATATTTCCTAAAATAATGAAAGTTCGGCAGCCACAGTCGGAATAGTCGGATTTAACTTCGTCAACTGTGAAGAGAGTAATTGAAAAATTCAGACATCGACAAGTGGATGGGGATTTTTCGAAGAAAATAATTTTTAGCGACGAAGCACATTTTCACCTCGACGGTGATGATTCCATTTCTACTGACCCTAAACAATCGGCTGTCAAACGGTTTTTTTTTAATAGGGTCGCCAAGAATTACTGCAAGAATGGTGGCAAATTCAAATCTTGCGTCAATTTTGGGACACCGTTTATTTTATATTGTATTATGTAAAATTCATTCGTGTAAAACGGTCTTCGGATCAACGCGACGGCGCCAATCGAAAATTTTCCGTCTCTTTTTTTTTTTATTTCGCCGTAAATTGCTGCGCATTAAAAAATAACAGTACAACGATAAAAACGGAGATTATTATTTTGAAAACAGAAAGAAAAAAAAGAGGCAAGAGGTGAACTGATTGGTCGGGATTGCGGGAACCGGTCGGCAGGTGCTGCGGGCCGTCCCTTGCGGCCCGCATTGGCCAAGATTTTTTTCTGCCCATTTTGTCTCTAAACTCATTATTGAAATGTATTGTACAGGTGGACGAGATACGCGAATCCGGTTTGTAATTTAACGCACGGGCGGATAACGGAAATGAATCGCAGAGTAGAATTAAATTGATGAATTTACGCTACTGGAGGCGGCGAGAACCCGGGCGAGCAATGCCCAATTTCGAATCTGCCGACAGTGTAAAGAATCTGGCAATAAACCAACAGAGACGGCGGTTATAAATTGACAGTTTTATGAGGCGAAACTCCCGTTGACGTTAAGGGACAGTACAAACTGTTCTTTCTGTTGAGGTGACAGTTGAGCGCAACATTGCACAATATCACTGGACAGATGTTTTCGACCGGCGTTGTGCAATATTCGAGGGCCATCGTGGCTAACAAGAGAGAGCAAAGGGCCCCCCCACCCCAATTATTGAATGCACGACCGAGTTGAAATATTAGCGTTGGGGCGAACGCCCGCCAATTATTAAAAAATTAATGATCGATTCAAAGCAGAAAATTGGTTCGGATCTTGTTAATATTTTCTGCATAATCGGTTAAAATTATTATTTATACTGATAGTCATTATTCGAACGGGCCAATATCGGTATAATGGTTTCCTGTTTTCTTGCACCGCTGTTCATCTTGTTGTCGGCCGTCAACGCAATTCGTTCAGCGGTCGTAACCGCATTTTTAAATACTCCTAAATTTCCTTTGTAGTATGACAGATAAAATGTTCCATTTTTTAACGCATAAGAGAGACTAATTTACATTTCCAAAATTTGCCTCCCTCCCTCCCCCGTCCATAATGCCCAC
This sequence comes from Lethocerus indicus, assembly GCA_019843655.1. Lineage (NCBI taxonomy): Eukaryota > Metazoa > Arthropoda > Insecta > Hemiptera > Belostomatidae > Lethocerus > Lethocerus indicus. The sequence goes on from JACDQD010000006.1 coordinate 2,746,009, forward strand.
CTCTGCATTAAGAGGAGCTTTTAAAACCTACCGTCGAAAATCGTTCGAATAGGAATACTTCTGTGAAAAATCAAAAGTGACCTCCGTACAACCCAGTTTATAACGAAAAAAAAATGAATTACTTCAAATATGTTCCGGTAACCTGAACAAATATTAGCGAATACAATTCAAAAAGGAGCGCGAATGTGGGTTATATAGGATGACGTAGTTCAATGGGCGGCTACCAGATGGCAGCATCTATCGGGCTCCCATCGTTACCTACATGCACCTAATGATTCGCTTATACATGAAAACTAATTTGCACAATTCTAAAGCGAATCCCCAATTTCTGTTTTAAATAAAACTAAAACCACCGAAATAACTAAAAGGTGTAATAATAATGCGCAGATATTTAACGAAAAAGGTTCCGATTTAACCGTTAGAGCGCAGTAGGACTGCGAGATTTGTAGATCGTGTGGCTGACATTAAATATTTAGTTAATCGTATTTTTAACGCGTGTTTACAGATTTGAACTGATAACGTCTTCTGATACATTATCGCTTTTTTATTGTATGAAAGATCCAGCAGCAAACCTGCCCCGATATGTTCAATAGTGTCCGTTTGTCATGAATGGAAACATGGCGAAAGAAAACATATTTTGCGTTTTTATTTTCGTAAAGGTAAAAATGCATCGCAAGCGCACAAGAAGTTATGTGCTGTGTACGGTGAGGAAGCCTTTAAAAAGTCATTATCAAAACTGTTCTGCCAGATTTCTGTTCGGGATATTTTTCACTAAAAGACGAGGAGCGCTGAAGAAAATGACGAAGAAGTGGGTTGGTACACAATACCGTAGTACAACACCAGAGATAGGAGAAAGCCATTTCTTGGGTACTAAAAAGGCTCAATATATAGGTATATCGCAACCCAAGGATGGCAAAAATCCACAATTACTTAGTTACCGGCCCAATAAATACATGACTTGCTGTTACTGTACAAGTAGGTTTAGTAAGTAACGTTTGTTTTAAACCGGCCTTCCTCTGATATTTTGCATTTATCCAACGTTGCATGTAAATTTACATACAACGAGTAATCGAGTGTTATAACTTTTACAGTTTAAAGTAACTGAACTTTTCCAGTTCTGGACCGTCCCGGATTGCGGGTCGTGGTTACAATGAGACCCACACGTTATCTCACGATGGCCACTGCAGTCTTTATGCAGTTGCTGCATATGTTTTTGTTGTACTCACTTCTCGATTTAGTCATATCATATCACTAGATTTGTCTGGATTGTGTTTTAAGAAATTCGCTGACACTGATTTTCTATTCTCAAACTTACTGCTGATGTAACCTACCTCCGTAATATATCCAACTCAAATCATGTACATCATCCGGTATGAATAGTATTTCGTCATAATGCGTGCTCATAATATTGGGAAAATCATGCGAGTTTTATTTATTTTTAATTTCTAATTCAATTTTAGTCCAATCAGAATAACACGGATATTTTCCCGTTCATTAGTACTTCATATTAAACGTAAAAATATAACTAAAAAAATAGAAACTGAATTAAAAATTTTAAAATATAATAATTCCCTTCTGATTATTAAAAAAATGCTAATCTCAAACTTATTACTGTATTATTTCAAAAACTGTATACAAATGTACTTACTTTGACCAGAATTCACGAACGTCTACTACATTCCATACAGGGGTTGGGTTCAGAATTGCAATTTCAACATTAAAATATTTTGTTTATTGTTAAAATACAAATATACGATACAAAAAAATTGTAATATACGATAATAACTATAACAGATGGACATATGTTTGATAATGTTAACAAAAAATTACATAATGAATTTCCTGTCTTAAAGAGTAATAGCACTGTTCTGGGCAACTGCTCATGATAAAATATGGTTATAATAAAAGAATATTCCGATGTTGCAACGTACTTAAAATACAGAGATGTTGGCAACAAAATAAATGTTGAACAGTATCAGACTGCACTTAAGGGTGCACTAAAAAATAAATTAACTTTTGCACCTTATAAAGATATTGTAAATAGGGTAGAATACATTTTCGGTTAATGTTAATAATGTTCGATTTCAATATTAATTTTTGAATAACCCCTTCCCCCCCTCACCGAAATGTTGAAAAATCATTACGACATTGACGTGTGTGATTCAAAATTCAGAATAACAGATTTCTCCCCATGAGTAGCTTAAGTCCTCGGGTTTTTATTGTGTATTTTCCCGACTATCACAACAATATTGTAAAAAAATTCATGTTTAATGTATTATAATATTTAAGAATATAAATGTAGTAAGGCCAATAGGCCGGAATACATGCAGTAATCACAATTTGTTTATACCGTTGTATCGTTATATTATTTGTACTTACAGAAATAAAAATTATTTGTATCTTGTATCTCCCCATGAACGGGGTAGAGTGTGATGTATTCCAAGAATTATTTTAAGTGTTTTCGAGGTTGTGTCTCTTAGGATTGACCCGTTGCAGAATCCTTACGACATTTAAGTGTGATTCAAACACGCTTGAAACTCAGAATAACAGAATACCGTGTACGGCAAAAACGTGGTGCCATCGATGAATTTTCTCAAGTGTGATTCAACTGCCTGACGTTGTCGAAGGCACAAGAAAGGTACGGAAGGTACCGCCACCGAAATGGTGGTACTCGAGAATTGTTTGAAGTGCGGGGTCATCCGCACATAGAATGCAGAATATCATTATCGTTTAGACAATGATTAGAGAATCCGTACACCGGTAATAACACCTACAGACGTAGGTAGACACACAGGGCACACCAAGTACATCAGTCAGGGCCACCGCTCCTGAGGAATCCTGGCCAAGACTCGGAATAAAGGGCCGCCCACGGCGACTGACCTTAGTGGGTAGACCCCATTCAGAAAAGAATATGTAATAATTATTATAGCAACAATTTAAAAATAATTAAAATATACGTTACCGCCAAAGTCGAGGACTGAGAGGTGTGCACCAGGAATATGGAAAGTACGATGGGATAATTCCATCGACTTAACAAACGTTTTGTATTTATTATAGCGCAAAAAAGAAGTCGGGGAACATGATAGCTCCGCAGTTGAGCTCGACCCGCCGAAGGGTACAGGCCTCTACCTGGCGTCCCATTGTGTACACAAGCGGGACCTTAGACCACTGAGTGGCGTAAACAATAGTGTACAGTGGGATAGAAGATATACGCCAGACTTGAAGGATGCTCCCACGTTGAAAAGAAAGATGAAGCGCCGTCGCGACCAGAAACCGCCTCCTGCAGCACAGTTTCCTCTAATATCCTCTAATCTTGCACCTCTAATGGTCCTCTAATATAGGACCTCAAATTGTATCCAGGTGTGGGCAGTCTCCCAAATCATTGTCGACAACAGAGGCGCAGCAATTTCGCTCCCGATTCATGCTGAAATGAAGAATGCTGATTATCTTAACCGCTACAGTCACATCGCAACAGTCCTTTTTTTAAACTTTATTTATTGTACAATCAACTATATGCCAGTTATAGGTACAATTGCGGTTTGTTTGATTAGTTTCACTCGATAAAGACGCCATCCAGTGATGGTACTTTTGACCTGTATCCGGCCTACAGAAAGTCTCTAGGCCAGTGGCGTTTAAGCCGATAATGGATGGGCAGAAGAGGAAAGGGACCTAACGAGTGGATTTGGATGTGGAGAGAGGCGGGAGTGGAATTTAAGGAAGCGTGATTTTGCGACTACGTCGACTGTCGGTATGTGGAGGTCATTATGGATTGTTCGGTTAGAAACATACCGGGGAGCATTAAGGATGGTGCAAAGGACTTTTGACTGGAATGTTTGGATGCGAGCGATGTTGGACTTCTTGGCGGAACCCCATAGTTCTATTCCGTATGTCCGTGTCGGTTTCAGTATAGCTTTATATATTGTCAGTTTTGATGTCCTTTTCAAAAGAGGTCTCAACAGTTCAAATTTACGATTTAGATCTGTTCTTTTCAGTCGGGTATTGGGATTCCACGTGACGCAACAGTCCTGGAATTATTAATTTAAAAAAATATACACATCTAACAGACTAACTACTGGATTTGTGGCCCAGAGAAATAGTGTAACGGAAAAATCTACGATCGATGATCTTCCCCCCCAACTCTCACCCTTCCTCAGCTATTATTATTCCCTAATGAAAATAATTGAAAAAAATGATTCATCTTGACTTCATGAAAGAGCAGTATTCTTTCCAGTTCTTACGGGCAGCCGTTAAGGACTATACTCCCGGTCCTAATCCACCACAATTATGTACCAGAAACCCTGCACTTCGGCATGTATTCCATATTTGTATTCACTTAAACGGCAAATACGATGGCAAGGAGATAATAGTCTCTATAAAAAAACCGATAGGGCTCTTGGAATGATATTAACATGAAAACATTGACATAACTTTTTGCAACGCCTGATTTATTATCCACGCCTTCCGGGGTGAGTCTATTAGCGTTGAAATCGCTGAATAACTGGAGTGGCAAAAAAACGCGCAATTGTTTGCCACATGTTGCAAACATTGACACGTTGGGCGGCCAACGTGGTTCGGTTGGGTTTCTCGCGGGACCCAAATCCGACTGTCGGAGGGGCCAGAACGTAAACAAGAGCGATAAGCAGGAATAGGAACGATGCGATGTAACCGATAAGCTCTTCGGAAAGAGGACTGCGAGGCATCTCACTGCAGTTATTCCAGATCCTTCGTTCAGTCGAGAAGCATACTTTTTGTGACAAGCACAGTGATTTTTTTTATCCCCAAAATGTCAATTGCACCGAGGAAAAGTGTAATTGATAGTGAGGAGGGTAGTGATAAGGAAGTAGCGAGTTTTCGAAGAAAAATTATAAATAGAATCTCATCGAGTTCAAGCTCGGATACTGATGGAATCAATATTTTATCCTAAATATTATTTAATAAAAAGTAGAGTATTATATGCATATTTTTGATATTTTTACGCTGTATATTCTATATTTATACTTGTTCTATTAAATTTCTTTTAAAAATGCAACTGAAAATCTTATTTAACTTGAACAAGAAAAGCGTCACCCATCATATGGGTGACCCCCCCCCACGGAAGCATACCCGTCACCCAAATATGGGTGACGCGGCGCCGAACGTGTTAAGCACTTTTGTATTTATTACCTGTTTAACTCCATAGCCGGAGATTACTGGTCGAAGTTTTCGCCCACCAGTAGATATAGGGCCGACTCCTGTCCGCAGTTTGAATCACACTGAAAAAACTCCTTTGGAACACCTCCCTCCTTCCCCAATCCACCTCCGACAGCAAGCTGCTTCTCCGTTTCCATTCTCCCAATATTCTCCACAATAATGGCCATGACTGCAGGCCAACAGTTACAGGAGACGGAAACCAAAAAGGGACAAGCGTGACGAACGGAGAAGTAATCGATGCCGTATGACGACTCCGTGGAGATGCGCATTGGCGGCCGACCATTGATTATACAATCCTGATAATTGGCCGTTATGGAGCGCTCAAACGGCGTAGGTCATATAAAATAACACTATCGAATTTCTAAGTTTTCATACATAAATTTATTTGCCGCCATTTTCATACGCTTACGTATTAGAGTACACCCTTGACTTTTCTGCAATATGTTTATAACAATGAGTATTATCCCTTTGATACAAATTTGCTTTAACGAAAAATAATTAAACTCAGTTATAAAATGGGGTAATAATTAAGCATTTTAATCACATATATATTTTATTATATGTATATTTCATCTATATTTTTTTTATCTAATGTTGGTAGCGGTACCTTTTTTTAAGTTGTAGGAACCGGAGCCATATATTGATTCTGAGCCATTATACGTACGATAATGATTATTGTATGAATATAAATGTTCATTCTTATTTATAACAATGCAATTTCTTCCAAAACTGTGGCTTTTCAGGTGAGTTAAATGTTTAGAACTAGCCGGTATACAAATATCTCGTGAAGCCCCAGAATATTACGACATACATTAAGTCACTTTGATGAGGATTTTTTGAGTGTTTTAATTTCATTATGGTACTATTAATTATGTGTTTGTATGGCTTGACTACAGTTAATGACATTGGTATTTATTGGTTTTCATCACCTTCGTGGTGAGGTTGGAGTTTCATCCAATAAGTTGCATTTTTAATTTTCCAATCATGACTTTAAACCACTCTGGATATAACCAGTTTTCACCACAAGTTATCAGAAAGAAATTTTAAGCAATAATTTAATTATTCGTTTGGAATAAATCAGAGGTAATAAATACCAAGCAAAAATCATATAGTCTTATATAATTCACTTACTGGATTAGATCCAAATTAGGTCTTATCATTTCATCTCAGAGTTTTCTTATTACACTACTTTCTATAATAATTCATATTTTATCAATGATTCTATTCAATTTTTCAAAAATTAAAAAAGTTGCATAACATTTGTTCATGCTATTTTCTAATTTCTGTTATCATAATTAGGAAATTATTTCAAAGTAATGATTTCATCTGTTTCAAAGTAGGATCCAACAGTTTTTAATGCACTGTAATACAAATTACTCAACCTTTCAATGCAAACAACAACAAAAAATTTCAGCCTATTGTTAGGTAATAAAAAATGAACAAATTGTTTCCCGGAGCCTACTCCAGGAACTGTATATGATATATATCTTTATTTGTTGTTGATATTTGAAAAAATACAATGAATAATAGTATATAAAAGAAATGTTGGGGTAAAATATCAACACTAAGTACTAAACAGAAAAAACTATGTATATTTAAATTTGAAATGACTCAAAAAAAATTGTTACTATAGTGTGAATAAAAATAAAAAATAAGTGAATATAAAAGAAAATTGAGGAAATTAGTTTTGTTGTCTATTGATGACACCCATAATTATATGGTTAATTGCTGTTTTAATATGATCAAGATCAAATCAAGACCAAAAACAGAATACTGTTACATGCAAAAATATTTTGTTGAAAATTTACACCCAGGAAGTGAAAGTATTCTAGAAAGCAGAAAATAAAAATTTTTCATAAAAAGGATTTTAAAATGAAATTATTCAAAATATTGTTGTATATATGAAAAAAAGAAATGTAAAACATACAATGTTGATACATCTGAAATGTTATCTTCTTTTTCATTGTAATAGTCTTCTATATTCCAATAGTAAATATATTGATACGCTATATTTGCACAAGGGATTATAAATGGAAACTTTATAAGTAAGTCAGTATTAACTATTTATTATTTACTTCTAAATACTATTGCGGATATCTTTATATTGGAGAAATATATTCATTTCGTATATGGCTCCTCTAGTAGGAACATTTTAGGAGCACCAAGTGAATACCAAAGATGATCAGCTCATCAATACTTGATTTAACTGGAATGAAGGTCTATTAGTATATCTTTGATACTGTATGTTTTGTCTTCATTTTATTTCATGTGCATCTGGGGATATTATAACTTTTTTCTTGGCCCTGCAGCTTGGTTGTGTGATAAAAACTACATTATGTGTTATGCTTTATTAGTGCATTAAATTAATTAAGCAAATAATAGACTACTTAGTATATTAGTCTGTAATACGTGAATAAAGGAACCTAGAGTGGAGAGTATATGTGAAACAAAAGTGGGGACACTGGTGGATTTTTCTGACTATAATTTATTATATAATCTTTTATTAATATGCGTATAATGTAATAATTGCAGTTGCCAAATCCCTACTCATAAGGTATACTCATGTTATAGCATCAATATGATGCAATAACGCCCACCTAAGGTTAAAATTTCAGGTAGTGGAATTTATCATAGAATTTTGACAGAGGAACATTTATAATTTTATTGGTGTAAGGAGAATGTGTGCAATTTTGGAAATAGTTGAATTTATTGAAAAATAATTTGTAGGTGATATCGTCCCTAGTGTAGAGGCATTATGGACCAATTCAGTACACAGGTGTGTATTTTACTGTCACTACTTATAAACACAAGGGTGATTCGTAGTGTGAAGACAGCACTGTGTACATTTTGTCCCCACAGATGACGACTAATGATTAACAACTCCAGGGTTGGACAATGTTAAAACTTCTTCCTCAGCTGTGCATTAAAATTCTAGCATTGATGTAAGTATTAAGACAGAATATTGTTTTGTACATATATATATATATATATATATATATATATATATATATATATATATATACACACACATATATAGAGACAGAAAATCACATTTGTTATGTAATTCTAAACCCTCAAATAAATACCTTAAATTATTTCATTCCATTTTTTCCAAGTTTTATTACAAACTCTACTGTTCCTTTTTTCCAGGTGTTGGTAATTGGCCAGCATTGTATTTGGAAAAGCAACAATTTGTCATTCCATTACAACATTGTCATGACCTCCAGTATTACAGTACGGAGTACGGCAGAAAATATTATTTTTTTCAGCTGCTTAATCAAAGGTCAGACTGCATATTTTGATATACCATTTTTGGATTCGTAAAAATTTTAACAAAATTCAAACCTTGGCCCATCTCAATTGTCATTAAGTTATTTCTGGTGTTAAAACAGGAATAAATTTGAATTTGAACCAACACATAAAAAAAAAATCCAGTTAAAATGAAAAGGTGAAACATTAAAAGACAAATTAACATTATAAAACAAATATCCTTCACTGAAGGGCCACAATGAGTGATTAACAAATGTTCTTTAGGGTCAGAATTGTATTGTGTTATAGCATGGAGACATAAATGACATATTTTTCTCCATACTATAATTATAGCAAATTTAAGGTCTATAGGCTAATAAAAAATATTCATTTTAAAGACAATAGAATAAAAGAAAACTTAACACAACAAAATAAAAAGATGATTCTGTATACTTTATATTTATTACATTTATAATGGAAGGAGCTCTACAATTATATATTAGATTTGTGTACAGGCACTAGTACAATCATTAGCAGTATTAGTGTAATATATAGCAATAATATTCATTTATTAGAAAAATATTTCTGACAAAAATACAGAACAAAAACTATTTCCTCCTGGGTCTCTAACCATCTGGATGGATGAATTGGTGGTTGGTGGGTTCATTAATGTTTTTACAAATTAGAATTTCACGTATACATTGTTGTTGCAATATTTGAAATTCTTCTTTTAACAATTCTAAACATCAATTGACAATAAAGTGAAAAAATATGATAAATATTAAATCCATTAGATAATATTAAGAAACAATTTGCTATATCAAATCATATTAGGGCTTTTATTTTATAGAAGATCAATATCTCAAACGCCAACTATACCTTATGTTATGGGAGAGTACCTCGCACAATAATCTTACGTTAATTGTACAGCCTGGTTTAAATGTACCGGATAAGTGTGGCCAATTGTCCCAGTTCATTACATTCAAGAATTCATTTAGGTTCCGTAGAGCACACTCTAGCGAAAGCTGCCCGATTTCATTTAGTAAGTAGTGTACCGCAATAAAGATGACTTTCTTCAATCCCTTATTACAAAGAGCTCAAAAGGTTAACATTTAATTCTTATCATTTAGAAATTATGCTGATCACATTTATACTGCTACATTTGTGTATGAATGAATAGAATAGAATTTAATTTTCATATTAGTATTACATCCCGCAGCAGGGAGTTATTGTGTTAAACAAGAAAACATCATAGACTTATGATTCCAGAACTATAGATGTAACTATTAATGTAGAGGTACAAGCTCGGGTTTTTAATTACAATCTTAACACTTGCATTATCACTGAAACCACTCCATTATTTTCTTATTATTTAAACAATTTTATATAATGGTAATAGGCATATATATAGCTATGACTTCCCAATCGGGAAGTTCCACCCTGAACATCGTTTTTCCCTGAACGCATTTTTCTGCGCATTATTTGAATGCAACCGCAATATTCATTATTTCTTATGTTGGATACTATCTTCTTTTGATGAACTGTTCGATAGTGGGCATTTCATTGTTTATATATCGACAATTTATTATAAATGTCCTAATTCATGGACAAATTGTCGGATCACACTGAAAAAACGCCTTTGAAACACCTTTCTCATATTTTTCACAAATATGACAGTGTCAAGTTATGAGCTAACACTTCCCCACCCGTCCAATTCGTATCGCTAAGTTTTTATCGCATATTTCAGCGATTTGTTCTTATACACAACATCGCATATCCTCAAATCGAGGCATGCAGGTATGTTGCGAATTCTATTCATTATGTATAACTTTGGTAGACTCGTCGTACACGTGGTTATTCCTCTCTTCCGTGAAATGATCCACAATCTATTTATGATGCAATCCTCCTGTGTACTCCAGAAGGCAGACAGCCCTATGGGATGCGAGTCTTTTATCGCTCACTTCAGCGATTTGTTCTTATGCACAACATAGCATATCCTCAAATCGAGGCATGGAGATATGTTGCGAATTCTATTCATTATGTATAACTTCGGTAGACTCGTCGTACACGTGGTTATTCCTCTCTTCCGTGAAATGATCCACAATCTATTTAAGATACAATCCTCCTTTGTACTCCGAAAAGCAGACCGACCCTATGGAATGCAAGTCTTTTATCGCTCAGCGATTTTTCCTTTCACTCAACGTTTACTGGAACGTCCGCCAGTACAGAAATCGCATAAAGTATAAAGATGCTTGTGACCCACAAACTGAAGTTGTATTATGCTCTTATACTAATAATATTTTGACAAATATACTGGAACTCATGGTACTACAGGAACATCCGCCAGGATCGTAATCATCATTATGTTTGCGACCTAACTTACTTTGTAAGCTCATTTACTGATCAGAATTCCTTTCTTTATACTACCGCTAAGCGTTGATGTCTCCCACTTGTTTCGTACTAGGGTGGTATTGTTTACTTTGGTGGTTGGATGTGGTGATAATGCCACACTGCCCTACTTTTCCCTTCGACTGGAACTTTTGTCTTCTAACACTTGGTCTTTCTGCTTTCACCCTTCACTATGATGAACATAATTGTTCTTGGGAAACAATTCCCCGAGTGCCGCGTGGTCCTTCCCGCTCTTCGCCAGACTGGATAGAATAGGCGCGGTAGGTTATTTAACACATTAAAACTAATAAACTCCATAAACACAACTAAAACAACTAGAAAAACAAAATTAATATCATTGGACATAAAAAACTTATACACGTCTATACCAATCAAAGAAACCATTAAACTCTTAAAATCACACCTAACAAAGAATAACACAATAGAATTCACAAACGAACTCATAAAACATTTATATTTATATTTATTCATTGGACAGATATTTTCATTAAAGGCTCGAGCTTGTCCTCCTAAGTGGAATGAGCTAAATTACACTAGCAAAAATATGTAAATTATGTATAGATAAAAAAGTATCAATAAACTGTTTATAATAAACTGTTATTTTTTGTTCTGTATAACCCTTGATCCTTTAATTTAGACGTAATTTTCCTTCCGTCGAACAAAACTGAAAATATGAGTTTTTTTTGTTCAACCTGCCTCAGTCTTGTTGTTTCTGCTGTGGTTAAAATCTTGTTTTCCAAACAGTTTAGAAACCGTTCTCTGATTCGTTCTCATATCATTTGAGTTTATTTGTACGTGTCCTATACATTACTACTTGTACACAATTAATATATACATATGTTAAGAATAAACTCGACGATGGTTTTGGAGGAAGATGACTGTGCTGTCCCAGCTATCTTGACCAGACTACAGACTACGCCCTGATCCATATTTATTACCGATTGTTTCGAAAGTTGTTCAGTACCAATATGCTATGAAGATCCAAATTCTGACTGCCATTTTCTGTATCGAGAAAGCAAAGTTGTACTTGATGGTTTTGTTTTAAGTAATGCTTCAATAACATTTTCAGTTGTAATAGTCTCAAGTTTCAGATTTCTCAATTCTTTATCTGAAAAGAAATATTTAGACAACTTACTAGAAATGTAATATTTATAGCTGTTATAAATTTTATATAATTTTGTGAAAATTATACCTAATTGCGGCCTTTCCAAATCAGTAAAAATTTGCCTTACAGCTTGCATCGCAGCTTCCTTGCACACTAATTTGATGTCTGATCCGGAATATCCTTCTGTTTTCTACAAACATTTACATACACTCTCGAATACACACTGTCATTCTCAGGTAAGTTTAAAAGCGAAATGAATAGAAATTCGAAAATTATAAACACTATAACTGTAATTTATAATTAATTATAAGTCCTTCGATTGGCAAAAATACTGGAAACATATAATTTAAATCTTCAACGCTGTAATTTACACTAACCTCGGCCAACTCCTTATAATGAATGTTCGATTTCAGAGCCGGCCTTTCAATTATTAGACGAGGTAAATACTGCTCAAACATTTTTTCCCTCGCAGGTTCGTTGGGAACATCTACAAGTATACGTTTTTCTAACCTGCGGAGCACAGCTGCATCCAATTCCCTAAAATGCTGTAATTATTATGCGCAAGGTAAAGGAGCATTTTTCTAATACTATGTTTCAGATTAAATGATACAGTTCTTAAAACAGATATGCTTGTCTTAATGGCACTCTTATTCAAAAATTCACAAATTTCAGCCCTTCATAGTTATGAACTGGTTAAATACATTTTACACGGTTTAGCTTAAGACCAAGTTTCTAGATGGTTATTTTTTAATTTTTTTTCATTCCGTTTGGCGTGTCCGATGATTTGGTCTAGCCATTCAGGGCCGTTCATTAATCCCGATTTATCGACAGAGACCTGACGGAAAATCTGGATGAGTGACGTTGTCCCCCTCGCCGGCACCCAAACGAATACCTCGTAATTGTAATTTCCAGGAAGATTGTAATTGTAATTTCTACCAGGGAAGATTGGACGCCGCCAGCAGAAATACGCGGTCGTTGCTGTGTGACAGCCCGTCCAGTTGTACGAGAAGCTCGGACTTCATTCTTCTCGACGCTTCGTGTTCAGTGGCGGCGTCTCGGTGCGAGGCCAGGGCATCGATCTCGTCGAAAAATATTGTCGAAGGAGAGTTATGTCTGGCCATTTCGAATATCGCCTGCAAAATTAAAGAGGCGTTAGTTGACTCTGTTGGAATCAAGACTCCCCTTCATGAAGAAGGAAATATTCAAATTAGTAGATTAGACTACGAATCATACGGGAGTTTACATTGCCCGATTTTAATGTACACAATGCCAGTAAATATTCAACAGTATAGTCAAATTAATGAAAGCATGTAAAAATTACTTACGCGAACTAATTTCTCCGAATCCCCCCTCCATTTGCTTACGATTGTACTGGCGGAAATGTTGAAGAAGGTAGTACTACATTCGGTGGCCACCGCCTTAGCCAGAAGTGTCTTTCCTGCGGAACGACGGTACAACTCTTTAGTTGGGCGAAAACGAATCGTTCACTCGGTTATTGAAGATTTTCGAAAACGTTATTCTACCGTCCATTACCAGTTCCCGGAGGGCCGTAAAGCAGGAGGGCTTTCCAGGGTTCCAAAATTCCTTGGAACAAAACTGGATATTTCGTCGGATAGACGACAGATTCTTTCAACAACCTCTTCGCACATTCCAGTCCTATAATATCGCCCCATTTTATATTTAGTTCGTGTGAAAGTACTTCCTGAAATTTGTTTTCTCACAGTTTAATATGTTGTTAAATTAGGAAATAGATAATGCGATCTCACCGGAAGTTAGTGATAACGGATAAAGGTGTTTAAAAAACGAAATAAACTAAAAATCTAACTGACCTTCGCTATAGCCTCGTGAAATATTTTCCACTCTTCGTTGTAACCCGGAAAGTTGCCGAGGGGCTTCGACAGCTTATTATCGTTCGGAAATTCCAGGGGTTGCTGGGAGTGCTCCAATAAATTCTGATTGGGGAAAGCTGATATGGGCAAAATTTGAAGATCCAATTCGAACCCTTTCCCTTTGGCGTTTGCCGCTTGGGCTTTGTTCTCTTGGGCCGTATTCGCTTTGTTGTTCGGCTTCGGGGGCGGCGCTCCTGCGCACTCCGTAGCCCTCTTGCCGGCCCGCCTGATTTCCGGCTGCACTGACGAATCCCTCTTGCATATTTTCGGATACTTTTGGAACCTGAGATAAAAGTAGGACTCGTACTCTTGGAGGACTGTCGGCAAATCGATGTTGTCGCAGACGGTGAACTGGTCGGGTACGTTCGCCTCCGATTCGAACTGTCTCACTGTCCCACTGTACCTGTATGAGAGGCTGTTTTGAAATTCTATCTTTTACATATGCGTACTATAAAAATTGACGGGGGCACAAAATGTCAATTGTTCAGTTTCACATAATCGACTGTATAATAAAGTAATTATAATCACCCTTCGTCCCGTAAAAATTGACGAATCAGCAGGATCAAATTTTTCTTCCTCTCTTTCGCCCTCTTCTCTTCCTGAAATAGTCGCAAAAACCATTTAACGACCCCGCGGAGAGCAAACTTTCAGTTGAATCGATATTTAGGCACTCGGAAAAACCGACTTGTATATGAAAATTACTCACGAATTCTCTGACGCTGTGCGCAAGTTTGATCGAAGAATAGCTGAGTTCGTTCGACATCGTAATTAGTTTGGAAAGAAACAAATCGGATATAAATGAAAACGAGACTATGTTGGGGAGATATTTGTTTATAGGGCCGGGGCTGGTGCAGCCTGGCGACGACCGGTCACCCGAACAGATGATGCAACAGCTATAACCTTCCTCGTAACAACCTCAGCAGTGTGGACGATATCGAGGACGGAAAATGACGTTCAGGCGCCTATTGAACCTGAAATCGGTCTCCAGATCGGTGATCTACCCGTCCCCGAGGGACCCTCCTCTGTTTCCACGAGGACATACCACTGCGCTTCGAACAGATCGAACCTGCTCTGTCTGACCGGCGAATACTATCTGACCCGGTACAGTTCGGGGGCGTACAACGTTTGCGCCCACAGGAGGTGTTTCAGCGGGCAGAAATCCGAAGAGGGTCCCGAGGAGGCGGCCGTTGACGAGGCTGGCGAAGAGAAACTGCAGGCCCAGGCGACCACACTCCCGGCCTCGGTGACCGTCCCCGAAGTCTGGCCCCACGTACCTCTCATACCGGTCACGAGGAATCCGGTCTTTCCGAGGTTCATCAAGTTGATAGAAGTAGGTATACCGGCAATCGGGAGGCGTGTATACAGCCTTTTTTTAACCTATTATATGTTTCTCCATTACTTTGTACAGAGCATGTCTTCTTAGACCTGCAGTCAAGCTGAGCGTGGTATATTGGGTTGTCCCGAAAGTTCGTGCTGATTTTCGATAGGTGGTATTGGGACAGGTCTGAATATATCAGTTCGGATTATATTCTAAAAGTCAGTACTTCGGGCATATTCGGAAAAAAGTTCGGTTACGATACGTTGATTTTTCTCGGTTTTATACGCCTTAGAATATGGTAGTGAACAAAGTGTTATAGGCGTTGAATGCTTTACTTTTACTTTCCATTTGCGACATCACCAATTAACATTCAAATTTGCGATTGATTGAAAAATTTAACCCACATTTTTATCGGGGTCCTGTGAGCGGTTTGTTTGGAACTGTGATTGAAAATCTCCTGAGACAAACAATCACAAAACAGAATTGGTTGTAATACAATTGTTAAAAAAGTTAGTCCAATATAATTTGAATTATTGTAAACCAGACACAAATTCTTACAGTCAAAGGAACTATTTGTGCTCTCATTAACACTGTTTATTAGCAATATCAGTTAGTTTGACTTGGTATAGTTCTGTAATGTTTACTGAATTTTATTTTGAACATTCAGTATAATTAACCCAAATTTATTTTCCAGGTAACCCATCCACCTTTAATCGATCTAGTAAAGAGGAAAGTCAGACTGAACCAACCTTATACAGGACTTTTTCTCAGGAAGGATGGAGGGTATGTATTTGTCATATATTTCTTAATGTTTGATTATATTAAAATGTTCTGTAAAGAGGACAGTTTAGTAATTCATTACATATTTTCAACCCATGCAATCATAGTTTTGTAAATTCAGGGACAGAACATTTCACACTTGATAAAAAAGTTTTATATGTATTAAAATCTACCTATAATTTGGACTTAAGGTTCTATACCATTAAGCATTAAATTCTTATTTAGTATTAAACTTATTAGGTTTGGTATTTTTACTTTCTACATTTTCAAGAATACAAATGTTAATTGATAAATAATTTTCAGGAGTGAAAGTCAAGTGGTTAAAAATTTGGATGAAGTATATTCGATAGGATCATTTGGGCAAATTCATGAAATGCAAGATTTAGGCGATCGGCTGAGATTGGTTATAATGTCACACAGAAGAATACGAATATTGAAATCTTTTCATGATGAAGCCGTAGAACCAGTCCAAGGTAAAGGTAAAAATCTGTTTTTTTAAATGATTTTTTACAGAAAGATCAAATGATTATACAATTATACTTCTTTTTAATATAAAATGTTAATGCCGTAAATGTTATTATATATTTCATTTCTAGAAACACGAAGAAAAAGAATTGGTAGAAAATTAAGAGATTTAAACAGTCCAGATAAGTCACAACCGAAAGAGAAGAACAATAATACAGAAACTGCCCCTAACCAGACAATTCTGATGGTCGAAGTTGAAAATGTTGCTCACGAAAAATTTAAAACTACTGGGGAAGTCAAGGTTGGCAATTCATAACACAGACTATTCATACCTGCTAATTAATCTCCAGATTTATAACCTTTCAAATGCATAACAAAGACAAAATACACCTCAGCTGTTTTGAATTAGGATATTTCAAATTTATGACTATTTTAAATTTTGTAAACATTTATTTTGTAATTTTGCTACATACAAAATTGTAATTGCCTTGAACTTTACAACACATACTTTATGTTATAGTAACTTAGTTCACCCGAATAGACTTTTGTGTTAATCCAGTTGATATGACCAATTGAGTTTCCAGCTACATTTGAAAGTACAGATTGTAGGTCTCGAGGAGAGTGTGAGGGGAATATTGTTGATCATGTATTGAAATGTGTTACAGGCTCTCACTCAGGAAGTAATAAAGACAATAAGGGATATAATAAGTCTGAACCCGTTGTACAGGGAGTCTCTCCAACAAATGTTGCACCAGGGACAGAGGGTGGTGGATAACCCTGTCTACTTATCCGATTTGGGAGCTGCTCTCACTGCAGCTGAACCAGCCGAACTTCAGGCCGTTTTAGAAGAGACAAATGTAAATTATGTTCAACTTTTCTTTTGAGTTAAACAATTATTATTAATACTTTGTCCAACTGTTTGTTAGCACTGGGACCACGCCCATGCTTCTCTTATACATGTTTAAAATAAAATTTAGGAGTAAGAAAAAATATTTGTTTTAAATTATTTAGGTTGTGTTAATTTTCCTTGAATAAAAAGGTACAAGTGGGGGATACTTAGGCACATATGATTACAGATGAATAGGATTATCTGTTAATATTGTATTGCATCATTGCATATGATACTTTGGAGAATTCGGACTTATCCAACTGAAAAAGAAATTAATTCTTTTTATGAAAACATTATTATAATATTGTTTGTATTTCCTCGGCTCTAGATTATTATTGAAATTTAATGTGTTTTACAGATACCAAAGAGATTAATGATGTCCTTGTCGTTGCTCAAGAAAGAATTGGAACTGAGCAAACTTCAGCAGAAGATTGGAAGAGAAGTTGAAGAGAAAGTTAAACAACAGCATCGCAAATACATACTTCATGAACAGCTGAAGGTAATCAAAAAGGAACTTGGCTTGGAGAAAGATGATAAAGATGCAATTGAAGAGAAATTCAAAGAGAGGATTAAGGTATAATTAACTTATGTGTTATAAATCTGTATTTATATTATTTTATTATATTATTGTATGTATAGTAAACATATAAATAATTTTATATTTTAAGTTTTAATTTTCTTGTTTTGTTTATTCTTTTGCTGTTTTAATAATTTGTTTGAATGTGTTTTACCTTTTCTGTGGAATTTATTTACTAAATTTCTTTAATAATTTCGCTCTTGTATTATTGTGTACGGAACAGTTTGGATTGTATTGGGCAATGAATTTATTGGTATTATGCTTAAATAAATTATTGAAATTTTCTGTTTAGGATAAAAACGTCCCGCAGGGTGTCATGGAAGTTCTAAATGAAGAACTCAGTAAACTCAGTTTCTTGGAAAGTCATTCATCTGAATTTAAGTATGACATTTCTCTCTTAATGTAGCTGAATCTTAAATGTAGCTTACATTCATTATTTTTTTTATTATAGAAAAAGTTTGTATTATATGACTTGATTTTTTTATAGTGTTACAAGAAACTATCTTGATTGGTTGACAACATTACCATGGGGGGTTACAACAACTGAAAATTTAGATGTGACTAAGGCCATGCAAATTCTTGATGAAGATCATTACGGAATGGAAGATGTTAAAAAACGAATTCTTGGTAATTTTTATTTTTTTTCATATCAGTAATATCCCATGGTTTTATTTTACACTGAATACAAAGACCTGGCTTCATTGATTTAGACTACAAATTGACTAAAGGTTGGATGGGTCAGTCTATTTTTGTTCAGTTACAACATTGTACTTTTAAATCACTGTCTGAATCATATACATGTCTTGAATAATGCATTTGAGAGTTCTGTATTTGTTTGGGGGTCTGTATTCCATTGGGAATATCTATTTCTGGTATTAGTCCCAAAATGTCCCCAGAGCTTCACTCAGTAGCTTGATAGTTAGTTAGTTCAGTTTCCAAATGCTAAACAACAGTTTTCAACATGGAATGTAAAACCAGGAAAGTGTGAAAATCTATTTCGTCATTGTTTTAAGTGCTAAGTCATAATAAGCTATTAAGAACTATCAAACATCTTGAAGTAGTCACAATAATTAGTTGCCACAGCGGCTGGGTGGAAGAATTGTAGATTACAAAACACTGGGCACTGATTAAGGTTTAAGGAATTCTGGCATCAGTCCCAGACATTCATTGGGCATGCGAATGTTAAATACTTCCCATTCGAATACTTCCCAGTTAAATACTTCACCTCTGTCACAATAGAACATGGAAAATATAGGCGTTATTCTTTATTTTTTGTCTTAATTTTTAGAATTCATCGCTGTTAGCCAGCTGAGAGGTAGCACTCAGGGCAAAATACTGTGTTTTTATGGACCTCCCGGTGTTGGGAAAACAAGCATTGCCAGGTCCATCGCTAGGGCATTGAACAGAGAAGTAAACAAGTTGATTCATCCTTTATTGCATCCCCATCGTATATATTGATATTTAATTGGCATTTTAAAGAAATATGTTAATATTATTTTTTCAGTATTTCCGATTCAGTGTTGGAGGTATGACCGACGTGGCTGAAATTAAGGGTCACAGGAGGACCTATGTTGGTGCCATGCCGGGCAAAGTTATCCAGTGCCTTAAAAAAACAAAGACTGAAAACCCACTTGTTCTTATAGATGAGGTGGATAAAATTGGAAAGTGAGTAATTATTATGTGTCAATGTTTTATTTATCCATTGCAGTGTTCCAAATACCTTAATGTAATTCTCTCTCTTTTTTAGTCCTACTTTTTCTGTTAACAATTTTGTTACCCAAATGAGAGGGTGCCTGTATAATAATAGTTCATTCATGAGAACTTATAATAATAATCAGTGTGGGATCTTATTCTATTAATCATTTGAAGTTAGTCATTTGAAGAACATTACAGTAAACATAATGCTTATTATAATTTGTGCTAATTGTCAAAATATTTTTTTTTCCAGAGGCTTCCAAGGGGATCCATCATCGGCATTATTAGAAATGCTGGATCCTGAACAGAATGCTAATTTCTTAGATCATTACTTGGATGTTCCTGTTGATCTGTCTAAAGTAAGTTTTATTAGGGTCCTCATGAAAATTGAATACATATATATGCGTGTACATTTTATATTAAAGTTCAGTGAGTATGTACACAGAAAACAAGAATATTTTGTTTTCAGATAAAATTACAACTCTGTAAACTTCATGAAAACATAAAATTACCACCAGTGTAAATTTAAAATTGCAACAAACGGTTATAATTTAATATAATAAACGGAATTTAAATGTTATAAGTTAAAAGTAATAAATTTGTCTGGTTTTAAGATCATATTTATAATATTAATTTTACATTTTGACCAGGTGCTGTTTATTTGTACAGCAAACATTATAGATACAATTCCTGAACCTTTGAGGGACAGAATGGAAATGATAGACGTTTCAGGATATGTCGCTGAAGAGAAATTGGCAATCGCAAAACAATATTTGCTTCCACAGGCGATGAAAGAATCAGGCCTGAATGCTGAACAGGTTGTTTATTTTATGACAGTTTTACGCTTTATGAGAGGTATTAAATTAGAAATACTGATGCAAAAATTATCCCTCTGTTTAAAGTGCTTTGTTTCATGAAATACCAAACTAAAAAAACTTAAATATGTTTTCTGTAATTCTGGATTAATTATTTAGTATAATTTTAACTTTAAATTTAATTTTAAACTGAAATAATGATTTATAGATGTTTTTATTTTTTTAACAACTAATGGTGTATTTTAATTTCTAGATAAAGGTGCTGGACACATCCTTGACATCACTTATCAAGTCTTACTGTCGTGAAAGTGGAGTCAGGAATCTCCAGAAACAAATTGAAAAGGTTCATTCTCATTCTTTGTTTCCGACCCTTATCAGTTTCAATGTTTCTGCAATACTAATTGTTAATAATTGTGCTCACCCTTGTTCTAGGTGACAAGAAAAGTAGCTTTTAAGGTAGTGAAAAAAGAATCAGATTCTGTCGAAGTTACACCGGAGAATTTACATGATTTTGTCGGAAAACCCACATTCACGCACGATCGCATGTATGATGTTACACCACCGGGTGTTGTCATGGGACTTGCTTGGACGGCAATGGGTAGGTTTCACTTTGAATTTGTCCTATACTTGTCCTTCTTTATTTGAAAATATCGCAATAGATCTTTGGCGCACTTATTAAATTCTATATTTTTGTAATTTATTTTCATAATATTTCATGGTCAAAATGTGAAATATTATTACTCCGAAGTTGGACCAGTTTTGACTTCTTGGCATTATCAGAGACGTTCAATAAGTAACATATTCATAAGAAACATTTTCATAACTTAAACGCATCAATTTTTTCCAATAAATAAAACAAAGTTAAAAACAAATAAAAAAGAAATAAAAAATGGTTATATTTGTTTTTTCAGTTGTATTTCATGTTTCCAGAGGACACATGACCTGGATTCACATCCGAAATATTTATCCATCAGCTAATTTTAAATTCCTGGTAAATAAACGGTAATTTTCATTTTCTGAATTTTCTTTTTACAGGCGGCTCGACGCTGTTCATCGAAACGGAACTTAAACGCTTGCCGGCTACCGCTCAGGAGAAGGCCGAAGCCAAAGTTAATGTCGACGGTTCACTTGAACTGACCGGTCACTTGGGCGAAGTCATGAAGGAGTCTGCGCGAATCGCTCTCACAGTCGCCAGGAATTTTCTAATGAACGAAGATCCCGCCAATAAGTTCTTGCAGCTTAATCATATCCACCTGCACGTTCCTGAGGTGATTTGTCAATACATGGCCTCAATTGTTCATCATATATTATTAAAATTTGTTGTATACATTTAAATATGAATTTAAATCTAAATACATTTATATATATTTAAATATGTTGTATATATTAAAAATGAAAGTATATATATATGTATTGTGAGACAATTTAATTCCAATTATATATTGGAATCCTAACTCTAGTGAATCCATAATACATACAATACATTTACTGAATTGGCTGTGAATTTGAAATTTGAATTGATTAAAAGAGAGGAAATCAACTTCAGTTTACTCATTAAAATGTATACATTATAAGTTATATTACAACAAACATTGGGCGTTAATTGATTATGATTTTGATTTAATTTAGGGTTCAACACCGAAAGATGGACCGAGTGCAGGTTGTACTATAGTGACTGCTCTATTGTCTTTGGCAATGAACAAAGCTATCAGGCAGAATGTTGCCATGACGGGGGAAGTCTCTTTGAAAGGGAAAGTAATACCGGTTGGAGGAATTAAGGAGAAAACTATTGCTGTAAGTATAACCATGAAATTGTTTTTATAATCTATATTCGAACATTGTTTTCAATGTTTTTTTTTCTCTCTCTTTTTTTCAGGCCAAAAGAGTCGGAGTAAATTGCATAATACTGCCGGAAGAAAATAAAAAAGACTTCAACGATTTGCCCAAATATATAACTGAAGGTTTGGAAGTTCATTTCGTCAGCCAGTATAAGGAAATATTTGATATTGTTTTTAAAAATGCGTAGTGATATGTGTTTAACTCTCATCGCAGGGCTTGTATTTTTTCCATGAAAAAAAGTAATTAGGTGAGTAAATTGGACTTTAAATGGTGTGTAGATTGTTACCGCAAATATATTGAGTGAAAGAAACAAGTATGTACTGTTGTTTCTAGTCTGTAAGGAAATAAAGTTTGTTATAAATTTGTTAATTATATAAGACGCACTTTTTCATTCATTTTCAACGCCCATACATATATATTGACTGTAGATTTATAGATGTATTAGATGTTTATAAAATGATGAAGTATATAATACATTGTTGTTTTTCTAGGCTGAGGTTGTTTCCTCGAGCCTGTTTGTTAAAGGTGGTGGATTCCATGCACTAGCAGTTTTTCAGAGATTGGTCCACTGTTTTCACGTTTAAATATAAAATTTGAAATGAAAAAAAAAACCGACAATAATAGAATCATGTATGTATGTTAATAATATGTACAAAGCACGCACAAGCTTCATCAAATAAAAAATTATTTCAATTGTCGGGGGAAAAAATGGTAATCATTTTCACTGATGAAAGATGTTTATGTTGTACTGAGCATTTTATAGATTGATGAAGTTGATTATTTCAAGTTGTTAAATCAATCGAAAATATGTATATCACCAGGAGTCAAACTGGGGCTGCTGTTACCCTGTACTGAGCCCTGTCTACTCCTCATCAGTTGCTTTTTATTGGTCCTGATGAATTGCAGTTGAAAATTCGAATTGATTATGAGTGGACCTTAGAATACAGACGCAGCATGTTGGTACAGTAATCCTTTGGGAACAGATGAGAAATTATATTTTGAACAGAATTGTTCCGTTAACATAGATCTCTAATAAACCCATCCTTAAAATGTTACGGACAAAAATATATTTTTAATTGATTTTAAAAACTGCACAGTCAACAAAATATTAAGTAAATATAGATTAAGATTATTATAAAGATATTTAATAAGAATTAAATAGATGATGTTGATATAAATATATACTGAAGTAGTAGTTGTACAATTAAATTACAGGTTAGTTAAATTCAAAGGTACACTTCAAAGACTTAGTATTTATTTTTTAGTAGTTTTAATTCTATATAATTTTGTTTTAATAATATTTTGGGGTGAGAGAGCAGTTTTGAAAATATATTTAGTTTTGTCTGTAACCTTTAAGATATGTTTCTGGATCTATCAGGGAACTTCTTGTTCAGAATTTAATTTTATATCAGATCCCAAAGTATCAATCTGTACCTGATTGAGTTTTAGTTTATTATTGTATTACTTTCCTTTCCTATTTTTTTTTTCAATAGATGCTATGAAACCGGTAACAATTTTGTTCCATTGTTCAGAAGAGAAAAAAAAAATGGAAGACCGGTATATTATCTTAGTTTGTGTTCTAATTATACAACAAATCCTAGAACAAATGTTAGCATTTCTGTTTTGTCAATATTGTACAGAGTAAAAATTAATTATTTTTAATAAAATAAACAGGAGGTTTTTCAATTTGTTTTTCTATCCCTAGAGAGCATTATAAACACTAACTACCTATCAGTTTGATGCACCAGACTCTCAGAAGTGGGAAAAAAATATCAAAACTTATTAAAAGTTCAGAATATCTATTTTAATGTCATGTTTAATGAATTCATACTGTCATTATTTTTCAAGTCCTACTTTGAACGAATAAAATTAAGATGGACAAGCTTTCTACTACTGTCTATACATATTATGTTCTTAGTGTGTAGACATTCCACCCTGGAATTTAAATTATCAACAGTCAATTTAAATTATTCTGATAATTTCTGCCCCCCCTCATCAATGGCTATCGCATTTGCAATTGGTGATTACAATTACAGATCTCAGCAATTCCTCCAGCAGTCAGTTCAGATTATAATGAAAAATCGCTCTTTCTTTTTGTTTTTTTTTTGCTTCAAACACGAAACTCGCTGCCACTGCAGATATAGTTCGAACGCCGAAAACTAAAGGAGACCAGTTTCAAGAGCTTTCACTGAAAGCTGTTTACCGGGAATGAAAATCGATTACGGCCTCGATGTTCCTCTCGCTGAAGACATCCAGAAACGATTTCTTTTCTAGTTTACTGTAGACCGTAGGTACTGTTGTTTATACCGCCGGCGGGCAGAAGAGGAAGACCGCTCTTGAAGAGGTCTTGAAGGTATTTAAAATTGTCCGAAGTTTGAGTAGATCACGGGGAGACCAGAAAGCCGGAATGACGCCCCTTATTATTGTACACGTCGACAGTCCCGTTACACAGCCGAGTGTTGCCGGTCAGTATCAGGAGCGCCGCGTTCCGTCCAAATTCTAATTCGGGCGGAATATTGTCTCAACACCGACAATATAATCAGTTATGACGACAGAGCAAACAATGTATGCTTATGCATGCGACAGTTTCACCAACTGTGGCCAGTACGCGCAGTATAACACAGCGGACGCCCCACGCGAGTTACTACATGGACATAAAATCGAAATGAATTATATCAATTCCCGAGAAATTATTCGAAATAACTTTATTTGAAATGTTTCCGTAAAATAATGAAATTGCAGTTTCTTCAATAATATTACAGATTTATATTATGTACATGAGTAAAAAAAAAATTCTTTTATTATTGCCTCGCAGTGGGAACACCTTAATGCGACAGTCCGGAAACGTTTTCGGCAATCCAGATTTTATGATAATTATAGAAAATTTTATATTATAGAAATATAATAATTTAGAATTGGCGCCAACGCATAACCGACTAATCCAGGGCGGCGGCTAATCCCTTATTTTGTTTAGATAAGTCGGCCGCCGCCTGTTTTCCGATAACGGACCTGATTAGCGAGCGGAAAAAATGCGGGGTCTAAATCCCCGATGGGCTTTAATTTGAAGGCCCGTCAACGTTCAATAGACTGGCGTGAAAAGAGCATTTTCCGGAATAAAGCTTTACAGGAAAAGAAATACTCCGTGAATATCGTCCGGTCTATTTAAGTTTATTTAATCGAAATGCCGATTTCCGACGTTTCGGAATTCTAAGCTACTTTCGTAAGATGGCCGGTGATAATTCAACATCGGATATTGACAATATTGTCAACCCCTTCTGGACAGTCCTTCGACATTTTTTTTTTAGTTTTAAATACATTTTTTATTATAAGTCATCCGATTTTTAGGCATCCAATGGATGTCAAGTACGGCTTGGACTATCTCCAGAAATTCAATTCAGTGTCCATACTCTGAAGTTCAAAAGTTGAACCTGCAGTTTATTCTGCTGTACATTTCTTGGAATTACACTTAATTGGCATACATTAAGTAATTTTTGTCTTTTTCTTTTACACGATCCGGGACGAACGACTCACGTGGAATCCCCAAACCCGACTCAAAAGAATCGACTTAAACAGAAAATTTGGACTCTTAAGGCCATTACTAAAACGGACATCGAAATTGACCTTAAGTAACAAACTAACAATACACAAAGCAATACTCAAACCGACACGGACATGCGGTATAGAGCTATGGGGTTCCGCCAAGACATCCGGCATTGCTCGCGTCCAGAGATTCCAATCAAAAGTCCTTCGCACCATCCTTAATGCTCCTCCCGGTATGTTTCTAACCGCACAATCCACCATGACCTCTCAACATACCGACAGTCGACGAAGTCCCCACCGCGACGGCTTAAACGCCGCCGGCCCTGAGATCACCTCGGGGACAGTAGTTAAATCGTGTCAAAAAGCGCCATCATCGGGCGGTTTCTTTATCGGGACAAAATATACACGTATCAATTGCACCTATAACTGTAAAAGTTGATTGTGCAAAATAATAAAAGTTAAAAAAAAAATTCTTTTACGCGAATCGGAATGTCACGGTACCACCCCCGCCCCCCCACCCCCGTTTGACGAAATTACCAAAAATGATAATTGAGGCCTAGCGGGCTTGATTTGATAACGGACGAGGTGTGGGCTTATAATTATGACGTTGATAAGATATAGGCCGGCGGTAGGGCGGGTTTATTGTAGGGGTTGGGGCGGTTGGGGGCGTGGGTGGGGGTCGGTGTTAGGGTTATGTAAAGGGCGGCCGCTTGGGGCGCCACTGACACTGACGGCCGTCCCTTCGCCACTGAACGACAGGACGTCGCAGCCGACTGCACGCAGACACTGCACCGAGGACAAGTAAGTACAGACAACAAATATATAGAATATACAGTAAATATATAAATACATTTACACACATAAATGTCGCACAATAAGGGCACCGCGTAAGTTCAATTGAACCCTTTCCACTTGAACAATTGATGTCAAAAACTGTAAATAAATATTAGCAATAAGGGATTATTCCAGTTTAAGCCTGAGAACTACTCTATTGCTATATACTATATTGGCTGATATATATTTGGCAGTTTATGAAACCATCAAACCCGGATTTGTGTTACACGATCCACCGCACCGTTTTTCATTATATCAAACCTATTACATCGAAATAATTTGAATATTAAATATTTTTTCTTTCTGAAACGAAAGAAACGTACAACAATTTTGACTCCATTTTCGTCCAAAAATGCTTGGAAGCATTTTCACTGTCTGTAGTCAAATATACCTACCTTCTGTCTACCTGTTTTTAGATTAAAATATGTTTTACACGCGGCTAATATAAATTTTTGGGCGAGTGAATGTTCATATAATTCATATTGTACCGAGATTGTTCCTTACTTATTTGCACCTTTGGTTAGACAGTTGTCAACTTCGTTTTGGAAAGCTCAATTCTTACGATTTCCTCTTTCGTCAGTGTCTAAGCCGCGCGCCAGACTACTGGCGTGCAAAGCCACTACTGAAGATGGCGAACGAGCGAAACCGGTCTAGCCCGAAGGTCCGGACCAGAGGGAAAGGTAGCAAAAAGTTATCAGTTATTTCTCTGTAAGAGTTGAAATTGTATTACTGGAGAGTCCGACGCCGGTACGACACTAAGTGTGCAAGTAGTCCCGAAGCGTCGTACTTGTACAGTCTAAACGGATATTTAAATTGTTTTCCAAACAAGAACAGATGTTTTGCCGCAAATTTTGTCCGTACATTTCGTTCGGAAGGTAATTTCCCGAACCGTTCGGCAGGCAGTTGTGAGTGAACGTTTCACCGTTGTCGTGCTATGCTTCAACCAGAAATCTGAATGAACTCCCCGCATGAATCAAATAATCACCACTGCCGATGACCAATAAACCTCCTTCAGGGTAGTATTCTCCAACGGCTAATTATTAGACATAAAATGTGATAAATTTTATTGCATTCTGGACAGTTTTTTTCTCATTTTCCGGTTGGCACCCAGTGGACATTTCGCTTTCAATACGGCCTGGTAATTTTGAAATAATTCATTTCCATTTCGTTATTGTCCCATTCCCGTTTTATGTTCCTGGCAGTGAATCTTCGTTTATCTTACTTTTCTTCGTTTCCATACAAAGCTGTGTTTGAAATAATATCGGTTAAAATTGTATTACTCATTACAACCCTTAAAAAATAATCGGAAAATTATTTTATTTTAAAGTAAAATAATGAAATAAAAGGCGAATGAACAGAGTCGTTATAAATAATTAAACTAAATTATTTGAAACAATTATTAAATTTAAAGCATATTTGAAACACAAAACGAAATTTTTTCTATTTATTTGAAGAAACATAGAAAAAATTTTGAAATAAGAAATGCCATTAAAAAATAACTTTTACAGATGATAATGCCCGACACAGGGCATTCATTTTTCTGGTGAGCATGAACGAAAGTTTTGCTCTCACGATTAAACGTCTTTTGACGTCTTTAAGTCTGAACTAATTTATTCCATTTATATATGCAGTACTTGTAAAATAAATGTGTGTTCCAGATGAGCCAGATACTGTTGGTCGGTTTGGGGCTGTTGGTGGTGTGCCTGATGGCCGAGGCCGCCAACCAGCCAACGTGGAACAAACCCGGGTGCCACAGAGTCGGTAAGGAGGGACGGATCTTATGGCAAATGTGAAGGGATTGATTGGTTACGGTCGACGGGTCCTTGAGAGATACGGAGCGCAAATCAAACTCAATAAGGGCTCTGGGATATAAGTTGATTCTAGTGGTGGGCTTAAATTGAAGCCGACGGACTATCTCCGGCAATGTATCCAATCAAACAGATATTACGGCCCTGCCAAACGATCACATATGATATATTGAATCGATAAATAAATTAAGTGTAAACACGTGTGACTTTGAGGTCAACGTTCTCAAACGTATAGTGATAATGTAAGAGTATGTATGAATAAAGTAATATCACTGAATTTTTTGACTTGGGGTAAAGTAAAATTTGATAAAGGGATGGTTATAGCACACATTCAGTACCAATTATTTATCAATGAGACTATTGCTGTTGATGGAGGATGCTTTATATCGACTCGGTATCACTTTCAGTAATACAGGCTCGGAACTAGATTCATCGATCGTTCTATTTCATAAACTGACTTTTACAACATTAGTATAATAGCAGAAAATTGATATATAGGAGTCGCCTAATTTTTTAAACAACTGATATTTTTTGCACCGAAACTTCCGGCTGCCCGCCAAATGTTTATCTCAAGTGATTGATATTTAAAAATAATATAGTTGGTAGTTTTGAAGCGTTGAATAGTTCAAACGGAAATTCTTCCTTTGTGTGGCTCCTTATCCCCTATTTCCCCCTTCTTCGTGTTCGAAGGTCTGGAACGGTATCGTCTTTTCCTTCTGATATTGAATATTAGAGGCCGGAGGGCCTCTTTTACCCGAGGAGATCAAAGCGACGAATTATTGCCGGTACCAATTCAGGCGCGAAGTTATACATCGATGACGCCGATCGGGGACTGATCTTAGAGTCTGTATAATGCCTGTTTTGAGGTCTGCGAGGGGTTGGAATAGCGCGGATTTCGTGTTCCTCTGTCTCCTCTCCCCGGTTTTCTATAGACCGAAGATAGCAAAGGACCAAAGAGGGAACGGAAGAACACGAAATCTATAAGTAGCGTTTCATCATAATTATGTGTGCGAAAAAAATAGCTTTTAAATCACTACTGACAGATTGTTTATGTATTAATAACACGTAATTAAATATGCTAAATACGAAATTCATAAAGAGGTGGTGAAACGTTTCCAGTTCTACAGCTATTGTAACACCTCGGACCTATCCCACCGTTCAAGTCTCCCGCGCATGACTCCCCCGGATAATTGGACATAATTTCAGTGGGCCGTCCTTCGTTGCAGGTCACACGCGGAAGGTGAGCATACCGGACTGCGTCGAGTTCCACGTGACGACGAACGCCTGTCGGGGCTACTGCAAGTCATGGGCGGTGCCATCGCCGCCCGAGACGCTCGTCAACAACCCGCACCAGGCGATCACCTCCGTCGGAGAGTGCTGCAACATTATGGAGACCGAAGACGTAAGGCGCATACCGCTACTCTTATTTATTCCTCAGATTCATTTCAGAGAACTCAGCGTACTCGCCAGCTTCGGAATTAGCAATGTCCTAGCGGATGACGAAGACTTTTCCACATTTCTTCGCGGCGTTTTTTTTTTTTTGCACAATCAACTTTTACAGTTATAGGTGCAATTTTTCACGTGTTTATTTCGATAAAGAAACCGCCCAGTGATGGCGCTTTTGACACGATTTAACTACTGCCCGAGGTGATCTCTGGGACAGTGGCGTTTAAGCCGTCGCGGTGGGGATAGTGGATGGGTAGAAGAGGAAAGGGACTGAACGAGTGGATTAGGATGAGGAGAAAGGCGGGAGTGGAACTTCAGGAACCGAGATTTTGCGACTTCGTCGACTGTTGTTATGTTGAGGTCATTATGGATTGTGTGGTTAGAAACATACCAGGGAGCATTAAGGCTGGTGCGAAGGACTTTTGATTGGAATCTCTGGACGCGAGCAATGCCGGATGTCTTGGTGGAACCCCATAGCTCTATACCGCATGTCCATGTCGGTTTGAGTATTGCTTTGTGTATTGTTAGTTTGTTACTTAAGGTCAACTTCGATGTCACGTTTTAGTAATGTCGTTAAGAGTCCAAATTTTCTGTTTAAGTCGATTCTTTTGAGTCGGGTGTGGGAATTCGCGGCGTCTTGCCGAAGTAACTTTTTACGGTTATTCTTCCCCCAAGATTAAATATTACTACCCCCTAAGTGTGGCGGTGGGGGTGTGACAGTAAGGTCCAGAATTTTCCCCGGGAGGTAAAGCTCTGAAACTCAATCCAGAATAGGTGCATGCGTGATGGTTAGACATAGTTGACGACATGTTTGGGGGAGGAATCATTCAAATAAACGCCCAGAACTCTCCCAGGGGATTAGGCTTACTAACCCCCGGCGGGGTTAACTAAATACATGGATCATTCCTTTATTCTCGACCCCACCACCCCGTCCATCCCTTGTCAGGAGGAGGATAGGCCACCGAGCTCCTCCGGGCTTCTCCTGAGAAAACCTGAACTTCTATCATTTTGTTACCGAATTATATTTGTTTTTTTCTGGAAAAGTGTAATATTTCTCGTCCATAATAAAGTCTTTAGATTCCGGATACCCTGTATATACTGTATACAACTGGAAACTCCGGGATAATATTTTTTTCCTTTTTATATATTAAATATATACTAACGAATGTTGTAATTTCTCAGGTCGAAGTGACTGTTCTTTGTCTGGACGGCCCCAGGGACCTGGTCTTCAAATCGGCCAAATCCTGTTCCTGCTATCACTGCAAGAAAGATTGAATGAACCAACATCCACCCCTTCTGAAGCCTCAGGTCCGCAGCGCGAAGATCACTTCAGCCAGCACACGGATCAACCCCATCCCCCGCCCTCAACCCCGACGCCATTCCAGTCCTCGCATAGTGACATGCTACTGACAGGCGGACTGTCCGACAGTATAAATACAGAACTGTTCCCCTTCGAATAAAAATAAATACATTCAATTTTAAATTACACGGCTTGAAATGTATACACACAATACTTACCTGTGGTCCACACTACCCCGCCGAAAGCCTTACTTTCCCAAATTCACCATTCTTTTTTTTCACTTTCAGTCGACACACGATCTGTCGTATTTTAACGACAAATAACATTAGTTGAATTGAATAATTCCTGAATAAACGTATCGATATGAGTTCCTATCGTATCTAAGTAATTTCTAAATGTATATTGGTAATACTGCTTTTTCTTTAAAAATAAATCATTCTAGACCCTTGTGTCTAGCTAAAAATTTATAAAACACAAAAGCGCCGCGTGAAGCAACGAATAGTAAGGACATAAAAAGAAACAACACAATATGAGATTGACAACCGAAATAAGGTGCCGTAGATGGGATATACCAAAAACTCTGTAGAACTCAGGTCGTTTTCTTAAATGAACAACTGTTCACTTTGAACAAATTAATTTTTAAGGCTCAAATACAAATTGGCGACCAAAAGTTCCTGTTGATCCAAACGTTGATAAAAAAGTTTTTTTTAGTAATCCAGTTAATCTGTGAAAGTGTACCCAACGAACTTTAGTTAAGTACATTTCCGCACCACCCTCAGGGGGCGCTAGTTTATCGGTGCGAGTGCACCCATCGAACTTTAGTTAAGTACATTTCCGCACCACATTTGGGCGCGTAGTTGACTGGTGCGAGTGCACCCATCGAACTTTAGTTAAGTACATTTCCGCACCACACTTAGGGGGGCGCTAGTTGATCGGTGCGAGTGCACCCATCGAACTTTAGTTAAGTACATTTCCGCACCACACTCAGGGGGCGCTAGTTTATCGGTGCGAGTGCACCCATCGAACTTTAGTTAAGTACATTTCCGCACCACACTCAGGGGGCGCTAGTTTATCGGGCGAGTGCACCGAACGAACTTTAGTTAAGTACATTTCCGCACCACCCTCAGGGGCGCTAGTTTATCAGTGCGAGTGCACGGAACGAACTTTAGTTAAGTACATTTCCGCACCACCCTCAGGGGCGCTAGTTTATCGGTGCGAGTGCACCCATCGAACTTTAGTTAAGTACATTTCCGCACCACCCTCAGGGGGCGCTAGTTTATCGGTGCGAGTGCACCCATCGAACTTTAGTTAAGTACATTTCCGCACCACCCTCAGGGGGCGCTAGTTTATCGGGGCGAATGCACCGAACGAATTTTAGTTAAGTACATTTCCGCACCACGCTCAGAGGGGCGCTAGTTACTCTATATCTAATAATTTTTATTTAAAGAGAAAGCAAATCTGGACATCAATCTTGGACAACAATTTCGTGAACACAGTATGAATAAATGAATACAAAATTAAATGATACAGTCATCGGTTTATGCTATTTTTATTTAGTATCGTTTTATTGTATCCACGATTTTTTTTGTCTATCATTATTCCTAAATAGTGTAGGTATTTATTAGGACGAGGCGTTCAAAAATATTACGCGCTGACTTGGAGAAGTGTAAACCAATTGTGAACGGGAACAATGCTAATGTACCCCGGATGCCATTGTTGGCACGGCCGTACAAAGTGTGTGGCGGTACAAAGAGTGCTTAACAATCGGAAGTATCTTCAGCAATGGGCCGCGGTTCGGACACTCATGACTTGGTAGGCCATTGTTCTCTCGAGAGCGGTAATCGCCCAATGGCCGATTATTGAAATATTTCGATATAATTCCTTTGGTACGAGGTACCTCGAATTATTACCTTCGGGTGTACATAGAGTCTCATGGGTCAAAATTGGACCACATTTTTCATTTATAGAAAACAATAAGTTTCGACTATTTCGATCTATGCGCTATATTCTTTTTATCATATCACTACTAAAAGTAACGATCTAAATATCAGTGCTTTTCTTTAAAGCGGGCGTTTTCCAACTTTGTCAAATCACAGAACGCATAGAACTAGAAGAGTGCACACGCCTAGAACTCGTCTCACCCCTAGATCTCACCCTTAGAAAAATTATCATAGAATAATATTTAAAGTAGATTTTATAGATACTTTAAATACAGGTAATTAAAGAAAACTTGTATTTTGTATTAAAAAAATTTGAACATAAAATTAATACAATTATAGTAATATGTAAGCATTTTATTTTGACTCATGAAACCCCCTGGAACAGTTTGAAGACAACTGCTATAGAGTTTAAATTTAAAACAATATTGCAATTTAATAAAATATCGCCTTTCAATGTAATATTCCAATAACCGATTTCGGGCTGGACAGCTGGAAAGTGCGTTAATTCGTCTAAGACCTATCTCAATGGGCGGTCGATTAAAACTTATAAAGTGTATACTATTTTAAAATTTGTTTTCTAAATGCGTTTTTTATTAACAGCTGCTCCCCTCCCCCACAAGTTGTTCCCTTTGACCTTTATATCGCCCCAATTATAAATTTCCAACAAAAGACCTTATTTTACGACCTGTCTCGAAAACTAATTTGTGGGAGGGGGGGATTGAGAAAAAAAAATGGCCGGTATTACAAATTATAAGTAGTGTTCCTCATTCGTAATTAAACTGTTTATTATACCGGAAGGGCGCCGATATTGCCCCCCCCCCTACAGGCTAAGTTTTAAACTTAGCCGAAGTTGCTCCATTTATTAACACCCGTATTTAGACTGATGATTTTAGGGCTCAATTAGGGGGTAAGAATAGAATACGCCGGCAGGAAATTTTGGAAAATTAATTCCACGTTTTCATTAATTGCGGTTATTGTGATCTTCCCCGCTCGGGGAAGTTTTGATACCCATAAATCTTGTATAGACTATTATTTTTATATCAATTAATATATTGTGGGTTGGTAACTTAATAATTGCGAAGTTTTCCCATCCGCCGGTTATGAGGTAGCATTTTTACTACTGAAAATGGCGAGCAGCTGAACAATCCCATCGTAGAGTTCGTGCTATCATTCGCCCCCGCTGGTGAAAATTAGTCTTTGGAACCGGATGACGCGACACAACGGAAACTAATTACACAACGAAATTCCGGGAAAACGTGTGTAATTTATGTCCGTGATTAGGAGAGCGATATCGGATGCTGGCCGCGAGATAACATCGTAAACAAGAGTGCGTGTCGCTGTCCGTGGCGGATGACGCAAATCAACGTGCGTACGGCCGGCTGCGACGTACTACCGAAGCGTTTAGTAAGTAGACGATAACGGGTTCTCGGAACAGGGTTTTTACACTGACATGCCATTCATGAAATTTACTCCAGTTGGGGTTTACCCAGACGTATGGCGTTCCAAAACTTCGACCCAAATTGCCCCAAAAATATGTTAAAGTGTTCGTTTATTCGAAATTTTTTAATTCGATCCGCCACCGAAGAATCGAACTGCGGGACCGACGCGTAAACTCACTGCGTCCGGGCAATTTACGACAGCTCTATCGCGACATTAATTTTGTAAAGTATACAGTTTTTCGTCGTGTGTTCTTTGTCTCCTTTCGCCGGTTTCACCTTTCGCCAGACCGGTGTCGGCCGCTCGCCATCTTCAGTAGCGGTGTCGGTCCTCACTGCACTGTCGCCGGCACTTGTACTGTGTCGGTTGTTTGGATGCCGAAAAACCACCGTGCCAAAATGACTGACACCGCTACTGAAGATGGCGAGCGGCCGACACGGGTCTGGCGAAAGACCAAACCAGTTTTTTCATTATCTCTTCAGTCTGGCGTTTGTGAAAGTTTCGACCTCAATAGTGCCCCGGCGACCGGTCGTTTGAGTTTAATTTCCGAACCGAGTCATTCTTTTCGCCCGGTGAAGCGATTTATGGATCTTTTATGGATTCGGCGGTCGCGGCTTCTTTTGTTGGGCGAAGTCGAACTGCGTTGATTCCAAATCCACGCAGACGGCATAAGGGAATTCGAAAAAACGAAGGAATTCCAGAATAAAGTTGCCATATATCGGTATTCTATGTTTGTTTCTATGTATTGTCGGTAGTACCTTTTGGGCCTTTCCAATTCCCATTCTAGAATTATAGTCGTGATTCGGGAACTCTAGTCTCCGGTCTAGTACAAGAGTTCGCAAATCGGTCGGCAGGTGGCGCCTACTGTCCAGACAAAAGGATTACCAATCGGTCAATCACTCGGAGATTAACGGGACATTATTATTATAATGTACAAACAGAGAGTGGATTTAATCGCGTTTTCGGCGGGGGCTCAGCGCGTAAAGCCGGCCGGCTTAGCGCCGCGTGTGAAGTGCGCCCAGCTGTTTTTCACTTCCCAGTAATCTGAGGCCAAATAACCGAGACGGTTAACGCCGGTTAATAACGCGGAGCTCAATTTACCCGCGGCCCGAGTACACCGGGGATTATGGTCTCAACTGGATTCGATGATAACGTTCTGCCGGCCGGTTGTTTGTCGGTGCGGATTATCCGGGAGGACTTCGCACACACACACACAACACACCGCAACTTTGGAATTCGGCTCGACGGGCTTTACAACTTTATCAGTGCAGTACGCGGATCGCTTCCTCCATTTGATCGATGGACTTTACAATAGGCCGGCGCCAGGAAGTTCATTAATGTACCCCCGTCCATAAGTACCTGTTTGGGTGGTCTCGATTTTGAATATTGCGATCTTCCACCTGCCCCTAGCTGGCCATCTCCAGTACCATTCCGTCGCCAAACAGCCGAAACTGGTCTAACGAAATCCTCACTATGGCCGTAATATGGACGACATTCAAAGCCCTGGAGAGAATCTCAGACAAATGGACAGAAATCAACATTACCTGGGGTTATCCACGCAATTACACACAGCGACGACGTTAAGAGCTATGGATTTTTATTTCTGACAACCGCAATCAAAAGTACAGTTCGATAAAATAATATTACATATAATAGTTTAACATACCTGTTTTGTGGTCTGCGAGGGGTTGGAATACCGTCGGTTTGTGGGGTTTCTGTCTCCTCTCGCCGGTTTGGTCTTTTGCTAGACCTGTTTCGGCCGCTCGCCATCTCCAGTAGCGGATTTAGTCACTGCACTGTCACTGTCACCTGTACTGGGTGTTTGACACAATAAACACACAATAACAAGATACGTATATATACAACTGACAAACACTGTGCAGTGAGGATGCCCGAAAAACATCCAAAGTGCCAAAAGTGACTAACACCGCTATTGAAGATGGCGAGCGGTCGAAACCGGTCTAGCAAAAGACCGAACCGGCGAGAGGAGACAGAAACACCACAAACCTACGCTATTACATATAATATATGATATCATCAAGTAACCCTTTCACTGCTCAAGACAGAATCAGAGGACATGTGTGTGACGATTTGAATGCCAACGTTGGGGTTTTTGCGGGCGAACCAAGTTTTCAAAAAAATTATTTTTATCGAATGAAAATCGGCATTATAAAAGTGAAGATCTCCTCCATAAATTCGGATTTACCACTTTCCGTCTGTATACGGAGAACCTCCTCTCTTGTTGATCGTACTAAAGTCAAACGACCATCAGCTATACTGAATCAAAGAATAGAACCAGAAATCTTTACAGGTATAAAAGTTTTATGCGTTGGCCTGCAGTCAGTAGTAAAGGGCCGGTACTAAATGAACGGTAGGATTAGGAAACCGGAGAAGGGCTAACCGTAAGGGTACTTTTGTGGGCCCTTTCCATTACCGTAGATGTACGATCGGAGCATGGTGAGCAATGAAATGGTTACGCTTACTGGAAATAAAGTAAGAGAAGAATAAGTTCTAGTTAACATATAATAGTAATCACTGTGCGCCTAAAATTGTGAAAACTAGAAAAGAGCGTGTGTAAATTCCGGTAAAATTAAATCTAATTCCTAATAAATCGAAGTGCTACCGTGAAATTGGATGTGCGGGACGTTTTAAATTGAACATTTCATAAAGTTGTCATGTAACGATTCAGGATATGTCCAGTGACTGCAGCACGGTGAAGTAGCTGTAGGCCGCTTGAATAACCTGCGCAAAATCGATATTGTAAATATAGACATATTATTCCGGCTACGATATTAATTATTGTAATAAAAATCGGGAGCGTACGTGCGCGAACTTTAATGAGGTCGAAAGCTGGTTGTACGAGCGCGTTGAATGGGAATTGTGGCCATCAACACTGACAG
The DNA here is from genome assembly GCA_019843655.1 of Lethocerus indicus. Lineage (NCBI taxonomy): Eukaryota > Metazoa > Arthropoda > Insecta > Hemiptera > Belostomatidae > Lethocerus > Lethocerus indicus. The sequence continues at coordinate 2,783,434 of JACDQD010000006.1, forward strand.
TGTTGTATTACCGAACGAATTACCACTGACACCACTGTTACCAATTACTGAAGAATTATAACTACCGCTTACCAGCGAGTATTGAACGTAGTCGAAGAAGAATATGTTCCTGTACTGGAAGGTCAACGGCCGGTTGGCCGCGGTCATCAGCAGCAGTACGTCCTTCTTCAGGCGGTCGTTTTCTTCGTACCATCCGCTGCCGTACGCCGATACCGGTATCTCAGAACTCTGTAAAGTGCACACATAAATTACATTTATATCGGGCCAGCAGGTTAAAACAAGACGATTTCGTTGTCCCTACAATTTTACCAGTTCTTTGATTCTGTCTCCGCAGGTGCAGATCAGTAGGGGCAAGAAGAGTGTTATGACCACATCAAGGTAGAAAACCGTGTTGCCGGGACTGAGTGTAGAGCTCCTCTGCAGAAGAAATAGGCATTTATTATAAAGAAAAATAAATTTTTTCATAAAAAATATTATCTGGCGTCACTAGAGGCCACTTGAGCGCGGAGAAAAAGACCCGAAATTCAACTGTTGAAAGGTCCCGGTCTATAAAAGTTTTATGTAACCGATCGGGCCACAGTTCCGCTATCTCATAAAAACTGTAACACTAGACTATAAAACAACAAAAAATAATAACGATAAATTAATTTCTCAAAAGTGAACAAACCCTGGAACACTGGTAGGCGGTGAGGCAGCACTGAAGGGAAGAGACCAGTATTTCTTGAAAAAGAATTCCACCAAACATGTCGTTTATTTTTCTCTCCACCCTAGTTATGGAAAAGCCAAAATTATACTGTCTGTCTTTTTAATAAACCCATTACCGCATTTCTAAAATTATCGTAGTATTCAACAACGGGAATAAACGACGTTGGGGCACAACTCGTTGGGACGGTGATAACAAGGAGTCAAAATGTTCACGAAAAAAGATTTGTGACAAAAGAAGAGAAATTGTAATTGCAACAGGCCAGAAATATTAGATTCTGACTTCCAAATATATGACACCAAACCTATCTGGAATTGTGTATTTACGATAATAAAAGTGCACCCATCGAACTTTAGCTAAGTACATTTCCGCACCACACTCAGGGGGGCGCTAGTTAATCTATATCCAATAATTAATTTAAAGGGAAAGCAAATCTTTCATAGACAAATAAAATATTAATGTTGTAAGATAAAAATAAAAAGGTATACAAAATGTACTTAACTGTGATATGTACTTAATTACGGTTCGTTGTGTGCACTTGCACCGATTAACTGGATCACTGAAAATAAACTTTGTTATTCCTGGATAAACAGGAAAACTTTTATGATCGTAAATAGACAATACCAGAAATTTCCTTTCTTATAATTGGAAGTCAGAACCTAATAGTTGCGCCCAGTTGTGTGATCAAATATATATATTTGACCGATAAGACTTAGTACAAGTGACAGTGGCAGTGCAGTGAGGATGGCCGAAAAGCATCCAAAGTGCCAACAGTTACTGACACCGCTACTGACCAAACGAGCGAGAGGAGACAGAAACGCGCGAAATCCAGTGAAGCTTTGCTCAGAATTCCTGGGATGAACCGACGGCGAGAATTATTAAAGGGAAATAAATTTGTCCAGACAACCGGACGACAGAATGAATTCGTGGATAGAAAAATACGGCTATTCGGCGTAGAACGTAAGGGGTTATTCCGAACAAACCGTTCCTTTTTTACGGACCGCGCTATTATAGACTGTATAAGAACTGAAAACATTTACGGTCGTTCCAGTAATTGCGAGAAGGGAAAATTTCGCTTGTTATAATATTGTCAAGTATCGTCGCCGCCGCCTCTGTAAAATTACACGCCCCAATAAACTCGGATGTTGAATTTCCTTTCCGCCTTATTCTCGAAAACGTACAATGTCCGCCTGTTTTGCAAAACTGCGCGGTACCGTGTGTCGTACAGCGTACGTATACGGAGATTTATTCGACCGAAAGAGGAAACCTATTTGTATCAGACGGCGAGTTTTTACTGTAATTGGTACCTTTTTGAACCTGGGCGTCTTCGCCGGTAATTATTGTCCCGTCGACATATCAGGGCCGACAATAAACTTGGCAAAACTTCGTTAAAATATTTATTTTTCAACCCCCGACTACAGTTGAAAACGTTTCCGACCGACCAAAATATTTGTAGCGGTAAACTTTAGCCAAATTAGACGACAAATTAATAATTGAGACGAAGGAGTGCAATAAAACATGTTTGTAATATGTAGAGCTCCCCTTGAGTATCTTAACACTTCGCACTCCGGGACCATTCTGGATGTTGGCTACCGGCTACTCCTCGGTGGTTGGCCGATGTCACTGTCACTGCTATAGTTTTGGTCTGGATTTAGTCTTTCTAACGTATCCGTATGAACGTCTATCCGGAGCTCATCTTCACTACTATTTACTAAATTACTAAATCTGTTACAAAATGATATTTACCGAAAGAACTTATATACCGAGAGAAGAATCACTTCCGATTTTCTCACTCGTTAGATCTGTCTGTACCGCTCGACGCTTCGAACCGGACTGAGCTCAGCTTTGAAACTCAAAACTCGCTGACATCTCTTTTATATATCTTAGTGATTTTACTATATTTTGATTCGATGTCTTGCGACACATTTCAAGAGAAAACATCGGTCAAAACATGCACGTTTCAAAAAGTTGCGCAGAAATAACTTAATTCCCCGTAATCGCTAATAAATTTTAATGTCCCCTCAGACGGGACATCGGATTGATAGGCTGGAATTACGATGTCCCACGAGAGGGGACAACGGAGTGCAAAGGGTTAAAATCTCAGGTTGGAGATTCGGTCGTCCGAAGAGTTCTGTCTCCCTTAAGGAGGGGAGGGTGTAAGTAAGGACATCGCTCAGGAATATCCGGTATCGGAATATACAACCTGATGACGTTCTGATGGAGTACGACGCAGGAGCGCATGTTGGCGCGCGGGTCGGTCCCCTTTCTCCGGATTGTGCCGAGGTCCCGGCAGAGTATCGAGATGTGGCCGGAGAGCTGGAGCGTGACCGAGGCCAGGAGGCTGTAGGTGACCGCCAGGGTGATGACGGGGAAGAAGAGGGTGGCGCTCTGCAACAGGGTGTAGAGGAGCTGGCCACCGACCTCCCGGCTGACCGGCACCCAGATGCCGGCGAAGGCCTCCCTCCCGGTCACCAGCCCGAAGAGGAACCCCAGGCCGCCGGTGAGGCAGCAGGCCCCGATGAAGAGGCGTACAGCGAGCCTCGACAGCCTCACCGCACTCTCCAGAGTCCTCAGGTTCTCTTGGCCTTTGCCGGCCGACTCCCAATAGAGAGCCTCCATGTCGTCCAACAGAACGGCCACGGCGCCGCCCCTCAACTGGTCGCGACAATAAAATTAAAATAATGCTTTAAAATTAATGGTAAACAAGGTTTCGGGTATTTTCTGTACAAGCTGTGTATACCTTGAAGTAGAACACCTTGGTTGTTATGTGGCTCATGCCGACGGCGTAGAGACAGGCCTCCATCAGGATCAGCGGGTCTGTCGAGGGGTCCAGGAAGATAGCGGCCATCGACACCCAGATGTAGATGCTGAAGAACACTGTGAAGTAGTTGGAGGCGGCGATTAGTGTGGCCCTATCGCCCTGTGAGGGCTTCACCGCCCCGATGAGCTTCAGCAGCAGGATGCTCGTCGCGAAAGGCCTACCGCCCTTTGATGGTTTCTTCTCCATAATTTAACGGACGACTGAAATTAACTTTCGACAGTCAATTTGAAACCCAAATAAAATTGGACTTATATCTATTCTTATTCGTTTAGAAAGGTACTTAGGCCAGTTAATGGATCGCGATATACTGAGGGAAACGGCGAAGGCAAACCGCTGTCTTTGAGTGATAAATTTGTTAGGAGTGGATATGTCTCTGGACAAAAGCGAATGTGAACTCACACACACTTGGGTTAGGACATCCATTATTCAATGGGCTTCAACAAACCTGTCCCCGGTTATTATTTCATCAATTATTCTGCACATCGTTATTCCCTGTAAACCGTTTTTCTCGGTTTTTCTCGGAAATTCAACGGAGCTTTCTTGATATAAAGACAACATTTATGAAATCGTGTAAAACTTTAACGCGTGCCAACCAGAAGAGTGAATGGACTAAAAAATAAAATTATATTGTATAATCGAATGGAATCATAAAATTAATAATCTGACTCTACTGGAGACTGATAATCTGAGATCAGTTCTCAGATATTTTTTCAAATAGCCTCTATCGGCTTTTTCCATATCGTCTGGTTCGTTCACGTTTGACCGTGGCGCGATATTTTGAAACGTCCCCCAAACCCTCCATTAAACGCGAATTTTGATTTTGTCACTATCTCTTTTTGCGATATACAGTCGTAATTTTTGTCTCTCGCGAAACAAATACATTGAATCTGAATTTATCGTTGTCTGTATTTATTGTCCTTTAGTGAATAGAGTCCTGACTCATGCCACCGTCACGAGGTCACTTCCTGGCTGGTGGTAGAGCGAACAGTACCGCGACACGTGATCCCCTCCTTCATGTTCGGCGCATGCGCAGACGAGAATCGACCGATGGGTGACCGGCTAACGGGTACGGTTCTGGGTTATCACTACCCTAGATTGCTGTAGAATTCGGGACATTACAAAAAACGATAAATTAATATCACGAGGTATCAATAAAATAAATCGTCATCCTGGAGAAAATGTTCTACTTCGGTTAGAACTCAATTTAACAGGGTTGCCGAACTTTTGTGTCTCTCTCGCAGACACATTTCTCAAGCGTGCGTCAGATTTAACAGTACGGATATTTGAGTAGGTATGGGCTGAATTCGACTCGTAAAGAGATAATTCCGGATAAACTCCGGACACGAAACAATAAATATCAGCAAATCACTAAGGTTATTACACCCAGGCAAGAAAGGGAAAGAAATGGACACAATAGAAAACGTAGAAATATTCAAACGCAATAAAACAGAATCATAAACGAAAATATTAATTCGCAGAGCGACGCCATATTTGCCCCGATAATCCTATTAAAGGATCTCACCCGTGTTTGTGTGTATTGACAAACAGTACAGTACAAGTGAAAGTAACAGTGCAGTGAGGATGCCCGGAAAACATCCAAAGTGCCAACAGATGGCGAGCGGCCGAAACCGGTCTAGCAAAAGACCAAACCGGCGAAAGGAGACAGAAACACCACGAACCCACAGTTGAATTTTACTTTGTTTGTCTTGGATATTGTGGAGATAAATATATGATATATATTAGGGACGCGATTTGGGCCGGATCCCCTCTTTTGGGGACGGGTTCAAGGTTGTCCCAATTGGACTTCCCATAAGGCCGCTTATACTCCGGTTGCGGGAGGTCCGTCGACCTGACGGGGGTTTGACCTCGGCCGACGTCCGACGGGGGACTGACGCGAGGCGTGACCACTCGGATTGTGCCTGTGGCCCGCGGCCGGTCACCGCTGGTCATGGAGATAACGGGCCGGGGATGACGACGCCGGCCCATCTCAGATAACCGAGCAGCGGTCTAATCTGAACAGAGGTCAAACTGTCGGTCGGACCGTCCGCGGGCTCGATAAAGAGGCAGGCCTGCGCCCAAAACGTGACGGCTACGTGAACGCATACACTTTACAGTTACACTTTACGGCCGGTGTACACACAAACTGAGTTGTTCGACACGCAGGTTCCCTTCCTTAGATTTTCAGGAATCGAAATTCCATTCAGGACATCATATAAAGGAAATGCCTGCGACTCCACTCATCGGCGACATAAATCGTTAAACAGTTAAATACGCAGCACTACGTATATATTATTTTAATGTAAATTGAACTATTTAGTTGACAACTAATTAATTGCGGAATTCACCAACAAGTGGCGTTATACATAATTTTAAGATTATTTGGTCCTTTCTGAAACATTCAGTATCAAAATTACATTGACCAGTTGAATTGTGTGTGTGTATAAAGTGAGCATTTCCGTCACATTTCGCTTTTTATTTTCGCACAGGTGTTAACGCCTCGCGGGCTCATAAAAAGTTGTACGCCGTGTACGGCGATGAAGTTTTAAAAGAACGGCAGTGTCAGGGGATTTTTCATTAAAAGATGAGGAGCGCTCCGGACGTCCGGTGGAGGTCGATGATGACCGAATAAAGGCCATTATTGATTCGGATCGCCATAGTTCAACGAGGGACATTGCAGAGAAACCGAATGTATCTTATACGTGCATTCGAAACCATCTACGGCTTATCTGTGCAAAGATGTTGACGTACTTAAAAATATGTTATGTTATTTCGAATGTTGTACGAAATAAACGTTTTGTCGCTATCACTGTAGGTACTGTAGGCGGGTAATAGTTGAAGAAAACAAATTCAACGTCAAATAAAAGTGTACTATTATTACACTAAAACTAACTACTGACTAAAACTAACAATGTCCAACAGATGTTCTACATCGACGTTCGGAAAAATCCATCGTAGAAACGTCTCAAAACTATAGTGGGCGTGTTTACAGTTTTACGGGTTAAAAGTTAAATATATTTTTTCAATTTGATCCGAAGCATTCATGAAAACTGTATTCCTACACCCAACTGCTCATGTCCAGCGATTCAAGTACGGTGAAGTAACTGTAGGCCGTCTGGAGGACCTGAGGGACAAAGACGACAAATAAATATATGAGTCTGAAAATTTTCTTCTATGGTATAATAAATTCCTGTTTGCGTCTAGTTTAATTGAAATTCTTAATACGAGACGACACGTTAAGAGGACGCGCTGTGTAACCTCTGTCAGGAGCTATGCCGGATCACAATCGCCGATGACTTCCGGTATAGGTCAACTGATTAAAGGGGAGATCATAAACTCTAGCGTCCTCGCCAGAGATAACTATATATTTAAAACCGAAACATGCGAAAATTTACGACCCGTAAAATGTTTCTAATATTCTAATTGAAAAAGGTATATTCGGAAGAGCGCTCGTGAAATTTTCATACATCTCCCCCCTGTTGTCGGGCCGCTCGTTATCTACGCTATTACGGCATTCTTTTAATGAGCGATAATAAGAGCGTGCCTGAGATAAGCGGCGAACTGAGCCGACATAATAATATTTTTTTTGTCAACTCCATTTGTTATACGCAATTATTTCGTTATGCGCAATATATTGGCAGTTGAAGGTTGATTTGATGGACTATATTTTATCGGCCCGATCGGCGGTCGTAATAGAAGTCTGTAGTTTGTTTATTTGTCTTATTATCTGGTCTAGTTGTAGGCGGGAGGCTCATATAGAGTAAAATATTGACTGAACTATAGTTTCTTATAAAACGCGCCAATTCCGACTATACGGTCTTCGGAGGGTGTACACTTTATAATAGTAATCACCAAGGAATATTGTACAAAATCCATGTGGAATATCCTCCTGTAGTGGAGGCCCAGGGGGCGGCTGCTGGCTGTCAGTATTATAAGTATGTCCTTTCTCATCCGCGGGTCCATCTCGTACCAGGCCGTCGAGTAGGCAGAAATGTGCAGCTCGGAGCTCTGCCGACAAATATATAATTTAAGCTACAGACTAACGCCATTCCGGGATTTTTCCTGTACTTGGAAACCGCTCGACCGAGTCGGACCCTGATGACTGAACGAGTAAATATTTCCGAAACGTCGGAAGCAGACAATACCCCAGAAGGAAAAACCCTTCCAGTTCCAGCTCGCTCAACTGTTTTCCAAACACAGGAAATATCCTGGAATAGCATGGGGACAACCTGAAGTTAGTGATAATTCTGGAAACCTCTGCTCGTTTATATACGAAATATTCATTTATTCCCGCATAGATTAACCGTCCTGAATAAACCCCGAGACTCTAGATTAATGATGTAATAATTATATAAGCCTGTAGGAAGGAAGGGCCGTTGTAATTATTGCGTAACAGGAATATTTTTTTTATTACCTATAATACAATTCACAGGCTGGAGTACACGGATGAATTGGGATGCGCTAAATGAGTCGGGCGAATGAATGAATGAATGAATGAACGAACGGATGAATGGTGGAGTAGGTAGGGGCGGTACTAATCGCTGGGGATGACAACTTCGCGAAAAAGCGGACTGCTTAAATTCCCGCTTGAATTGAGAAATAAAAAATAAAAAAAAACGGGGCCTAGATTAATTCGAGCCCGTTTCTCTCCTTTTGTCTTCAATTGCGGCTTCAGTGTTTAAATACAAAACGGCATTTGTTTAATAAAATCCCGAACGGGCTTCTCGTTCGGCTTAATTAACGGACGAGTTCTAGTTATGATTAAAGTGGGAGATTTTTGGGCGATTCAAGAAGGAATAGGATAAAAAGAACGTTGAAGCGCTAAAAACCTTTGCGGGAAATTTAAAGGCATTTTTCCTACAGATTTGCCGTCACAGGACCGATCGGAGAATCAGATCCCGGTACAGAGAAATGGAAAGGTTGCATCTAAAAGTAACTTTTCCATCCAGAAGGCCCAATTTTTTGAGGGAAATATTTTAGAAAAACAAGAAAAGCGTACGATGTAACATTGGGCGTACCCTTCTCACAGTAACTCTACAACAAAATCTTCGATTTAAAATTGCATTTATGGCTATAACAGAAATTCATCATATCCGTTTATATTTATAGCAGTGGGCCGGAGACCCGGATCTAGGGTAATATGTAATGGCTTATGCCGTACGCGGGTGTGTGGAAGGTGGAAGAGCATTTGTTCTGTGTCAAAGAAACGCCGCACATAATGGAATAACGAGTTGAACTCATAAAGGTTTCTTCAACCGTTCATCGCGGCTGTTCTTTTCATGATATTGTTGGGAGCGGTTTCAAAGCGCCGTGCGGCGGCCACCATTCAACCCTTTCACAAGCAATCCGCGCTAAAGTAATTTTTAGACTTTGCCAAGAATAATAATATTTCACTGTGTCCGCAAACGCGCACGGCGGCAGCCTGAATAAAAATCTAAAATTTTTTCGATTCTTCGGCCTTTCAATTAACTGTCGGATTTTCATTTCCGAAATCAATAATCTGGACAGAGGCGTAAACTGACCGGAAGGGGAAGGGGACTGAAAGAGCAAATTTGGATGCCGAATTTTTTGGTATCGCCGAATTTGGCGGAATTTTAAAGTCGACTTTTAGTTATTCTGTCAAATCTGATAGACAAAAATGGAATTTGCTTCTAATTTGTACGGTAACTGAAGCGATGATAAAGGCAGGGGATGGTGGCGGGGGCGGGGGAGTTACCGTCTCTTTGATCTTTTCACCGCACCAGCAAAGCAGAAGGGGGGTGAGGAAGGTGGCCGCTAGGTCGTAGTAGAAGGAAGTCTCACCCGGGTGGTCGGATATGTGCCTCTGAAATTGTACAAGCAATCGTTAATACAGTCCATTTACTTGTATTTACTAATATATATATACAATTTAATCCGTATTGAATTTTTAAACTGAAAGAATTTCTTCATGTAGATTATATCCAATTGAAATCGGAGCGGGGAAACTGACGACAATAATTGAACGCGATAGTCTCAATTTAACGGTCGAAATATAATTTTTCACTCGATTGAAATTAATCGAAAATATCGATTGTTTAGTAATGCGTTGTGCAGATCTATTAAAGTAAAGTGGTATTGTAATTTCGTAGACCGTCGAACACTTGTAGGCGGCCAGACAGCATTGAATCGACGAAATGATGATCTCCTGGAACATGAGCCCTCCGAACAACTCGTTCATTTCTTTGACAAGCCTGCAACAACAACAAGTAGAGACATACATAATTATTCGAGCAGAAATTAATTTTAATAAAGTGAAAACTATTATTTTGTGGGTTTCCTCACCGTTTTTCAAACAACGTTTTTTTTGTTAATAATATTAATAGTTTGAATTTTTTTCCACTAAAAATATTGCTACGGCGATTATTGAATAGCGATTTAATCTCCCATAATGGCCTGTGGGTTGTATATTCTCGAATTTGATCAAAGCTCTGGTCTCGTGATTTATTTACAGTTACACCAAATGTTGAAACTACAATGGAAATTTTCCCTTATGCAGTGTAAATTGGTGAAGTATCCAAATATACCGGCTGGATGACCGATCATTTTGTCCGTAATTTAGTGTTTGTTTTTGTTTTTTAACCTTTTTTTATTTTGTACAACTAACATTGAATGTTATAAGTACAAATGCTGTATGTATTTATTTTTCACATGTATTTCCATGTATTTCCATGTAAATCCAATCTATTAAAGATACACGTCGATAATAGGGATATCTCTCGTTTCGCGTTGTTAATTACCTGATAATTTCTACGTGTCGGTTAACGCAGTAGCCGAGGTTGGCGGCGTAGCCTTCCTTGTCGGTGTAGAGTTTGGAGAAGCTGTCGCAGAGCATGGATATCTGCACTATGAGGTGGGCGGAGAGGCTGGCGAAGATGCTGTAGACGACGCCGAGTGTGACGCACGGTAGCATGATCATCAGGGTCTGGAGGGTGCCCTGGGTGGGTAGGTGGGCGGTCAGCGGCGGCGGCAGCCAGATGGCCGGGAACGGCTCCTCGCCGGCCCACAGGCTCATGCCCAGGGTGCCAAAGCCGATCGTCCAACAGCTCCCGATGAACATCTTCGGCAACAGGGCCGACAGCCTGCTGGCCCGGTCCAGCCGCCGCTTGCCCCGTATACCGTCGTCGGTCGCGTCGTACAGGCGTTCGACTGCCTCTGCAAACCAACAAAATACTGTGGCTAGAACCTCGTTTATTATTCGGGTACAGATGTACGGAGAGATAGATGGAAAACTACCGTATTCCAAACCCTCGCAAGCTACGTAGTGGGTCCTCATCCTCAAATCCTACTTTGAGGACAGGTTCTTGAGAGTTAAGGAAGGCCAAGAGCTATCCGACTACTAGCGAAGCGTCTGTCCCTCAAGGTAGTGTCCTAGTAGGTCCACTACACACAATATATACCTCCGATATGCCTACATATCCTTCTACAGTCCTCGCCACAATTCGCTGATGACACATGCCTCATCACCTCAACTACAACCATCAATCTCCAAGAGCACCTTTCCAACATCCCCATACCCGACCGAAAATAACAGATCTAAATCGTTAATTTGGACTCGTAAACTGGCAATAGTCAACAAACTGACGACATATAAAGCTATACTAAAACCGACACGGACATACGGAATAGAACTATGGGGTTCCGCCAAGAAATCCAACATCGCTCGCATCCAAACATTCCAGTCAAAAGTCCTTCGTACCATCCTTAATGCTCCCCGGCTATGTTTTTAACCGAACAATCCATAATGACCTCAACATACCAACAGTCGACTAAGTCGCAAAATCACGCTTCCTTAAATTCCATTCCCGCCTCTCTCCACATCCAAATCCACTCGTCCAGTCCCTTTCCTCTTTTACCCATCCATTATCGGCTTAAACGCCACTGGCCTAGAGACTTTCTGTAGGCCGGATACGGTTCAAAAGTACCATCACTGGATGGCGTCTTTATCGAGTGAAACAAGTGAAACTAATCAAACAAACCGCAATCGTACCTATAACTGGCATATAGTTGATTGTACAATAAATAAAGTTAAAGGTATTGTGGAAGTAATTTATGTTACCATCGATAAAAGATTTTTACGAATAGATTCCTAGAACAGCGATGGCCCACCTATGAGGTCTATGATTCTGCGAGCTCTGGTCGGCAGCACGAAGAGCTTGTATATGACGTGTATCATGACCGAGGTGTAGAGGATGCCGGCGAGGCGGGCGTCCGTGTCGGCGTCCGGGTCCATTGTCTTGACGACGATAGAGCCGGCCACCAGGAGTCCGAACAGGAACATGGAGTAGTTGATGGGGCCGGGGCGACCCCCGGGGTCAGAGGGCAGAACGCCCAACAGCCGCATCAGAAGCCGGGGAAAAGCGAACGGTCTCACCCCGGCCATGGCCACCACCGAAGAAGCCTCTTCAAGAATACAAATCTCTCTCAAAATTCAGGTTTACGTTTATATATTACATATTTCAGTATATATTGTTTTAACTTTTTCATTGCCACAACTATAAAATCAAGGACATTGACGTTCAATGGGGCTTTCCCCATTTTTCAATTTTATTTCGCTGGTACGCTTTAATTTCGTGGCCACATCCTTTCTTTGGAAGCCTTTAAGGAACTTTTGAGATAATTAGGACTAAGCGACAATTTTGGACAGTAGGATTAGGCCGTCTTGTAATTCTGGAGTTCCTTTTTCAATCGCTAAATCAGGTCTTTTAAACTTTGTCCTTAAAAGAGCTAGATCAGCACAAAAACCAGTTTCTCATAAGTAAGATGTTACGAATGAAAATCTTCTTTAAATTTGAAATCAAACAACAGTTGAATTTTCGCAATACACAGTTCCGCGCAGTAAATTCCATTCTGCAATCGCTTAAGATATGATTTCTTTTACGACAGTAAAAGAATTAGAACTTTCGATCAATGTCATTTAGGATTCGGTGTTAACAAATAAACAATAGTTCATCTTTTGAGCTAACTGAATCGTTTATTTTTTATTTGTAAACGCATATTCCTATTTCCCGTAATCCAGTTTTAATCTTAATATGGAGTTTTTTAAATATAGAGTTATAAGTCCCTCCTTAGAAGTGAATTTTGTAGGTTTCAAAATAATCAAAATGAAAAAAGTTGTGGACAAATTGAAGCTCGTTATATTAGTTTCCTCTGTCTGAACAAATGAATAATTACCTGTACCTTAGTTTGTCGACGTGGACGACGACGACGATATACCTGGAGGTGTTGAACGCCGGGGAGTGGGGCGAGGGTAGTGCCGACCGGGTCAAGTTTCTATCAAGTGACTACCAATAATAGATAAACCTAGGCCCTATAACAAATTGAATAGCTTGATTTCCGACCCCTACCATTTTGGGTCCTCGTTTTCGCCATTTAATATTCTGCTTTTAACCACAGACCCGCGCGTTGCTCGGGTGGCAAAACCGTTCGTCGATAATAAATTGATAGTTTTTCACGGAACGCGGAAAAATCATATATATTCATGAACACAATGGCATGGCAACCTTACAATAAATATTGTATATAATTTTTTATTTCATTATTTTAAATTGAAAATTTTAAATTTGTTTATTTAGAATCAGTAAATTAATTAAATTATAAAGAGTACCCAGGATATATTCATTATTCTTACCCCTGTCCACGTTAGGTACTAGACATGCTGTCGTTTATTATAATTTAAGTTATATTTAAATGAATAAAACCTCCGGGGTAATTACAGTAGTAATTTTCTGGTCGGAGAGACCCGGGTGGTAGCATTAGGGTGCCCATGGGAAATAATTAATAATTCTTATTAATTAAGATTTTTATTCGCAAAACAATTATCATGTTGTTTTTAATTCATAGCATTAACTTTTCAGTTGAATGGTGTTTTACTAATTACATTGTCAGAGTTATTAATTCCGATTATTGATCGGAAAAGAGAGTTCAAAACTCAGCAGAATACTTTTGTCAGTTCCAATTTGTAATTTCCAAATAATGAATTGGGAGAGTTAAGCAGGTTTAAATTTCCAGTGGGCGCGGGGTCGATGCCTGCTCAAGTCGAACTTGTATATGACATCTTGCAAATTTTATATCGGATTAATTTAGAATAGCTGTTTTGTGGTCTGCCAGGAGTTGGAATACCAAAAAAACCAAACCAGCGAGAGGAGACAGAAACACACGAAGCAAGGAAACTAATGGAAAAAATTACACGCCTTGTATTTTTTCAGGTTGAATGACTTGTCTATTCAAACTTTCGTAGTGAGTTGTTTAATGTGTCCATCTAATGCTAATTTTTATGGTGGGATCACTTTCGAGTTTCGAGTGCTGTAGTGATAGTGATAGTGATGCCGATGAGTAAAGGGCACGCTAGACGAGCTCCAGGGACTGGAGTACGGTGAAATAGCTGTAGGCCGTCTGCAGAACCTGCGAACAAAGGTAGAAACAACAATTTTAACCCCAGTTTACGTTACGAAATCATCAATTAATTCACAATTGGACCATCTCCAGGGGTGGGAGGAACGACGAAGAATCCTCACCAGTGAATACTGGACGAAATCGAAATTGAAAAGGTTCTTGTAGTGCAATTTCATGTGGCGATTGGCGGCCGTCATCAACACTCTGACCGTCTTCTTGTCCCCGTAGGATTGCGAATACCATTTCGAAGAGTAGGCCGCCAACGATATCCTCGAGCTCTGTACAAAACCAAGTGTTTAAACCGAGAATTTTAAATTTTTCAAAAGTAAATCGAACAATAGGCGGGATAATAACGATGATTTATAAGTTTTCGCGAATGATATACTACCATATCTTTCAACCTTTCACCGCACGAGCATATTATGAGTGGCATGAGTGTCGTTATGGCGAAGTCGAAACAGAACACGTTGTTGCCCTTGGCCAGCAGTTTCATTTGCTGCAAATGGAAAAAAAAATTTCAGATTATTAGAAATGTGGATGATATTTAAAAATTACTGAGGGCCTTTCAATAAAAATGTTTTTGAAAAAGTGTAATTTCTTTGTTGCCGAAAATAAATTATATTTTTCAACGAATGGATAAAGTTTATTCGGATATCAAAGCGGAGAGCTACCTGTGAGCATAGGAATGCCGATAGGCAGCACTGTACGGATGAGAGAAGTATTTCTTGAAATAGAAGGTCGCCGAACGTCGAATTCATCTCGTTAACAAGCCTGGAAAAGTGGACTTATCATTGATTGGTCTGCATCGTATTATCTAACTGGAAATATCGGTTTTTGACAGTACTTTTCACATAAGCAGTCGACATTGCGTTCTGCATTACTGAAAGTAACGAGAAGTCTTAACAAGAATTGTAATGATACACCAAGTGGATACAATTTTTCCCTCTTCTAGTCTGACTCAGTGTTCTTTGTCTACAGAAAAAAAACTGAAGGTTGATCAGATTTAAGTATTCCTGTATGTTGTCATCGTACTGCACGCGTTTTCATAGAAATATGTTTCAGAGGTTTATTCCTCATCCTAATCCAATCGTTCAGTCCCTTTCCTCTCTCACCCATCCATTATCCCCACCGCGATGGCTTAAACGCCACTGGCCCAGTGGATTTTTCATAAATCATATGAAAAAGGGCCGTCATTGGGTGGTTTCTTTATCGAAACAAACACGTGAAAAATATACATGTATCAATTGTACTTATAAATGTAAAGTTGATTGTACAAAATAAAAAAGTTAAAAAAAAGAATTTTAATTTCTGTTTATGAGTTTCCAGTTATGCAGATTTATCCCCTCGATTAATTATTATAAAATATAATTGAGAGTAAGCCGATTCACCGGCGGACTGAAACTCTCTTTCAATTATTTCTTTTGTCCCAACTTCCTATTGAAAATCAAGTGCGGTACCTGGGACTACTCTTAGACAGAAGACTGACATGGAACCCACATATGCAAGACTGAAACGTACAGAAACGAAACGACGCTACAAATTATTACTAAGACTCTTCGACTACAGATCAAAACTATCACTCTCGAACAAACTGTTAATTTACAACTGCGTACTGAAACCTGTCTGGGCCTACGGAATCGAACTGTGGGGAAGCCGTCTAATTCTTATAGACCCCAATCCTTGCAATCCGTAATCCTTCGTAAAATTACCAACGCCCCACCACATGTCTCTAACAGTATAATTCACAATGACCTAAAAGTCCCATTCGTTCGAGAATCAGCAGCTTCCCGGTATAAATCCTTCCATTCCAAACTATGCCTTCATTCCAATCCCTTAATTCAACAACTTTCCTCGCTTCACCTTCCCGAAAAGCCACGCGATTTCCTTACAACCCGAGTAAGGGCAGGAGCGGGAGTACCATCATTGCGTGGCTTCTCCTTCGAGAGTTCACTGAGTGAGTGTCATGTGAGAGCAGTGTCACTAGATACAATATAAAAAATTGTAGTCGTGACTGTAACAATAAATGAGAAAAAAAAATTATTTCTTTTACTCATTTTGAGTTTATAATATATTAAGGTGTCTTCGGTTCGAGGGCACACCATAAAAGCTATTTTAAAACTGACAAAGGTGTTGACCTCATGATCTGTATGTGCAGAGCGACGCAGCTGGAGAGGTCGGCCTTGACGTCGGGGGACTTGTCGAGGGAGCGGAGTCGACGACAGAGCGTGGATATGTGGGCCGAGAGGTGTACAGTGAGGCCGGTGAGTATGCCGTAGGGGACGGCCAGGTAGGCGGTGGGCACGAACAGGGAGGCCGTCTGCAGTATGCAGACTGAGCGGATGTCGGTTAGCGGGGTCCAGAGGGCCGGGTAGGGAGGACGTCCCGTGTACAGGCTGGCGGGTAGGGCCACCACCAGGGTGGCGGAGCACACCGCCAGGTACACCTGCACCATAATACGGTCGGATAAAAGCCCAGAACGGCCGTCAGTGTATCACAGAAAGATGCAATATTAATGCACTACTAGTGACGATTTCCAGGGGAAGAAGACTCAAAATGAAATACTCGATTAAAAGGACAAAATAAACTATTGGGTCGGCAAATAAATAATTGCGGATTCTTCTCATCTCTGGGTGTGTGCACACTTATGTCGTGCATTTTTCGGTACGCACGACGAATAGTTGGCATGTAATAAACATTTCAGAACACTCTATAGGTTTGAAGATGTAAACATGCGTAAAAATACAAATAACGCGACGAAACCCGCAATGACTTAGTTGCCGACCCAATAGGTGTAAAGTCCAAAGGAACCGGTTAAGTTAAATCGTTATAGGAAACAAATTTTAAAACGAGTCAATGGAAATTAAGCCAAAAGGAATCAATTCAATAGAACATAAATTTCCCCGCTACACATGATCCCATTCCTTCACTTCCACGCATGCGCACTCCTTCCTGTGAATTGCCCGAGAGCTGAAAAGTATTCCCTTGTATGATAAAAATCCCGGTTCCTGAAGTTCCACTTCCGCCTTTCTCCTCATCCTAATCCACTCGTTCAGTGATCACCTCGGACAGTAGTTAAATCATGTCAAAAACAGAAGCGCCATCATCGGGTGGTTTCATTATCGAGACAAACACTGTAAAGTTGATTGCGCAAAATAAAAAAAATATTGTAGGATAAATTAAGTTGGCGAACAAAATGTCCGGTTTGATTCCTTCTGAAGACCACTAATGTATCTGATTGTGCTTACCTGAGGTACTAGCTGGGCTATGCGCGTGGCCCTCTTCGAATTCTCCCCAGTGAGCCGCTCGACGTGGACGGTCATCGCCAGGATCCTGGGTCCCCTTATCTTGAGCACGACCAGCTTGCACGTAATGTGTAGCATGCCGACGGCGTAGAGGACGGCCTCCATGAGGGTGACGGAGGCGGCCTCGGAACCGCCGCAGATCCTGACGACGAGCGACACCCAGGTGTAGGCCAGGGTGGAAAAGAAGAGCGCCTGACAGCCGAGGTAGAGCCAGCGGTAGGGGCCGTCGGCCCCGATCATACCCGCGGCTTTCATCAGCTTCCTAGTGAAGTCGAACGGCCCTATCTCGCCCGCCATCACTTAAAGTTCCCAACTGCAAAACCCAAGTTAACATCAATCAGAAAGTATACGACGTGCAGTTAATAAGTCAAACAAAACGTCGGTTAAACGACGATTTGAGAAACTGTCCATTTTTCACCGCTCTACTGTGTTTTATTTTTGAATATTTAAATTGAATTTATTTAAACTCATCTTAAGATTAGTTTAACATACCTGTTTTGTGGTCTGCGAGGGGTTGGAATACCGTAGGTTTGTTGTGTTTCTGTCTCCTCTCGCTGGGGTTTGGTCTTTTGCTAGACCGGTTTCGGCTGCTCGCCATCTTCAGTAGCGATTGTTTTACGTTCTTTATCATATTTTTCACTGGATAGGGGGTATTTGTCTAGTCGGTCTGTGAGGTATTTTAGTGCAGCTAATTTTAGTTGGTGGATGATTGTGTCTGTGGTGGTGTCTTTTCTAAAAATGTCAAATGTGAGTCTATCTTTTTCTTTTTTCTATGGCGACGACTAAGAAATTAATTTGGTCATTTTTCTCTTTCTCTATCGTGTATTGTATTTTTGGGCGGAGGAGGTTGAAGTCATTTAATATTTCGTCGGGGTTGTGGTGGTCTGTGATCAGTAGTGTGTGTCGTCTACGTATCTGTTCAGTGGCTGATGTTGTATTTCTTTTTAAGTGTCTCAAGTTAACTCGATAACTCAAGATAACGCTACTGAAGATGGCGAGCAGCCGAAACCGGCCTAGCAAAAGGCCAAACCAGCGAGAGGAGACAGAAACACCACAAACCTACGGTCATCTTAAGATTATTGAGGGTATAATATTGTTCATAAGTAATAACAATTAAACTAGTCTCATTAACTGTAAGGAGTCAGTTAATTGGTAATATATTCATTGGGTTTTTTTTCTAGCATTTACATAATATAACGTTTTTGAGAGATCATCACCGATATCTATTTTTTAGATCTTATTTGAGAAACTAAAGACACGATATCGCGTTGAATAATGCAAAACAGTTCATTTACCGGACAACACCCTGCGCGGACAAAAATAAAGTGGAAATAACCCTTAAAGACTCGAAAACTGGCTCTGCTAGGAAAATAATTTTCGAAATTTCCCCCGAAATTTTCTGGGGGCATCATATTGTGGATACCCGGTATAGGTGCTATATTGAAACGTATATTGCGAGACTAGTTCACCCGATTATGTTCATTGCTCACCCGAGAAGTTTACCTAATGTGGCCTGAAGAATAACTGAAGAACTGGAAACAACTCGTCGAAGGAAGTTCAGTTGTGTGTTCGTTCGGAAATTTAGCGCGTGGGTGTGTGCCCGTGGGTGTCAGCCGGTGTCTCCGATAGCGCTTAAATATTGCGCCATCACGGGCGCAAATTGAGGTAATTTCGAGGTAATTTTCACGCGGCCATTATCTCTCGCCCGTTCTCGAATTCCAGCACTGTTTAGCGTTCGATTCCGACCCACCGTCATTATTCCCGGTACCAGGACGGCCCGCAGTTGCTTGCTGCATTCCCTGTACACTCGAGGGATATAAATAAACTGACGAGCATGGCGTGAAACCGAAACCGGGTCCGGCTTTTGCGGCGAATTGAAATCGGCCGAGCCTACAATCAATTACCTGCTTTGAAGCTAGATAGGTTTGTAGTGTGAACAACAGTGATAGGGGCTGTAGGTACCTGTAGGGGTAAAAAATTCCTTATATAATAGCAGACTAATATATACTTAACTGATATATATATAGTTTATTTTGTTTTTAGTTCATTCTCCCTTATTGGTGGCATGTGTGAATGTTTCGCCCCCAATACTCCCCGTCAACTGGTTCTGCCTCTCGCCATCTTCAGTAGCGTATTGTGGAAGTGATTCGTTCTTGTATTTCGGCCTTTTTTTCTACCTCTCCAGGGTTGTTGGGTTTTCGAAATTTTCCAGTCTCCGAACAAGGTCCAATCCGATTGGAGCAAATTCACTCCGAAGACGTCCTTATAATACACATGATGATTAGAGTCGATTATGGAGATAAAGTTTAGTTCGGGGGTTCAGTTTTTTAACCATTCACCAGGCAGTATTGAGAGCGATACACAAATGCCACCCAGAAGAGAGAATGGACCGAGGAGCGTCCCAAATAAAATACGGACATCTTTAAAATTAAAAACAAAAAATCGAATTAATAACGACATAACACATATTGTTTCTTTTTTAAAAATCACCATCCGATTAGATAGCACCTAAGGAAATGGTGGGGCAGTTGCGTAACGCGAGTCGTAAATTATTTTTTACGGCACAATTTACGACTTTCGTTATTATTTGATAACGCCGTTTTTTCATTCTAAACAGCGATCTGTTTAGGTCAGTAACACGTACGAGATAGGACAACGTGAAAAAGAAAATATTTTATGATTCTAGATTTATTCGGGGTGTTCGCCAACTGAATTAAAAATATGATACAATATCTTTCAGCGTTCAGGCAATGTGTTGATCCTGGTAACAGGACAGAGCGCCGATATGCACATGCTGCGATGCCCATCGGACCCCCTCCAAGTGCGCATGCGCGGCAGAGGAAGAATGTGATCACGCGCTACGGATGAAGCCAGAAGAGATTCACACAGGAAGAGACAATTCACAGGAATGGATTTTTCCCGTCTCCCATCCGCTATCCTGGGACTGATTTATTTAAGTTTCTCCCACCGTCAGTAGACAACACAAACAGGGATAACAGAGGGATAAGTATTCCTAACGAAGATTTGAGAGGAGTAGCTCTCACGATGGAGAAGAAATAAATTACTTGAAAAGTTAAAGTAAGAAGTCAGAAAAAATAATGAACTAAAGAAATTGTTCTCAGAATCTGACTGTCGGGGACGGTGCAGCCCTGTCTAGTCTATATGTTAACAAATTATATGGGATGGGACAATATGAAAATAAAAAGAAATAAAAAACAGAGAAATCGTGGGTAGGTATTGTGTGGAGCAGGGGGCGGGAGGGGTCGGTATGAATTATTCGCCGGGATTTTAAATGACAATAGGAAGAGGTGCAGCAGTGCTACCGGCCGCGGCGGAAAGCGTGAATTGTTCATGAGCCGTGACACAACAGGCGGGAGTGCCGCTTTTAAATAATACAGCGTTAATTTGGGCCGGCGTCTTATATTCCTGTGCCGGCCTGTCCACCGTTCAATTATTGTTCCTCTAAATACGTAGGCAGGAGGCGGGCATGAAGGGAAAAATATCGATACCCCCCCCCCACTCCATCTATTACACCACAATCACACACAACTGATACACTTTACAGACACTCTTCACTGATGCTAGACCGGTTTTCTTCAGTAGCATTCCGTTAATGTAGACGAAACTGGTTAATATAAAAAATACCATCATCGGGTGGATTCTTTTACGGTGTAAACAGCGTGAAAAAAACGTATCAGCAATGATGTACTTATAACTCGGAAATTTTGATTATTTAAAAATAAAAATGTTAAAGAGAAAAGCATTTCGTTAGGCTACTCATGAAAAAAATTGGTTTCCACTGTTCACGGTACGGTATCCACCCAAAATATTACAGTTATCAGCATTATGTGAACAACTTTTTATGCTATAAACCAGTATTTTTGGAGTTAAATTTAGCGAAATATTGTTCAAATGTACATTCAAGCGTTTCTCAAATTCGAATCCTGCCTTTCGATTTCGAGTCCTATTGATTGCGCGTTTAAGCAAAATTTCAGTACACCTTAACAACAATGTGCAATATACGTAAACACTTTACAATCATAGAAATACTAATATCTAACTGCAATTGTAAATTTGAATTCAACACTGAAAAAGTAAATTAAAATTAGAATATTTTTCTGTTAATCTATCGTTTTAAACAGAAACGGTATAGAGCTATGGGGTTCCACCACAAGACATCCGACATCGCTCGCATCCAGAGATTCCAGTCAAAAGTCCTTCGTACCATCCTTAATGCTCCCTGGTATGTTTCTAACCGCACAATACGTCATGACTTCAACATACGGACAGTCGACGAAGTCACAAAATCCCGCCTTTCTCCTTATCCTAATCCACTCGTTCAGTCCCTTTCCTCTCCTACCCATCCATTATCCCTCACCCCCGCGTCGGCTTAAACGCCGCTGGCCTAGAAATCTTCTTAGCCCTTAGACTATAATTGTTCTTGTGTGAAAAGTGCCATCTTCGGGTGGTTCCATTTAACACGAAATACGTGTGAAAAAAAAATGTCAGCACTTGTACTTATAACATAAATTATATTTTGTTGATTGTACAAAATAAAATAAAAAAAAAAATAGTTCTTTTCAGCGCACGGATCGCGTTTCTTGGAGTTACTCGTTATTTTCGGAGAGATGTTTTCTTGTCTTCTTGATTCGAGTGCTATTGTTTTATTGACGTAGTCGCACAGAAGAAGGGGGCGTTTCTCCTTTTTTCAAGATTAGATTTCCAGTTCGGGATATAGCCACCCAAACATATTCCATATACGGGGAGATTTACATCCACCTATCCTTGTTCCTGTTCAGTGTTCCCGTTCGGTATAAAATGCGGCGCCGACACCGCTCGGTAAATTCGATTTCGGTTCCCAGAAACGTACACTGTTTATTTTAAGACACCTGTCTGGAGAATCGCCATGGCTCCATATATATATATATATATATATATATATATATATATATATATATATATCACCGATGCCTATTGCTATTCATGCAATTGACGCTACATGAAACACGACTTTCGGGCTATATAATTAATATTGCAATTTATATTATTGTCGGCCAGCAATTTTTTCAAAGAAAAACCAATAAAATTCGGTAAAACAAAATGATAAAAGCTCAGGTCTTACCGCGAGAAGAGACCGTCGAGCTCTAGATCGGTGGGCCTAACCCCCTACCGACAAGGGATAGACCAAGTCTAATAAAGCGGCAGCCCTAAACGTTACCCTTTACAGCCTCTAAGCTTGAAAGAATAATACCGAAATTTGCTTCAGGACATAAAAGAAACAAACGATTTAAACATCCGAGAGGTAATAGAATATTGTATATACCAAAAGTCGGGACTGTAAAAATCCCGTTTTTTAACTATTTTATTGCGAGAAAATGAAATTATAATTAAAGTACGGTTCCACTAGTCCAAACCCTACTATCTCCCGACATCCCTAACATTTCTTGCAGACGCCTGAAAAGGAAGTGGCCACGCGACCTAAATGTTTAAATAAATAAATTTAAAAAAAAAATTTTTAAAGTTAAAAATTAAAAAGTAATAAAAAAAGGGGGGAACCAATGGGTTTCTCCTCTAATTGTTGTATATTGTAGTTAGTGCTTGTATCAATCTTGCTTGTTGTATCATTTTACAGTTGTAACAATAAAAGAGAAAAAAAAAAGTAAGGTTAACCCTAATTTTTTATTCCTCCGGTTCAAATATCGAAACTCCAATTCTCGAAATCTTCGCCTGAGCTATCACAAAAGAGATATTTCAGTGCTATCTCTCGGTATTTCGCCAGCGATAGACCCCGCGGCAATTTGAATTTGACGAACCTTAGCGAATATTCAATTTCTGCCCGGTGTCGGTTGAGATAAGCGGTGGAGTTGAGTGACGAAATTTCAATTAGCGAGAGAGAGAGAGAGAGAGAGAGAGAGAGAGAGAGAGAGAGAGAGAGAGAGAGAGAGAGAGAGAGAGAGAGAGAGAGAGATAAGAAACGAAGCGGGGTCTCCGTCGAAATATCGGATTGGACCCCGGATTTGCACCCGACCTTTCGACGATTGCACGTTTATTGGCGATGCACATCGGCCAAAGAGAAACCGCGGGCGCGTATGGAACGGTCGGCAATTGCGAAATCGCGACCATATAGATAAAACTTGCAGTTGGAGGTCGGCCGGATCACCTCTTCTGGAAACTACTGAAGAAGATTAGTTTCCGTTCAGAAGTTTCCGCCGCGTCGATAATCCGACTAATCTTCGCCCTATTACGCTCAGTGTCGGACACATCCGCGGCCCCCTTAATATTCCCTGGGCGGGAATTGAACTAGAAACTTCAAAACGGGCTTCCGGCCGGAATCGTCTCTGCCCAGAATATCAATCGAGCCCCCATCAAACCCCCGAGACCTGGAGAATTGTATTTTGCAAAACTGCAAATTGCAAACTTGTATTTCAATAAACGGAATGTCTGATCCAACTTGGAGATCGGGGAATGCGCTCGCATTGTTAGAATAATCGTAGATTTCGTGTGTTCTCTCTTTTGGTAGACCGGTTTCGGCTGCTCGCCATCTTCAGTAGCGGTGTTAGTCACTTTTGGCACTTTGGACGTTTTTCGAGCATCCTCACCGCACTGTCACTGTCACTTGTACTGTGGTGGTTGTCTGTTTGTCGTGTGACCATAAGCGTGTCTTGTTATTGTGTTTTTGGGGGATTTTGTTTGTCTTGTTTGAGTTGAGGGGCGGGTGTGATTTTTGAAGATGGCGAGCAGCCGAAACCGGTCTAGCAAGACCAAACCAGCGAAAGGAGACAGAAACACAGGAAATCTACAGCATTCCAACCCCTCGCAGACCACAAAACAGGTATGTTAAACTAGTTAGAATAATCAATTGAAATTGATCCGTTTGAAGGAAAATTCGGTATAAGGAACCCAGGTTTTTCGCAAAACATTACAAGTACTTCATTTTTCAGGTATTATATACAAATGTTGGTCGATACATGCCGTCCCGCTGGCCTTTCTATATTTATATACATGAATATTTGGACTGAAATATATTTTTTTTGCACAATGATTACTCACTCTGTGACTTATTTTAAAGCGGTCTGTCGAATTTTTTGTATTAGATAATACTTTGCGTTCGAAATAATTGCACAAATCGATAACTGCGGCCAAACATCACACGATAAGATTGAGGATGGGTGAACGACCTGGACCGTCCCTTAGAATCTGCATCTTCATCATCACTCTTCGCTACTCGCTATCTTCAGTATCATCCTCATCCCGTTATTGGATAAGTGAGGCCCACCTACTCGCGTACCGTTACGACCTACGGACGGTACTGGAGGTTTCGGTGTCTCGCCATCTCCATTAGCGTAAATCGCCCACTCGCCTGAACAACAATTAAATCGGCTTCAGATCGTTTTGGAAACAAAAAGGAACGTTCAAAAATGTTTGCCTACGAACAGCATAAAATTGCGCCCCGGGACGATAATGAGGGCGGCACATCCTTATCTCGTTGACGTTTATATTCAATAATAAATCACATATTCGTCTGTTTGTTTTCTTTTTGTCCGCGCGTTTTTTCGCTCCTATATATCTCTCGTTCGCCCATTTTCTGCGCAGTTGACACAAAAACAGGAATGGACAGCGGTCGCGATCATCCCCACCGAATAGGGGACAAACTCGGAAACTATTGATTTTTAAGTTTTTTATTTATTTTTTCACGGCTCTGTGGTCGGAAATAAGAAAAAATATGAGTCAAAATGAGCTTACGATGGGTAAGAAATAAATATGTCCGGGCGTCCATTTCTAGGAACCACTCCCCAGGCAATATTCAAAGTCTTTACCAAATTACAAATACATTTTTCTTTGTATAGCATATCGTAGATGATATAAAAATGTTGGTTTATACGTGTCAATATGTATAGAAAAAATGTGACCGAGTCCCACCTTCTGATACTGAGCATAGATAGAGTTATTAATCTGTTAGTTCGCAGGAAGATTTTTTCTCCAGACAAGTGGATCAGGACTTCTCTCCAGGTTCCTGGTGTTCCTCCTGGGGCTCGGTCCGGGAGTTTTCCGCGCGGAATACGAGGAATGGCGGAAAATTAAATGTTCCCCAAGTCGAGTTCATCACGTTCAGTCGCGTTATTCACGGGGGTGAATAACGCGAGGCCCGCGTGAGGCGTGTACACGCACTCTAATTAGATAACGCCCTCATGAGATACCCAATTATAATGTTCCCCTTGGAAAACTTGCTCCGGGTTATGAAGACGTCATTTACTCATATACAATTCAGTTTTCCCAGTAATCCCAATGTCCTTCTGTCTAAATTTAAGGCACTTTTTTTGGGGGTGGGTTTGTAATATTATCACCGATACAGGGTTCAAACCTTTCAGCAATACTTCGGGACGTCGGCCAAAAACATTCTAAAAGTATGATGAAAAGATAAAAGAAAATAAAGTCCCTGAAATGCACAGAGAACGCAACACATTCCTTCCAAAACAAATACAACATATTTAATTAACGCAATCAGATATTGTGATGATTCTTATCCAGTTGAGAGCGGATATATCGCTAACCTTAGCGAAGATATATTGTGAACCTCCGCAACAAAATGTTTTTCCTTTTTAATTTCATGTTTGTCTTGAGACTTAAAAATGTGATTCGAGGTCTCACCAATGAATTATTATAATTGGTTTCAGTTTCTAAGTGTTGAATACTTTCCGTTATTTGTTTTCGTTTTTTAATTCTGTTGTTGCAACCTGAAAAAAAATTATCTTGCCTTAAGCATCCTACGTTTTTAATAATTACCAAAAAATCGTTACCAAAGAAACTGATTGTATTCGAACTACGCAAGGGATTTATCGTGCGAATCGTACGATTCGTGAATGAACGACGCGAATCAGCGTAATGTTGTTTTTTTCCCAACCGCGACAACGTCTTAGAAATGTTGTTACATCATACACAAAATAGCAAAAAATTTTTGGTCTTTGCGCAACAACCGTCAATATTTGTTGTGTTCAGTTGTTAAGGCAGTGAAATGGTGAAAACTTGTAAAAATTTGTAGTCAGTCCCATGGAGAAAAATATTGTATAAAGCTAGAATTTTAATTTAACACAAAACCGGACCGTCGGGGAAGCGAAAGCTTGAAGAATTGAGAGATTGCTTGGAAATTGACATTTTTCGAATATTAGGCTTTATTAAAAATAAAGAGGAAATAATGAAAAGTTGGATTGGCAATCCCGAAACCATCAGTCGTTAAAAAAAAAATTAGAGGTACCTATATTGTCAATTTTCTCCTTTCGCGAGTCATTAATTTTCTGTAATTAATTTTATAGAGGGCACAGCTGTAATGGACAGAAGAATGTTAGCAGGGAAAAGGGGATAACGTTAGCAAAACGTGATTTGTTATGTCTTTCTTGGTGTATTATCGACATACACCGCGACATCCACATGTTTCCAATCACTATGATCTCAACATACCTACAGTCGACCAAGTCATTAATTCCCGGTCGAATCTATTTTCGGGAGATCTTCTCTGTGCAGAATAACAATTTCTTCATCATGAAAACCGTGCCTGGACAATACTTAAATCCATTGCTCCTATAACATATAAGATTGCTGAGTGTTCAATAAGCAAAATTTAAAGAATGGCATCGACCACCCGGCAGATAGAGGATCCGATGTTGGTCCTCAGCAGGACCCTGAAGACGGGACTAATACGAAACCTCGGTTGCAGATAACTCCGGTGTTCTTCGAAACCGGGAAGGATCTCGGACTCAACGCGCAGAGATTCCTTAGGTTCTCGACAAAGTACTAACCGTTCTTACCAGAAATTAGACAACGTTAATGTAGCGAATATATGCACTGTATGTACATACATTCCGCGCGCTGTTCCAACGCGATGGAAATTCAGGCGATTCAGTCATCTGACAAAAAATAACTTCATCTATCATAAGTACAATATTTATGGTAGCTATTTATTTTTGATACGTGCGGAGAGTATGAAAATCCATCTCGTTTCAGAGCTCGTGGAGATTCGGGAAACAGTCGTTACTGCTCCGGAAATTTTCCAAGTTTTATTCTACCAGCGCCACAACTATCTACGTGGCCCCCGGGGGGGGTCAATAGGGTGTTGACCCGACACGCAAGATAGGACGGCGGCGGCGGGGCGAGGGGGGCGGTGGGGAAACAAAAAATGACTGAAGATTTCCAGAAAGGACGAATCAAAACGGAACAAAACGAACGGACGGCAGAGAGATAACGGAAGAACGGGAGACGGCCGGCGATAACCGTGGTGGGGGTTAACTGAGTGAAGAAAAAATACTCGGATAAACGTTTAAAAGGCGCCTATTTCGCAATTGATTAGACGTATATATCACAGCCAACTAGATTGATAGGGTCCTTTCGAGGCACGACTGTGAACCGAGAGAGTAGTGGGTTGTCAGTGTCAAGTTCTATATAATAATATCAGTGGCAGAGGATTGGAAAACCGCCCGAGGAAAACAGCCAACACAATCGGAATACAACAAGGGGTTTTAAACGCGATGCCGTAAGTACTTTTACGATATAACGACCATCGTAACCTTAACTCTTAGGAAAACAGCACTTGGGTATTTTAAGTCATCAGGAATCGAACTGTTAGGTATCAGCCTATAGCACTCGATAATAATTGAATATTCAATCTTACATGAAAAATTCTCGCTACTTTTGACTGGTGCATGCAGCACTTTATTGTATATTTGTATCAACACAAATTTCTGTTAGAATTATTAGGCAGAATTATCAACATTTTGACTTTTGAATCCATTTCATTTATTAATCTACTATATATTCACCGATATTATCGACAACTCTCTGCCACTTTTCCGGCAAATTTTCGATTCCCCTCTTGAAGAACTCCTCAAGACCAAAATACGTCTTATCAAATTGTTGATTACTTTTGGATACACCTAATATAATATAACTTCTTGTATTCTACAAATTTTTGATTCGTATCGATAAATAATTGATATTATTATTATCCGTGCATAGACCAGTCGCTGCACTATTATTGTAGACCTGGTTTCAGTCCAAGGGGTCTCTAAGTCCACGAGTTAGTTACAAATTTTAAATCCAACAATACTTCTAGATGAAGAATTCTGCACTCGAATACTGAGTCTCTGGATTACACCGTCGATAGAATGTTTCACAATATAAAATTTTAACGTCATTTTGACTCTGGAGTCGAGGAGATCGTTTCACTTTAGAGGGTTCATCGTTGAACTCCTGTTCCGTTCCTGTTCATTCAACGTGGCCGAAATCAATGGCCTTCTAAAATAAACGTCTGAGCTAAATTTGTTTCCTAAAAATTTAAAATTTTATTTAAATTCCCGCGGAGAGAATGCGTCCACTGGTAGGATGCTCGCTGTGAGCGGACCTCTCTTATCCGCTCGCCTTGGGAGATAACGGCATGGCCGGAGGAAAAAATTGTCCGAGAACCGCAAAGTGTCGGAATCTCGAGATCAAAGTTCCGCCTTCGCGAGGCCCCTTCCGGCTGCGTCGCGTCGAGCGACGTGCGCTTCCGCACATTCCAAATTTCTTCGTATTCCCCCCGCAAATTTCAACTATCCAATTCTATATAGTAATAGTTCCGCTTGAAAATTCGGTCGTAACACACACGCACTTCCTACCGGATGAAGGCTATGTTCGGAAGGCCTCGACACGCGGCCGGTTATCGAATCTTGAACTATCGCGTTAACGCGTTATAAACGGCCGATATTTCGGATTGTTTCGAAAATTATTCCTTCTTTTCTTGTGGAATTTATTCCTACGGTTTCACCATTCAGTTATATAATTTTCAATTCTGACAAGGAATTCTCGATTATGAATGTAATTAAACGATAAAAAAAATACAATCACGCGGAGGCTTGAATGTCAGATACTGATAACTCTATTAGATTATAGTCAGTGGCGTGATTGCAGTTAGTCATTGGCTAACGAGTAATGACCTGGTCAGAAGATTATCAACTATATCAACTATAGTTGATATATATATATATATATATATATATATATATATATATATATATATATACCAATTTAGATAACTTCTAGTTTCTCGCACCTCCTACATAGAGTCCAATTGGAAATTTTTATTCATTATGATAGGACCTGAATCAATTTTAGGACACTCATTAGAATGCACTAAGTAAAATCACTGTCAACTTTGGCACTTTATATAATGACTGAAAATATTCGTTAAACTTGAACTGATCAAACGATAGTTTGTTCTTCCTATCTTTGAACGTGTGTACTTTGTCAGTGTAGCTCGCTATGTCTTTTGAGAGATCTCTATAGATGCTGCTATATACTTATAGAATATAACATTGATGTGTAATTTAAATTCATATTTCCATATACACGAGATTATGAGCCCACTTCGTTCAATCGTTTAAAAAATATAATCGACGGAAAATTCGATTACAAAGGTTAATCGCGGAGTTTGAATTATTCACGAATGCTGACAAAGTAATGAATTGATGAACCGTGGCACTGATTATGATCTCAAACTACTCCGCCATTCATGACGTAATGCGTATGCAATTGCATCGCCCTTGCATTTTAATATGATTAAAACACTTCTACTTGAAACGTTAGCGCATAGAAACTATGCTTTCGTACACGCTCGATGAATATATTTAATTAATACATTTCTTTATTTTCATTGCAGAATTATTATTGTCGGAAGAATCATCAGTCGTCTTCGAGTCGAGTCGAATTTCATATACACGACCGGCAAATTTCAACAGACAGAGTGAAATTGCTGTCCTACGTTGCTGATTAAGAAAATTTTCTTTTTTTTCTTTTAAATAAATACAAGAGAAATGGCTTTGGATTTCTTCGCAGGATGCGTCGGAGGTGAGCATTAGGATAAGTGGGTTTCACGTAAATGTGAAAATAACATTTTAGAAATAAAAAATAGACGTTGAGGATATCGGACTGTACATCATAATTTACAACAAAAACCGTAGCTATAACCGTAGTGATTTATAAACGTTTATGTAAAATGACTTAAACTCAAATCTTGTAATCTTAAACCAAAATATCCTGTGCACTGGTGACAATTATATAAATACAGTTCAGGAAGATTCATACGGCGCATTCCCAATATCCGTTTAAGATTTTAAAACCAAATTTGATAACGTAACTCAGTGTCTGATATCGGAACTATATGAACGGGAATTTCGCCACTGCCATTTAGAGCGTAAATAATCGCGGCGTAAGTCGGTTCTAACTAGTATATTGGAGAATAATCCAAAATTGGAATCTAATCTCTCGTTTTATAAGAAAAAATTCACAATTCAAGGAAAATTCGGTCAGCATAATTTGTTTTCGAATAATTGAAATTGCATTATATTCTTCGTAATAATATTCGATAATTTCTTTTTTATGTTCAGGTTGTGCTGGCGTTTTAGTGGGCCACCCTTTGGATACAGTCAAGGTAAATTACAATTTAAAATTCCGTTAAAATAATACAACATTCAGGTGATTTATCGGGCGCTATTATTTTTCAATGTTAACCTTTCGTAAATAATTAAATAAGGCCTTTTTATTTTCAAATTGAGCCAATATAATAATTGTTATTCTTTGGAAATATTTATAATAAAGTTGTGTCGAATTCGTATTGACTGAAATAAGAGTTATCAGTAGGATCGTTATTATCAAGATATAGTTTGTGTAAAATTCCTTAACAAATTATTAATCCTATTGTGCTTTTTTTATTCTTCAGGTCAGAATACAGACCCAAGACTTCAGGAATCCGACCTATCGAGGGACGTGGCACTGTTTTTCAACAATAGTCAAATCAGAATCCGTAAGTGGCAGAAATAAATACCGTTTAATATTAGAAATTTGGTTGACACAGTAAACAAGATGATAGCATAATTTATTCAACTACTATCAGTTAGTACAGTTCCATGTTTGTCCTACTGACCCCGATTAGAAGGATAGGTCGGAAGGGTATTTTATAGATTTTATTACAAGAGCAAATATATATTAACACGCTCAACGCCAAATCAGAAGAAAAGCTCATAACATTATGACCCACATATTTCTATTCTTGGCTTATTTTTAAAATGCCCTGTTTTCGAAGATGATTTGAATACAGATCATTTTTCCGTTTATTTTTGAACTATTTAAAACTTCTATAACGCCAAGACCAATATAAAGTTTCTGGCCAACTTTCCAAGACACTTCCTTCATTCGTTACAAGCTATCACTATAGCGATCACAAACTCTGGCTGAAATTTGTTAATGCAGAAAATTGTGGATTCAAACTCTGGGGGAGACGTTAAAATAAGCTTCTTTCAATTATAAGTATGGAAGGCTCAGATCACCTGAAAGCATTCAAGTTCAAAATGCTGAGTACACTGTCGTCCAAATATTTCGGACCTGTAGGAAAATTGTCCGGTGTTTTCACCGCTGTTCGTATTATTATTAGCGCTACTAGTTTTATTGACGGTGGGTTTCGGTTTCAGGTTCGGGGACTGTACAAAGGCGTAACGTCGCCGATGGGCGGCGTGGCCCTGGTGAACGCCATCGTGTTCGGTGTGTACGGCAACGTGCAGAGGCGGCTGGCCAGATCGGAGGAGGACCTGGGCTCGCATTTCTTTTCGGGGGCGGCGGCCGGGGTCTGCCAGAGCGTGGTCTGCAGCCCGATGGAGCTGGCCAAGACACGGCTCCAGGTGCAGAAGAGCTCGGTCTACAGGGGGACGCTCGACTGCCTGGTGAAGGTGTGGAGGTCGGAAGGGCGTAGGGGGGTGTTCAAGGGCTGGGGGGTGACCGTCTGCAGGGAGATACCGGCGTTCGGCACCTATTTCTACACTTACGAGCTGTTGACGAGGTGGGGGGGCGGCGGCTCGCCCAGCACGGGGGCCATGCTGCTGGCCGGCGGCCTCGCCGGTATCGCCTCCTGGGTGGTCTCCTACCCGATAGACGTCGTCAAGTCGAGGCTCCAGTCGGACGGCATGGAATCGCCGGCCAAGTACAGGGGCGCTGTCGACTGCCTCATCAAGAGCGTCGAAGGCGAAGGGCTCAGGTCCATGTTCCGGGGTCTGAACTCCACCGTGATAAGGGCCTTCCCCACCAACGCCGTCACTTTCGCGGCCGTCTCCTGGGTCTTCAGGCTGGCCCAGGAGCCGCAGCAGCAGCAGCAGCCCATAGCGGTCAAACTGAAGGAGAATTTCAAGCAGGCCCTCCACTATTACGAGGAGGAGAGGATAGACGTCTGCTGACCGCCGGGGAGTCCTTCCGTATTTTTACTGAACGAAAATAAGTAGAGGCCGCGTAAACATCCGGTTTCGACCGAAATAATTTATTATTAACTTAATCGAAGAGCAGTTTCGCGATGACTCGCCGACACCCTCTCATAAATTCCTATCACTAGCTAGCGTTCACGTATTTACACTTCGCCTCGAGGACCGTTCGAGAAAAAAATAATAAATGACCGTATTAATAATAAAAAAATATGACGATTCTTATGATCTTCTCTCCCCGCACGTTTGTTTCGGTCTAGCGAAAGGACAAACCGGCGTTGGATACAGAAGATCCGTGCTACTCCGAAGACCGTCAAACAGGTACTCGAAATTAATAAAATAAAACGTGAGTATACGGGATTATGTTAAAAAAAACATAAGTCGACTGTCCAAGCAGGATCCTCCTAGACCCCAGACACGTCTGTATGCAGTTTTGAAATCTCAACGAAATTCGACCTAGCCATAGTCAATTTTTAGAGTATTGGAACTTTCCTTTAGGCGAATGAGAGAAAAAACGAAACAATTTTGAAATAATAACAAAAAAATAATAGAAGTCGAGAGTTCATAAACGGGTTAAAGGTTAATTTGGCATTTTGTTGGCTAGCAGATCTGGGAATCACAGCGGCCGTCCAACTGTTCTGAGAAACGGGCCTAAATATGGACAACGCGTCTTGTATTTATTTATTGCACAAAATCCGAACAAACTGCTGATAACTCGGCCAGTCCAATTCCTTATTTATGTAACTGATATAATTTATTATTTAAAAAAAAAGAAGAAGAAGAAGAAGGAAGAGAATGTATAGTTTCGAGATTTGTCCCGGCAAGGGAAAACGTTTGCCCGGACTTGTATTTTATTTTGGTATACGTAATTAAATGTTAAGTGAGTAGAGAAATAAACTTTTTTTTATACGAAGTGTTTAAAGTCTGTGCTTTCTTTTGATATTTTTTTACCTTCTTGTTCAAATTAATAGATAACATTATCGATATAAGTCGCCGGAAAAAACGCAATTGGGGCAACGTGCAGTGTTATGTAGGTATTGCACGGTGAAAAGCGCTGCTTCCTCGGTCGGAATGTTTCTATTTGCGCAGATAATGTCCATCGAACAAATTCCAGAACTTAACGGATCAAGCATGATATTTTTCATGTCGAAAGTTGTATATATACATTTCTTTGCGCCCCTATGTACAATATATATAGTAGAGTTTGCCATTTCGTGGCCGACGCCGGACATAAAATTAATTCGCACGTTCCGATAGTAACGATCGAGAAACGTTTTGCTGTTACAGATAGAACCGGCGTTCAAATTCTGGCGGTGGACCGTACCAATTTCAACTGATTAAACGAGAGGATCAATTTAATCCAGGTATAACTACTGGAGAACATGTTTTTATTTTCTATTTTCCGTCGGTCTTTTGAAAGTCTCGAGCTTCTGAAGTCGACTGCGAAGAAGAACGCATTCAACGAAATTGGGCAGTTCAACTTCCAGTCGAGGTCGAACATTCAAACGGACGATTGAATGAGCTCGAGACAAAGTCTCCTGCAAATTCAAAAGTAGTTTTCAGAACGATTTTTTCAACGATCGTGGAAATTACCGCCAATTTTTCGGGGGCGACTGACTGTAGATTTTCTCATCGGGGGAGATAATGGACCTCGTGTTTTTTTCGGTCGGGCCAAATGACCTCATCTCTATTCAATACGGAGAACGGGAGCGAGAAAATAAAGGCCTCGTCCTTTACGGCGGGGACAGAAATTTACAAGCAAAACAGTAACATTTAGGCTACTGTTTCACACGGCGTTGAACACCGTCGAACGGCGGCATCGGCGAAAATAATATTCGCAAGTATAATCGGAATTTGCATTCCGTCTCCGGCATTGGGCAATATCGGCCGCTGTTGCGTCATTGCCCTCACAACTGCCCCCCGCTGACACTGATTATCAAAAGGACGAAGGTTTTTCAACAGCTAGGCCTGAACAAAAAAAAAACGCGATGATAATTTCGTAGAATCATTTCAGAGATACTCCTCAACTGTACGCAATTCGTACTACAGTCAGCGGTACTATGGAAAGTGCGAAATTGCGAAAAATACATTCTCATTTCGATAAATTGGATTTATAAGAAATTCTTAAACAACAAATATCTCTAGGGATATTAAAAATCGCGTATATTTATGGGTGAACGGCCGGAAACCGCCAGAACTCCTCTCATCAGTCAGTCAATAAATACGAAGCCCCTGTAACGTTCGATCACGACTTTGTTGGCTGTGATTATTTTGAAAATTGTATATAAATTATTTTCGGCGAGAAAGAGATTACAATTTTTCAAAAAAAAAACAGAACAAATATTATTCAGTGAATGGTACATGGTCAAATCTAATCACGAGAAGCCGGTAGAGGACACCGATGGGCTCGAAGGACCTATCCCTCTCCTGAGAAGGGATCAATTCTGTATATGGGTATATAGTCGATATTTCGTATAGAAATTTCTTTTTAAACAATCTGATCTTTATGTCTGCCGTTAACAACTGACCGATTATTGGAATAATCGGTCTCCCATAGTTTCTGTTTTTCGGTTCGGGGCATTTCGAAATAAAAAATTAAACAGAACTATGGCCTTTCACTCACATCGTTCACATAAGTTCCGCGATCCTGTGAATTTTTAAATGTCAAAGAAATCCCAAATTGTTTCAAACGTCTAAATTCCACCCGACCCATTCGTGGTTAAATAAAATCGCCGGCGAAGATTGAATGCATTTTTTTCGGTTTATTTTTGTTCAAGCATCGGGCCGAAATTGACGTCGAAGTTATATACGAATTGAAAATTCGAGGTGCAAAATTGATTTGGATAAAAAAAGTTAAAAAGCAGCGTGATATTGAGTGGGATACCGTACAGGAAGTATGCCAGATAATAAAGGTGAGTTTTTGGTTTTAATAATATACGATCGGGCTAGTACGTTATCAACAAACTGTATATAGTCATTGTATACTGGGGGACAATATATCCCACGAGGTAAAGAGGAGATATACCGGTTAATTTAAACACCCGTTAAAGTTAGAATAGTAGATTAATCATATCTCCTATTCGTGTACTGTCCTTCACTGAATAAATCGCGGGTGAAAACCCTTCTGGATTAATTTTTTTACGCCTCAGGGGACAACAAGAAGTTGGTAGACATGAAGTCCGAGACGGTAGAGAAGTCTGTCAGCCAACACACCATGATCTCGTTGCACGAGCTGCGCGAGAAGCACATGCTGTGCGACGCCGTGATCAGGCTGGAGGACGGTACCTCGTTCCCGGTACACAGGGCCATCCTGTCGGCCTGTAGCATGTACTTCAGGTATGCCCGAGTCGTATTCTGTATACAACGGTGATGATGGTGCTAGGGGTTTTATTTTACCTGTTTCTGCCCGGAGGTCTCTTTTCACGACGACTCTCCACTCTTCGGAGCAGACGGACGTCCTGCTGCCCGGCGTGAGGGCGGACGTGATGGCCCCGCTCCTGGAGTACGCCTACCTCAGGCGCCTGGAGCTCAGCCCCCAGAACGTCGCCGCTCTTCTCGCCACAGCCGACTACCTGTCCATACTGGGAGTTGTGGAACTGTGCACCGAATACCTCAAGGCCAACCTCAGGCCTGAAAACTGTATCGGAGTTCTTTTGTACGCCAGGTACGTACAAACAGCAGGCTCGCTACATCGGGCTCTATATAGATACGTGGAACTCCCATACCCGACTGAAAAGAATAGACCTAAACCGTAAATTTGAACTCCTAAGACCTCTTTTGAAAATGGCATCAAAACTTACAATAGACAACAAACTGACAATACACAAATCCATATTAAAACCGACATGGACTTACGGAATAGAGCTATGGGGTTCCGCCAAGAAATCCAACATCGCCCGCATCCTGAGATTCCAGTCAAAAGTCCTTCGTACCATCCTTACGCTCCCCGGTATGTTTCTAACCACACAATCCACCATGACCCCAACATACCGACATTCGACGAAGTCACAAAATTCGCCTTCACAAGTTCGCGAAGGTCCACTCCCCGCCTTTCTCCTCATCCTAATCCACTCGTTCAGTCCCTTTCCTCTCTCATCCATCGCTTCGGCTTAAACGCCACTGGCCTAGAGATGCCGTAAACTGCTCATGTGACAAAAGTGCCATCATCGGGTGGTCCCTTTTATCGAGACATTCACGCGGAAAAAACAAAACATTCAACATTTGTACCAATAACTGTATGTAGTTGATTGTACAAGGAAAACAAAGGTTAAAAAAAGGTACGTACAACGCCGCAAGCGTAACTGTCATTATAAAGAATATTATATCAGATTATTACATCAGGCTGTCCGAATCGGAACAAAAAACGAATTAACAGGCCGGCATATCAAAAAGAACCTTATATTGTCGTTGATCTGCGTTCATTAATAATGTTGTTTCCTGTGTGTTTATCGATTCTTTTTTCTGGCTAATTTTGAACTCATTTCTATTAATGTATATCATGTACTACTAAACTCGTTAAATATGTATTTCATAATATTAAATGGAAAGTAAACAGATGAATTAACGAGGTAGTTAAATGTGATATTATAGCGTTCAATATTTTGGTAATAATTGAACGTCATTAGGCATATGGTAGGCTTGCGAATATATTAGAAAGGGTTAATCTTTTTATTGGTAGTGGATGATAATCGACCAAACGGTTTACCTTTGTTATTCGTATTTATGTAAAAATCCGCTTTTCTTCGTGTGGAAAACTTCGTGTGGTAATCGTGTCGCAAATCGCAAGCATCTCACACGTCGAGCGTGTTTTTTCCTTCTTTATTCCGACTTCCAATCCGTTATCGGTGGGTTTCTGGGAAACTTAAATTGGGGCCGAATAGGGAAAAACTCAGCACGCGTGCCAGGTCCGACAATTGACCCTGAAACAGGAGCATTTTGCAGAATGTATCCCTGGAGTCGGCATTCTCTAAGATCGCGTTCTCCTAATATTCACTATGCTCAATGCGCTCTGGGTGAATATAGATATAGTCAGAGTTAACAGTATCTGAGAACGGCAGGTAATCCATCCTGAACAAAACTAGAAACTAGGGCTCAAACAAGCTAACTATAATAAAGGGGCTGTAATAAAACAATGGTGTAAAAACTAGGTCGAACAAAAAAAATATTAAATGGACAAGTAATAATAAGAACTGAACAAAGTGAATTTTATGAAAATGAAGGCAAAGTGAAAGAGAGACTAAACTATTAAGCAAATCAAAGCTGTATTACTCTTTGAACATCGTCCTTGGCGACGATGCGATGGTTCATGCTGGTCTCATAATTCCATCCGCTTCCTTTATATTAGCCATATTACATATTAAAGGGCCCCCTTCATTTGGGAGATTACGTTCAGCCGGCTGGGAATCAGACATTCGGAAGGGAGTTTGAGGAATTCGAATACGATGAATTTGGATGAACGGTCCCGATGTGGAGGAGGAGGATGAGGAGGAAGTCCCCCATTAACGCGTGTTGACTTATTGGAGTGCATGTAGGCGTTAAGACCCGTCTCATCGGCCCGATTTCCCCCTTTCTTCCGGTTGAATGCCTCAAAACTCCATGGATCCTATTAAAGCGAAACCCGTCACGAATCAACGGAAAATAATAAATACAACAAACTACAAAGTTACGGAAAAAAGAGGACCAGCTCAAGAGTCCGAATTGCGATAGAAGGAATATTCGATTAGAATTCCGTCCGGTAGCTACACTTTTTTTAACCTTGATTTTATAGGTGCACACATTTTGCAGTGAAAGACCACTTTTTTGTCCCGATTTTGCTGGGAAAAACCTCTTAATTGTTTTTCTTTCGGCGCTTGGCGCAGGGACCATTTCTGCAAGAGCCTGGAGGAGGAGGCCTTGATGTACGCGATGAGGAATTTCGTTCAGGTGTCACAGAGGAGCCAGGAGATACTCTATCTGTCGGCGGAAGAGGTCTGTTCGCTGGTCGGCTCCGAACTGCTGAACGTCAAGAACGAGGAGCTCGTCTGGGAATTCGTCCTGAAGTGGATCGACCACGACCCCGAGGCCAGGAGGAGGCACCTTGTCACGCTGGTCAGGCAGATACGGCTCGGTCTCATGGACACACAATTCTTCTTGGAGAAGGTCAGTCGGTCTTCGTTTTCCATGTTCGGATCATCCGTTGACTGCTCGCCACATCTTCAGTAGCGGCACGTCGGATGCTTGCGGGCCATCCCGTCTGCACTTGTGTCTAATGGCAGTGCAAACGGGATAAGGCTAGACGCAGGACACCGCTACTGAAGGTGGCGAGCAGCCGAAACCGGTCCAGCGAAAGAACATACCACCGAGAGGGGACAGAAATTCCAACCCTTCGCAGACCACAAAACAGGTATTCTAAAATATTACAACCCTCAAGATTCTATGTCGTCGGGCAGTACGATGCTTTAATAAAATTCGTCTATTATAATTTATATATGTTACGGTGAAACACCGAAATCTGGAGAATGTCGACTTTCACCGGTGATTGTCAACATTCAGATAGTCGCTTGGTGTATGTCCGAAATATTTGCTAAATATCCTTATTTCTGACTTACACCGGTAAATGTCGACATTCACCATGCACTAATGGTGAATGTTGAACATGTCGGAGATTTATATTTTCTTCTCCTAATTCAGTCGCTATAAAACGTCACAAGGGCGACGTAACTTTTTCGCCTCTCTTTCTGAAAGGAATGACCAAGAATTTAAAATACACAGTACATTCTACATGAGAAAAGAAAATAATAGTAATAAAAAAATTACTTATGTGAACTTAAAA
Source organism: Lethocerus indicus (assembly GCA_019843655.1). Classification (NCBI taxonomy): domain Eukaryota; kingdom Metazoa; phylum Arthropoda; class Insecta; order Hemiptera; family Belostomatidae; genus Lethocerus; species Lethocerus indicus. The sequence goes on from JACDQD010000006.1 coordinate 2,822,750, forward strand.
AATTAAGAAAACTTTGCTGGCGTTTTCGAAGCTTCCATAAGACTGACAAAGCTGATCCTACAGAACAAAGGATTTGGCGGGAGAGAGCCAGTTGCTTGTTTTTTTACTCTTCAGTTTTGGGCCTCCACCAGAGCATATCTCTGGTTTGTCGACATACACCGGTGAGGCTCCGAATGTACAAGAATCTAATGAAATATTCCATCTTTCACCGACATATTTGGTATATGTTGAAATTCACCGGTGAAAGTCGACATTCTCCAATATCGGTCATTCACGGTAAAATATCGACTGAATTACGAAGAAGAAAATATAAATCTCCGACATGTTCGATATTCACCATTAGTGCATGGTGAATGTCGACATTTACCGGTGTAAGTCAGAAATAAGGGTATTTATCAAATATTTCGGACATACACCGAGCGACTATCTGAATGTTGACAATCACCGGTGAAATTCGACATTCTCCAGATTTCGGTCTTTCGCGGTAAGATATAGACCGCACAGGAGTTTGATGAGGGGTAATTAATTTCTGGGTGTACAGGTTAAAGACCACCCGTACATCGTGGGCAACGACTCGTGCCGGCCGATAATCATCGAGACGCTGAAGTTCCTCTACGACCTGGAGATGATAACGATGAGGGACGGGGAGGTGACCACTCCTGAGATAGCCAGGCCCAGGGTGCCGCACGAGATCCTCTTCGCGATAGGCGGCTGGAGCGGAGGAAGCCCCACTAATTTCATCGAGACGTACGACACGCGGGCCGACAGATGGGTCAAAGTGAGTCAGCGGACAACAAACCGCCTATTACCAACGGAGGAGCTCAATAGCCTTATATCACTATACTTAACCTTTTTTTAACTGTTTTATTTTTGCACAATCAACCTACGCAATTGATACATGTATTTATTTCGGCGTGTTAGTCGCGACAAAGAAACCACCCAATGATGGCGCTTTTGACACGTTTTAACATGTGAGGTGATCTCTGGGCCAGTGGCGTTTAAGCCGTCGTGGTGGGGATAGTGGATGGGTAAAGAAGAAAGGGACTGAACGAGTGGGTTTGGATGTGGGAGAGGCTGGAGTGGAATTTAAGGAAGCGTGATTTTGCGACTTCGTCGACTGTCGGTATGTTGAGGTCATTATGGATTGTTCGGTTAGAAACATACCGGGGAGCATTAAGGGTGGTAAGAAGGACTTTTGATTGGAATCTCTGGATGCGGGCGATGTTGGATTTCTTAGCGGAACCCCATAGCTCTATTCCGTAAGTCCATATCGGTTTTAAAACGGTTTTGTATATTGTAAGTTTGTTGTCTACTGTCAGTTTTGATGTCTTTTTCAATAGAGGTTTCAGCAGTCCAAATTTGCGGTTAAGGTCTGTTATTTTGAGACGCGTATGGGGGTTCCACGTGAGTCTCTTGTCTATGTAGAGTCCCAGGTAGGGAGCCTGCTGTTGGGTGGGAATAGGAGCATTGTTGAACTGAACAGGAGGGCAAGGCTGTCGCCGTAGTGTGAAGGTGACGTGAGTAGACTTAGAGCTATTCACCTTCACCCTCCACAGTTTGCACCAGGACTGGATGTTGGAAAGGTGCTCTTGAGTTTGCTAGTTATAGTTGAGGGATTTTTGTCCGATGTGAGGATACAAGTGTCGTCAGCGAATGTGGCGAGCATACATAACCTGAATTGTCATTAGATTAGTTGGCCGGGGTTGACCCGCCCGTTATTCCGGAAACCACCCTGGAGCGGGGTCCTCTTGGGGGTCCGACTGAGACGGAAGCGGGCGACACCCAAGTGGGCCCCCCATTCAATTGAATATTTACCGGGGACGTTTACGGGGAAGTCCCGGTAAGGTAGGAAGTCTACCAGGGGCGTTCCGGGTATATATTACCATACCGGAGTATAACGGAACGCTACTGGGCGTGAGGAGAGTGCCTGGACACTCGGGGGACGTTTACGGGGAAGTCTGGTTATATTGGGGGTCACAGGGAGTGTCCTGAATTCGGTCGAATTTTCCTAGAGAACGACAGAGGTCATTTGAAAGTCGTCCCAATGTTTGATTCTCCCGGTCACCTTCAAATGACCTCTGTCGTTCTCTAGGAAAATTCGACCGAATTCAGACTTCTCTGTCATTCGCGTTCTCCAGTGCCTTGGCCATCTCCGCGGGCTAGTATCACTCCGTTAAACCAATAAATAAATATATATATCTTATAAATATATATAAACTTCTTATAAGTTATTATGCTTTGTGTTCTCCGCTACTAGACTGCTGTACTAGCCCTATGCATCCCATTTATTTTCTTCTCTCATTACCTTATTATTCCGACGACTCTGTTTAGTTCTGAGAATTTTAACTTGCATTGTACCTTATTATTAACTGTTTCTTATATACAATATAAAAAAAATGCATTCACTTTTCTGGGTGGCATTTGTGAAAGTTTCGCTCTCAATACTGCAATATTCTGGAAAATTCCCATTTCTAAAGACCGGGAGCACATTTTCAATCTTCATCCATTTTTCATCCGATCTTGTTTCCCTTCAGTTCTCTTTCAACAGCGTTTATTTTAAGTTTTGTACTATATTAATTATTTAATTGCGAGCCGCCTACGGAGATCAACAAATCTGATTAGCCTAAAATTAGGGCTACCGGCGACCCACCCGCGAGTACAGACAAGGTTGAATCCAACCAATTTCGTTTTCAAAGCAGAGTTTAATCGACGTGAAATATCATTAAAAGTATAAAAGTCATCGAATAATTATCGGTCCGGTGACGTCACTGGATGACGTCCGTCATTCAAGATCAATTTCTGAAATCTCTGAAATTTCTTTCTCCGTCTTTGAAATTAAGAAGCCACACTCTGGAGTCAAATATTAAGAAGGGGTTTCCTCTTAACAAGTTTTACTGGATTAGAAGTTTCGACAGTAAGCTTTAATAATTTTTCATCTTGCGTCATAAAATTAAGTTGATGACGGGTAAATGACGCCATGGAATCTTTATTAATTCGCTTTTCCTTTTCCTAGACACACACAAGTGTACTTCTTAAACATATTAACGCAGATATATCATACTCTCAGGTACAGTACCCAAACTTCTGTGCAACCTGTCTATATTTCATTTACACTTAGGCACTCGTAAACGCAGAATTGTCACGTCGATGGAGCGTAAATCGCGTAATTTTAGCGTTAATAGAATCGGGCGTGAATTTCAGAGTACCAGCCCTTTTCTGGGCCGGTTCTAGTTCATCAAATCCCGAATAATTCCGCTTTCAGTTTTTATTCTGCGGATTCGGCCATCCGCTAGAACGGACGATATCGGGCCGTCATTGACCAATGGCTCGAATCATAAAACGGTGGGACGTCCAGACACTCTCTTCGCATAATGCATGAGATTACCCGCCACCGGGGTGACGACTAAGGAAATAAGCGAAAAAATAATGTTTATATTAAGATCCAAATTGCAGACGGACCGTGTTCCGTTTCGGTGTTAAACTGCGTGTAACGAGTTGACGACATGTCCCAAATGTCTCCGTGAGGCCATCAACCCTCTGTTTGTCCCTGCAACCCTGCAAACGTTATTTTTTTTCATCTTGGCACTTATAAGTCTCTTCTATCGGTTTCTTTTTGTTTAAATTTACTTTTTTCAGAATGTCTTCATCAGTACTAGTATTACCTAACTGTGATGCCTACGATTCCCAGCTACGTACCTAATCTTTGCTCCGCTAACTAAATGCGCGTACTCGGCGGTATTTTCGCGTTGCCATTTCCGGGAAGTTGATTTTTTTTTCAATCGATTTTTCCAGGTGGAGGAGGTGGACTCGACGGGTCCCAGGGCGTACCACGGGACAGCGGTCATCGGGCACAGCATATACGTCGTCGGCGGCTTCGACGGTATGGAATACTTCAACTCCTGCCGATGTTTCGACGCGGTCACCAAGACCTGGAGGGAAATAGCGCCGATGAACACCAGGAGGTACCTACCTAAATAGTCGTAGAATTTATCGGGACGAAACAAAAAATTTAAGTCGCGTCCTCGAAATTCGGCATTCCAAGAAAATCGCATTGGACTTACGACACTGGTTCGCAGTATTTTTTTAACGCCTCGTGGTTTTTCTCTGTTCGTGAGGCAGATGTTACGTGAGCGTAACAGTGTTGAACGACATGATTTACGCGTTGGGCGGCTACGACGGCCACCACAGGCAAAACACCGCCGAGAGGTACAACCACAAGACCAACCAGTGGTCGATGATTACCCCGATGAACGCCCAAAGAAGCGACGCCAGCGCTACAACTCTCAATGGTAAACCGGCATTAGATCACTCTTTGTCTTTGTTCTGGAACGTGATAAGAAGTAATAAACTAGCCGCCGGACATTATTTAACCGCAAAATATTTAACCTGGACCAGGGTTCGAATTTTCCACGTTCTACAAACGTAAATCATTGCATCCTCCGCAGGATGCCACATGTAAAAGTTTACAGGCCGAAACATGCGAAGGATTAAAAGTTCTTAAACTTTCCCAGACAGTCGAGCCGAGAGCTTATATACAACCGAGTGTGGAGCTTTTGTGGCCGGCTCTCGTTGTTTGTGTACCGCGTTAGTGCGGCCATAAAATCTTTTACGACCCCCGTTTATTATTTTTCCCCTCCTTATCATCAAAGTTTGATGCGGGGACATTATTTATGAAAGTGAAAAATCCTCATTCGGCGCCCTTTACGGAATAACACTCGTGCGCGAGCGAGCGACACCTCTTGGAGGGAAACGATCGGATTTTCCGACTTTGAGAACGAATTTTATTTCCACGCGCTGAATTAAATCGGTTCGAAAGATTCGAGTGGGTGGCAAACGATGACGCGGCCGTTCTGCACTTTATCGAGGCGCGGTGATTGTTTACTGTCATAAAACGTAGTGTACGGAGCCGGGCGGTAGTGTTCTCAATCGGTATATTGAAAACAACAACCCCTTCATCAATGACACAGATAACCAAATCCTCCGGATCAAGGGAGGATCAGCGTATCCTGTTTGATTATAAAAGTCAGGGTGTACTATACCGGACGATAACGGCCGGTCGGAAGTGTTGCCGTCGAGAGCAAAGAGCTGTTTTTTTGTTTTACTATATTAAAATTAAGCTCACGCTCGTATAAATTTTCCTCACGGCCGTTTCCACGCAAAGAAAAGTATTCCGCTGGGCCAAACACGAATTCGAGGAATAAAATCACTTCCCACTTTAATCAAAAGAACAACTATCTCTCTTCGAGAAGCCTCGCATGGCAGAGGGTTATGAAATATATAGGGTGACCCAAAATTAACGCAAGATTTGAATTTGCCACCATTCTTGCAGTAAAGTTGGCAACCCCATTTAAAAAACCATTTGACAGCCGACAGTTTAAGGTTAGTACAAATGGAGCGTTACACGATAGAACAACCTGTTTTCATTGTTGAACAATATTTAAAAAATAATGAAAGTTTGGCAGCCACAGTTCGATTCAAATCTTGCGTTAATTTTGGGTTATATATCACTTTCACGAAAGAATTTTTCAATTGCGCCACACTCATGCCTCTTATCACTTATTCGAATTTCATTAAATTTCCTCTTTCTCAGGCAAGATATATATAACTGGTGGTTTCAACGGCCAAGAGTGTATGAACACGGCCGAGGTCTACGACCCAGAGACCAACCAGTGGTCGATGATAGCACCCATGCGCTCCAGGAGAAGTGGTGTCTCCTGCGTAGGCTATCATGGTTTCGTTTACGTCATAGGTAATATATACCAAAAAAAAAATAAATATAAAGCTTTAAAATAACACTCAATTTTCTTATAAACAAGTATCAGAATTCGAGATGACCGGTTTCTCGATATAAACTGCCTTCCAACTGAGGCGGATCGAATAAATGCCCCTCTGAAAGGGATTTCAACTCTTTAAAAAGGTTCGGCCCGGCCTTAATTATAAATTAATTTTCCCCAAGTCTCCTCTCGGGCGGAAAAGCTCTCGGTTAAATTCCACTCTTGCCACCATCAGAAGACGGGAAAAACTGTTCTTTTATACTATAAATTATTCATTTTTATTATAAAATATTCTCTCTGTACTCCTGGATATGTGCTCAGAAACTTTGGCGGGGCAAAATATCTCTTTACTTACCGCTCCTTTCCTGTCATTCATGAATAAAATCCCGCCGCTGTCTTGTAGTCCGAGTCTTTACTCTCGTTCTCTACACTCCAACAATCCGGGAAACTTTATTTCCTCTTAAAGTCGAGCTAAAACTCCTTTAAGTTAAGCTTCTAAAGTCCCGAGATTGTTGACATTTGCGTAGGAGCGACAGTTTAAGTGGACAGTTCTGTATTTATAACAGCCGTACAGTCTTTTCAAGTCAACGCCAGTATTTGCCAGTAATTTCGGTAGATTTAAAGGAAGATTCCTCAATAAATTGGTAAGGTACTGTGATCTACTTTCTTAATCTGTTCAGTGGCACCTCAGACCCCAATTAAAATTTTTTTTTATAGTAATGAAACTAATTTCGCAGGCGGTTTCAACGGCGTTTCGAGAATGTGCAGCGGGGAAAAGTACAACCCGTCTTCTAACAACTGGAGCCCAATACCCGACATGTACAATCCGAGGAGCAATTTCGCAATCGAAGTCATCGACGATATGATATTCACTATCGGCGGTTTCAACGGGGTGACGACGATCTACCACGTCGAGTGCTACGACGACAAACCCAACGAATGGTACCGATTACAGAATCTGTAGATATTTTCGGACCCATCCGAACGCCCCGGTAACAGCAGTGCTTACCGGGATTCTACATCGGGGACAACACTATTTGACTGTTTTCGCTACGGACGCATTTCTAAACTGGGTCACATTCATCCACTTCCTGCATACAGGGTGGAGAAATATTATACGCACGGGAGAAAAAAATCCCCCAATTTGAGATATTTCTCAATAACAAATTACGTTTAGGGATAAAAACGATTTGGCGATTTCCGGTACCATAAGGCGGTTGGGCAGTCGGGCCAATTCAAAATCGAATCAATTTCTTCGAAGTTGTTCGCGGCGGCATCTGGCCTTACAGGATTGCAGTACGCTTCCGAATCTCAGTTTTTAGAATGGGGCCGCGTTCAATTTGAAAAATAGGAAAAAAGTCGGGAGTTTACCATTTTTCCGAGATGTTTTGTATGTTTGGGGAAGATTTTTCTTTCGCCAAAACCGCGGGTCGTTTGTGTCCCGGACCGGGTTGGAGGGGGCGGGTTCCATCCTCCAATCTAAAATCAATTTGTTTGTTTTGGAACGAATTTTCCGCCCATTCATGTACCGGGCACGCGAAAAAATATGAATGGGCCGAACCGTCGCATTCATAACCGGATTTAATCAAAACTTCCTATCCCAGACTGCCAAAATCCTTCAGTTTTTAAAGTTGAATTTAAAAAAATTATCAGTTAGTTTTTTCGATCTTCTGCCGGTCTTTTATTAGACCGGTTTGGGCCGCTGGACATCTTCAGTATTACTTGACAGTATATGACAGGGGTTGGTCGTGTTTTCTCGTATTTTTACCGCCTCTAGTCCAACGATTACAAATACTGTTCGACGGACGAATTCCAATTGTAGATTCAATTTGAATCTTGTATATTCAGTTTCGAGGCTCTAAGCGGGCCCTGGGCTTGGGGCCGGGTACGTGCTAATGCATGTCATTAGCCGAAGTGCAGTTTCTGCTGCGATCAGCTTACCTTCGGCCGGTGGCCTTCCCGTTCCCTCTCAGCAGATTTTATTTTAGTGGGATAATCCCGAGCTCTAGTCCCGCAGCAATATCGGAGTGAAGACCTTAATAAGGCTCCCGACTAAAAGGTACAACTAGTAACGTCACTCTTGCCCCCCATCCCCACTCCCCCTCTGTTCGCCCTAAGGGCGGCAGCGCTGCCAAACTTGTACCCATAACACGATTATTGTACCCATATTTGAATGAATATATGAATTTTCCCCAATTAGAATTTATATCAACGAGGAGAGATTCGGCAGTTCATCAATGAACAACTGCTTTCCGAAACCCACAGTATGAGCAGGGGAATCGTGAGGTTTTCCCCCTTGTATCTAAAATCCACAATTCTCAGGACGGGTAATAAAAATCAACATTTAATCTAGGCCGAAATGGAAACATGTGTGTGTTGTCGTTTCACTGTTTTTCCCGGCAAATTGATACGAATCTTCCGCCCTTTTTTTCTAATCCAGGTAAATGTTGAATATTTACAGTCGACTGGGGGACATAACGTTGTAATGGGAATGGATAACGGTAAGAACGATAATGGGTCGCACGACCGAATCAACGGTGTACGAAACCAACGTATTCAACATATGGTAGAAAATTGATAGTATTTAAGAATACATCTTGTCTTCTGCCTCCAACCACCGATCTTACCCCAATACTGGTTTCGGCTTCTCGCCATCTTCAGTAGGCGCTGGTCCTTCATTGAGGCTCCCACTGCCATTTTAACCACGTTACAATTTTCCATCGTATACCGTATTTCATCAACTCCTTGCAGGTACGAGGCGACCGACATGAACATCTACAGGTCGGCGCTCTCGGCATCGGTCATCATGGGGTTGCCCAACGTTAGGGACTACATACACAAGCACAGGGACCGCCTAATGGAGGAGAAGAGGCAGAAACTGTTGGCGATGGGACAGCAGAGAAACCAGCAGCAAGAACAGCGTGTACAACAACAGGCAAACGTTGTTCTCGTCAATGATAACAATAACAATATATTGGATCACGATCAGGTCGATTGATCGCTTGTCGGAGAAGCTTCTGACTATTTACACTTAAAAATACAGGCTATTTAATTGCGACATGGTAGATCCCCTGAGAAATAAATACCGACTAAAAATTGACAACATTTATCTTGTTTATATTGCACGATACGGATAATATTATTTCATAATGAATGCGGGGAGGATTTTTAATCTCTCTAAAATAATAAACGGGTTGTCTTAAAAGGTTTTTATAAGCACACTTCGTTACACTAAAATTGTAGAGAGACTTTGAGAGACCCGACTGGCAACGTCAGCTCTTATATAGGCCCTCTACTCCAAGTCCAAGAGTGGGACTACAACTTCAATCCTTCACACACGTGTCGGTCTTTACGGCGGAGACGCATTAAATGGGAAGAATAGGCGAGAATAAACTAGCCGTTTCACGTGGAAATATTTTAGGAAGGGCCTACATTAAGGGAGGACCCTTAATGCGCCCTTCTGCGGTACGGGGAACGGTTTAGACGTTCATTTATACGTTCCTCTACGCGCTCCTTGGATTGTTTGTCGGGCCCTTACATGTGTGCAGATCGGAAACTATTTGAATAATTTAAACAATACAATATAAACGTCCCCCTTTTCGAAGCCCTTTACACTTATAACCTTATAGCTTGTCTCACTTATACATATTTATTGTGGAGAGAATTGGGATGAGGAGTGAGGCGGGAATGATATTTTAGGAACCGGGTTTTTATTGTCCATATATTGAGGTCGCGGTGAATGTTTCGATTGGAAACATTCCGGGGAGAACTGAGGATGATCCGAAGGAATTTTGATTGGATATATGGAATGTGCGAACGTTTTTGTTGTCAATTATTGTCAATTTGTTGGCTAAAGTGAACTTTGACGGACTTATAGTCCCAATGTATCCCAGCTGTAACTGCTCAACCTATGAGACGTTTTGTATGATATCTGTCTTTAATTTCGACGCATTTAATGTTAATAAATCTTATTGTGGGGCACCCGCAGGAATAGATATTTAAGAAATACGGCACCGGAATGATGATTTGGCGAGCCTACCAAATATTAGGGCTTGCTCGAAGTGACGAGAAGACAGGATCAGTATTCATTTATGATGGATCCGTGTCTGTGGTAACGAGGTATGGCGCGTGAGGGCTAACGAAGCGACATCATCCAGCCGGCAGTATAGCCGCAGTGGGAAGGCGTAGGGGGCTTCCAAATTCGGCCCTTATATCCCGGGCCCTATCCTTTGTTTTCACAGTCATCGGCCTTCTCCACTCTTTCCGCTGGACTGATCCACCCACGGTATATCCTCCTATATATTTTTCACTCGGTGACTCGCCCACTGGGACGAGAACGGCGTTTCGCCGATCAACCGAAGCGTTGGAAATATATTTTTCTATATGGAACCGGACGGGTATAAACGGCGTGTCCGATCGTTGTTACAAATTTTACACGCATTATTCATTTACGATATACATTATTTACTCGTTGATTTTTGGCGTTTTGGAAAAATCGCAGGAGAAAAAACATAACAGGCAGCCCACGAGTTTTTCTCGTAGGCACATCTCGTCTACGTCCAGAGCCAAAATTTATCAAGAATAAAAAAAAATTCCATAATATTACTTAACTTTTACTGCCTTTAATTATTATTCCGACACCTTTCGATTTTCACGTTTTTTCAAATATTTGTGATTTTTTTTACTACAAAAATTTCTGACGATGTCGAATTTCCATTTTCCCGTATCCAATTTTCCATTGTCGGTAAATTTATTACAGCATTTCCTCCTTGTCCCACAATCGGTTCTATATGCATGTGTAAAAAAAAAACAGGTTATAATTCTGAAAACATATACCGCCCACTAGTTTGTGGGATCCTAGGGGACTAGACGACGTCTATAGCTATACAACAATATAAGTTTAAGTATAAGAACAGTAAAATGTGGAAACGACTGAACGTGTCTTGTTTTACCCGAGTTGAGAAAAGAAAGAAAAGAAAAGAAAAATGGGAATAAATAATTCCCGGATAATTTTTCCCGGCTTTCTGAAGACAAACAAACGCCAAAGCCTGAACAATGGGGAGGCTCAATTCTACGATAAGCGTTTCATTCATGTCCTGGATATTTCAGGGAGGTCTTGAAATGTCTGATGTCCTCAAAAGTTTTTCTTTTTTGTCGTCCGTCCCTCTTCCCGGGCCCTACACAACGGCATTTATTTATCAGCGCTCAGAAAGCGCCCTCCGCAGTGAGGCTTTTTTGTAACCGGCCGACCGTCCATTATTTCCGGATAACTAAGGATTTCCCCGCCTTCAGCCGAAAACGTCGTCCTTGTAAAGGAGGAAAAGTGTCCGTAACCGTGGCTGCTAACAGGAAGAATAATTGCCAGGCGATATGAAAAAAAAACACCTTTTACACCCAAACAAGAGAATGAAATTTAAAAAATCAAGCTTTATTAAGTAACTTTAAAGGATTAAGGACTTTAAGGATTATAAAAATTCTTGCGATATTCCGACAGTCCTGCTAGATAATTTATTACATACAGTAATACAGTACTACATTTGAATGTCCAAATGAAATTTATTGTAGATTTATCTTTGGCTAGAAAATATGAACCGGATCCTCAATAAATGTTCTATTTCGTGATTATTTTTAACTTCGGTTTCGTGTAAATAGCCAGGTTGTTTTGATTCCTCGTTGAATGCAGTATTGAATTGTAACATCCTGAATTTACAAGGGGCGGCGATTGCCCCTTCGATTTGTTCACTGGAGGAAAATTGGAGCGTACATTCATACGGAAAAAGAAAATAGAAATTACAGTGGTTTTACGCCCGTGTGGCGTGCACCCAATTTGTACAATTCTGTAGGGGGGGGGGCCCGGTGGCGTGATCGTTACCGTACTCAGGGCTCATCGTTACTTGGCATGTAAAAGCGGCATTCGTCATTTCGTCCGGACGTATAGCGTATAAGTGGTGGGGTGCGAGGTGTACCACGGTCATCATTATCTGTCGATGGTTCATTCTTCGAGTTTTTGTTATGCGGCGGCGGCTATCGACGCCATTTCACCGAATCGCGAAGCCGAACGAAATGGCATTCGGAATTTGACAACAGTGAGCGAAGTCGCCCGAAATAAGCTTGAAATAAAATTTTCCTTCAATAACTATTTTCAGCTGATTTTATTGAAATGTTAACTGTTGTGACCTGGACATCCCCTCGTGAAGAAACGGTCAAATATTTTTTGCAAATATTGTAAATCGTCCTCTACGGATACTCGCTCGGTCTGATGAACTTTAAGTTGAAGTCTCCTTTGGCGGTCGGGGGGGGGGGGGTTGTACTTTAGATACTTCCAATCGTCCACTTTGCATAATGCCCCCCGGCAAGTCCTAATACCCGGGCGACTCTTTAAAATGTTCCTACGGCACGGATGAACGCCATTAATTATAGTTTAAGTAGGGGCGTGGGCCGCGGGTGGCGATCCCCGCCGAGGGCTAATGACTCAACTTAAAGTTGGTTCTATAACCCTGGTGGCCGCCACTCTCCCATTTAAACTCTCCCTACGAATAGGGGCCCATAATTTTTCGCCGCATAATTTTCTGCGACGCCGCTCCTATTACAACTTGTGAGTAATTCACTGCATTACCACACTGCCCTCTTGCTGGCTTTTATATCTCTATATAAATTCTAGCGAGTCGGTCTACCCCACCTGGTGTAATGTATTCCTAGCGGTTAATATTAATATACTCGAGAATTCTACGTCCGAAAACGCTTCCGTTTTCACCTTTTTTAAGGTATAGGAAAACGAACATTCTTGTGAAAAACTGAAAAATCCTCTACTGTTATCCTCTAATTTGATTTTTTGATACATAGACAGATTTTTTGCTCCCTCTTTTCTACTATTTTATTGAATAGAGTTAAAACCGGGAGCATTACAACATTTCGGCCGGGCGTATTCCCGACCCGAGGGACGCATTCGCGGAGTTCGGGGCATTCGTTTCCGAAAAAACACTGTATTGTAACTATAACAGCGATTCGCAAACTTTTTCGACTATGTAAAATGAAAATAGGATATATCGATAAATTGAACGTATATTTCAGTCCGTTTTCTAAAAATACACGCGACACGTCATTGGACACATTTCCAATCGCTGTTGCAGAGTCGTTTCATCGCAACATGAAACATCGAAATTCAGTTTTTTCGCGCAAATATGTCTCGCTAATCCCTTTATTTCGATAGTGTGGTTGTATCAGAAGAAATTTAAATTAGAACTTCCTTTTCTTGAAGATTCAGATAAAAGTTCGCATCTTTTATTATTGCGTGGGAAATCCATATATTTAATTTTCTTCCAATTTAAGATGTTCTCCATAAAAAATTTTATATCTTATCACTCCGTCAACGCGTCCTGGTTATCGTTTTAAATTCTCTTTAAAGCACAGTCTCCAGAATAATGTTCCGGGTGCATAGCGTGGAACTGCCAGCAGGAGTCCACAATGAAACAGATATAATGCGAGCCCGGGCGAGATTAAAACTTAGCCCAATTTATTTTCAAGACAATGAGACACCAAGTCCCCACCGCGATAAGTCCCCGACAACTGGGATCCACTGAATTCAGATAGCGCAGGAATCGGACGGCGAACAACGGACTGCATTGTTCTCTCCAACGCGCCAACACTCTAGTGAGAAGATGCATAATTATTATACCTTAGTTTACTGGATTTACCGTCTCCTCCTTTCGCCAGACCGGTTTCCACCGATCTTCAGTTGGTCTTTTTTGTCAGTAGGGTGATCCGGGAGAACGGTTCTGGGGGCCGCTTTAGAAGCAGAACAAGAGCTCGTGACACGAGTGGGCGTCCGACACTAGACCGAGACGTTATTGCAGGAGCTCTCAGACAATTCCCGCTAAGATGTTTTTCCCAGCTATCCTCTAGCGAGGCAACACTGGATTAGAGGGTTTTCCCTCCACGTGGCATGACAGGTAAAGGGTGCTTTCTTCGGAAAATGGGAAAAGTTTCCCTAACGAAGAATCGTCGGGTGAAACCAACGGCTAGATTGAGCCCACGTTGAAGAAGAGCAAATTTTCTTTCTATAAATTTTTTATATTTTAACTCAATTACTAAATTTATAACTGTTTAACAACATAATGGCGAATAACCGTACAAATATTAACCTGTAAAGCCGCATTAATATTTTCAAAACGGCGCTTAATGCTAAATGTATAACGGGACGGTTATGCGGGTCTAGTATTAGAAACGCCGTAATTTTTTTTAAAGCCGAGGGGCCTGTTATTCTTTATAGAATAAATTGGCACAGATTTTAATGTTAAAGAACAAGTGGCCAGGCAGTATTGAGAGCAAAATTTTCAAAACATCGTTGGCTGCTGAATCGTACACCGGCCCAAGAAAATGCCGCAACAACAACCTTAAAAACAGACGTTTTTCAGTCATTGAATTTCTTACAATCCACGAAATTAACGCTATTGAATCATCATCCGTCGTCCACCAATTCGGTATACCGTCATTTGCGATGGCCTATTGACTGTCGGAACTAGTAATTCCGACAGAATCGAAATGTAAACAGTCGGGAGCCGGCGTTGATTTGTAAATCAATTCCACGGTTGAATATGAATCAGCCGGTTGATTTAAATCCGTAAATACGGCAGATGTCGCCAGTGCGTGCCCCATTATCCGCGGGACCGGAAGTCAATAGTGAAATTCGTTCCGGATTAAGAGTGATAATTTGGTAGAAATTATTAATTCAGGGAAAGATCGAATTTGAAGTTCTATCGGTGAAACCCGCAATGACTTAGTTGCCAAACAAGTGGAGTCTCGTCGCTTTGTGTTTTACAGCGGCATCAATATAACTGAACTTAAGGCGGGAACGGCATTTGGTCGGGAAAGTAAAAACCTAAATTAATTTCATAAACTAACAGTTTGTTCATTGGAATTCAGCCATAATTTATAACGAGCGCGAAAGGTTTTTTACTGAAATTTGACCCGGTCAAATTATTTCCGCCGAAACGTGAAAAATGGAGCGTGAAATCGACTGCAGTAAAATAAACGGGTAATAAAAATGTTATATTTCACCCTCTGACCCCCCCAATGGGCCGCCGGTTCGGGTTTATCGCCTACGCCGCAAGCTTTCCTTTAATAACACTGCCCGGACTTATAACGCGTAATGTAGTTTTCACGTTGTTTTTTTTTTCTGTGGTCTTGCTAACAAAAGACCAAACCGGCGAGAGGGGACAGAAGATTGAGAAAACCAAATCAACTCAAATACCTCATCAGTTTTTGTATATTGGTTGTATATTATTAAAATACATTTGATTCAGTGGATACAAATAACAATTGTTATAAAATAAAAAATTTTGTACCTGTTTGGTGGTCCATTAAAATTCAGTGAACAATGAAACTTTTCTTGTAAACTTCCTGTTAAATAGTTTACAAGGGGTTTTGTATTAATATTGCTTTTCGCAGAAAATAATGAGAGGATTTATATTTTCACGCAGTGTTGTAAATACCGGGAGTGAATGTTAATTGGGGAGTTGATTTAGTGAAATAGTTGATAGCGTGATTGTTCTTAAAGCCGGGGGTTATTACGTCTGCGGCGGATATTCCGATTTTTTGGTGGGGCCAGCAACAGGTTAGTGAACACCCGGGGGAAAGTGTTTTTTTTTCTTTTTCCCCAAGCAATCTCCCGACAAGTGGTTGAAAGTTTTTCCAACGCGAGGGTTCTCCCCAGCCGTCCGAGCGTAGAGGGCGGGATAAATTAGTCGACAAGAAAGAACAAACCGAGAAATTCCGGTATTCCGATCGAAAGCACTTCAAGCCATCCTCAATGCTTCCTGCGGGTATGTTTCAAATCACACCGAGACCTCGACATACCTTCAGTCGACCAAGTCATGCATTTTATCCCCGTCTTTCTGCCCAACAAAGAAAACTCACGCATTCGGCGATCCAATAACAAGCGGGTCGGTACAATTTTGAGATGTTTTTCCTCCCGCGAGTTTTCCTCCTTTTTGCGAGTCTCGAGGTTTTTGATTTTCGTTTTTTCGGGGCCACGAGGTGAATTGGGGGAGGTCCCGGCGATTAGCGTTAACGGGGTAATTTCCTGCGACCCCGCCCGCCGCCCGCGAGGAGGTGTCCTCCCTCGATCAATTATTCAAGTTTATTCACCCCCCCCCCTACCAACCGCCAGAGCATTTATTAAGAAATTTACTTGTGTTGACTTTGCTCTGAGGGTTCGGGACGCCGTGATTTTCGTGATTCCGAATTGCCACAAATTGGCGTCTATACACGAAACTAAGAAATGTCTAAAACTAACATAATATGTCTTATTTTTAACATGAAAAACTACATAAAATAAAAAATGGACAATGAGATTACAAAAACCAACTATTCGGGGAGCAAGTAATATTTTGATCATCGAAGGATGTAGTCCCAGGCTAAACAGTCAGCGAACTACTTTTAATGCCCCACTACTTCATACGTATTTAATTATATTAAAAGGCGTTACTACTTTAGTGGGAAAAGAGTGAATAAACAAAAAATTCAAATACCCTTAGTAATACCTACAGAACCATGATTACATAGCTGTCTTTCAGGGTCCATTTGGTAGTAGTTTTACTTTAGTAATACGGCCGGGGCATATAATTGCTATAATCAGAGGGTTGACTTAGTCCAATGGCAGTTGTTCGGGAACAAACTACCGAACTAAATTTTAACGAGTATAATAGAGTTTATGAACTCTTCTAATTATCCGGCCTCGTAAAATCCGGCAGTTACTCCGGTATATAACAGTATCTGTTCATTCAAATGTTATCTCGCACGGATTATCGTTTGTATTTGGGAAATTTTTTTTGGCGGATGGACCGCCGAAAAATAAGCCCAATTTATTTCTTGAACGAGGCCAAAGAAGAAGTTCGGTATTCGAAATGAGAGCTTTATACCCGATCCGAAGTTGGATGGACTGGAAAATGTTGACGAAATTGATAGGGCGAGCGGAATATTTTCGATTTAAGTTAGAAGAAACAGCTTATTGCTTGTGAAACGAGTTTGTTTTTTATTCTGCTTAAACTTTTCCGACTTTCGTTTGACGATCGGGCCGACCTTAAAGCAGTGTCCCAGGCATTCAGTTGGCCCTGAACTATAGTTCAGATAGAACCGAAGAAAGAATCGGAAATATCAGTTTGGAAGGTTTGGCATACCACGGTTCTTCCGATGATCCTTTCTCCACCTCGTTAATTTCTTCCCTTGTTTTGGTTTGGAACATTTATGTATAGGTATAGAATCATTTTATTCGGTATTACTAACGGTCTGGAGTAGCCTAAACCGGTCTACTGTAGGATAGAATCCGAAACCCTTTGTAGATGGTTATTCTAAATTATTTATAATTTATCACTACCTTCCAGTGGGATTTCGCAATACCGTGGGAATATCCTCGGATAGAAGGCTTCTCACGGGATCCCACCTGAAGTTAGTAACTGATCCTGTACTGTACAGTACAAGAGACAGTGACAGTGAGGAAGCCCGAAAAACATCCAAAGTGCCAAAAGTGACTAACACCGCTACTGAAGATGGCGAGCGGCCGAAACCGGTCTAGCGAAAGACCGAACCAGCGAGAGGAGACAGAAACACAACAAATCTACACTATTCCACCCCCTCGCAGACCACAAAACAGGTATGTTAAACTGATATTTCAAGTTTTGGTCGCGGAAAATTTCACTTATTTATAATTTCTATTTTCACTGGGGGCACAGTACTCTCTGGCCCGGTAAACACGGTAAAGTTCCTCAACGAGAATTTTCTTAAAACGGGCGAACAATGCGTTAGCGGATGCCGCCGATAACGTTGGCGGGTTCCGTTCAATATCTCCAATACGAGATCGGAAAACGCATTGTCCTGAAAAACAATTCGGGATATGGAATTGGGGCCGAAGTGACGTCATATCCGATGGTGGTGGGGACGGAGGGGGGGCCGTCGTCATGGGACAACATGCCTGCCGACAATTATCAATGTTTTGCCAGATATGTTTTGCCAGCTCTGCGCCGCTATCTCCGCCGTTCACGGCCTAAATAAATTTTCTGCCATTCCGGAAAATATAATCCCGCCTGCGATATACAACTGCCGAATGAAAAACGAAACCGAAATAAATGAAAATCCTGTGGGGGAGGGTGGCGACCCTGAGTCTTGTTTTCGGTTTTATTATTTTAAAATTTTCCTGTACTGGAAAATAAATTTCCTGCGCTTTCGTTCGAGCAATGGCAGGTAGGCTATTGGTGACAACTTTCGGTTTAAGATTAACACAAGCCATGTTCGTCTTTACCTTCTTGCCCTCTTATTGCTGTTGTCGAGGGGCTCCCCGAAGCGATAGCTTACAGTTACGGGATTAAACCGGCTGTCGCTAAAATGAGGAAGAATTACATCTCCGTCAAGGTTTTATTTTGGAGTAGGAAGAAAACTAATAAAAGAGCGGACATGACGTATAAAGGAGATATCCGTAATGTCATCGACCCATAAACTTGGAATATTCCCCCTTCATTTTTGTCCGGAAACCGCGAATAAAAATACCCGTTCGGTCGTGAAAGTGATGTCATATAGACACCGAATTAATAACAAGCCTCGGCCAGCGTGTAGGTCGCAGCTTATTACTGAATTTAACCCCCTTAATTAAAAAACGCGAAATTCGACGTTTACACCCCTGGAAATTACAGCCCCCCAAATTGAATCCCTCAAATTTCAAACCGCCGTATAACTTTTAATCGCGGGCCGGATTGCCCCTGCGAAGTTTCGGCAATTTTAATTTTCCATTCATCCCCTTTCTGTTTGACACGCTTTTGAACGTCAGCCTCAGGACCGCACGCACACCTGTAGACGATTACTTTCGCGCTCATACAAGTATTTTAATTTCAATGTACGATCGTAATGCTGTCCCATAATTAACAATATAATATTAGGTGTACCCAAAAGTAATCAACAATTTGATAAGATGTATTTTGGTTTCGAGGAGTTCCTCAAGAGGGGAATCGAAAATTTGCCGGAAAAGTGGTAGAGAGTTGTCGATAATATTGGTGAATATATAGCAGATTAATAATTAAAGTTTCTTTTTCAGCAAAATAAAATGAATTCCAAAGTCAAAATGTTGATTAATTTTGGGCACCCCTAATAGCTTATTCACTGCATAATCTACAGTAGGCTTGAGGTTTTTTTATATACAGGGACATTTATTTCGAGTCGTTCGTAGCTTTATCGCGGTTTTCGCGTATAGCCATGCGTTAAATGATATTTTTCAATACTGTCAGTTTAGACCTCAGTTAGTCCGGATTCGGAGTACTATCGGTTTGTTTATTGTCACTCTTTAAATAGTCAGGCTCTATATTCTAGTTTATACCGCGTTTTTTTAGCTTCCGAGTGGCCTCTTGGAATCTGGGCTTGAGGAGCTGAGGGGAGAAAATAATGGGCGAATCCTTTTATACTCCCTTGTGTTTAGGTTTGACGCTCGTGTAACTGGGATGCCAAGAGCTCGTCAGGGGAACTACTAGGGTAAATGCCGTTAACTCCTGTGCGGCCTCTCCTCTAATCGCCGTGTTGTCCTAGGACGGCGCTTCCCCGCCGGGGAGGGGCGCTTGCGTGGAGGGTGCGCGTCGAAGTGGGGGGGTGACTCCGGGGTGTATACTACACGTGGCCGCCGGCCGACATCTCCCAGTCTCAAGGTGATAGAGCCGCTGAGCACAGCCCCCTATATATACCATAGCCGTCGTCGAAACTGCCGACCCTATACCTACCAGTCTCACCTACCGTCTACAGCCAACACCCGGTTCTACATGCCTATCAACAGGTACACGTATAGTTTCATGCCCCGTGCCTAACGTGAGTACAATAGCAGAGAGTCTCAGAAAACATTTTATGTTCCCTACAGACATAATCTTAACACCTATATCCCCATGGCAACAAACAGAACATTTATTCGTTCATCGATAATTGTATATCAACATAACTTGATACTATATATAAACACATATTACAACTATGTATATATTATGAAAGATCCCAGGTTTACTGGGATTTTAAGGAATAGAAACCGTAGTCTTAAAGTCGGAACTACGGAGCTGTACGAGATTATCTCCAGTAATTAGCGCCCAGGGCGTACATTAAATTTATGTACACAGACGGTACGTAAACACGGCCGACCGTATTTGTACGTTATTGCCAGACCTGAACGGCACAAGCCAGACAAAATGGCACAAGAAATCTGTATACATATTTTTGGGCCGCCATGTATATATGTATGAAGTACGGAGACCGAAACTGGGGACTGTCGTGGGCTGAGTAAGATTATTTCGGGTGATGTGGAAAAAAATATATACCGCAATTTTTTTAAACTTGAAAATAAAAAATTCATACAAATCCGCGCCCGGGAGGTGTCAGTGAATATTTAAAGCGTAAATAACCGCGGGACCGCGAGGGGGTTTGGAATATGACGTTTTAGAGGCACTAAATCAGTCAAATCCGATTTGGGCTCATCACCATGCGGGATGTGAATCATGTCAGCGCTGTTCTTGTAATATTGTAAATTGTATTTTTTGTACGTTTTATAAGTACGGAAAAAATTAATACAAATCTTATGAAATAAACAATTTTTAAATATTATTCAGAATGATTCTCCAGTTAAGTAATAATTACTCCAGCCGCCGTATTTAGAACTGCGTTATGCACAAAGAAAAACCCGGCACGTACGGACCCCAATTTGCCGAACATCGTTTCCGAATTTTCCTTCAAATGACTCCTTTGATAGCTACCTCTGATTATTTATGGGCATCCAGCCGGTTCATATTCGAATTTTCCTACAATTAGAATTTAGATATTATTTTCTTTTAGTCGGAGCCGCTCTCGCTTCTATTTCCACTCGCTGATTCGGTCTTAAACGCGGCCAGTTTCGTCTTCTGCCATCACCGGTCTGTGTGATTTACAGTCGACAATTTTTATTTAACTTCAAAGGACGTTTCAGATTTTTGCTATTCAACGGCCGAGAGTTGAAATTTGTGTTTCCCTTCTCGAAACATAGCCTTGGGTACACTTCTGAACTATAACCAGGTAAAAGGGGGTTAAATCAACTTTGTAGCTGTGAAGGCGAAAGTCCCCGTACAAACTTTGCCCAAAACCTTGAAATTGGGGGGGAATTTCAGAAATGTTCCTATCGATTTTTGTAAATTCAAATAACTGGATTACGGTCTGGAGTCGTTATTATTTTCATAAATTAATACTACCGGCATTTAAGAGTATTTCCTTGCTCTCTTAATGCCATAATTATTAATTGTCAAAATATCCTCATATACTAGTTTCACTTTTTTGTTACCATTAACAATTCCCAAATTAACATTACTGACATTAAATATTTCTTTGTTGAATATTTTTTTTAGGAAAAACGAGTACATTATGTAGAAAATTCAAGGTTGGAATTAAGGTTGGAAATTGACAATTCCTGTGTAGCTATCAGGTGCTATCATTTGATCGGTATTTTGTTAAATATAAAAAGGACATTTTTCGTTAGTGATCATTAAAAATTTCCCAATTTGAAAATACTTAACATTAATGTTTGAATTAATTTCACCGGTTTATGCGGTTCTTAAGTGGCTGTGTCAATATGGGATTCAGTCGGGTGCTTAAACACGACTTAAGCTCTCTGTAAATCGTACGTCCGTCAGCGACAGGCTTACGTGATGTTTCATTCGGGGACAGCCGACATGCCTAAGTACCCCAGTGCTATATAATTTTCCCGGTCCAATTAGACCGGTTTCGGTTTCAAGATGTCGTCAGCACAATTCCCAGGTTAATGGCCTCCGATCTACATACATTATAGGTACATACGAATTACATATATATATATATATATATATATATATATATATATATATATATTTTTATATGTAAGTTGACCTGCTCCCCAACCCGTATTAGGCATAGAAGTTCCGTCTTGCAGCATTGTAATTCCTTTTATTTCAAACCAATAGGAATCACTAGGATGTGTTAACGCTGGATTAATGTGCTTCGTTAGAATAGTTGGAAATTGGAGAAAAATAGGGTTGTTTGGCCTTATTAGACAGGAGGGGATCATAGTCTACAAAATATACTCGCTAGAAGTTAGTTGGGCTGACTTGAAACAATTGATTCTCATAGAAAAAATTCGCTACCCAAATGGGGAAAAGGAGTCATTAAAGCGGAATTCCGAAGTCTCTGGAGATATGGATCGGGTCCTCGAGGAGCTCATTGAGACTCTTCTGAGGAAGAGGCTTATGTGTACATCAACTTCACTGTCAAATTCCGTACATGACGGACACGGAACGTCCACGAATACTTGTTAAAATTCACTATTTATATTCCTTAAATATAACAAACCGACGTCCGATTGGAGAAAGTCAGTAAAGAGTGCGAAAGCCTTTCTCGTTTTAGCCGGCTATAACCGCTAGCTTATGAGGCGCTTAAAACCGTATTTACGTTTCGCTCCATTGTCTCTCCCCGCATCGCGCTCGCCGGGACTTCATCCAGGGGCGTACTTAGCGCCCCTCGGGGGTCGGTCACTTTATGGATGGATAGGGAATTTCTGGCGGCGAAACGGTGTTCTTCAAAATTCACCAAATATCTACCTCCGGTTAATATTTCACTAGCATTCTCGATTCAATGATACCAACAAATTATTTGAGGACACAGATATTTATTCATATTAAATATTCACAAGGTATTCTTGGTGTTAAAATGTGGTATAATCTGAATCTAATATCATGTGCACCGATGCTACGTGTTGTTGATTCCCTTCACAATAAACTGTCAATTAATAATTATCGATCAATTTAAAACACCGAAATTAATTTTTGTTTTCTATCTATTTTTATTAGCTCTAAACTTAAAATGTAATATTTTTCATTGTTGACTTTTTCAATAATTGAAAATACATTGTTAAGTATTTTCAGATTGTTGCATTCAATTCGAAATTTTGAATTGGTTGATTGAAGAAATTCTTAAATTTATTAAAATTATTGGAATTTTCAATTAAATTCTGATAATTAGTAGGACTTGCGTTAGGGGTCTTGGCCAGCTACAGAGAAAATTAGTGGTCACGTGGCAGCTCCTATTTCCTTGTTCATAGAATTGGCCTAATCGATGTCGGAAGATGATTGTTCTTCGAGAACAGATCCTGCCAGGAACAGGGCCTTAAATTGTTCGGGAACAGGAACGATGTTCCGCTCGGTTAGGTGTTCTCCAGTTGAAAGAGTAGGCGTTCGAATTACTTCCTTTAAAATACAAAATGAAAGTAGTAAATCATATAACACGAGTGGAAACATAAATCTGTCAAAATATTGAATTGATTCTCGAAATTACACATCAACTTCTAATCTAATTACCTGTTTGCAAATAGTAGAATATGGTTCTTGTATCATTGTTCGATATTAATATTGGAAAAATAAATATTTGCGAGGACCGTTTGATATCGATCGCGCCCGTTTCAATTGCAATTGTGCAGGAATATTTATCACAGTTAGCGGGAACTAAACTCGTATTAATTAAGCTTATTAATTGAGCACAAAGGCTGTGATTCGAGTTGGCTAATTAGGCGAGTCCTAAAATAGGCGTCAGCTTCATTCGCCAAGAACGGATGAACGAATGAATGCGAAACCATCTCCTATTAACCATTTACCAGAATTAGGCAAAATTCCTCCTTTCATTAGTTAACCCGCCACCTCCTTTACTTAAGAAACGTTCCAGTGAGGATTTAGGAAAATTCAGACAACAGTTAATAGGAATTTTATCACACCAGTTACAGTGTAATGGACGCATATGAGGTAATTTATTTGTTATTATTGGTGCCAACGTTTCTTCGATACGAAAAACACTAAAACGAACTGAAACTAAATTTACATCACTGTATAGTATACTTTATTTCAGAAAAATTAATCACACTGTCTCACACTTACATAACAAGACTGCTAGGTCGCTGTACACCAGCGTTAACCAAACGAAACTGTCTTGCAAGGCGACACTTCACAATCCCTGAAATATTGTATGCCCGCCTATTTTCTTTTGCAGAGTAAATAAATAAATCTAAGCCTTAAAAAGCACGAAATAGTCCGAAGCAAAAAAATAATGTGAAATGGGCGTGAAATAACTTTGAAATCTCCGCTTTAGTAACAATGAAGAACGGCGTTTACGACACTAGGCCCGCATAACTGCCCCGTTGTACATTCAGTATTAAGCGCCGTTTGTGCTCGTCACTCTTTTGACTTTGAACTTCACACACCAATATAATAATATAATGATAGTATTATAGGTAAACACGTGACATACAATGTATAATACATGTATAATGTATAGGGGAATTAGTCGAGAAAAGGGTAATTAGTTACATTCGCTGCACGGATCCTTTTAAAAAAATCGTTCCATTATTTATAAATTATTAAATCAACTACACGTATTTCATTTCATTTCACTTCGGAATTTAATATTTAGCGAATAATAAATATATTCTAGGTACTAAACTCCAGTGGATTTACTGGAGTCCCTTCTTGTTTAATCCAATACAAATTCCAATTGAAAGAAAATTCAAACCCTGTACATTCAGGTGAGCGCCCTACCGCTTTAATAATTTATTTTCCTCGTACTTTGAGCCGTCCAGTGAGCTTACTTTCCCCCTCAATCGGGTTTGTTCGATGTAAAATTTCAACCTCTACAACGATTGTTTCGAAAAGTATATTTGTTGGTTTTTCGTAATTTTTTTTTGTTCGAATACGGCCCAACAACAGACCAGCTTCTGGGACAAACGTCACGAATGTTGAATGTCGACATTTCCCGGTGAAAGTGGCAAATAACGATATTTAGCATATGTTCACCGTTGAATGTCTACATTTGCGAGATACCGACCTTTCGCAGTAACATATATAAATAGTTTTACAGTGTAAACGGAGTCACCCAAAGCCGAAGTTATGTCATCCTCCAACATATTGGATTTGGTCCGTATTCGGTGTCTATCCGGCCGACATATTAGTCGGTAAGTGTAATTCAATTTGGTCGATGAGTTCTAAGCTCGTGATGAATCAAAGCTCTAATTGACAGAAGTCCGGCCTCTCGGGCGCCTAATAAGCCGAGACGGGCGGGGGGGTGGGAGGGTATACACCATCAAACAGGCCTACCGTCATTTACCATCCGCTGCGGTAATTAATAGCCGTACCAGTTGTCTATAGTAGCATCCTCCGTTGTGTCGCCTCTAGGAAAGTGTCCTGAGATTAAAGGACAGCAGAGGATGTGCAATCACATAGAGAACTAAAACTGATCTAGGGAGTATAGTGTAATAAACTCCTCTCTTTGGGTACTGACAATTCGGGTTATGCCGAAACCGGTCTGCAAATGGACCGAAAACGCGATTCGTGACAGGCGATCAAATATCTGATGAGAATATATACCGTAGTACATAAAAGCTAAGCCCTTATAATTGTTATAAATTTGAAATTGAATGAAAATTTCATAGATTTCGTGTGTTTCTGTCTCCTTTCGCTGGTTTGGTCTTTTGCTAGACCGGTTTCGGCCGCTCGCCATCTTCAGTAGCGGTGTTAGTCACTTTGGCTGTTTTTTGGGCATCCTCACTTGTACTGTGTTGGTAGTCTGTTTGTAGTGTGTATATACGTGTCTTGTTATTGTGTTTTTGGGGTATGTTGTTTGTCTTATTTGAGTTGAGAGGGGGTGGGATTTAGTTAAACGGCTTAAGTCATTGTCGGATTATCGGTCAAATATATATTTGATCAGACAACTGGTACTTAACTAAAGTTTTTTGGGTGTACTTGCACCGATAAACTAGATTACTGAAAGTAAACTTTTTTCAATACATTTTGAACAACAGGAAAACTTTTACGATTGTAAATACATAATACCCGACAGGTTTCCTGTCATATATTTGTAAGTCAGAACCTGTTCAGTCAGTTACCAGTTGTGTGAACAAATATATACTTGACTGATAATCCGACAAAGACTTAAGCCGATCAACAAAATCCCTCCCAACCCAAATAAGACAGACTAAATCCCCCCAAAACAATAACAACAGTGACTAACACTGCTACTGGAGATGCCCAGCAGCCGAAACCGGTCTAGCGAATGATTGGATTCAAAAATTTCAATGAGTTAAGATAAATTTTCTTGCCAAGTAAAATTTTCTCCTGTTCCAGTGAAATCGTGCCTCGTTCATGAAATATCGCATTTAACTGGACTGTAAATCTGAAAGGACCAGACGTAAAAACATTGTATTGGGGACACTTTTGTGTTGAAATCGAGAAAATTGATTTTAGGGCGATAGCTGCCAAAATATTGTTGGGCGACGGGGATGAGGGGAACCGGGATTACGATTTCAATAGGACAATTGAAATAGTGAACAATCCGTATTTCCAACTTAAGAAGTTATTACGAGCAACCCCCCTGCAAGCCCCCCTCCTGCACACCGACAACTCTCCTCTATCAATGACCTTTATTTCTTTCGGGTTGAATATCGCATTTATAAATTCATTAGAAGAGGCGGCGCTATTCCGGAAATTAGTTTTCGACCCGGAGCACCCTTTCCGGCTGCCGGGTAAGATATTCAAACCGATTCGGAAGCTTATAATGGAATAAATATACTTTGCGGCCTCCGTTCGACTAAACTGACTATTTGTAAATATTCAATTGTGGGAAGACGATTAGACGAACCGTTATAGGCGATTTCCCAGTTATAGTTTGACCTAGAATCTTTTCGTTTGTGTACAAAAATATAATACAAATTTAATCTGTTTAAAATCGAAAACAAAATTAAAAACGCAATTGAAATGAAATACTGATACCAAGAATTTCAAAAATAGTTTTTTTTATAACGTTACCGTAAAAGAATATATCGGATATAAATAATATTTACATACAAGCTATATGATGCACTTAAATAATGTAATATAAATAGGCAATGTGATCTTCTATGTCTATACGTACACAGTTTTTGAGTATATAAGACAAATAAATAAAAACCAACATTGTAAATTACGTTTTGTAAGGTCAATTGCATCTCCTAATTAAAGTTAATTAAAATTCCCGATTTTCATAACCCCTCAAATATTGATTTAACGTTGTTGGTGACTTTAGGGTAGGAAATATACCACTGCCTGTGGAGCATACTCTCATTGATACAAACCGGAAGAAGAGAATTAGCTAAAAAAAACTTGCGTCAATATCGACCCAACCACGAGATAGGTTGGGTTAGAAACCTCACTTAGAAACCTCACGAATAGGGGGAAACGACAAAATGGTAAACCTACAATATTATGAACAATGTTTATATCCACAGTTGTTTTTCGTATTATTACAGTAACTAAAAGAATAAGCGGACGGAGCCTTGAAAGCGATAATTAATTTCTGAACGGCGCTGATACTAAATGTAGAACGGGACAGCTATGCGGGCGTAGTATTAAAGGCGCCGTCTCAATTATTATTAAAACTGCGGGACATGTTTGTTGCGTTCAAATGAAGGTTATTTCGATGCTTGGAGCAGTCAACAATCAGACTATCTAAATGTTATACCGAATTGGGAATAGGAATTATTCTCACTCGAATTTCAGCCGAACATCTTTCCCGCGTTGTCAGTTAAAAGCGCCCCGGTAAAGTTAATCACGAGGCAATAATTCAAAGTGAAAATTAAAATTTCCCCGGGGGGAGGGCGACGCGATATTCGGGAAGATTAACATTTATGACGGTTCCTGCATCTTTCATTAACGGCCATTGTCGGGGCCCTAATCAATTTATCCTGGGCAAGGGGGGGGGATGGAAGAAACGGAAAGAGTGGAAGTGAAGGATAGGAATAAAAAATAAGGGAATAGGAGGTGAAAGGGGAAGCAGGGCCGAAGGTAATTACTGACTTTTCCTATTATATTAACACGATAACGAATTTGGTTCCAGCGAAGTGTATAGCCTAATTAAAAGGCCCCTGCCTAATCAGAACAAGCGGGTTTTTCTAAACTTGCTTACAATTAAATTCTTCCTTCTCTTTTCCCGATTTTGCAAAACGATCATTTATTTCTACTCGATAGTACGTGTAATTTAATAATATTATTATTTTAATATACCTGTTTTGTGGTCTGCGAGGGGTTGGAATACCGTAGATTTAGTGTGTTTCTATCTCTTCTCGCCGGTTTTGTCAGTGACAGTGCAGTAAGGTTGCCCTAAAAACATCCAAAGTGCTAAAAGTGATTAACACCGCTACTGAAGATGGCGAGCAGCCGAAACCGATCTAGCGAAAGACAGAAACACAAAAAATCTACAATATTATTATTAGTTAGTCCCTCTAGCATTGTGGGTTAAATTAAATTATTTCAAGCCGTCGTACGTAAATTCCACACGACGGATCATCTCGGAAGAGGTTTTCCGATCAGTTCCATCAGTAACCCAAATAGGTTTTCGGCCTATTACTATTAAGTGAACTATGGTACGCATACATTTACGCCGCATCACTTCCAAATGACCGTTTCCTTTTCCTTCTAACTTGAATTAATGAATGCTCCGGTTGTACTCTTAAAACGGGACATTTTAATCTGCCTATTTAAAATTTTTAAATCAACGTTAACTAATAGTTAAAAATGAAGTCTGACTAGAAGTTAAATAGACAGACTTTCAAGTTCAACGCGTTTCAAGGTTTAATCCGTATAATCGAACTTGGGCGTTGAATAAAATGAAGCAATTTAATATATAAATGGAGGCGGAGTATTTTCCCAGCCAGCGTCAGACTCGGTTTTTGTTCTCCTCTGTTAGATTAGTCGGAAGCTACAACAGGCTTCCAACAAGCGGGGGCGATATTATGCCGCCTAGTTCGGACCAGTGGGACACATCCGCACTCCGCTTATTAGAAAAAGAAATTATAAATAAACAAGGCGAACGTCCGATATAATTAAAATTCCAACTAATTGCATCCGCGTTGATTAAACTCGCCAATTTGATTAGAGTTACGTCATCGGAGGAAAAACGATCGATATTACGATTGTGTCCACCGTTTTATCCACAGGGACAACAACCTAATAATAATGAGTTGATGCTGGAGCCAATATATAAAGTGAAAATATTTAAACAATCGTATATTGTCAATCCGGCTTCATATATGAACTTGTTACACAATATTTAATGCCGGTTTGTTAAATTTTTTTCCCAGCTGGATATTTTTAAGTTGTTAAAAACCCTTACAAATCATATTATTATTGTGCCACCCTTTAAAAAAATTTAATGTCGAACCACCCCTCCACCACCAGTTGAATAAAAGACTGGAATATTTTTGGTATTGTCCATAAAAAAGTGCATTCATGAAACGCTCTCAGAGCAGGCGAGTACAAATTATTTAAATAATAATTAATTATTAAAATACTTTTTACGCTTTTACGTTACTGAAAATTGCATTTTCAGTAAACTGTTTGCTCAACCAATTGACGTTACCCTGCGCCCTTCTTAAATTACTTATTTTTAAATAAACTTAGTTTAATTAAACTTTTTAATCCGCACAGGCCTGTATTTGATGCCCCCATCCGCCCGAGGCTTCGTTTTTGCCGACGGGGCTTTCGTTTATTTATTGGGCCGTGCAACAGGTGACCCCCTGGGCACTCGCACGTTGCTCTCGAAGCAATTCAATATTTGCCCAATCATCACTCTGTTTTATTGAGTGTAACAATTTTTTCAGTCCAATGAATCCGGCCTCTCACCCCTTGCGGTAACATGTCAGGCTGTCATATGTGTGTACAGAGGGAGGGGCTCGATAACCCTTCAACGTGATAAGAATGTTCACAAGACCTGTATTATTAGATTTATTTAGGCATCAAAGGATAGCCTGTAACTCATATTTCACCCCTTCAATTTTCCTTCAATACTGAAGGTGTTCCCTGATGCAATATTGAGTCCGCTGAAGTTTTTTCGAGAAAAAATTTTATATACATTTTTTGAGACCTGTGTCCATATTTGTGTATTATTTAAAAAAAAAACAAATAACACGGGGGTTAGAAAATCTTCCGGTGGAATACACCGAAGAGGCAAGACTATGGAGGATAAAATTGTTAGAATTTTAGATTAGTTAGAATTGTTAGAATTTCCTGAATGAATAAAATATCGCGAAGTTATATTTTACGAAAATATACATTTTAAATACGCTTATTTCGTAACAAAAAGGTTTTCGTTCGAATTAAAATAAAATGGGGTGTTTTAGTTTGGAATTTAAATAAATTATTAAGGCCGAGAGTAGATATCTTCAGATGTAAATGTCTTATAATATTTTTGCGTCTTAGTTATAGAACGATTAGGATTTTAAAAATTAGAAACAAAATTTCTTCGTGGCTTACTATTAAATTTTTGTTGGGTCCCTCCTACACTAGGAAAACCAAGGAAATTCACGTTCTTCCGTGATGGCTTGAAAACATTCTAACGTATCCAATTTGTTTCAGATATTCCGAATAAAATAATTCACAAACCTTTTAACTTAATGGGTCCGCCGGAGCGGACTGAATATCAAAAGTAGGGACCGGTCCCATTACCTTGATTCCAATTTACCGTCCGGTGAATTGCAATCGTCAAATGTTGTTTTAATGAACAGTTTATATAAGTGTATAAATACTGTTTGTTAAATGTGAGCGGGTTTGGAATATACTGAACGAGAGTGGTCTTGCTTATTATTTGTCGTGATCTTGCTATTGACGTTATCGCCACGTGGAGGCGTTGTTTACCGCGTTGTTGGCAGAGGGAAAATCTCAATCCACATGTCCGTAGACGGTGGAGACGAAAAACTTTCTTTCAACGTGACATAAAATAGGAGTCCCCGCGGCCTTAATAACAATGGAGACGGCGTTGTGAATACTGAGCCCGCATAGCAGCCCCGTTCTAAATTTAGTATCAAGCGCCGTCCAGAAATAATTACCCCAATGAACCCCGAATGAATTAAATTCTTTCACAGGCTTTAACATTATGAAAAAATAATTTGCGTATGTAAATTCTGTTAAATAATATTGTTTTCTGTATGGGGGCATACTCCCAATTTGTTATTGGGGCCTACAGCGTGGTTGGTCCGATTTTAACGCACGGTTGGCGCCTTTCTAGACACCGCCCGTTCCTGTACAGTCTGGAGCTTCGAATATGGCCCCTACCCGCAGGTCGGGGGCACGCAGAATATGGCCTTTCTTCATTCCCCGTATATCGTATTTATCGAAGCGCACGAAGCCTAGATCCGCTTGAGCGTAAAATCGATTCTACCGTTAACGGATATTTTAAACGGTTAAAATTTTAAATTTAAAATTAGACACAGAAATTCGAGCCCGGCTGACCGCTAAGCTTCATTATACTTTAAATGAACTTAGGATACCGTTTACAGTGTACAAATTTTGGTTAATATATGTATACATGAGTGCAGATACTGGGACTCAATTATACTGCCTTTATGTATAATAACCGGGATAGTTAAGATTTTGTGCATTTCACCGCTTGCGTTTGAGTCTCCGCCTTATAATTGCAATTTATTTGGGAAGCAGGTGTTCAGGAACTAACTACCGAACTGAATTCAAATGAATACACCAGCGTTCATGGATTTCCCCCATTTTTTTCAGCTGAGATCATCACATATGATCCCCAAGGAATATTGAGTATAAGTACATAATTTCTGGAGCTATCTTCCAACAACTGAAGCATTCAACTTTAACGTTCATTCTTATTCGGGCTTCAAGCTCTGAAGTGGTCGATACGTGTCTTCCAGTCAAATACAAGTAGCGAAGCAACGAATTTCATATATTGAAACTATCATACGTGAATAGGAATTGTTAAAATGAAATCCGTCGTAGCTTTGATATTTTCCCGATCAATTAAGCAAGAATTGTACAGAAATAAAAACGTAAGCGGGCCAGATTTAATACATGAACCGTATTCAATTAAATTGTACCAACATGTTGTACAATTTAAAGACAAAGATTGCTGTAGTGCTATGTTTTTTTTATTAGCTTCCTGGAATTTTCGTTTAATATTAGAATATTTACCTAATATTGTTTGCTTCGTGAAAAAGATGACTTCTAGACGAATCTAAAATTTGGTCAGTCGACGATATTCGCTGCAGATTTATCGGAAAAGTTGCAAAGTCGCTATTGGAAAATTATCCGTTTCGTTCGTGTGTTTCTTTTTTCCTGTTCAATTCGATCCCTACCCTACGTGTGGTCAACGACCCGAAATTCCGAGAATCCACGCTTTTTCCTTCCCTACTTATATAACTGCCCCCGGAGTTGTGAGTCCCTCCCCAGGAATTATTTTCCGTTTTTCAGAAAGTGATTTTCGACGGTAATCCCCCTTTAATTAGTTGAGAACCCCCGCCACCGCCCCCCGCCACTTCGTCCCTTCGCCAAATATCCAGTAATATCAGATCTATCGGAAAGGGCTCCAACTCTAGCTCAAGCTTTGACTCCTGAAACAAAGGTGAGATTTTCTCCAACGTCTTCAATCATTCCCATCTCCATTCCCGCCATATTCAAAGATCAATCGTCGCCGGAGTCTTCAATCATCCAAATGTACGACGCGGAAGTTTCGAAAACTTCCAACAGCTTGAGGCCGAAAACAGATCGAACTCCGTTGCTCCAGACATGGGTTTGCCCATTAAGCCACATAGGAAGGACAACTTTTTGGAATTTCCTTAGCCCCAAAGTGTTAATTAAGTATTCATTTCTTTATTATATATATTTATTTTAAACATATAGTCGGGATTAAATTATCCAATCCCTGGATTTCGTACGAAGTGGTATAAATGATGGAATTTCTATTAGTGGCTATATTAGTTTCGAGTTCTCTGTATTACACTGGCGAGCGGTAAATTGAATTATTAAATTTGGCCGATAATTGAATTTCGTCCGAAAACTGAGAACGTTTGACGCGTACGCGGGATTGGCCGTCCATTTAACCGCCCTCTCAACCCCAATAACGTTATGTCACAGCGTTACTGTTGGTGGGCGTTTTCATCACGAAAACATTGGATACGCGACGGTTTTCGTATAACATCGTTCCTTCCGAAAAATTGTCTACCCCGAATTCTCGCCATTTCTCGGCAAAACAGGTCTAAACTATCAGTAAATTGTCGTGTGGAAACCGAAAATTCGATACTAC
Organism: Lethocerus indicus; assembly: GCA_019843655.1. Taxonomy (NCBI): domain Eukaryota; kingdom Metazoa; phylum Arthropoda; class Insecta; order Hemiptera; family Belostomatidae; genus Lethocerus; species Lethocerus indicus. The sequence continues at coordinate 2,855,650 of JACDQD010000006.1, forward strand.
TGTAAAGCAATCAGCAGTACGCAGAATTCCCGACAGCGCAGACAGAGGTACCGGACGCAGAAAACAGTTATTTAAAAAAACAATTAAAGAATGGGCTAAAAATAATCTCCAGCCCTTTTCCATTTTCCGCCGCATTAAACTTAAGTTGTAAAGTGAAAATGCGGATAGTAATTTTCGGTCGCTGATGCGGAAAAACTTCTCCATTGCGACTTTTCTCAGTACATTAGATCGGAATGAATAGGCGAAGTACGCCCTGAATTCGAGTCAACATCAACGATTCTATGATAGTTTTTCATTTACATTTCTACTAATTATTCTTATTACATATTTACTGCTAGCTAAGATTATACATATTTATAGCCTAACCTGTTAATCAATGTACCGCTATTTAAGGTGGATAACACCGAAACTGCTATTTATATACGGGAAAAACACTGACCCACTAATTTAGGCGATATCCACTAATTTAGCTATGAGTACGGCGTTTCTAATACTACGGCCGCACAACTGTCCCGTACTCCGTTTAGTATCAAGCGCCGTTTACGAAAACTTATAATCATTTTATTCTTATGAAATCAAAGCTATTCCCTGTACGCAGTAGTGAAACCCTTATGAGTAATTTATTCTTCATTTCGGTTTTTAATCCAGTATCGATTGGTAGTAAACTACAGAACTGAAACATATTTTTGCATTAAAATATTACGAGGTCCTTTGCTCATTCCCTGTATACTTGTTTTTATGTCGTTGACTTTAGGTTTTACCTATTATCTAGATCTGTTAGATTATGTGTTACTCGGTTTATTCACTGAAATAATTTTACACATTTTTCATACAGACGTTTATAAGACAACTTATTGCTTTTTTCCAAGTTGTTGTCGAAACTGATCGAATTTCACTGCAGGAAATACACTGAGAAAATTGTCCAATTGTTGATATTTATGATCGAATGATTTCGTCGGTGCTTCGTACAGGAATTGAGAAGTTTGCGAAATTCGCGACGGTGGGACGCGGGACTTGTCCCCCTATTTTACGATTGGCCCGAATATCGTATGACAAGAAATATTCGTACCCCCGGTCTATATATTCTGCAGTTCAAACGTAAAAAATTTCGTACAGACCGGTACTCGCCTCTCCATTATTGGGACAAGTTCCCCGTATTAAATCGCCCTTTGGATATTTTCTATTACCTGTTCTTTAGACTGTTACCTTCCTCAGTGGTACAGAAATGAATGAGTTGTATTAGTAAATGTAACATTTACTAATACAAGGTTCGTTAACATTTCCATCTGAACTAGTTTACTTCCTTATCATCGTGGATTCATCATTGCCACTGGTTTCTCCCTGTTAACTTTGGTTACGGGTAGTTTTCCCTTATTCCATTATGTTTCCATGTATATATTTTATATTTCCATTATGTTTTGATTAAGGAATGAATTATTGAAAAAGAAATAAGACGCGTGTAATACCGGCTTCTACCAACGATGTGGGTTAGTCAGCGGAAAATGGAGCCCCGAGGAGAAAAATATTATGACCCTTGGCGGAGGCAGAACAACCGGAAATTTCTCCATTTATCGAAACTAATCCAGGACATAGGAAGAGACAGTCCCTTATAAAGAGAAAGGGACCAAAAATGATGAAGACGGGAAAATTTCATGTCCAGAATCTAAACCCCCCCCCCGGAGTATGTACGGAAACGGTTCGTTTTTTCTTCAGCCGCAGTAAATATAAAAGGGAAAAATGTTTTATTGATAATCCATTAAATGATCGAGTAGCCGCGCATCTATCAAAAACTTTTTCGCAGCGAACGTTGCAGGGAATTGAATTTCGCGTCGAATGAGACGAAAACCCGGTCAATTACGGTGGCAAATAAAGTCACTGGACTGAGTTTCAATTTTTAAATATTTCAACCGATATCACTGGATGTTGATGGATATTCGATGCCTTTCGGACATGATGGCAACCGGAAAAGAGGAAGCTTCCGAACTAATAATTTAATATTTATTAGCCTTTGAAATTGTTAACACTTTACTACTTTACTTTTTAGTGACTTTACTCAAAAACAAGAATTGGTGAATAAGTATCCAGTAGAATACTTAAAACTTTTCCCGAATTTCCTCTTGTCCGTCCGTGAAAAGAAACCCTGGACTATACCTTAATATTCTGGCAATAAGTGAACATGTTTAATCCTCATAAACAACACCTTTTTTATTACTCTTCTTTTTTAATTCTCTCTCTTTTGCTCTTAAACGTTGCATCGTGTCCGAATCCGAAGTTCCTAAAGATTACATAATCGCCATTTCTGTAAAAGTAGGAGAAGACGAGTTACACCAGGATTGTCCATTTTTCGAAGTTTAATGAATGGATACAATCCGTTCATCTAATTAATTGGGGAATTTAAACCATTCATCTCCGTTTGACAGAACGATTGCACACAGAGAAACCCCCGTAAAAATCAACGGAAATATACAAACGGCAAAGAAATAATCAAGAAATTATGAATTTGTTGCAAAGAACAGCTGGCCATCAATCGATCAATCTCGAGATCTCTTCAAAAACCGAGTTGGGTTAATCCGTTAATTGAGTCGCAATCGAGATTGAAAAAAATCATCAAGCCAGCTCATTCAGATTTTATCGCCGATCGCTAATTACAGGTTTGATAGATTAAAACTGAGATTTATGACTGTTAGAAAACTGTCATCGAGTGAATTGGGTGGATACACAACTTTTATTTGAAGTTTCTGTCTTCGAGGTGGCGACCGCCAATCGTGATTGGTAAACTATTCATCATTCATTAAACATCATTGATGATAATTAATTAATCAGTATTGATTAATATTCGGAGATTTCGAGTTCTTCTGTCTCCTCTCGGTCTTTTCTAGACCGGCTACTGGCCATCTTCAGTCCACACAAGCGTTTGGAGACGGACGAACCACAAAACAGGTATTCCAAACTGATTAATATGCACTGATTAATAATCAACCATTGTTGACTCTGTGGGGCTTTACGCTCACATAACTATAGTAGGTATTTGTTTCAGATTCTACCCCCCATTTTTGATTAATTCTCGCCCGATCAATTTCGAATTTTCAGCGCCCATCAAGTTCGCCCCCGAATTTTCTCTCGGGAAGCCGGTGAAATTTTTCCCCCGCCGATTTGTATACGGACGCGAAAAAAGATGATTGGAGACGATTGATGAAAATGAGGTAGTGAAGGCCGAAAATTGGCTCCCCTCATTTCCAGTCCCCGGGAAACTCACCCGACGGTTTTTCCCCGGGCCTTCCTTATTAGCCGCCCAATGGTGGGGGTGGGTGGAGGAGGAGGAGGAGGAGGAGCAGCAACTCGGTTTAGCTCCGGCCCTGTAACGAAGTGGAATTTACGAAATTAGACCCGGCCGACCCGTTCGAACATCGACAGCTGGTGGACATCACATTTTTCTGAAAACCAAACTACGATCGTTAGAATTGTCCCAAAGTGTACTAAATATATCTTATTTCACTTTATTAGACTAGTTGGTTCATTCGTTTTGTTGGCATTAATGATGAAGTTTCACTTTGTATTAAATGGCTACCGAGTTTTCTTCTCTTTCGCCCTGTTATATAATAATATAACAGAAGATCGTATGATTTAAAACGTGCGTAAAAGCGCTATTGTTTTTTTGTACAATCAACACGAATGTTATAAGTACAAGTGCTGATTTTTTTCCACGTGTATTTCGTGATAAAAGGAACCACCCAAAGATGGCACTTTTCGCACAAGAACAATTTTGATCTAAGGACTAGGAAGATCTCTAGGCCAGCGGCGTTTAAGCCGACGCGGGGAGGGGATAATGGATGGGAAAAGAGAGGAAAGGGACTGAACGAGTGGATTAGGATGAGGAGAAAGGCGGGAGTGGAACTTCGGGAACCGGGATTTTGCGACTTCGTTGACTCTTGGTATGTTGAAGTTAGAAACATACCGGGGAGCATTGAGGATGGTACGAAGGACTTTTGACTGAAATCTCTGGATGCGAGCGATGTCGGCTGTCTTGTGGTGGAACCCCATAGCTCTATACCGTATGTCCGTGTCGGTTTAAGTATCCTTTTGAGTCGGGTATGGGGATAAAAATGCTAATACCGCCGTCTATCGGTTTAATCCGCAATGACTTAGTTGCCACATCAATATATTCAATTATAACCGGAATCGGTCTGCGGTCGATTACACGATTACAAAAAATACCTCCGGTATAACCACGGGGTGTTGCAGGTTTTAAATATTTTTCGTTATGAACGCCTGAAACGCCGGCCGGCTTGTGCGCCCCACTAATCCCCCGTGAAAGTGTACCAAATCGAATCGAATTTGGAATCAAAGGGAGGCCGAACCATTGTGCGGCCCTAAGGTCCGGTCCAACTGTGTCGGCGTTCCGATTCCACCGCTAATTGGATCTCCATCCACGGCCGTCCGCTCTCCAGAGTCGTCCCGGATGAGACCGGCCGAAAGGGCATACCCCGCGTAATACGGTTAGGGCTGTCACACCGACGGCCCGAGGGTTCGGCTCCGAAACCGAAAAATTCAAACGGGTATCAAAAGCTGTGAGCTATTATACGGCCGCAATAACAACAGAAAGCCCAGTGTGGGAACGATTGTGGCGGGCAGCGTCCTCATCGCGTCCTAGGCTGGACTACTACTTGTACGGAGGAAACATTTATTAAACATTTTAATTTTAAGAACCGCTAAACGCCTACTTAACTTGAAGTCGTTTCTCACTCATGAATTTCCGGATAAACCGCGATATCGTCGACAGAGGTCACCTGGTTAGCGAGAAAATTATTTTAAAAAGTATCACTAAATCCCCCACATAAACTGAAACCAATCTTTGGCGTTGGGACTTGAACTGTGTGGTCCGACCGAACAGTGAGACTATAACAAAATTGTGCAGTATAAAATACTAAAACGAAATAATTAACGGTTCCCTACCGGGTCCCCAATACAGATCTTAAAGCCCGTTCATGACACACAAAAATATAATAAATTCCACTCCGATGTACAAATAATCCAATGTTTTCCAAACAAAGGCCAATAACCAATAAAACAATTGGGAGAACCCAATGGGTTTCTTCTCTGTTATTCTCTTTTACCTGGAATTTAATGGAGATATTTATTTCTATTGCATCGTGACTGAAGCGGATTATAAGATTAGGGTTGTTCGATTTTGTGTTGTATTCGTACGCCTTTATATGTTCCCTTGAACCTATCAAGTATTCGAGTTTATGCCGGTTAACAGGGCAAAGGGCGTGCATTTCTCCTGTTATTAATAAATGCATGCCCTTTGTGTGTTCACCCGCCTTAGCTGGGATACCTACCCGCACAGGCAGGAAAATTTACCGCGGTTTTACCTTAGACGCGTTTTGCCGTTTAATAAAGTAGGTTTTCCGAACGAGCATGTTCAAAATGTTGGCCTTCGACAACTAATTAATTTGCCCCTTATTAAGTGAATGTATTATCATTTGTAAATAAGCTCTTAGAAAAGCCTTCACGCGCGTACATATTATTGCGTTATGTACAATTATTCCGTCAATACTCTTTGTTATGTCTAAAAATATGAAAATGTTGGTATTAAATGCGCCAAACATTGTTTCATGAGTGGTTAAAATAACCATAATAATATGATGTCCGGACCGGGAAATTTAAAGTCCGTAAAATACAGTTAAAATAACATAAACAATTTGGTATTGATTTGATCAGCAAAGCGGGGTTTATGCTCGATGTAGAAATGTGCAGCTTTTTCATTCCAACATCGAATATACTATTTTAAAGCACGTTATTTATTTGTAACGTTTTCTTTCTCCCGTCCTACTTTCATTGTTCTATTTTTTTAGCGCGATTCTAAGAAACGTAAATAATACATTTTTTTGTATTCTTCCTTCTGACAAAGCCCATATAGAACGGGCGGACAATACACTTGAGCGTGTTCATCTGGAGATCGGAAATTAAAATGACTTTTAGACCAGTTTTTCAACGTGTCCCGCGAAAGAAGTTCAAACCTCAATCATGTTAAAACACGTAAATTCAAATTCTTTGAAACGGATTAGAAATTCGACCTTGCAGTACCAAATATATAATTTTGGGCGCAGTTCAAAACCTAATTGCGCCCCTAAAAAATATATAACGAAAAAATCATTAAATTCAATTCTCTTTTGATTACATATTGTAATAAATTTCCTCCTTCTTGTAAAAAATAAATGTATACCCATTTGATTATTATATTTTAATATATAACAATTTAGGTTTTCGTGAATATCAGTTTATCAGTGTCTTTTCCGGAGGATACGTTTCGGCTGCCGACCATCTTCAGTAGTCTTGTCAGCACAACAAAACGAGGAGTCGGCACGTGGCCCCTCTCTGTCATTATTTCCCTTTGTCACCCTCCACGTCTAATGGCCGCCCTTTATCACCGGAGAGACGCTCTCAACTTCCATCCCCCCGTTCTACTTCTGAACGCTCCAAAACACGCGCAAAACCGCGAAGGTGTCCTGTTTTGTAAGCTCGGTGCAATTCGATTTTCCTCCCGGAATTGTAACCCAAGTGTTAACTCAATCAGGTAATTCAATTGCCAATTGAAAAACAATCGACGCATCTAGCGTTACGTTTGTACAGGTCCTGTATACCCGAAGTCTCCGTTGTAGGGACGTAAATTCCCTTTTTCAGAGAGAGAGCTCAAGTAAGAACATAGGTCTTAAATAAAGTCCATTGGGTTCAATTTTGAAAAACTGGTTTTCGGACAGTCGAAAAATGTGCAAAAACCTTCAAAAGTTCATGTGCTTACATTCCTTCACTGCTACGAATCAGCAAACGTTTTCGTCTTATTTTACCTATCACTAAAATTCTTGACGTTTCTTGGCGCAGATAAATCGGACAGAAATTGATGAGCGAAAATAGACCGATATTTTTTGGGTATTGAAACGTTGACCCGGGCCGTTAGCTTTGAAGGAAATCGGATTCTAGAAGATTCGAGACCGCAATCCTTTTGTTCAATTTTGGCCCATCTCCTCCTCACGCCCGGGTCGGCGTATGCCTTATTGGAAAGGTTCAAATCGTTCGGAACCTCTCCTGTATTTCTCCCGCAGGAACTCAACGTTAACGTCATTACCATCAAAACGGGTCCTATCGAGAATTTTCATTCAAGCGATAAAACGAAGAAATAGCTGAAAAACTGAATAACTGCCTTCCATCCAAAGCGCGGGCGTAAGCCTTCTATTGTTTTGTTTTTGTTACAGTTAATTCTCTTTTACTGGGCGGCATTTGTACAAATTTCGCTCCGTTTAGTTAAAATCTGAATAATTTATTCCAACAGAAATAACAGTCGTCGCCGCTTCAATAACAATTGAAAGACGGCGTTCCTAATACCGGGCCCGCACAACCGTTCAGTCGTGAATTTAGTATTGAGCGCCGTTCGGGAAATATCAGCGCGACTTTTCAACTTTTTAAAAATTTGGATCGTTAATAATTAATAAAATTATTAATTTATAAATGTAGAATCTACAAGCGGAAGATAGAATTTACAAGTTTATGCACTCTCACTGCAATACAATTACTCTATAGTCTATAAAAATATGAAATCTACAAATGGTATTTTTTTTCGTTTCGTGATGCACTCCATGGCGTAACTTATCGGCTTATTTCAGCATTCCCGAACAAACTATCCGCGCTCTAAAACCGACTTGTCTAAACGTTCGCCTACACGATATGGGGGAAAAGTTTGTCACCGCCTCGTTCTTGTTAAGTCCCACTTCTGAATTGTACGTCGGTTCGGCGCCTAAACGGGCGAAGTTGCGCAATCGCTACTGATTCTCGGGGCCGGACGTGCGCTAGTCTACCCCCAATGAAAATGCGCCGCTGCGATAATATAAATAGTCGGGAACGACTTCTGGATTGCGGCGGAAACTGACCCCAAAGTTTCGGATATGAAAATGCAAATTGGGTTGTTAGTAACGCGCGGAGGGCGCATGTTGAATCATCGGTAGAATTTCGAAACTGGGAGTTTGAAACTGGGTCTCACGGCCTATAGACCAGTTGACCTTTCTAGCCAGAACTACAGGTGGTCGGAATTATTATTATTATTATATATTTAGAATATCGGTTTACAATTTATACAGCAGCTGGACTGGGTGGAGCTTAAAATACATTGCAATACTGTCTTCAAATTTTAAAACGGATAAGAAATCGAATTGAGATACAAAGATATTTTGAACCGACATTTTATCCCACTCGGAAAACAGTAGATAAATAAAAACTAATTTTCACATTCCGGCCAATTGAAAAAATATAAAGCTAAAAAAAACATGCGCTTTACTAGGGGAAAATATCCACACTTTAAAGGGAAATTTCAATAGCGTGCGATTAGTATCGGTTTAAGCGGAAAAACTGGACGTAATTAGTATGGCGTGTACCTGCGTAATATAAAATATAGGATGAAAGCATTTTTTATTCATTCGGAAAACCTGTTTGGCGTAATATTCTTTCTCTTCCCTTGGTTCAGTCTTTTTCTAGACACCAGACTCCGCAAGGACTATGATTTTTGTTTTTCAATGCAATATAACCACCGATTGTTTTAGCCGATATACACTGTATGAAATGATCGTAATTGACCGTTCTAACTCGAAAAATCGAAAAACCGGCTTATACTGACGGGGTTTAATTTTGTGTTTAGGTCGAGAGCCAGCGAGGGTATGAAGGGCATGAGGTTGGGGCGGTGGTGGCTGATGACCGCCGTCGCTGTTGTGGCCGCCTGCCTGGAGTACGCCCACGGCACAGACACAAGCTCAACCCTCGAGTGCCACAAGAGGATGTACACCTACAGGGTCACACAGTCCGACTCCCAGGGCAGGATATGCTGGGACGACATCAACGTCATGTCCTGCTGGGGCGCTGCGACTCCAACGAGGTACACTACTTCGGGGAGGGTGGGGGACCTTACAGTACACCCGTACATAATATCGGGTTAGTATAGTTGAGCCATACTTAATGCCCCAAGGCATGTTAACACAACATACACGCTCATCAACATACCGAGAATAGACCAAGTTCTAGAATCGCAGTTCCAAAAATTTCATTCCCCTATCCTCTATTACCCATCCATTATCCTCCCCCACGACGGCTTAAACGCCACCGGCTCAGAGATTTTCTAGGTCTCTAGTCCAGGTACACGAGTTGTACCTATAACCGTAGGGGTTGATTGTGAAATAAATAAAAAGAAAAAAGACGGAATTAGACGATTCTTCAAATCTTCTCCGCTTTCGCTACGGCCCGAGGTCTTATAACGATTTATTTTTCTCGCCTGGTCCATGTCCGAATTGGCGATAAGCGCCCTCCCTCCAAAAGATTTCCCTTACACATATTTTCTCCGGAGGAAATTAAGTAGATTAAGGGCTTGAAGGGGGCGGACGGACTTACGCCACTAATCGGTTTAACAAGACGCCCCCAAGCAACCCATCGGGACAGTATAAATCTCAGAATTTATGATAGGGCTCAAAGTCGGGAGTTTTAACTTCGGTTGAACTCCAGTGTCGTCGATAGGCTCAAGACCGCCCGTCAGATAATTGAACAGTTTTAAGTTTTAAGCTTCGGCTAATTGCTGTCACAGAAGTATTATAGCTGGGGCCCAAAAGTCCCCCTAGTGTTGCTGGCCTACTTAACAACAGCTTTTGAAGACATTTAAAGTGCGGTCACCCCGCTAAGACTTCATAAGGTTTGAGAGTGACCGACCTGTGCATATCAGTATATTATGGTTGTTTAGAAAAATAAACCTCCAGATCTGTTCCTGGTTTTCAGAAACAATTCGTTTCATCTAAATGTTCATAGGACATCTTTGGTAGTCCGGAGAGTGCCTATACATTCATTTACTTAAATATTGACACTTATTTTACTACAAATATTCACAATTGTTGTCTGATAATAGGGAATGTTGCAATTTTAATATCAATATGTCGCCACATTCTGTCAGCAATAAATATTTTATGATTTATCAATGGAAATTCCACAGGACTATATCTGAAGACGTTTCCAGCTGGCAAATCATCTTATTTCAAAATACTGAAAAACAAATGTACCGGAGCGTCTTACTCGCGGAGACGGACGTCCTGGGGACCTTTGACCTTTAACGCTCAAACTTTTGAACTGACCTTTTTCCCCTTTTGTTTCGCAGCGAATATGGATTAGGGATGTAAGAGTTGAATCGGGTCGAATGAGGTGAATTAGTGAAGCACCTACCTAGCTGGTATGCACTGGTATGGTGCATTAATACATTAATGTATTACCTGCGGCCGTGTGCCTTCAAAGTAGATTTCTGTGTCACCTGCGGTGGGGCTCTCAGAGCGACAAGGCTTAAGTGGGGGCACCCGCCCACGTTCCAATACCGCCGAACTGCATTTTATATTTTTATTTTATGACCCTCAACATCTGTAGAATATTTTTAAACGTTTTAATTCATATTTTTTATCGCATGAATCCTCTAAAATGGAAATTGACAGCTGAAAAAGTAAAGAAGCGTGGTGACGTTGGGTTAGGAACAATTTCTTTTTAATAAAGCCGCGTCCGGGAAAAAAGAGTCGGAAAATGGGAAATTCCGGACCGGAAACGACCCGGCGAGGTAGAAAATTTACGATTCGGAGGCAGAGATTGTCCCACAACTATTCTTTGGCCAACGTCATTTTACTACTCTTACATAGGTTTACATTCTCTTTTATTCTTCTCGCTTTGTCTTCTCGTTCTTGCCCCCCTCCCGGTTATACGACACGGAAGAAGGGTCAATACAATGTTTTATGGCTATAATCAAAGTTTCCAGCACGGGAGGCTCGAATCCCACAAGTGCGCAATCCTAGACCCGACTTTGCAAATTGAAAGAAACTTTTGTCCGCCAAATTCCTACAAATACAAATACTTTATTTTTCCTTGTATATACATAGGATATTGTAGAATATGTAGACATTTCCCGAGGACTTAAATTACACTCAAGTCTTTCACACTCTCTGCATTTAGGCTGAACTTGACATTTTTTCAGAACTTGTTTTTTTGTAAGAGGAATCTGTAATCAATTTAGAGCTGTCATAATTTTCATATGTAACTAACACTTCTTCCAAAAATTATTTAACTAATGACCCTGGTATGCCGCGTCCACTATTACGACGTAATTAATGTCCTGTTTCCCGGCCCAGTATGTAAATCTTTAGTTTGTACATAATTGTGTTTGCCTTACGTTCTGTTTGCCGCACTTATGAGATAAGGCTGCAATTACCGAACCCCGCGTTATCTGTCCAGTGAAGTACAATCGCATGTTATCTCCTGTTCTGTTGTGTTCTGTGAGACGATTCTTGGATAGAAACGCTTAATTATCCAACGAGTGATTTTTAATTTTTAAAAAATATATTAAGATAATAATAATCTTATAGTTGCATATAACGAAATTTATCTGACAACAAATTTGTCATATTAACTAATATTAATTATCGATATTGTAAAATAATATTTTTAATTTCTTAATTAATCGTTGGAATCCCCATACCCGACTCAAAAGAATTGACTTAAACAGAAAATTTGGACTCTTAAGGCCATTACTAATACGGACATCAAAATTGATCTTAACTAACAAACTAACAATACACAAAGCAATACTCAAACCGACATGGACATACGGTATAGAGCTATGGGGTTCCACCAAGACATCCAACATCGCTGGCATCCAGAGATTTCAGTCACAAGTCCTTCGTACCATCTCCCTGGGTATGTTTCTAACCAGACAATCCACCATGACCTCAACATACCCACTGTCGACGAAGTCGCAAAATCCCGGTTCCCGAAGTTCCACTCCCGCCTTTCTCCTCATCCTAATCCACTCGTTCAGTCCCTTTCCTCTCTTACCAACGCCGCTGGCCTAGAGATCTTCTTAGCCCTTAGACTATAATTGTTCTTGTGTGAAAAGTGCCATCTTTGGGTGGTTCCTTTTATCACGAAAGACATGTGGAAAAAAGTCAGCACTTGTACTTATAACATAAATTATAAAAAAACTTAATTAATCGAACATAAAAATCAATTTCCATTAAATTTGTATACCTCTCCAGATGCGTGAGGTATACAGCGGGGATGTGTGTATATAGCTGTTACATAATTCGGATAATTGGCCCGTCTTCCGTCGGTTATCGTTCGGATTTAATTTCTGATTTCCGCTTATAGGAATCATATACGGGGGGCAGACTGATATCAGGTGTCAAGTCACGTGGGCTGTTTGGGGGGGGGACACATTTCTGTCCCGACATCGGGTATTGTCAGTGAAAGGCGCCACTGTTGGACACAGTGGAGTGAAACGGGGAATGAACGCAAGGCACGGCCCTACAAAAGGGCCCTTTTTACCGTAGGCGAGGAAACCCTTCTCCCCACATGTTCTTCTCAACAGTCGACCCCCCCACCCCGTCATACCCCGCCGTTTGCCATTGTCCAGAAACTTCTAATTTTACACAGCCGCCCCCCGAATAAAGCGCCCTTCTGTTCGGCGTATTTAATCTCTTGTTGAGGGGGGGGGGGAGCGAGGAAGGGGCATTGTGTTGTTATTATGTGTCGGGAATAACAAAAAAAATATAAACAGAGGCGCGGTCTGATTTCCCAAAATTGGGATACAGGAGGGGGAAATAATTTTCCGGGCGTCAGGGCTTGCTTGTTCAACGAATGCTTAAAGAACTTGACGAAAATTTGTACAACTCAGATCAGAAGAGGCGCCAGATTGAAAACAATTCTGATTTTAGTGGAACGTGTGTGGGAATTGCCCCAGCGCTGCGAACTTGCTTTCGGAAAAAATTAAAACGGTCACCAATATAAGTAAATATGACCAAAATAAATTTATATATACAACAAAATGTTTCACCAACGTGCGAGCACTCACGGCTGGTGGCGAATCACCTTAGGTGCACGTACCGAAAAAATTAAATATAAAATGAATACTCTGGATATTTACAATGATTTATCTATTAGAAAAAAGTCTATTGAGTCTGTAAATAGTTCATTTGTCAGCCACACTGTGTGCATCTCTTGCACTGGTCTAGAGGATGAAGAGCGAGCGGCTGATGAGACCAGTTTCTTTCACTATGTAGACGTATTCCGTAAAACTAACGTCTAACCGGCGGGATTCCAACCTTTTGAGGTGCTATCCTAGCCACCTCAAATTACAGGGATTTCGTCTAATTTTATTACTAAAACCCTGAGTTTCCGCATACATGTTTAGTTCCGTCTCAGCCTGGTTAAAATGCCCGCGGCCCAAACTGAGGAACAACAAACTTGCCGGCTTTGTAAGTCCCGCGGCGCCAGTTGAGCGAATTAAGTTGCGCTCCGGCCCCCCGCTGGGACTTTACGTCCGTGCGTACGTGACTCAACTATGACATGAACATAAACCTAAGACGTCCTCTCTACCTGACGGGATTACGACGCACCGAGAGATTAGCCCTACTTGTGACGAGCCCGTCAAAATTCACGTTTTGTCATATTCAGACTGGGCGTTATCTGAAAACTCGATTTCGTATTTTTCGACAAATCAATATCCAATATAAACGTTATATTGTATAAATCCATTAAAGGCCCTGTTCTTTTTCGGGGACCGAATTTTCTCGGAATTAGAAATTTCTCCGGATTAAGCGAGAGGAACTCGTTTAAAGTTCGATTGCTGTTCTGGCGGCCGAATGACGGTGGGCGCTCCCGTTTTATTTCCTGGAAGGAGGAGAAATATCTTTTTTGTGGGAAAGATTCGTTGCCCGATCGAAAATTGCATTTGTGTCCCCGGACCCCTAGAAAAGGGGACTCCTCGCCCTCGCATCTCGAAATGCCAAGACCAGGAGTCAAATCAGATCTCATTGAATTGGCGCCAACCGTGTGTGTTGGAGGCCCTGAAAGGAAAAAATAAGGTCTATTAGAATAAATTTAAAATAGCAATTCCGACGGTCGTACCGGGCTAGGAAGGCGGAGATTAAAACTAACACTTGGAATTAGTCATATGAACTCGTTTTAAATGGTATCTTCTCCACTCATTCACAGTTTAGAAGTTAATTATAACAGTTTAACGATTAGTATTGATGATTGAATATAAACCAGGATTTGAACCAAGGGCCGACTCTTCCGGCCGACCTAATCTCCCGGTACTTGGGGAACTAGCCCTCCCCCTCATCCCATTCAATCGCTCCATTTCCAGGATCCCGCTCTCATCGTCTATGCACATCCCGCCTGCGGTGCACAATGGACGGCGAACAGTTGTTCGGGAACAAACTACTAGCCGGCGTAGAGTTGGCCACTGTACGGCCGGATGCCCGCGCCTAATGAGAGCATAGGATTGCCGAAGTCAACGGCCGTTCGGATCGTACCCGTTTCATTTAAAACTCAGTCTGTACGGTTTCTACTGGATATTTGGCAAGAATCAACTCGCGGATTAATAATTCTCAGTCCTAATTATAAACAACGCCGGTTTAATTCGATCACGACCCCCCCCCCACTAATTACACACCAGTGCAGAGAGAGCAAAGGGCGCCTATGTGAAGGTCAGCTTTTTTTTTCGAAAGCGGTTTCTGGCTTTGTGGCACGCTGGCTGGACCAAATTCGGGTCGAATCTGGGCTATATTTAAAGGGTTGAGAGGGCTAAACTCCGATACGGGCAGATTGGTATTTAATTGCCCTTGGGCCGCCATTCTGCCGCCGCAACTGTTTCTTCTACCAACTACAAGGTTTATTGTGGTATGGTTTGAAAAAAAAACCCCGGTGCTGGACGAATTTTCAATTTGGACGCATTCCTGTCGGCCATTCGGGATTCCCTTGGTCCTAGTTTCCTAAAAACCCTAGTTTCTTTCGGACAACAAAAAGAGAATTATTTTGCAGACAGTCTCAAACGGCCCCCGTACAATTGGAAGTCCAATGCTGACCGTTTTATGACTTACAAAAGATATTTGCGTCGCTTATTAAACCTGGAATTGATAAACATGAATATGATAATACGTGTGTCACTGTCTCCTCTCGCTGGTTTGGTCTTTTGCTAGAGCGGTTTCGGCTGCTCGCCATCTTCAGTAGCGGTGTTAGTCACTTTGGCTGCTTTTTGGGCATCCTCACTGAACTGTCACTGTCACTTGTACTGTGGTGGCTGTTTGTTTGTCGTGTATATATATATGTGTCTTGTTATTGTTTTTTGGGAGGATGTTGTTTGACTTATTTGGGTTGGAAGGGATTTTGTTAATCGGTCAAATATATATTTGATCACACAACTGGGCCCAACTATTAGGTATTTCTGACATCCAAATATATGGCAGGAAACCTATCGGGCGTTGCGTATTTACGATCATAAAAGTTTTCCTGTTGATCCAAAATTGTTTATTTTTGGCAATCTAGTTAATCGGTGCAAGTTCATCCAACGAACTTTAGTTAAGTATTACTACTGTAATAATTGCACGTATGTCTCGACAATTTTTGCACTCAATTGTGTCATGCTGACAATGCTAGAAGAATTCCAGAAGAAGATTCTTCTAATCCAGCACTGGGATATCCAGCTGGGAATCCAGCAGTTTATCCCAGAAAATTAGTTCCCCCCGTTGGGAGGACATGCCAGATAGGACTTTCAATATATTCCTTTTTTTATTACATTTCTGAATCTAGGTTCAGAAATGTAATGGCAGGTATTGTCGCCAGAAGTGAGGATGAACTGAAAAACAAGCTCCGGTTGTGCCCGAACGTGTCTCAATCAGTTGAAATATTCGACTCGATCTAATCATAATTCTCTGTTCCTGGTGTAGATTAGCGACTGGAGGTTCCCGTACAAGCGGTCCTATCACCCCGTGTGCATGCACGGGGGCCGGGAGGCGAGGACGGTGACGCTGAACCACTGCGAGCAGGGCGTCGAGGAGGGTACCGAAAGGTACACCTACCTGCACGCCACCACCTGCAGGTGCCACGTCTGCCGCTCATCGGAGGCCAGCTGCCAGGGGGTCAGGTACAAACCCAACTTCTTCCGCTAGCCAACTACTCGATACCTACTACTATTGTACATATCCTCAGAACTGATATTACTTAAAGAAAATGATAACTCAGACGGCGGCCCACCACACCTAAAGGAATACTCAAAAACATTAAACGCTTATTGAACTTCTACATTGTTTGTTTCTGACGAGAGTTTATTTTGTATTGAACAAATCCCCCGATATTGCTATTCATCCTTTAAACATAAAGCAAATTGTACCCGGAGAAAAAGTTAAGAATCTTAAACATTTTTTTGCTAACATAAGACAACAAGAAATATCCGTATTCTGAAAGCATTACACTATCATGTTCTTCGAAAATTCCGGACAAATTAATTTTTCCAGTTGTCGCAAGTGGAAGTTATTAAACAGACAGAATTTATCTTAAAGTTTGATCGAAAGCTGAAAATGTCCCCGAGTGTCAAACAAATTTTAAATTATATAGTATTTATTTTATTTTATATTATATCGAATAAAATAATTGTTTAATATATTTGTTATCCAACCGATGATCCCACACTATAAAAAATATTCGCACAATGTCGACGTGAGAAGGTCGAATTTTTTCTTCCATTTACGGCAACAGGAGTTCGTTTAAAAATGTAAAATGTAAAAACGGCGATGTCGCATTCGCGTTTCAAACTCGAACAATAAAACGAACTCCCGCCCCATCAGGATATTAGCCTCAATTAAACATTCGAAACAACAAAACACTTCTTGCAATTTTTAACATTCCGTTTATTTTTTCTTTCTAAAATTCCCAAATTCAAAGCCCCCTTCTGAATAACGTCAGACAGAACTTTATTACTGATATTACTAATTATTTAATTTCTTGTTGAACAGACTCCGTTGTTATATTCTACAACAAAACGTTTTTTAAGAAACAGTTCGCAGATTTATGCTTCAGGGCGTTTTATCACGAAGGTGAATTTTACTATCTTTACATTGCTTTCGAATGAAGCAATTTGTATTTTTAATTTTGTCTGTATCCGATGTAAAAACTAATTTCATATATATATATACAGTCTTCCCTAGTCGCGTAGAATCAGCCGACGTTAGAAATAGATAACAGGTAAATTTCTGTTTCATTGGAACATCGCCTCAGTAGTATTATAGAGATAACCCCGATTCGTAAAAAGGTATTGAAGCTTTCTGTTTTGTAAAAAATTCCAAAATCGCGAAAATATTACTAATGAATTAAAATAGCACTCAACGATTTATTTTTGGCGAAAAATCCACTAAAATCTCACAGAATATCTGAACTATTTTCTCGCCACATTCCCGAACATCTATATACGTGCTAGCGAAACCGGACTTCCGATAAAGGCCGGAAGATATTGTCGACAGCTGTTTCCCCTCAGGTCAGAGATATTTTTCTCTCTCGGACTTCGCCTTAAGCTCAAAGAGAGGGGCTTTCTTTTTCCCGAGGAATAGTTCCAGCGTAAATATCGTACTTACCGGCTGAGCTTATATATTATAAGACGGCATTGAAGAAGCGCGAAAAGGGGGACAGACAAAAAAAAACCCTGAAACAATTCGTTATTTTCCCCATTCATAATTTTTTTTGCTGTCGTC
The DNA here is from genome assembly GCA_019843655.1 of Lethocerus indicus. NCBI lineage: Eukaryota > Metazoa > Arthropoda > Insecta > Hemiptera > Belostomatidae > Lethocerus > Lethocerus indicus. Next base: position 2,873,232 of record JACDQD010000006.1, read on the forward strand.
CGATTTCAATACCGAGAAATATGAACAAAACGGAATATCAAGAGAGTTGCTGAGGGGGACTGAAAGTGGATTACGAGGGGGAGAAGGTCCACCATTTAGCCGCCGTTCCCCGGGGGAGACGCGAAAATTGTATTTCTACAGGAATTTCTGAATTAAGAATATCAAGTGCCGGGAAAACAACATTATCCCTAATACTGGCCAATAATAAACTTTTCTCTAAAGTGACAAATTTCTTATTTCTGGACAATTAAGTTACTTCAGTATTTAAGTTTTTAGGATGGTTGCATTCGTTTCTTTTAGTATATGTCGCACTGTTAATTTTTACCCGCATTATTGGCAGTATTATGTCCGGCTTCCTTTTAGTAGACGTAGTGTGTCCAATTGCTGAACTACTATATTTTCTGTCGTTAGATTTAATTAACACTCGGTGAATTCACTCCGTTAACACGATTTATATCCAACGTACGATTCTGGACTGTACCCGCGGACAGAATTCCCGTCGAGTAAAACTGGAATTTGAATTGCCGTTTTTAATTTCAGTTATTATAAATTATGACTAATGCGGAAATAAAAGGGTTTTCCTTGTTGCCGGAATTAGTCTGTTAGCGGTTTAATATTGTAGAATAACGATAATCCCGAGCACCTTCAGATAAACCGGAATAACCCCCTCTCTTTGGATTAGTTATTATTCCTCTTACGCCCCACGTTTATTCACAAAGTCTCCTTATCTTCGCCTACATTATGGCTGTATGGTGTGAAAGACTAACTTGTTCAATATATTATCCGCCATAATTAAATAGTACAAGTACTTAATACTATATTTAGCCTCTTGTGTTCTATTTACCGGCTCCCTCCGCCATTCTTAAGACATGATTTTCCACTTTACCCTTATGTTGACCTTTGTTTTCCGGAGAGGGGGGGGGGTGAAAATTACATACTTAAACGCCCGTTTGGAAGCGTTGGGAATCGCTGCGGGGTTAGTTAGTGGGACTTATTGTCGAGGGGCGGAAGGCCGGGGCCCCAAAGGGTCAATCGCGCTACGGTAATTAACCGGCGCCAATCTGTCGCTAATATGTGTCGCATTTAACGCCCTACCACTTTCCCGCGCCCTGCTCTATGCAGAGTAGGGCTCGGGCAAATTGCCGATGAGCGCCCGCGCCCTACGCTCATTATAGGGCCGACCTACAACCGAAAGGGGAAGGCAAAAAATCTTAAATGTTTAGGCCGGTTCAAGATTAAGAAAGAGTACTGTCCATTGTTCACTAGCGGATTAATAACATTCAATTTCGAGTAGGACCTTTTTAAAAACTTTTAAAGTACCTTTAGTAACTTATAACTCACACTACATCAACAACTTATATTGCTTCCCGAGTGTTAGAGGCCGATTATTGGGGGAGCACAAAAAAAAGCATAAGGTTTCAACTAAATCAAAAAATATACACGGAAATACAATAAGCCAGCTATAATTTTTTTCTCTCTTCTCTCTTTTATTGTTACAACTGTAAAATGATACAATAAGCAACATTGACACAAGCACTAACTACAATAGACAGCAATTGGAGCAGAAACGCACTGGTTTCCTTCCCTTTTTTTTATTACTTTTTTAATTTTTTAAAAGTCTGTATGGAACGTTTGGGATGTCGGGTGATAGTAGGATTTGGACTAGTGGATTAGGGCGATCGGCCATAATTTATATATCTTTTATTATAAATATGTTTTTACCGTTCAACAGTATTTCGATCGTTCCCAAATCTCATACCAATTAACTGTTAATATTTTATTTATCATTTTCAGTACACTATCATTAAAATATCACGGAATATGTTTCTACAATCATCATCACCATGTCCCCCAGTGACTGAAGCATGACTGAAAACCATTATTATTTTATGCACGTCTAGAGCATGTTGTGGTATATATTGTGTGTAGAGAGATGTATTTCATTTGTTCAATTTAATTTGAATGTTAAATACGCAATTTCTAGATTCCCTTCTTGTTGAAGTCGGGATGGTGGTCATCGCCCGCGGCGCACGTACCTTCTTGGAGCCTTTTTTCTGATTGCTTTTCTCTGAATGCACGTCTAATATACGCATGTGGTTAGTTGAAAATGGAATGTTTTCAGGACGACACAGGAGAAGGGTCTGGAGGAGGCCGAGCCTTGGGGCAGCCTGCTCTATCTCGGCGACGAATCTTGAAGCCAGCAGCATGTGCCGGTCTGGATCCTGGCAGCATGCGCCGCAATTATCGCCCTCGCATGCCTTTGTCCCCTCTTCCCGCTTTCTCCGAGCTCTGCCACTAAGCATGCTAACCGGCGACAGTTGAGACCGAATTAAATAAACATTTTGTAGCCTCCGCACACACGGAGTAATTTTGTTTGTCTGTTCCTCCCTCCGCACTCCAATTCCTGCATGCGTTCGTTTTTTTCGCATGTCTCGTTTGACGCGTAACCGCCAATTGGATTAAGAAGCGGCAGTCACGCAAGCTTTCATCCCGGTAATGTCTCTTTTTTTTTTTTTTATTTCGTATACGAACGGAGGCCGTTTTCCGTTCGATTATGCATGCGCTCTATCACACATTCACTGTTGGTTATAATTATATTTTCCAAGACCGTAACTTAGCCGGTTTCGGCTTTCCGCCGCGCTCAGTAGACCGGAACGTTGAGAAGATTTAGTTCCGTTAATATATTCGAAGAAGCCAACAGTCGAGGAATCGAAAAAACTGCAACTAACCGCTCTGCTTATCTTTATTATTTTAATAATGTAAGTCATCATTCGCACTTTTTCCAATATTACAAACCCTACAGGGAAAATACTTACCTAAGTTCGACATACGTGGATTCTGACTTTTTAAAAAATCCCAACGTATTTAAGTGCAGCGTTCTCAATAAAACTGATGATTTACAGCCTTCCTGTGGAAGCTCTAATAATGAAATTTTTTGTTCTCTCTTTTATTGTTACAACTGTAAAATTATACAAGTAACATTGATATAGGCACTAGCTACAATAGACAACAATTAGAGGAGAAACCCACTGGTTCCCCCCTTTTTTTATTACTTTTTTTTAATATATTTTTTTATTTTATTTATTTATTTTTTGTTTAACATGAAATATAAAACTTGTACAAAGTTCAAGTGCTGTGTTTCTCGTTTTTATGTATGTAACACTGCATGTAACACTATCAAGTTTGTCTGCGTGGATCTCGAAGCCATTCAAATCAACTTCGCGTTGTCTTTTTTTTACATTTTTCAACATTTTCAAAAATCGGCCACGTAGAGGTATACGTTACCGCCAATCATATTCCCGGAAGAAATCCATGCCATCGGAGGAAACCATTCAGGTTTACCGTTGGGTAACCAATAATTTAGTTTTCACTTTCATAGCGCCCACTGCGTTATTTCATCCTCCTTTTTCCAAAAAAAGCTCTATTTAAAGGACAAAAAATTGTTTTTCCGCCCGCAATAGTGTTTCATAATGACCGTAATTGTCAGGACATTTTACGATGGCGGTCAACTGAAGGTTCGGAATATCCCACTGATTTACTGAGGACGGCGAAACGCCGAAACGCCCCGATCCTGCACAGGATTTGCGTACGGCGAATACAGCCGCCCTGTCTGTACAGAAAAAACCGATCAGATATATTTTAAAATTGTTCATCGAAATTCGATGAAAAAATTCGAACGCTTATAAACCAGGATATACACATATCATTCGATGTAACATAATCGGAATTCGACGCCTAACTGGTGGAATAAAGTTTTCCCTATTCCTTTTATAACGTTTTTTTTAACTTATTCGATTTATTGACTTATTGACACACAATGGAACGTCTAAAATGAGTTCCAGATTTTCAATTAGGAATTATAATTTGTGTCAGAATAATTTTCAATATTTATCAAAAATGGGTGAACATTCGAATTTTTACCATATACTATATGGGACCTTTGTGAAACTGAAATATTAAAATTTTTATTTATTCTTGTATTCGTTTTTAACCGGTGCCAGTGAAATTTACCTGCAGTTCGAGGCCTGAAGAGTATAATCTGAATTATTTTACTTCAAAATGTCTCTAATTTTCCAATAAAAACTGTTTCGTTTTTATTTTAATTCAGATTCATATTTATAGCCCGAAACCGTTTTTCGAACCGTCTTACTTTCAATATATTATTTCAAATTATATTTGAGACTTCGGGCGAAAAAGATGATTGAATCTACGCTATAGATTGAGGCCGAATCCAGCCGAATTGGCAGATATATTGGCAGAGACGGCGAACAAATAATAATAAGATATCTTCGCCTGCCATGTTTACCGACATGATGCCGACATGTTTACCCTGCCAATCAACATGTGAGCACCGCCGGCCAAACATTTTCACGGCCGTTTAATCGGCTGAATGTTGTTTTCTCGGTGCCCAATCCTGACTCCATATACACTTTTCAAAGTCCCCCCCCCCACTTAAACATTGGGCATGTTTGGGGCGAGGTTCGTTCGATCTTAAACATATTCGACATTGTTTAATTTTTCGTCAGATTCTCATTGTTTCTCTGGTTTATAAGACAACAACGAAACAATCAGTTACCAATTATATCCTATAAGTTGTTATTGATATTTTAAACAAAAGCTCACATTCTATTTCTCTCTCGGAATTAAAAAAACTAAAACTTATCCAACTGTATATCAATGAAATGGTATAATTTTAAAAAACAATATATATATATATATAAATACTATGAGATGATATAAAAGATAATGTATATTTATTATAAATAAAAGAGATACTTATTGAGAATTGTTTCTGTTCTTCTATTCTTTCGACCCCTTCTTTGAAACCTATCTCAACTTACGGCATTAATTCGAAAATTCGGATTCTCCGAGCGGGTCTGAAAAGGGGAAGGACAAAATCGTGAAATAAAATATGATGAAAATAAAAAAAAAACTCGTTTACGAACAAAGCTATGTATATATATACATATTGTATATATTATATATATTTCTTCATCTTGGGCACAGTTTTGCCGTCAGTTTCTGCCCGTGAATCTTCTTTATGGATATTATTCCTCGTTTCTGAGCAACGAAGAAATATCCCCTCTGCGGCCACGAGGTATATGTATACAATATATATAACCGTCAGATATCGTTATGGGGAATATCTAGGTTAGTTTAGGTACAGAAAAGTATAGAAAAACTAATGAAATATTCGAATTAAAAAATGATTTGCGCTAATTAGAAATTAAATTGTTCATCGTAGGGTTGACCTAGGGTTGACAACATTTGCCAAAGAGCACTAAGCACAAAAAATAAATGCATATCTCAGGACAATTCAATATTATTATATATTATCGTTATTCGTAGTAACGCATTTACCGGTTACATAAATCAGCTGGACCTAAAGTAACGGGAAAGCATTTTTTAATTTAAAAAAATGGCAAAAATGTATTCCAAATGGCAAAATGTGACTTTACTCACTGATTACTGAATTACCAGCGTAACGATCCACCGTGGGAGTGATAGATTCCGAAATATTAACTCCCTTTCGATTTCCTCGATGAGAACTGGTCGAGTTTTAATAAAAAAAAGACATGTTTTAATAAAGTGTTTATAAGGCGGACGACGTAAATACGAGAAATGCAATATGCCGGCAGTTTTAATAAGGAGGATATTTGCTTGCGACGAAACGGCCGCTGAAAAGTCGACTATATCACGGCTTTGCTTTATAAAATAAGCGCTAAATTAAAATCAAGTCGATGTTCAGACATTCCAACTTTATTATTACGTTACAGCATTGTCATAACATAAAGTCCTTTTTGAAACGGAGCAGACGAAACCGCACTGTCAAGAAACTTCAGGAGGACAGGTATGTCATTTTTATTATTACTAATATTTAAAACTGTAGAAATTTATAATCCACTCGTCGGTGTGGCCATTCGCTAGACCGGTTTCTGCCGCTCTTCAGTAGATTTTATGTCACTATCGTGAATCAACCGAAATCGGTCATGTTTTTGTATATTGCAACTGATATCCTGCGTACGTCTAGAAGTAATAAAGTGTTCTGTAAACTGATATAGCCCAGAAGTTTTGAATCCTGGCGAAATACTTAATTTTTCCTTCAATTACAAATTTCCATGTTCCATTCTTCCGCGTGTGAATTATAAAACCAAAAATCCAAGAGTGGCCAACGCTTTTTATGGGATTTTTCCTTTTTTTCTTTTTTTTTTCATCGTCGCTTCTTTTAATTGCATTTCTAATTTTCCTTCCATTTCGGCGTTTTTGCGCTTTCCCACGAGAGATGAAACAAAAATTTATCGCTTATAATTAGCACGTCCAATTACTGAAGTTGTTTTTCTCCGGTCCCGCGGCCGTAAATAAGGGCTGGTCTTATTATAATACACTGCGGGGAAGTCCGGCTGTACGTTAGTACTGCGTTTGTACGCCTGAAACCGTAATTAAGGACAGCATTAAAATCAGGTCTAAAGGATTGGGCGCCGCTCGTCTTATTATAACACTCTCGGGACGTTTTCTTCCCGAGAATCCCAGAACTGTAATGTAATAATAATTCCAATTAAACTATTAACAGTTTATTCGCTGGAAACGCTTCTCCAGATATTGTATTCTAAGTGGTTAGACACGAGTGGAATGGGACCGTGAAATGTTCAAATGTGTTTTGGTCTTCTGTAGATCGCGTTCCACGATTTGTCGGCATCTCGCGCTTACGTGGAATCTCATCATTGCACCGGTAATATAGCTTCCAGTAGGCTGATTGTTAATCAAATTGGAAATCGGAGCTCCGGAGCTCATTAGGTCTGATCATGTTTGGGTCGCATGGCATTTATGTGTACTGATTGACTTAAAGATTTTTCATGACGAAAGGTAAGTTTTCTAATTAATATTATAAATACATTCGTATTCGACAGTCCTCGGCCCGAAAAGCTTCTTTAATCTATTTATTAAAATTCAGAAAAAACGTTTCTATTACATTGTGTTATCCTGAAGCCCAGTTAGGACGATGGCGAAAAGCCAACAGCGGCCTAGTGTGGCGAAATAACCGGGTGGAAAATAGGGAGAGTGCAATCACCACGCTCAGGAGATGTCTCGACCGCATAAGGAATATATTATTGACGGAATGTGCTACTGAGGACGGCGAGAAGCCCCGAAACCGCCTAGAGGCCGAGAATCGCGATTATCGCCTATACGGCGCCTAATGCTAAACGGAGAACGGGACCGTCGCGCGGGCGTAGTATTCAAGGCGCCGTTATTAATATAAATCGTTGTTAAGTCATCCGGCCGTTGGCCATGTTTTTATTCATCGAATTTCTGTATAGACTGGATGTTTTTTGGGCATCCTCACTGCACTGTCACTTTCACATGTACTGTCAGTACAGGATGCCCAAAAAACATCCAAAGTGCTAACAGTGACTAACACCGCTACTGAAGATGGCGAGCAGCCGAAACCGGTCTAGCGAAAGACCAAACCAGCGCTGAGGAGACAGAAACATCACGAACCTACAGTATTCCAACCCCTCGCAGACCACAAAACAGGTATATTTTGCTGAAACCCCAGGCTACAGCTATAGGCCAATCCACCGGAACGTAAGACGGCAGTCTATATTCAACCGCGACGTCATCAATAGACTACTTTGATGTGATACCTAATATAGATATATGCACATATACGGCAGTATGTAGACATACACGGAGAGTACTTTGGCCCAATCTCGCCGGACAGGCTCCGAGCAATTGACCCCGGCACTCGCTAATTATATTCGCATAAGGGGCCTAGCGGCGCTATTGGCCGCGATATTATGCGCCGAGTGATATCTCACCCGTGGTCCGAGCCGGCGTTGGCGGTCGAGAGCTGGACAAACACCCCGGGCACCTTCTATTATGCGTACCGACCGCGAACGCTCTGTTGTCCACTCTGTGTTACAACTCGCAGTAACGGAACACAAATGACGAATGCTGTAGGTTCAATTCAATTTCGCTACACAAGTGACAATTCGATCCAAGACCAATTCTGTCCATTTAAAAATTTACAAGTGTCGTTAATTATCCTGAGTGCTCTGGCAGTCTCTCTTTTAAATATCGCAATTGCCCAATACCAGAAAATAGCTGCCAGCTATTCAGTAGATATTTTAGATGCTGATTTGCGTATACATCTTTTGCGACTCGTTTTAGGCATGTTAGATGCTACATATCTGCTCGAAAGATTTTGCTTATAACCGATAGACAGAGATAAATTATACTTAGACAGAGAGAGAGGGAGACAGAGATTTGGAGAATATGACGTAAAGTAAGCAATGAAGCGCGCACACCTACAGAACGACATTCGGCAACGATCAAAGGTGAGAAATATTAACTTCAATTGGCTGGTTCGGAATCGTTCGCCCGTACAAAATCGGCGTGGGAGTACCAAGCGCCAATCCCACACTCAGATAAACTCATATATAATTATGCCGTAATCAAACCTGCCGATAAACGTCCTTGTTTAAATATGTAATATCATTATGTTACATATTAAACGGGGACGGGGTGTACGCAATATATACATTGTATATTGGCTCGCGGGAGTTTCTCGTTTATACATGCTTGAACAGATACCTGAGGCGGCTAAATTGCAAACTTGTTTCGTAAGCACTCGTAAAGCCGGTCGTCTAACAAATTTTAACCTTTTCGAAACGAACGTTCCAGAGGATACGATTTTCGCGCCGAATGAATGCAAAATTATCTGACGTGACGGCTTTCAAAGTTTCAAACCTTTTTCCAAAGTTATTTTCAGTCGTCACCCGGTTCAAAAAAAAACCGGGAGCCGAACGTTTTCATTTTCCGAAATATCATATAAGAATGAAATTCATAGAAATTCTTGCGTCCAGAAACTTCGCTCAGGTCGGTCCACTATCGGCTGGGAAATTGAGGCAAAAGAAGAAGTGAGAAACTGTAAACTGATTTCTATTGGAATTCTGGTGGGTGATGCTACAGGAAATGGGCTCGTCAACTCGGTCGTAAGTCGAATGCTTCTCCGTTGGCTAAATTCCGATATAGTGCTGTACCGTACATGATTATATGGTGAGATAAGAGCAGGGGGGGGGCCGGCCTTGTGTAACAGGATACCACAATTTGGCATCGACCAGCAGTCTGCTCGATCGGTCGGAGCAATTAGTTAATACCAAGCGATCTGTGTTCCAGGAGGGAGGCTCGTTTGGATACAACTAAATATCTACCGAGACCAGGAGTTCAGGGAGTCTGTTTTTCCATTGATGAACCAATAATTCGTGATTAGTTCTCGGACTACAATAAGTACCAATTGATGATAATTGCCGCATAATTAATTAGTATTGGCAAATTTCTAAATATCGTAGAGTCGGTAGCACTATGCATCATTTTTTAGGCACCCCAATCGCTAATACGAGGCTCCATCAACTAACAAAAGAACAAAACTGTCTTCGTAGAGTTAAGTTGAAAACTCCGGTTAAATTTTAGAATATTTCATAGTGAATATTGATATTTTAATAGACTTGTAACATAAACAGGGTAATTGATTGCGTGGGTGATATCTAGTAGTCACGTTGAGGTATCGTTTCAGCCAAAAAGTGTACACTCGAAATGTGTATTTGCGTGTAATGTTATATACCATTCGATTATTGTAATCGTTTTATGTATAGCGATTTACCGACCGAGGATAAGAGAAACGGAAAAAAAAAAAAAAAAAAAAAAAAACGGAACTCGCGGCCGAAAGAGGACTGATTAATTCGACGAAAACTCCGACGAACTTTATTAACTTTAAATATTAACGAAGCCGTCTGGAAACGGCGATATTGGTCGACCGGAGAGCCAATAATGAATAATTGGAAATTTTATTCATTCGTACCAATTATCGACGTCCAATTTTCCGACGTCGGGGGTAATATCTCTCGTTGGCTGGAGTTATAATGAATTGAAACCGGCCGCTCTCGGCCTAATTATTTCACAGGCATACGGACCGGACCGTAAGATTTGGGAGAAAATGGTTTTTAAACAGTCTAACGTTTCTTATTTATCTGTATTCGAACGAAATTGCAGGGATGAATTGAGCCGTACGCCTGAAAATATTGAGCAATTTTTAGGACGTTACCTACATTTAACTATTAGGGGTACCCAAAAGTGATCATTTTGACTTTGGAATTTTATTTTGCTAAAAAAGAAACTTATTAATCTACTATATATTCACCGATATTATCAACAACTCACTGTCATTTTTCGACAAATTTTCGATACCCCTCTTGAAGAACTCTTCAAGACCGAAATACATCTTATCAAATTGTCGATTACTTTTGGGTACACCTGATATTTATTTATATTTCAACTATTTACCGGTTTTTCTGTTCGGTCCCGTACCATACTCCTGTAGTGGGAGGCGTCACGACGACGCGTCACAACAGAAACAAAGTAATGATAATGTTAACGAGTAGAGAGAACCTCGAGTCGAGTAGACCTCGAGTGGAGGACGCCCTTGGAGTGGCCCGCCTCGAAGGTCCCGTCCCCCCCGACCTCTTGAGCACTCCCGTCCACCGTCGCTCACTAACCGGCCCGTTTCACGCTTTTACGCTCAGAGTGCTCAGGAGACGAAAAGGTCATACCGGGAATTATATACCGTCCTTTGACCGACTAAGGACGGAGCGAGTCGTCTGTCTAGGCCGAGTGAACGTATCGGATAAAAACATAACTGGGGGAATACTGTAGATTTTTTTTGTGTTTCTGTCTCCTCTCGCTGGTTTCGTCTTTTGCTAGACCGGTTTCGGCCGCTCGCCATCTCCTGTAGCGGTGTTAGTCACTATCACTTGTACTGTGGTGGTTGTCTGTTTGTAGTGTGTACCTGTCTTGCTATTGTGTTTTTTGAGGGGATGTTTGTCTTATTTGAGTTGAAGGGGTGGGATTTTGTTAATCGGTTTAAGTATACGTCAGATTGTCGGTCAAAAAGGGGAAATTTAATCTTTTCCTCCTTTCATGATTTAATCCATTGAGATGTTTCTTTCTGCTTACAATATCGTCTATGAACGATCTTTCACAATAATCACAATAATACCTCTTTCCCATTATATTAACGGAATGGAACAGGAGAGCGAGCTAACCAGAGGTACAATTCTATAACCTGCCTGTTAAGTGAAACCTTTCATTCAACTTAAGCACATCTAATGGCTGAACTTAGTCACGTACCAACATGACTAAAATTGACTTTATGGGATTAAAAAAATCCCACCCCCCTCAACTCAAACAAGACAAACAAAATCCCCCAAAAACACAATAACAAGACACGCATATATACAGTGAGGATGCGAAAATGTTTGAACGAACAAGTGTAATTCACTTTGGTATCACTTTTGACCGAGGACATATTCGTTGTCTTTAGGCATTCAGCTATATTCTATTATATTTTATTTTGATAGCTGAATATATTCAGTTCAATTCGTTATCTTATTCGTTTATATTGTATTATATTGATATTCGAGAATATATTAATGTTCGATGTTTTAAACCAAAAATGTTAGGTCCAAACCCTACTATCTCACGACATCCCCGACGTTCCTTGTAGACGCTTGAAAAGTGTACATTGTTAATGCGAGAAAAATAAATACATACAATTTTAGTTAAAGGGTAATTCGATTATTGCCTACTCGGTGGTAGTGCTACTCGAACATCATTTGTCGCTAATTGTATTTTAGAGTTGTGAGAATAAAACAGTCAATAAAAAACGGAATTTTTCAACGGAACGTCCGTAAAACGTAAAACAAAATTTGCGGGGTTTTACAAAAGTGCAAAGAATAGTGTTTAAGTGTCCGTCATTAAGATATATGGTAATCGTTTAAAGCGAAGCCAGACAGTAGGATTATTTTTAACGGGTTTAAAACCCCGAATTCAATTGTTGACGAATGGACAATTGTTGGACGGCTCGCAGCCCACTTTGAAAAACCCGACCGAGATCCAATTAGCAATAAATCAAAATAAATCAATAACGGACGGGAAAATGGAAAATAAAAGAAAATGTAAACGACACTCGGATATTGCTACGAGGCCGACGTTGGTAAGTTTTATTTATCGGAAAATTCAATTTGACACGAATCTGAGAGAGAGAGAGAGAGAGAGAGAGAGAGAGAGAGAGAGAGAGAGAGAGAGAGACGAAAAACTTAATACACAAATTTAAAGAGTTTCCAACATCCGTCCACCCAGCAGAAAGTAAAACCAGAAAATAAATTAGATAAAATTAACATATAAAAAAATAAAAACGCCGTAAATATCTGAACATGATATATTAGATGTCTTAACGAGAAATATAACACGGAATTTATGAGCCCTTTTGTTTAATCAGTAAAATTTGGGTCGGCACATTAACCCGACATGTACTCATATAGAAATGTATGTTAGTAAATTCTCCACCTATATGTGACACGTGAGGATATTTATATTGTTTTTGATAATTTCATATTTTTATTAATTAATGAGATTAGGAATATTAATATATTAGGGGTACCCGAAAGTAATCAACGTTTTGACTTTGTAATTCATTTTATTTTGCTAAAAAAGAAACTTTAGTTATTAATCTACTATATATTCACCGATATTATCGACAACTCTCTGCCACTTTTCCAGCAAATTTTCGATTCCCCTCTTGAAGAACTCCTCAAGACCAAAATACATCTTATCAAATTGTCGATTACTTTTGGGTACAGCTAATATTACCCGATACATGTAAAAGCTCACTGTATACTATAAGGTTTGGTTAAATAAAGTTTGCACTGATTACATTATATTTTAGAGTGACTCGAAATCTCTAAACCGGTTGAACGTTACGGACGATCAATGAAAACTGAATAAAAAAGATTATATCGGGAATTCTGGAAATTTCTCGCGCTAAAAGCGATTTCCACGGGCGAATCGGGAAAAGTTAATAGCATGAAGTTGAAATGAATAACGATGAACAGCACTGTTCTTCTTCCAATCAATGTGTCCGGGGATCGTTGCCGGAGAGATGTCGATAGACGTCTAAAAAACGCGGAAACCAATCGAAACTTTCCGGCCGAACTATGCCCGCGTCGGAAACTAGACAGCGGCCGATATAACTCCCTTGCGGAAAAACAGATTCAACAGTAATTTTTTGCCTATTAAAACTGGGATTACGCTGACTTTCCAACGCTGCGAATCCGCGCCGTGAAGCTCCAGGTAAATCGAGTACGACTCCATCGACTTTCCGTCACCGCTCTTAAGTGTAAGCCGAGGAAGTTGACAGCAGAAAACCTGCTGTTCAGCATGTGTGCAGCATGAGAACAGAAGAGGACACCATCTTGGCGGTTCGTCTTGTGGTAGTTTAAATATTCCGGACCAAAAGAACCGGTACTATCGAGATGGTTGCTATAGTACAACTATATCCATATATATATATATATATATATATATATATATATATATATATGGATTTGGGATAACTTAAGTGATAAGGCTCCAATATTATACTTGAATTTGAACCATCACTATTCGGGTGACCGTTCCGATTTGACCAAATAATACATTATTTATATTTATCATTTATTTATTTCTGACATAACGGCCAATTTTATTATTATAATTATCCGTTCTTATCGTCCCAAAAGATACCTGGGGCCCGTAACAGCGAACAGCGCCCCCAATAACAGTGATTTCTCTAAGGATGAAATACGGCGTCTCAGATACTACGCCCGCACAGCCGCCCCGTCGTACAAATTTAGCGTCAAGCGCCGCGTAAGAAATAATTATCGCTCATCCCTTAATGCGGCCATCATTCGCTTAATCATTCGGAAACAGGAACAGTTTCGGCTTCTCGCCACCGTCAGTACCATCCTCTGAGTACGTGATTTACTTATGAATGAATGACGGCTGCATGTGAAGCATCCTGTCAGCATTATCATTGCGCTGTTACTACCTCCATTTCCATTCAGTTTACTTTTAGTCATCATCAGTTGTAAGTAATATGATGATGTATTTATGCAGTGTACTATTTCCAACCTGTTTCTTCTGAATCTGATCCTCCAATTGAAAATTTCTCCTAATTTAATTGTTGTTTTCAATTCAATTTAATGTAACGGGGTATCTTTCTTTACTTTTCTCTCTAGGCGTTCAAACCCCGATGAATATTCATACGTTGCAGAATATATTGCTGGGGGTTATATAGACGAGTTATTGCCTTCAAACAGGGGCATAATCTACATCAAAGGGCTCTACATCAATCGAATCCAAAGACCATTCCCTCCAACAACGCCTTAACTTGAGCCAACCCCACCAATATTATAATTTTACGTGTAAACAGCCACTATGGGACGAACCTTACGTTAAATTTTCCGAATTTCGCGATATCATCATTCTGTCGATCTTCCTTCCCAATTTATGTATATACAACAATGTAAATGTATACATTTATATCGGACAACGGTGGGAAAAGAACGGCTCGCAAGCTTCGTACAGCTCCCAAAGCTACTCTTTGCCGCTTATGAGATAATATCGGGTTTCATTACCATATGTATATATTTATATACATAAAATAGTGCGTTTTTTTGTATAGATTGCGTTTCCTCCGTACGAAATAAGCCGAACATATTTCATTGGGTGCGCACTGGGTAGAAATAAAGTTGAATTTTGACAATATACTAATTTCGGCTGTTCCCTTCTTAGTTAGATTACGTTTTTTGATTACAGCTTTTTAAATGAAGTAAGACTTCTTAATGACTTATTTCAGTGAAATAATCCGGAATAATCTTTCTGCATCCGGCTGGTACAGATTTTAGCAACATATTTAAATATTTAATTAAATGGATCTAGAATTAGTGCATTTCTGTGACTGGCGCGTGAAGTGGCGTATTCTGGCGGAATTGTCGGGGACTTCTCAGATCAGTTTCCCGCTTCTGCCGTTCAATATTCAAAATGAACGGCGTAAATTACTATTGAAGACAACAAATTTATTTTCAAAATTCCCAAACTCTAACCCGTTTTTATTTCATTGTAGTATTGTTTAAAGGTAACTGAACCAATACATAGAATAATAGAATTTAATGATTTATATTCATGGACTAAAAGAAGAAATTAAGACCATTCGTGTTGTATAATTGATACTGTCATATCAAGTGTAAAAAAATTGAAATTACGGCTTGGCAGTTGACAATCTTCAGTAGTCATCATGCAGTAAAAGTTTAAAACACTGTAATTACTAACAAATTATCGTTTATTAATTACCGTTTTTAACTGTGTAATTTATTACTAAATTCCGGTGCAATTACCATCGCATTTTTATCAAAGTGCTGACTTGCAAAAATTTCTATTCCATACCTCCAATGAAGGGAGTTCGTATACGCATTTATATTCCGACTACAGTTCTCGAGTAAAGTATTCTTCAGTCAACGGACTTTTAAAGCTGGCCATGTTTCAGATTATATCCAGCCGCATAGTATTTTTAAGAAGAGTAGGAATTGATTTGCTTAATTTTTATGGTAAATCAAAACGCCCATTTTATACATTGCCGGGTCCATTTTTCTTCCAGAGCATTAAATTTATTGCCAATGAAAATAATTGAGGTCCGGTAAAATATTCGCCCCCGCATAAGGACAAATTAGCATTCTGGTACAAATGCCCATTTATCTTTCGGACCGAACATTGGGGGTCTTTGTTCCGTTAGTTTGTCTTATGTTATCGTTTATAAATAAAGTTAAAAACAGTGTTATTAGGTGACGGGATCAATTGAAATTGTGTTAGAACAGTTGTTCTAATTAAGCACTGCATAAGACCAATCGAATAGGCCCCTCTGAGCAATATATCAGTGCTGCGAGGGAATAATTTTGAATTTTGGCGCCAACGGCGATACTCTGTATTGATTGTGTGTGGCCGGCGCGCGGTCACGTGATACACGGCCACCGAGAGTTGGGGACTCTCTGTTTTAGACTCTACGTGTGTGTCCGTGTTAGTGGGTTCAGTCAGTATCAGTATACTAAAATGGCCGCCGCAAGTCTAATTTAGTTCGGCCGAGGCCCCCCTCCTCCACTCGCACGCTCCACCTTCGCTACAACTCTAGTGCACTAGATACGCTCCTAGTTCCCCCCGCAGCGCCAGCTCAACTACGCGTCTAAATCCGGACTTTCGGGTAAGTTTCAGCCGGTTTCCAAGAGTTCAGAGTGGCCCCTTTCGGTACGTCCCCAACTCGAGTTTCAACCGAATTCGTCCGCACGAAATTCGGCCCTACCGAATCTTGACCATTTTCTATACGAACCAAATTTGGGGGACAACACACCCGTCCGTTATATTTATAACCCGTACATATATAGTAGAGACACGCGTGACGTCACGAAGAACACGCACTATTAAGGAGCCGACAATCAATGTGTGCTCTACCGATTATTCAGTAGTGCTTCTCAACAGTCCAAGACAGAAATTTTTATTCCACCCAATCCAGCCATGAAACGCCTGCCTTTATTAATGATTCATTTCCTACAGTATTTTACAGTTTAAAATTATTCTAGACACCGATCTAGAGATAGACGTATGGAATGTTCAAACTGGACGTTCAGGACCCTCTAGAGGGATCGAACCCGAATTTGAAATTTGATTTGGCCCCTTAAAAGATTCAAACAAATGCATCTGAGAATATATACAGATAGTACACAAATTTGCGAAATCAACATGTTGTTGAACATCCAAATTTATTTAAATATTTCAGTAGATGGAAATAATTAAAAAAATAAATGGATTGATTTAACAACCTGGACAACAATGGAGGTTCTAAACCTGGGTACGTGTAGCCTCCACAAGCGGAGAAAATTGAAAAACAATGCAATAAGTGCGTATGTTGATCGTTCGAAGCACACTTTTTAATCGTAACGTGTTCGGTTTCCGTTATCCCGAAGTTTATCCATTTCCCTGCGAAAACCGCAGGCGTCGATGTTTCATCGCGTGAACCAGTCGTCAGAACTACGGAGGCCAGAAAACTTTTTAAATTAAGAAAAATACATTTTGTCTATCATAAAACTTCCGCGGTTTAGGGATGAAGAGGAATTGTTTTCGATGGCCTTTCCAACTTTTTCCGTTCCCACGACTGCATAAAACAATAGGCAAATTTGACGTTCAATTCAAGGCAATAACAGATGAGAAACCACCAGGGGCTTGGCCCTTATTTTGTATTTATTTATTTGATATATTTAAATCGGCGCTAAATTGTTGGAGGTTTCAGACGTGCGAATTGTTTACAGTGTGTACATGACTTCGTCACATTTAAGGAAATTTTCGAATTTCGAATCGAGTCTGAAGGGCGGAAAAGCTCGATTTACCGAGTAAACTATGACAGATTCCTGAGCATCCTGAGCATTTACAATTGCATTTTGTATAAACTATATAATTTTAAAACGTGTTCTTTTCACGGGCGTTTAAATAGCTACCTCATGCTGTTCAAGAACGTTGAAAAAACAAACAGGTAGTGAAAAAAGTCAAGGAAGGCTATTATAATTCACTGTCTAATTGTTAATGTCAAGATAACCGCTTCCCAGCAATAAGTTATCTTTATTGCACATTTCGCTGTTTTTTCGATGCAAACTAAGAACTTATTTTTTCTTGTTGAACTTTTCTCAAGTTGTTTCACTGTTCACATGTTCCAATCTTATCTGGGTTAATGTCGACTTACGCCAGTTGAATGCTGGCCAAGGCCCCGTAGAGCTGTGGTCCTCAATTATAACATCGTCTGTCAACCCTTTCTGTCAACCCTTTCTGTCACCCCTGCGATGTACACGCGACCGGGATTATAATTACGTCCTCCGAACGCGGCCGTACTCGCATCCTACAGTAAACTGTATCGTTGTCCGAGAACGTTCGGATCGCGTAACGCTCATTAAAGGTTTTGTGCGGAAAAGAAAAATTTGTACAGTAGCGACGAAGTAATTAAATTTTACTACGATAACTTCTATGTTTACCAACACGTGGATATTCGTCGTATACCGATGAAAAGCGGAGGTGAGAATCACAGAATCTTCTTCTGATTCCTAGTACCTGGTTTACATCGAAAATCCAGTCTTCATTTCACTTATATTAATAAATATTGAATAATTAAATTACTTTGTGTTTCTGTCTCCTTTCGTTGGTTTGGTATTTTGCTAGACCGGTCTCGGCTGCTCGCCATCTTCAGTAGCGTTGTTAGTCACTTTGGCAGTTTGGATGTTTTTTGGGCATCCTCACTGCACTGTCACCTGTACTGTGGTAGTTGTCTGTTTGTCGTGTGTATATATATGTGACTTGTTATTGTGTTTTTGTGGGTTGTTGTTTGTCTTATTTGGTTTGGTAGGGATTTTGTTAATCGGCTTAAGTCTTTGTCTGAATTATTAAATATGGATTAACTTGGGCCATTCATTTCCATTCATTTATTTGGAAGCGAGGAGCTAATAGTTGTAACCAGTTGTGTGATCAAATATTTATTTGACCGATAATCCGACAAAGACTTAAGCTGATTAACAAAAACATCCCGCATGAACACAGTAACAAGACACATATATATATATATATACACATGACAAACAGACAACTACCACAGTACAAGTGACAGTGACAGCGCAGTGGGGATGCCAACAAAAACATCCAAAGTGCCAAAGTGACTAACACCGCTACTGAAGATGGCGAGCAGCCGAGACCGGTCTAGCAAAAGACTAAATCAGCGAGAGGAGACAGAAACACACGAAATCTACGGTATTCCAACCACAAAACCCGTATTCTAAACTAATATCGTTAGGCCTCAAAAAATCCCTATATTTTAAATACATATCCTGGTTATTAAATACGGATATATCTACGGACGATCGGTTGAGTTGAGTGGTCATTTGATTGAAAAATTCCTAAGCATTCCTAAGATAGGAGAGGGTAAGGTTGAGCGTTGGGAGGATGATATATATACTATAATTTGACTGTGTTTGTCTTGTTGAAGGTAGTTGTCAATAGTGATCGATCAGTGATGAGCGAACTGGAGGGCGGTGGAGGCGGTCTGTTCGGGAGGGCGGCACCCTCGTTCCTGGTCGCCGCCGACGAGGAGTCCATCTCCACCTGTCCCCTGCTAACGCCCAGCCCCACAGTTCCCGACTTTCAGCACCCGCTCGCCATCAGCACAACACCCGGTATATATATATCAAATAGCTATAACAGCTCTGCAGAGACCCGCGGGTATGATGATTAACCCGCTGCCCCCTCTACTAATATTACTGTTTGCTATTGACCACTGCGGTATGTTTATGTTTCGCTTAGAAATTTCAGTCTCCAATCAAGTATTTTAGAATCGCGAATTCCAGACTCGATGCAATTGTTCAGGCGTAATCAATTACATAATTACGAGTCATCAACAACGAGACATCTCCTTTGTACTCGCTACAATACGGTCCGGTACTTTTTTTAAACTGCACCTAACAGTGCAGTTGTAAGTGGCGAGACGCCAACACATAGTGAGAAAATGTTGGACGATTGGCACAGTTTTTTTATTTAATTTATCCGATTACTATGCCAGCGTTATATATATGACGAGTATAATACCAATATCTACGCATTTAAAAGTAAATACCGGTATCGGTATTAATGTACAGTTTTCCTCGAATTACAAATTTCGACCGAAGTCCTATTTTTCTCTCCTCCGAAAAAGCGAAGGAGAGCATTTTCTTGACGATCTTCTGCTGGAACAATCGCACTGTCCAGAAAAATGCTGGAATAAGCCTTTAAAAACCTTCTAGCCTCGTTTTATATAATTATAATGGTGTTATTATGACGTGTGTTATTGACAGTTCTGGAGTACGACAGGCAGTTGAGCCCGTCGAGCGTGGACACTGAGGCCAGCAGCGTCCCCCCGGCCACGGCCCCGGCAGACTTCACCAATGAAAACGCCGCCAAAGATATTCAAGCGGAACCGAGTGAGTTAACCTTAAGTAAACTGTAGGTAAATTTAATGTTAGTTATTTTTGTGATCTTCTGCCTCCATTCGCTGCTTTCAGCTTCTGTTGGACTCGCAATTTTTCTGGTTCTAAATAAAAAGCGCCTGCATTAAATTACCATTTTTCATTACACACTGTAGGTCGGTTGACATACTTGAGCATTACGCATTCGGAGTGTCGCGACCCATTAATGACGGGGGGACAGATTTGAATCGTAGTATAGGATGCCTCGTCTAAAAATAAGCGAGAGACCGACTGCCTACATCCAGCTAAACCTACTGCGTACACCTTTCACTAGCTTAGTTCAATTCTATTTATTGTCACGATAACCTGAGAATTTGTTATTTCCTGCCATCGAATCTTCCGAGAAAATTTCCAAGCACCCTATCCTCGTCATTCGATAGAAAAAAATTGTTACTGAGAAGTGAATTTATTCTGAATTTCCTTAGATGGGGGACGTCCTTTGGCCGACCAGTGCCAAGAGGGATCCTCTTCGTCGTCCTCCTGTTCCGTGATGCAGGACAGCACCGCGTCAGCACAGCTTCTCAACTGCCGCAACTACATGACGCTCGCGGTAGACGTCAACTGCCAAGTGAGTAAGCGTGAGAGGATGACTCCCCCGTTATATGTTTTGAATGATATGAAATTACCAGTAACTGTCATGTTAGAAGTTCATAAAGCTGAGTTATTGGTCTTAAGGAACGCCTAAATTAGTGCCAACCAACACAAGTCAATTGACCCCGCGGTGTGATCTCATCCTCGACCCATCGCTAATTGAACGCCGGTCCAGAAACCAATTCATCTTCGAGCTCCCGCATGAAAACATTAGGAACTCTTCGATTGTTAAACAGTACAAATATCCCAGACGTCGGTCCGGGACAACTGGCGTATGTCTTATAGGATTATATTTCCCGTTTCGCCGGTTTGCCTATGATTGTCTAGAGCTGAAATAATTTTTCTAGTTCGAATCCCGATGGTGGACCAAATTTTCCTACGATTACAAATTTCAACAAACTATAAAATGTTAACAGGAAAATGGAGGTCTGAAGCCGTCGTTGGTCGGGCTGACGCTGAGCAAATCGACGCAAGAGTTCGGGTTCACTTCGTGGAACTGGCCGGTGATCCGGCGGTGGTGCTTCTGGGGCGTCATGTCCATCACTGTGGCCTGCGTCTGCGTCATCATCGCCTACATAACCACCATACCGACGAGGTGCGACCCGCCCAGGGCCTGGTACCAGGGCGGCACGATCTACCAGATATTCCCGGCCTCCTTCCAGGACTCGGACGAGAACGGCATCGGCGACATCAAAGGCATCATCTCCAGGATACCTTATCTGGAAAAGCTCGGCGCCAAGGGCATACGCCTGTCGTACGTCTCTCCCGGGCCCAATACTACCTGGGAGTACTTCGACCGCGTCGAAAACCTGACCGCGCTCGAGCCCAGCTTGGGCACCATAGAGGACTTCCAGCTGCTGCTGGACACTCTGCACTCCAGGAACATGTCCCTCGTACTCGATCTCCCGCTGTACCCGTTCTACGAGGAGTTGAAGATACGGGACCCGGGAGCAGTACCGCACCACCACCCCTCCGGCAAGGACTCCCCCCTCAAGCACCTCATCATCAACAACCACATACTGGTCACCCCTCTAGACGAGAACGATGACCGGCCTCCAGTACCCGTCACCAGGAAAGGGCTCGTCACAGAGGTACTATATATTAAATTACCTAAACACTTGCTCATAATATACACAACAACCATAAGCTGAGACTAAAATCCGGAATGTGGATATATAACGCCGACGTTTAACAGGTGCTGTCTCATTGGCTGTCGGTCGGAGTGGACGGGTTCTACATGTACGGGCTGGAACACTTCCTGTCGGACCCAAACTTCCTGCCCCAACTGGAGGAGTGGCGCCGGGAGCTTTACCTGTACGAGCGGCCCGGGTTCGAGAAGATCCTCATCTGCACGGAAGACGTCATCACCGGTCTCATGGGGGACAACTCGGGCCGAGTCAACCAGTCCGAGGTGAAGCTGAACGCCGTCCTCAAGACCTTCGACCTGATCGACGTGAGGCTGGACCCGATCACCAGGGGCGCCTCCAGCGTCAAGACCCAGCTGGCGTCGGCCCAGAGCGTCCTCTACCGGAGGCCGGGCTACCCCTGGATTTACTGGAGCCTGGGCGGGGTCGACACCGGCAGGCTGGCCTCCAGGGTCCCCTTTCCGAATATCAGTCTGGCTCTGGTCCTCACGTCCATGATGCTGCCCGGATCGAACGATCTCTTCTACGGCGACGAGATAGGCCTCGAGGACATCAGCGACCCGCAAGGAGAGGTGTGTAATGACGCACACTAGTCTTCCCACGTTCTATTCAAATTAGATATTTCGTTACGTCGGTATGTATATTCTGACGTTGTTAATATGTACTTTGTTACGGATGTTCGGGCAGAGAGCCGACCTGGAGCACGCCCACGGGTTGGGGCCGATGCAGTGGGCGGGCAGCGGTGGCTTCACTCACGGCAGCCTGTTGCCCTGGTTGCCCGCCTCTAAGGCCAGCTTGCCCGCCTCTGCCAGGGACACCATATCGGCAATGTCCCGGCTCAGGGACGACAACCCGCCCTTGTACATGCACGCCGTCTGGACAAACAACATTCAACAGCCCAACACTGCTATCAGGTGATTGCTATAACTCGGAGAGTTTATTTCATCGGCAATCCGCGTTTTCCGCGTTTCCTGACCAACCTCATATTCGACTCTCTTGACCGAACACTGGATTAGATAAATATAACTCAGACGGCGTTCGATGTATTAAATGAGTGTCCTTTTGTGCGCTACGACAGGTACGCGGATAGGGACGTGGTGACGATCGAGAGGACGTACCCGCGCCGGCACGCGTTCCTGCTGGTGGCCAACCTGGGTACAGAGCCGCTCAACAAAGACCTCTCTTCGCTCTACTACGGCGGCCACGTCGTCCTGGACACTGTGGGCGAGCTAGGCCGGTACATCAAGTTCCAGTCGCTGGAGCTCCAGCCGGCACAGGTCATCATCACCAAACTGGACAAGTAGAGTCCCCCCCACCAACCAGGGGGCCGGAGAGACCCCAACGTCTTCCATTCGGTCGCACCACGGAGTACACTCCCAGTAGAAGGAGGCTGATCCGTCAGTATTCCCGGAATAGTTTATGTTTTTCCTTAAATTGCCCGAATTCCGTTGTGCCCAACGGTGCCTCAACTCTCAACTCCCGGTGGCATTTGGCAGAGATATTACCTGCCGCCGCCGACTCCTCGACTTTCTTCCTCCTGGCTATTCTCGTCGGGAACTGTTCTCAAAGAAATTTCGTTCAAAATATTACAGTGCGTTGAAAGTGTCTGAACAGTATCACAAATCATGTCGGAACACAACATATAGACATCATCAAAATAGGAGAAAACGCGGTCGGCTAATACACAATTGATAAGTCGAATTAATGGCCATATTGGATATAAAAGCGCGTTGTTACCGTAAAAGTTAGTTAAATATTTTCAATTCTGACTTTTCGCGGAGGGAAATTTTTATAAATCGGTTTCTAATATTTAGTCCAATTTTGAAGAAAACTTCCCAATATCTCATGAGACACTCCACCGTGCGACCTATTTATTTTACTCGATCTAAGAGTTACACAATGAACGACTCGAATACAATTGGTGTCTACAGATAGAGGATAGTTTTTATACAGTTCGATAAAGATTATTCGTTAAAAATCGTTATTTAATTATTTGTTATTTATGTACTTAGTCTAAGATTGGCGACTTAACACATCTACTTGGAATGACCAAACTGTTAGGGAAATAAATTGATATTTATGTAGCAATCGATACCCTATGGCAGCCGGCCTGTTATCTAGCAACTCTAAAAACTAGAAATACAGGCAGTATTCAAATTTTTACGATGCCATTTTAATAAAAAAAAATTTATAACTTTGCCTGTTAATATAACTATGGGGGTTATTTACATTTAGAGACACAGTTATAAAGTTTAAAAAAATTCTAATTAAACCAAAGAAACAACATCTTTATGCCCAGACTGGGCCAATGATATATCTGATTATATTATTGTTAGGAAAAATTGCTGGAATTGGAAACTGCCAACCTGAAATATACAGACAGATCTGATTTAACTTATTTAACTATTTTAAAATATTTTACTTTGTCTACCCCTGTTAGAAGGTACAGGACAATCTACATAGGTAACTCTGAATCATCTGTAGACAATATTTTTTATTTTCGAATAGTTCAGATAATTACAAACAATTGAAAATAAATATCCTTTATAATAATATTTGCAATCGATATTTTACTGAATTGAGTTTTTTCAAAATTAAAGAATTCAATTCCAACGTGTCTGTCTCTAAGCGCATAACATACCACAGCAGCACAACATAAAATACATTCAAAAATAGTCTTTATTTATCGTCTAGTACATTAATTATTGTATTATTGTAACAGTAGTAAAACCTGTCTGATTCTTCTTGCTTGTTTGGAAATATTCTAGACTGGTATCGTTTCTGGCCATCAAAATGTGTAATAATAGGGCCAAATTTCTTATATAAAGGCTAATACCTGCACAGGCCCAAACAACAAGAGGAGTAACTCCACAAAATTCCTCTTTGTCAAACATAAATTAACGCATATTTGATATTTGAAAATAACATGTTTAGCTACTAAATATAACAGGTTGCCAATAGCAAACCTGCAGGCCATAACAGATACTTGCGACTCTCATTATGTTAGCCAAGTATTTTACTGAAAAACAAATACGATATTAATCTTATTATTATATATTTTTTGTACTTATAAATGTTAACTGTATACCCAATAGCCAGAAGAGGAAACGGAAAAATAAGTAAAAAATGTAAAATAAAAAGACTGATAAAAAAGTTAAATTTATATTTAAGTGGAAAACGAATTATTTCTGCCGTCAAATTCTAATAAACTAATCAGAACAATTAGAATATCGAATAGTTGTATTTAATCAGTATTCATGTATTCCACATTATAATCCACATTGAACTAATTGCCCGTATGTGTAAGATTAAGAAACTTAGGCACAATATATTTTTCATAAGAATATGCACAATTGCTGAAATGTATAGAAATCAATACTATTTCATCAATACAAAGGCAGTTGTTGACTGTTTTGTGTTGTTTTAATTCAGGGAAATAAAAGAATTGAATTGAGAATTGAATTGTTCATTCCAACCCGTTGCCCTCACCTTAAGTTTCTATAAATAGAGAAATATTTGTCCTTTACTGCAAAAAGGAGTCGAATTTTTAGGCTAGCCAAATTTTTAGGCTAGTCAATTTTTAGGCTAGTCAATTTTTAGGCTAGTCAATTTTTAGGCTAGTCAATTTTTAGGCTAGTCAATTTTTAGGTTAGTCAATTGTTAGGTTAGTCAATTTTAGTCATGTTGGTACTTGACTAAGGCATTAGATGTGCTTAAGTTGAATGGAAGGTTTCACTTAACAGGCAGGTTATAGTTTTGTACATTACTGGTTAGCCTGCTCTCCATTCCGTTAATATAATGGGAAAGAGATATTATTGCGATTATTGTGAAAGGTCGTTCATAGACGATATTGTAAGCAGAAAGAAACATCTCAATGGACTAAATCATGAAAGGAGGAAGAGATTACATTACAAGTATTGCAGAGGTAAATATCGTTTTTATTCACCAGTTGGTCAGTTTGTTTAGGCAATTCCGGCCTAAGCATTTGAATATGCTGACCTATATTGCACGTGAACATATCAGAAAGCTATAAATATTTAATAAATTCGTGCTTAAATTGCATCCATATACAATCATCATTTCAGAGTAGTTGCATCATAATGTTGTGTATTGGAGTATTAAAAGATCTACATGTACATTACATTTATTTACAACTTCATTGTTTATGATTTTTGTTGCAGACATCAGAACTGTAATTGAGGAAGAAAAAAATAAAAGCGAGTGTAAACGGTTTAGAACTACGGGCACATGTTCGTACGGAGAACTCTGCCACTTCACACATTATTCAAAACAAGAATTGCACAATTTAGAATGGCAAGGTACCGTGTTTGATACTACATAATGCGAAGTTTCTCAAACTGTTAATTGAATCGTGCTTACAATTCCTGGAAATGCCATGTTCTCTGCTCTTACGTATTATATTACTCAATTATTTTTTTAGCAAATGAAGCCGACCGTCTAAAACAGGACAATATTCCTTTGCCAACTGTGGAAGAATGGATCGAGAAAAGGTGTAAAAAATCTGGGGAAAATTCGGCAATTGAATACATATCGAATTACCCATTCCCTTTGCATTCAGTCGCCAATCTGCCACCATCTTTGAGACCCATAACTGCCGACCAGATAAACAACACTAGTTTTGATACTTGGGGAGAATGATATTGTGATGGAGAATTTTTGGAAACCAAAGTCAAAATGACTCTTCGGCAAAGTTGGATCTCCCTCTCGCTGGGCCCTCTAGTTGATCTGGAATTGATGTCTATGAAGAATATTAAGAAATTAATCTGGCGTTCAAAGAGTACACTGAGGCGGCTCACATATTAGAATTGGAACAATAGAGAAAAGATTAGCACAGCAACTATGCAAGGTTGACACACAAAATCCTGAAATAATAAATCATTTTTAAGAAAAACAATTTTTAAAATGAAAATAACTGGAGCAAAGTGTGTGATAATTGTAATATGTTCCTCTGTACATCAACCAGTTAAAAGTTTATCAATGATGCTGTTCATATTGGACATTGTATATGTATTTAATTGTTAATTTACTCTTATTTATTATTCTCAAATACAATGTAACTTGCAGTTAACAATAAAAATGTTCCTCAAAATGTTACGGCAATTCTAAATGAAGATCTCAATATATTGATATACAGATAGGTTTTAAAAATTGTTTTTTCTAAACAAGCATACACTGTTAAGTACAAATGGTCTATTGTTTTAAAAACAATTTATTCTTTCCCACTAAAACAGCACTATCTTTATTAAACCCTGACTATTGGTTAGTAATAAATTATTTTCATTGCCTAGTAATCAAAAACCTGTATGTAGCATTATTAAAATGTCTATTACTTAGTTGTTAGTGCATAACAGAACACAGACTTATACCTGCGCTATATAGAAATGTATAAAAAAAAACAAATATTAAATATTTTGTATATTATACATATATATATATATATATATATATATATATATATATATATACGCATATATATGCATATATAAAAAGCATACACACTGCAATACTCTGCCTCTTTGGTAAGAGGCAATTACTGAAAAAGAAATTAAACTAGCTACAACAAGGAAAAATAAAATTATAGACCAACAAAAATCTATTGTCGGGTGGTTTTTGTTGTGTTTTCTTATCCTAGAAAAAACAAATAGTTAAATTCAATAACATTTCTATGTGAGAAAATTAATACATAATTAATTTATCAGAAAAATTGAATCTTAAATTTATGCGTTTCATGCCTGATCAATGTGTATAGGGACGCATGTTTCAATGAACAATTTAAATTGAACTCAAAATGTTCAATATTTGTCTACATAACATATATGATGTGAATATACAATGGTATTCTAAGGTAAGCATGTTCTATGTATGCATCTAATATATTCAATGTATGTTGAAGACTTATTTCACTTTACTGCTAGCTTTGGAAATTTTATTGCCTATATTTTCTTTAAATTATATATTTTATTTTTACACATTTATATTTGTTATTTTTAAATGAATATAGTTCTACCGGAGGGCAGGCCTAC
Source organism: Lethocerus indicus (assembly GCA_019843655.1). NCBI lineage: Eukaryota > Metazoa > Arthropoda > Insecta > Hemiptera > Belostomatidae > Lethocerus > Lethocerus indicus. Next base: position 2,900,967 of record JACDQD010000006.1, read on the forward strand.
CTTCATAGGTTTATATTAATTATTGGGTGGTGGAATTATTGGGAGCACAATTGTCGGTGCATTTTCATTTGGCTCGTTGGGCCTAAGGACAGACTAGACTATGACACACTAACACCGGCGTATTGAATAATGTGGCTCAGAACGAGAAACATTAGTCACCCATAGTAACTCCATATGTGTTTTGTGGGTAGCCGAGAGGGTTTTTTTCACCCTGCCGTTCCGAGACCTGCGGTCCTCTATTAGTTCCAGGGCGGTGTTGTATTTCACCAATGAGGGTGAGACAAACCAGTAGCGATTTTAGGTTTCAGAACGTATGCCTCTTATGAAATAACGGGCAAAATGTACAATTTCCTATACATACTTAACTGGCCATCTTATAAAATAGAAACCCTCTTCTCCACACTTAACAGTACGCATTAAATGTACCGACATCAACCCTTCAACTACTCAATCACGCTTTTAGGTATACTTTAGGTATTAGAGTCGTTCAAAATAGATCGGCAGTTTTGAATTTAAACCGGCATTAAATATCTCTATTTTATTAGTAACAATCTGATTAAATAATTGTACGAGTGTAAGTTTAATAAATTTGTATTTTGCACTTTTAAAAAAGCATCTTTTTCGTCAGCAGGGTCAGCAATAGTCACTTTATTGACAGTAAAAAGAAGGCTAAGAAAAAACAAATTATTTAACGGAGAAGATCGTGAGGACCATATTATTTTCAATATGATTTAAAAATTGACTCCTTTTACTCCTATTATTGTCTTCTTTTCCGATAAAACATAAATTACTCGTGTAGAAGGGGAATTTCTTTGTAAAACAATAAATTTCGAAATGAAAGCAATCGCCTTCATCAATTAATTCAAGGAGCTGCATCATGACCGTCATAGATTTAGTACAGTCTGTACTCAGATGGCGATCCTCACTCAAAAATAAGGCGGGGTATATTTTGCGTACAGTTTTATGTTTTGAAAAATGTTTTTCCACAGAGTTTACAGTCGGTGAGTAAAGTTTGAGGACCGAATTCCTGCGTCCGTTGTGCCGCCTCTCTCTAGTTCCATGAATTAGCCCATTAAGTGTCCATCAGTTTTCTCTAATATAACTAATATATATTGTAATTGATACCCCGTGTACATTTAAGGAAAATAAAGTGTTTAAAACATAAATTTAGCGATTAAAGTAATGCGTAAAGATCGCAGGTTCGCATTAGAATTTGTAACTGTGTATTGAAATAAGTATACTTATGGTATCCGTACGCGCATAGTTGGAGTGCATTGGAGCGATTGTTCCAGGCCATTCTGTCGGCCGTTCAATGTCACTAATCTTGATCCAGACAGAAGAACGGCACTATGACGTAAGAAGAGATATGCGCAAGTTTTGGGCGTCCCAGTGAAAGGTCCTGGGGGACGGCGGGCGCTGGCCACGGCCGTAACACTAGACCACCCGGGTCATCCGATACCTCGGACATTAGTCAATTTGAACCGAACTTGTTAGAATTATACAGTGGAGAATTGTGTGTGCGGTGTATATATACCGGGGACAGCGCCGAACCAAGTCATCAGTAGACCTCAAACGTCGGCCTGAACACAACAGCCCTACCGAGTCAAACAAGCATGCTCTTCACGAAGGTAAATTGGCAAAAGACGCTCACTAAAACTCTTAATTTTATACACTCGAGTATTTAGAGAACCGTTATCTAAATACGTCTTATCGGCTCGATAACGAAATTAATTCCGGGAATCAAATTGTCGGACATAATGGGCTACAATTTAAATCAATGGATGTCTGGTTTTACTGTATTTCACGTTATATTTGAAATGTTGCGAATGATTATATTTTCGGAGGTAATTCTTACGGTAGATAGTACGGAAAATTTAAATTATGTTTATTTATACACCGCGAGGATGTTAAAATAAAGAGAGAACATTTCGTCCGGTGGCGCGATTCGGGTATTAATTTAAATTGCACGAATCAAGTACGATCGATGGTCCTATACACTGTATGGCAATTTAATTCACGGAAAGGAGGACGATCTGTTTAACAGTTTTTTTAACGACCGCTTTATTCAGGCCCTGGTTTTGGTTTTGGCGTTCGGGTGGTCCCGCGGCCAACACCACGCGGTCGATTTCGTCGACCCCCATCCCAGCTACAGGTTCGAGTACGGCGTGAGGGACGAGTCGACCGGCGACACCAAGAGCCACGAAGAAGTGAGACACGGCGACCAGACGAGGGGCGCCTACAGCCTGGTGGAGCCCGACGGTTCGGTAAGGACCGTCCAGTACGCCGTCGACGGGGAACACGGAGGGTTCAACGCCCTCGTACACAGGCAGGAGAACCGCCACCCGGTACAGAGCGGCCAGCGACAGGCAACCAGCTCCGCCTCGACATACTACTACCTGCCCAACTACGGATCGAACAACAACAACAACAACAATCAGAATAATGCCGGATCCCAACAAAACGCGGCCGCTATCCCCGACTTCTACTACTATCACCGCCCGAGTCAGGCCGCCGTCTACCAGACAGCCAGGGCTCTGACCGTCGACAGGCAACAACAGCAGCAGCAGCAACAACAACAACAGCAGGCTTCCACAAACAACTACAACTTCCAGTCTTCCAGTCAATATAGTCAGCAGCAGCAGTCTTCAGGCTCGGCAGCTAACCAACGTCAGTCGGGCACCGGAGGATTGGGCGACTACTACTCCCAGAGCTACAGGCTCTCTCCTGCCCGCGCAGGCCAACAACAACAGCAGCAGCAGCAACAGCAGCAGCAGCAGCAGGCTTCCAACCAGGGTCAGTTCGGTAGCGCCGGATTTTCCTACTCGCAGTCCGCTGGACAGCAGTCTTCGGGAGCTGACCAACAGCAGCAGCAGCAGCAGCAACAACAGTCTCGTCTGTCCTCCGACTTCTACTATTATCCCAACTACCCCGGCTACGACTTCCACCAGGGCTACGACTACCCCTACTACTACAGCGGCGGTTACTACCCCCTGGGACACTACTTGGACGCTTCCGCCCACGGTTACTACCACCCCCACAGGGCCGCTCCTCATCTCAACTACCACTTCGCCAGGGGACTCGGTTCTTCGGCGTCTTCCGCCGCGGGACCCGCTCAAGGTTCCCAATCCGGCCAGAACCAGAACCAGAATCAGAACCAGAACCAGAATCAAAACCAGAACCAGAACCAGAACAGACAGAGTCAACAGACCGGCGTCCAACTGTACAACAATAATGGACACTACTAAAATTACCGGATTTGACCTATATCATCTTTGAACCTGACCACACTCATTATATATTCATGTTAAATAAATATCATCCACTATAATTTGTTGTCTAGCTTGCGAAAAATATATTCCTTTTCTTCAATCCAAACTACCAGTAGAAAGCAGCTTAAGACGATGAGCGACCGAAACACCAGGTCTAGGGGTAGGAGACAGATGTACATAAGAATCGCGATATTCCGAACCTCGCAAACCATCAAACAAAAATTCCAACTTACTAAATACTTTCTTGTTTCTGTACACGATTGCGTGCAACGTACGCCTCGTATAGGGCGTCAGGTAAACTTGACTTTCCTCTCGAATAATTTTGTTAATTTAACATTCATCGGTCGGCAATCCTATTACCCCGGAAAAGATACTTGTTATTGAACGAATTTACCGGCGAACTGTAATCACTCGAACGACTACTTGCACGTACTTTTCTATTTGTGCACAGACACACTGCAATGAAACCCAGTGCAATGACAGTACTGAGGCGATGAGTAAGCAGCGGACACGCCTAAGTAAATATTGGTGAGTGAAAGAGAGTGATAATGCCGATAAGCCTTAATTAACAATCATACATATATTTATATGTGTGTGTGTGTGTGTAATTGTAATACTGTATAGGTATATAAATTAAACAGGAATAAAAGAAACTAAAATGTCAAACATTTATTTCCAAATTTGTAGGTAAGAGAGTAATTTTTAAAGTTTTTAAAGGCAAAATATTACAATAAACTACGCTATTGACATCGATAATAATCATTTTAAATTACAATATAATAACATTTACTACTACAAGGTAAATTGTGTTCGTAATTCTTATAACAGACCTGCATACTCAAATGTAAAACTGGTTTCTCTCTCCCTCATTGGGAGAAGAAACCTTCCTCCTCAGGGGACCTTCACTGCACAGATTGATCGTATCGCCTGCATGCAGAACAATAACACACACTCAAATACAACTACACAACAACCCTCATAACTCCCGCACAAGTCATCGACGTCCCAGAGAAGTTTCTAGCCCGTAAGGAGCACAGTGAGCGCCAATATGAGAACAGAACGTGCAATAATTTAAAACTCAGTCCCTCTGATAACGACTCGGAGGATGATGGTGCGTCAGAGTGCGGAGGCCGGTTTCGCGACTGGAGAAGCTGAAGGAAGAGGTCGGCCTGTCGGGGATGTCCATTGGAAGGGGCAGCCCGTGATGGAACCCGCTGCCTCCGGCCTCCTTCTCCCTGAGCAGGATGGCGCTGAACCCCCCCGCGGGACCCCGGACGGCGTACTCGACCACCCTGAGAGTGCCGTCCGGTTCGAGGAGGCTGTAGGCGCCGCGTACCTCTCCCGCTTTGCGCACCTCCTCGTGGCTCTTCACGTCCCCTGTGGACGGGTCGCTGACCCGGTACGCGTAGCTGTAATCTCCGGTACCGGCCAGAACGCCGGTCCCACACGCCAAGCACAACAGAATCCAAATCTGGAATTAAACCAAAAATTAGGAGAAGAACGGAAACTCAAACCGTTTAAAATGAGTCAGCTTTAAGAAAAAATATCTCACCGCCATATCAGTTGTGTACGTTAGCGCAAAACGAATGTCCGACGTACAGAACGCGATCTCTATATATACCGGCTTCCACCACCATTAAAGTCTCCGCGTCTTCCTTGTTAATTAACTACGAACAATTTTTTTTTCGTTTACACACGACGGACTTTGGACACTTTCACTTGCCGTTCGGTTCGTAAACCGCAATTAGTTGTCCAGTGTAAAATAAATATGAAAACACTTGTATTTTAAACCCGTATAACACGCACCGTACCCCCTAACACCGCTCTTGGGATTTACAAAATCTTCTCGATGAATCTGACTCGTGAGACTCCACATCCATCTCAAGTGCATTAATTTACGATTATGAATAAATATCAGTACGATCGGTGACGGTGCGTATTTCAGTTTCTGAAAGATAACATTCAACCAATTTATTGTACAACTTTCAGAAAACATCAGTCCCTTATAATTAAATTAGTTTGCACACGTGTCACACAATTATGCGTGAAATGGATTCGCTCGTCAACTTCTTTTCAAATGTCCAATTTCAACGCAAATATGTCTTACTATTAATGTTGTAAAGAATTGCATATTATGATGAAAACATTAAATTTATTTATAAACCGCAAGAAGTTTAAAATTTATGCCAGATGTTTAATAATGTTAATTTAATAGTAATGTTATATGTCGTCTTTTTATGTATATGTACCTCAATATTATTAACTGTTGCTTTCTATTAAGTTTGCTGCATGAAAACGTCCGTCCGATGCTAGAACAAAACATAAGAGACGATCCATGATTCCCGGTGAAAGGTAGTGATACTCGGATACTTGGTAGCTACCGTTATGCTCCTATACGGGGAAGGGAACAAAAAACGAAAGAATAATTTGCATTCCTATTAGAATAAAACAACGTTCTTCCATTCACTCGCCTCCATTCCGTTTAACATGAAGTAAAAGCGGGATTCCTTTATTCATATGTTGCTCACTAGAGCCTCACCGTTCTCCTTGGCGTTACCTATGTCATTCGACCCCCTTTTGCTATTCACCAGTGATATTATATTCAGCGGGCGGTGTCACGATCGTGTAGCGAAGTGGGTAATAACGCGGAAGCTGACAGTGTTTGTAATACCGAGCAAGACCAACAAGCATTGGTTCGTTGAAGACCAATTGCAAAAGACAAAATCCGAAGAGAAAATATTGTATGCAGTATAAAAATCATCTGCGAGAGCGCTTTTAGGCTGCTCGCCAACTTCAGTAGGTTGATGAATCACTTAGGTATAACGGATCACATGAAATATTGTTTAAAAACAGTAGGAATGATGGGGGGGGGAAATAGAAAAAAGTACGACGGAAATTTAAAAAATATATAAAAAAATTATATTATAATAGATTACATCGTGGTAGAAAACGGTCAGAAATTATACGCTTGCACAGGAGCGTTTTTCTTCTGCGGGAAAAATCATTTCGTGGAGTTCCGGCGCCGAAGAATGAAACACCCGAGAGAAGGAAGAAGAAGGCCGTCAGTGTCCCGAATGGTGGGTGACCACCTTGTACATTTTGCCGGGGCTCGCAAACCGGACTGAAGACGTGGCCGCTGGATGGGATTTCTCGGGGCCGTTACCGGCGGGAGTGGCCGGTTTCGGCTCCCAGCCGGCGTCCTCGTGGCGGACAGCCGAATCGTAGCTTATCCAGCCTTCCTGTGTAGGCGCGGCCTTCTCGGGGGCCCAGCCCTGGGCCAGCGGCGCCGCCATCTTGGAGGGCTCTCGGGACCAGACGTGGTGGACCACCGATTTGAAATCGACGGCCGGTTCCGGTTTGGGCTCGGGTCTCGGTTCGGGTTGGCCCTGGTGGCCGGCTCCCGGGTGGATGAAACCCAGGGGTATGAGCGGGATAGCGTACTGAAGATCCTGATGGGAGTGGTCCTCTACCTTGTGATTTGCGGGTCCGACCGGTTTCACTTGGGGAGTGGGTTGTTGAGGTTTCTGGGCCGGCTCTGTGTGTACGACTGCGTTGAAGCCGCCGTGAGCGCCCTCCACAGTGTACTCGACCGTCCTCAGGGTACCGTCCGGCTGTTTGACTGTGTAGGAGCCCTTGATCTTGTCTCCATCGCGGGACTCTTCGTGACTTTTCCGATCTCCGAAATGTTGGTCCTTCACCTCGTACTTAAAGTTGTACTTGGGGGGTTCGTCGTGCTCCCCGTGGCCCTCGCTCTGGCCATGACCCTGGCCATGAGCCTCGACCTGATAGAGGCTGGTGGCGATAGCCCCGACCAGCAAAGAAATCACTATCAACTGAAAACAGAATTTATGTTAACTCTATTCATAAGTATAAAATTCCATAAGCGACTACGCGAACACTTCCACTTAGCAATAGTAGGGCGCTGTACTCTGAAACGAGGAAAAGTTAAGCACATTTTTTACACCTTACCTCTTTATTTTTACCTTACAACATTAAATAAGCGCATTACCCGCCGTAAGCTGCCGATTGCGCAGTACAACAAATATTTAAAAAGTTCAAATTCACTGTTGACAATAAAGTGCTGCAAAGGGTTGTTGTTTCAATTGTTAGAACCGATAATTTATCGAGGTTTTCCGAATTCACGAACGTTTTCCAAACCGAATTCAACGTTCCAACCGAATTCTACCCAAGAGTTAACCGATCCGGAGAGCACGAATTTGATAATGGATAATCCACGGTGAAAATTGGTATTACCGTGAAGTACCTAAATCACAATCTTTTCAAGTTATAAAGAGCACGTGGGTTGCGCTAGATCGCGAGTACAGATTGCGCTATCGTCATTATGTATATAATGTTTGGCTTTCTGCGGCCTCAACTGGAATTTTTTTTATGCCTTTAACTCCCCGCTATCACAATTTCAGCAGCTGTTTATCTACACCAACAGGGTGGGAAGGAGTTGATTCAACTTGGACATATTTATATATAAAGTATTGACCCTCAGACCGAAAGCCAATATGAAGCACGAGAATAAAAAATCGGAAAAATCGGAATAGGGAACACGGTGTACATACCTTAAACGCCATACTGCTCGATATTGATCCAGCTACTGGTAGTCAGTCGGTTCCAGAACCAATATTGAATATCGGATGCCGGTCTAGCCGATTTCGAGGCGCTTATATGCCGGTGGATTTGGCCGTGACGCCATCCGGGAGTGGTAGGGGAGCCGGCGCCAGTCCGTTGAGGATATCCAAATTTGAAAACGTCCAGACGAAAGTTTCCCAACGGTCAGATTGATCCACCCGGCGGATTAATTGAGTCCACGAAATGGGCCCCCAATTAAGTCCGGGAAACATAAACTGGACGTCGACCGATCCAATAAGCCACCGGTTTACGACCTACTTATTGCGCAACACGGTGGGAAAAAAAATTAATATTTCCTAAAAATATGCTAATTCCCGAACGAAAGGTATTTATTGATTGGCCCGATCGGTCCATTTCCAAAATTTTTATTAAAAATTTTCAAAACTAGGTAGGTATGCGGCCGCTATGTGGACCGCTCCCATCGACCGGTGTGCAATAGCTAAGCGACGGAACGTCGACTCTGCACAGCGTAACACCGTAACGTAATAACATCGGAGCGTACCATTCGAACAAATGATGCTCTCATTTCAGTAACTAACAAAATTACGACCGCGAATATGACGTAGTCTACAGTTTACATTGGTTTACTTTCAGTATTTACATGTTGGGACGGGGCGCGCAGGTCAAGAGGTACAGCGGTACTGGCGACATTAGAACGGCAAACAGTACCACACTATACCAGACATTGCTCAGTGCCTACTACTTTTCAGCGCTCGGAAAATTCGCAGGAAAAGCGGATTGAGGATTTCCCCCCCCCCTGCCCCGCTTTTTCCACAGTCAGTAGAAACACGCGTAGTGACAGTGATTGGAAATGATCTACTCGGAAATGAGGAAAACTCTGATTGATGAAGACCCGCTGGCAGGAACCAACGGTAAGAATGAGTCCGAAATCGAGAGGTAATAAATTGGTCCATTGATTTTTATCGTTAATTTCAAACAACCAATTGTCAGGCAATATGTGAGCAGAGCTTTCACTCGTGTCAATCTTTCGAGTTAATATATATAAAACAAAAATAAACTATTTCCGTCCGGGATTGACTATTGAATATTAGAAATAGTAGATTTTGTGAGACTGTCTTCAATCTCTACCATCTTATTCCATTCAAGCGTTCAACTGCCAGGGTAGGATCACATATTTTCGATACTGTGTGAATACAGTACGATAATATGTAAATTTGTAAATAAAATTCTGAGATACAATTTTGAGAAAAGCTATTTCAAATAAATTATTTGTTATTTTTATTTCAAATATATTAGTCGACCGTGCATATCGCAAGAGTTTTGAGGTCCCCATCTCCACTTGCCCTATCTCTCTCTTCTTACGCTTAGGCTTCAGTAGCATTCCTGCAGTGTATTAGTGAGCCATGAAGCGCACTGTGGGTAAGATTGGTATAAACTGTATTATTGATATTATTAGACCCACTAACTGATCTACTGCCGAAACGATACTGAAGATGGCGAGGAGCCACACCTAGGAAAGATTACTGAAGACGGCAAGCGGTAAGAATGATTGTAAATTATTAACTACCTTCTGATGTAGTAATACTATGTATTGCCGGCTCTACTGAAAGGAGATAGATCAAAGATTAGGTTCCGATAAAATATAACCGGGTTCGAATTTTCTTTAATTTAAAATTTTCGACATCGTCATATTTCCTAGTGTTGCCTCTCGCCATTACAATACAGCCCACGCGATAGCTCGACCCGTGTTCAAACCAGTGCAATTCTCGAAACCCAGATCAAATATTTAGACAGAATTTTTATCTCCGTTCCTACTATTGTCAGATTAAACAGTTGCACAACGGTAGTCGATAAGACTGGGTAGAGATTAGCTGGGAGTAGAGCGGCTCGGTCGGTCGGCGTTCGAGGAAGATGACCGCCGGCCGGGACTGCGATGAAGGGCCCGTGCCCAGGGTGGCGACGGCCGATCGCTCCTATTCGCGCTGGAGACAGGTAAACTAGCCCCATTTAGCCCTTCCCTAGATTGACCCGGAGTTCCACTGGCAAATTCACGCGACACAATTCCTGTTAGACGAGAAAATCGTATCCAACTCAACCATAAGGACTGTCCGCGACGAAATTTATTTTTAAACCCTCGTGACACGCACAACTGGCTCGCATTAACTCCACCACAAGAACTGAAGGGGGGACGTATAAATAATGGACATTTAAATTTTTGGTCTTTTGATAAATCGGTTGGGCGTTCAATTCGCTAAAAGTTACTTATCAGGCTGGAATTTATTAGAAATGTCGATGAAAGAATTTGTTTTCGGTAATGCTGAGAAATGTTCACTCTCGCCCATTTATCCCCTCTCCAATTGTAGGCAGACATAAACATCCTTCGTTATAATCGCCTTATAATAGGATATATCTATTATTTACGTATTTTATTGGGAAACGTTAAAAATTAATTACGCGCTCGAGGGGTGTTGTGAAGACATGGCGCCTTCTGCATATTGAATGCAGGAAAATGGTAAAAAAAATCGTTATTTTTCTGGAAAAACCCGAAACGGAAATGTGTTCGCCTTATAATCAGCGGGAGTTGACGCATTATTTTAAGAGATTCGAATATACTCCGTATACTGAGCAGGTCCACGATAACTACCAGCCGTTCACATCTCAGAACTAGTCGCAACATTCTGTTTATAACAAACCAATTGAACGTGCGCCAACCATAATGAAAAAATACTTATTAGCAGTTGTATAACGCGTATATTCAGCATTTTAGCTGTATAGTATATATATAATATAGTGTATATTCAGTATATTAGCAGTTGTATATCAAAAGTATAACGCGCGAGAATTCAGGCGATCACATGCGTCCTAATGAAGCGCGATTAATCCGCAAAGTAATTTAAATTGTTAACGGAGATTAGAAAGGTGGAATATTTGTACTTTTTTAAAAAATTCCTGGAAACATTTTGCTGTATTTTTTCTGACGTAAATTCGCTTTTTTAAAAATTAATTAAAATAATTCGAAATTAAATTAGCTAGAATTAGCCGGTTGTTTTGTTTGCCCGTTTTTTGTTTCTGAATTTGCGACTGATGCGACAATATTGGGCAGAGATATTATATAAATACAAACAGCGGTGACGTCGCCGGTCGTATTATCGTCGTGACTCAGATAGCCGTTTGTCCAAGTTCGATAAGACGATAAGGCGTCGAGTGGCCGTCCCGGCTTCCGCTGTAAAGCGGAATTTTTTCCCAGTACTCGCCGCAGACACGTCCTCGACGGGAAGGCGACCGCCGGCTGTCGGGCATCGGGTCATCGGGCGAAGACGATGGGGCAGTCGTCGGGCCGCCGGGGCTCCGCCGGTGGGCCGGCCGCCCGATGCGATTTAGGAACAGTTAAAAAGGCAAGAGGTATACGAGTACAGTAATTTTAAGTAATAGATTTAGGGATGATGGGGGTAAATTTTTAATTGAATAGGAAATTCATTCATCCAGCTGGCATATGTGGAAGTTTCGCTCTTAACCCTAATGGCTCACTGAAATTGAAGAGCATAAGTTCGAATTCCTTCGTTTTTTTTAACTTTATTTATTGTACTATATCAATCAACTATATGCCAGCTATAGGTACAATTGCGGTTTGTTTGATTAGTTTCACTCGATAAAGACGCCATTCAATGGTGGTACTTTTGACCTGTATCCGGCTTACAGAAAGTCCCTGGGCCGGTGGCGTTTAAGCCGACGCGGGGGGGAAAATGGAAGGGTAAAAGAGGAAAGGGACTGAACGAGTGGATTTGGATGTGGAGAGAGGCGGGAGTGGAATTTAAGGAAGCGTGATTTTGCGACTTCGTCAACTGTTGGTATGTTGAGGTCATTACGGTTAGAAACATACCGGGGAGCAATAAGAATGGTACGAAGGACTTTTGACTGGAATGTTTGGATGCGAGCGATGTTGGATTTCTTTTTTACCCCATAGTTCTATTCCCTATGTCCGTGTCGGTTTTAGTACAGCCTTATATATTGTCAGTTTGTTGACTATTGTCAGTTTTGATGTCCTCTTCAAAATAGGTCTCAACAGTCCAAATTTACGATTTAGATCTGTTCTTTTCTGTCGTGTATGGGGATTCCACGTATTCCTTCGTAGAAGCTGGCAGTTTCTCCACCGAGCGTCGTCATATTCGTATTTACCCGTCGATTGCAAAACTGAACGAGATACCGATTCCCCCTTCCCGAACCGACACTCATTATCTAGTGCCTACGTTCCCAAACTTTTTTTTTCTCATAGACCGCTTTAAAAATGTTCTACCGCATTCCCGAAACTCGACAAAAAATGCGAAGATTAGATCTAACTCTATACCCGTCCAGTCCGCCGTGGACCACTTTGGGAATCAGTGATCTAGTGGCTCATCTCGCCGCAACTGATTTCCTCGTGGTTCTATCGGAGGTAGATCGAATATTGACCTACCGAATAGGATCAACGAGGAAAGAACAGATACCTGGATTGTAAATTGTGATGTTATAGGCGCCTGGATAACCGGAGATTTGTTTGCAGGTGGCCCTGGCGCTGTCCGTGAGTTCTGTGATGCTGACCAACGGCATGGGCGTGGGCTATCCGGGCGTCACCCTGCCGGCCATGCAGAGCAACACCTCGTCCTTGGTACTGGACGATAGCCAAGCCTCCTGGATCGGTAAGTCGCCGGTGTATTTCGAAATTCCCCCAGCGGAAGAAGGCGTCCCGACGCCCGTTTGCTGTCACGGGGGTCTCTCCTCGCTTCATCCTAGAGCTGCCGTGTTCCCCGTCCATCCGTCGAGAACCTCCATCTCCCTTCCCCCAACTTCTTCAGGTCCCCAAAATTTCGAGTTCCCGTAGGCGCTGTGTAAAACTACAACTACCCGCTCTAGTGTCACTAGGATTTCGATTGTTCTCACTGCTATTTCATTTAATTTACCACAGTCCTACCGTCCTCCCTTGTTTTTTGTTTTCCCACTTAGAAGAACCCCCACATCCGTTCTACCGCTGGGTATTACAGGATCGACCAAATAATGACAGGTTCGTGAAAGCATTTTTTATCTTTTCTTTACCTTTTCACCTTTATAGTTATGGGTACAAAGATAGCGCCATTTACTAACACGAAGGTAAATATCTAGTTGGTAATATTCAACTAGATTCATCGGTCGTTCCATTTCTTAAACCATTTTTTATATAATTAATTTTTTTAAATGCAAAAAACAATTATTTCGGTGTATCCGCAGCGGAAATCATCGATAATATAATCGCCGCTAGCTTTATGCGTTTAACAACGGGTGATATACGGGGGAATGATATCCCAAGTTTGCATTATTTCCTTCTTTAAATTACGCCCAATGTGTTTTTCAAATTCATCCACTCGAAAATCTCTAAATTGAGTATATCTGAATATCGGCTGTTGATTCAAGCTACCCGGTCTCATTCCTGCAGTGGGCAATATATTTTTCCGTTAGTTTCCTTCGTACAGAACAAACATTACCTGATATCGCATGCACACCTCTAACGTGTCATACGTTATGCCATGCCGGGACTCCTGGAAATATTTTAATATCCTGGAAGATACTGCCTTCATATTCATATTAGAATCGTATTCCTCTTGATGTTTTCAGCCAGTTTGCCTCAAATAACAACAATTGTCGGCTGTTTTATGAGCGGAACAATGATTGATCGTTGGGGAAGGAAGATTGGAACGATCTTTGCCACTGTATCTTCCCTGGCAGGTAACTCACAGAATGTTTTTATACTGTGACGCCATTTATTATTTATATACGTATAGCATCAAAATTAAAATCTCCGCATACTATTAAGGGTACCTAAAAGTAATCAACATTTTGATTTTGGAATTCTTATTAATATCTTATCAAATTGTTGATTACTTTTGGGCACCTAATATAAACGGCACAACATGCGAATCTAGAATTATTTGGAAATTGTAAATTAATAAATCTATAAATTTAACACGCGCTGTCTTAAGACATATGAAATCCAGGTACTAATATAAATTTTGAAACGTTATATCTTTTCTGAATGTGAGCAGAGCGCGCCACCGTTATAGGTAGTGTTGATGGGCGGAGGAAGATAGCGCTGTATGTTGCCATAATGGCGTATACCTAAACCTTTCTAAAATAATGATTATTATTGAATCTTTATAAGTGTTTAACTAGTCGTAAAATTTCTCTTACAGACGTAACGTCCGCCAACTTGATTGGACTAGAAATAAAGTAATTTTAAACTTCTTTAGGCTGGAGCATGTTGGGTCTTGGCGAGCGTGTCTGGGTGCTGTACCTGGGCAGGTTGGTCTGCGGCCTCGGAAGCGGCCTTGGCTCGACCACGGTCTCGGTACTGCTGGCAGAATCTGCCGACCCCCACTTCAGGGGAGTCGTCACCAATTTCAAGAACATAGCGTTCTCGGCCGGCCTGACGATAGTCTACGTCCTCGGCTTCTTCTACAAGGTAGTCTCTCCCACAGTGTTTACACGCCGAAGATACACACGGAAGAAGATCTCGGACGACGGTCCTTAGACCGTTTCCGGAGACAACAGTAGATAAAACTGGACAGAACGTGACAAAACTATAAGAAGTCTAGAAACAGCAATGGGTTGTTTATTTGATAGATCGATATATTGATACTTATATATTTCATTGGTATACTGTCATATACACTTAATGAAAATACTATTAGCGTTTTCCGAGAATTTAATTCTCATATATAGTAGCACGTGCAATAAATCCTCTGCCCTGTTTTCATGATTCAATTGAACTGTTTTAATATGCGCCGCAGTAAATTGAATTGTTCAGAATTGTACACGATGTATTCACAAACAATGCGCATTCACGATCCCAGGATGACTGGAAGAGGGTGGCATTGGTGAGCTGTCTTGTGCCGGGCCTAAGCTTCCTGCTGGTCGTGTTCTTCGTGCCCGAGTCCGAGGTTTGGAAGAACAGTCGGCTGCAAACCAACAACAATAACAACAACAGCGGGCTGAAGATCAACACAAATTGGAGCCAGTTCTGGAAATCGAGGCACCGGCCCGAAGTATACAAACCGTGCGTCATTATCAACATATTTTACCTGCTGCGACAATCATCCGGCACGTCCGTCCTATTGTCCTATACCGTAAGTAGTCGATTTTTCGTACGGTAAATCAAAACGTGTCCCGGCTAGACCGGGCTTTCTATGACTATTTGGATAAAGTGTCACGTACGACTACGTAGGGTGTCCCAAAATCGAACTGTGGCTGCCAAACTTATTATTTTCGAAATAATGTTCAACAATGAAAACACGTTTAACGCTCCATTTGTACTGCCAAATTTACTGCAAGAATGGTGGCAAATTCAAATCTTGCGTTAATTTTGGGACACCCTATATATAAAAGCATTTATTAATTCTTAGTTTAGCTGTTACAGCGGCGATGAGTAAACGACAACGAATTTTCCACTCAGTACGATCAGCTCAGTAGCTGCTCAGTTTACTGAAGTAGTTTTTAGTGTTAGTGCCGCTGAGTACTGCCCGATGACTGGTTAAGCGCCCTATTCCCCTACTGGATGCGTAGGGAGAAATCCTCCATCCAGATTTCCAGAGAAGAAAAGTGCGTTCTGACACAATCGCAAAGCTGTTCTTGATGGGCATCTCCAACGCCAAGAATGATACCCAGAATGATGAGGAGGATTGTATCAGTATTGAGAGCAAAACTGACCACGAAGAAGAAATAAATGATTTTGAATAAGCAGTCGCCAGATATGGGGAAGGAATGTGATGCTTGAAATGTGTTTCGCAGGTGAGCCTCGCCGTGGCGGCCGGTGTGGAGGGCGACCCCTACCTGGTGGCTATCGGTGTGGGTCTCTCGAGGTGTGTGGGCGGTGTGTTGGCCTCCTACCTGTCGGGCAGGTGGGGCCGCCGCGGACCCGTCTCCTACGCGGGCAGTCTCACCTCCTTCGCCATGATCTGGCTGGCCTACATGGCGCCCCGCGACACCCCCGCCCAGTCGCCGCCCACCACCGCATCCCCTACATCCTCCTCCTCCTCCTCCTCCTCCTCTTGGATCCAACTCTACCTGGTGCCGGCCTTCCTCGTGGTCTACGTCCTCAACGCCACAATCTTCAGCGACATACCCAGGTCGATGCTGTCCGAATTGTTCCCCACCGACGTCCGAGGAGTGAGTTTCCCGTCTGTTGATATTATCAAATACAATACTATTGGGTTGACAACTAAATAATTGCGGAATTCACCAACAAGTGTCGTTGTACATATTTTTAAGTACGTCAACATCTTTGCACAGATAAGCACAGCGTATAAGATACATTCAGTAGGTTCGTGGTGTTTCTGTCTCCTCTCGCTGGTTTGGTCTTTTGCTAGACCGGTTTCGGCTGCTCGCCATCTTCAGTAGCGGTGTTAGTCACTGTTGGCACTTTGGCTGTTTTTTGGGCATGCTCACTGCACTGTTACTTTCATTTGTACTGTAGTGTTTGTCAGTTTGTCAGTTGTATATACGCATTTTGTTATTATTATTGGAGAATTATGTTTGTCTTATTTGGGTGGATTTTGTTAATCAGTTTCTAAGTGTGAGTCAGATTGTTGGATAAAGAGGGGTGGGTGATAGTTGGCTTTTAATATATCTATGGCGATCCGAATCCGAATCGTCATCGTCGATCCACTGACGTCCGAGCGTCATCTTTAATGGTTCAATGTAATTTTGATACACGAATGTTTCAGAAGGGACCAAATAATAACGTATCGAAGAATCTTATCAGTGCAAAGATGTTGACGTACTTAAAATGTTGTACACGCCACTTGTCGGTGAATTCCGCAATTACTTAGTTGTCAACCCAATATAAACCGAGGATATTTTCGGAATTGGGTGCCACTGACTAATTGCACCTGACTATGTCGGAAACTATGGCGAGGGTCCCACCTACTATTCCCTCCTCGGTTGAAGGTGCCAAAATTAACTCTAGCCGATTACTTTTTACTGTTTTCGAACACAGATGGCCACGGCAATCGGTACGAGCATGACGTTCTTTGCCGCGTTCCTAGCGTTGAAAATCTACCCGGTTATGCTGTCGACCCTCGGCAGGCAGGGGACGTTCGTAGCTTTCGCCGTGATCACGGTCAGCTCCGCCGTCTGGGCAATTTTCCTACTGCCGGAAACGCACGGGAAAAGTTTCAAGGAGATCGAAGCCATGTTCACAGGTAGTCTGAACAGAAAAGACCCGCTGGAAGGCCAAAAGGCGACCCGAATTTTGCGAATTAAAAACTACATTTTTGTCTTCGATTATTTCAGGCGTTAAAAGCGAGGACGCGGCTGAGGCTGAGGACAAAGAGCTGACGGTGCCGCTCAGAGGTACGAAAGAAGGCGAGCAAGAGCCGAACAACAAGGGACCGGAAGCCATCGACGTACAGTGAACGGACGTTCACCGCCGAAACTAGTCTGCGTTGGCCATCTTAAAGAACCGGAAGTTTCCGAAGTTCTGGACGGCTTTCAAAACTTTCACACTACTTTCATACTAGTCGCGTCACACATCGCAGGTACCGGGTTGCGGGAGGTTTTTTCTTCCCCGATAAGAATATAACTCAATAAATCAACACATCTTAAGCTTTAATATCTTGTAAATAGTGTCGTCAAATATTCGCTGTGGGAGAGGAAAGAATTCCATGTAAATACCTGTATGGCCCCACCTGTCGAATTGTCGATGCCAGTATTTGTATAATTTAATATTGGTGTTTGATTAAATGTCTATACCAATTGAAATAAATATTTATGTTAGGCTGTAAACAAAAAACCGCGTTATCTGTGAAAACACCTTACACTGGCCGCCACAATAATAACACCTAATGTGTGCACTGTGCATAAAATATTTCATTAATTAGAACTGGGATTATGTGGCCCACTATTAGTGCCATAAGTTTTGTGACATCATGGAAAATATCATGGCTGTTAAAAATGAATACATTCCAGCACAAAATATTTACCACTTCTAACTTATTGAATTTTTTTTGGCATTCCTACCAGAAATATAATATAATTAGCACAAGACTGTGATTACAATTGAAGGGGACAACATTTTCCTTCAATTAAGATTTGTACTAATTATTAGGGAGTGTCAGTATAGACTCTAGAAAAACTCAAAAACAGAAATAAGTTGTAGTATCTAATTTTATTATTAGTAATATATATATATATATATATATATATATATATATATATATATGTATTCTATATATAACAACAAACTTAAATTTTCAAACCCAAGTGAGCTTATTTTCCAATCAATCTGTGGTCTCATTTCGTGCAAAATTAAATCCTCTACAACTCTTGTTTTGTAAAGTATTTTGATTGATGAGTGGTATCTGAGTACTCAAGGATTTTTTTGAAATTGTTTTTTTTAATGTAGCTAAAATAAAAGGTTGAAACACCTTTGACACAGAAATCATCTGTGCATAAATTGAATACTCTGGATATTCTGTTATTAATTAGTTAATTGAAATTCCCAAGTAGAAGTTACCATTGTAATTCATGACTAATTATTATTATGTATTAAACTATTTACAATATTATGGTTATTTATTATGACTAAAAAATTAATGAGGCACAATCCTACTGTGGGAGGGGGGGAGGCTTAAAATGAAATAATTCCAAAATAAAGAAGCAACATGTATGAGTGTCACATTTACATAATAGAAATAACATGTATCAAATTCTCATTGATCAAAAATTATGAAAATAAAATTTTTTTAATTATAATTCCCAATGGTAATAGTGTCATAAGAGTAGAATGCATAAATCAAATATAGGAATAAAATTCAGAGGAAAAAAGGTTACAGTGAAGGATGATGCATTTTCATTTGAACAATTGTTATATTGAAGCGACAATATAAAATTATATTATTTTTACTTTAATAAATAATAGTAAAATAATTTAAGAATGAAATAATCATAAAATACATACATGTATAATGAACCGTTAGAAATATTTTTAAAAAATAAGTGTTTTTCCAATAATATACATCCAGGTACACAATAGTCAGCTATAGGAAAGTTTATTAACATCCAAACTGATGAAAATATATCACCAAATATAGTAAAACAATAATATAGTCTGACATATTCCTTGTAAATGTTTTCTGAAAGTTATTTTTGCAATTATTGGTTTTAGCATGTTAATTATTTAAAAACCAAAATTAATTATCCTTAGTCATGTACACGGTACATACTTAACTACATAATGTATGTAGCAGCAATGTTAATGAAAACCGGAGTAAGGAACATTTTTAATTGTGCAATTTTTAATTTTTGGACATTTCAGATATCATGTTATTTCTCTTTAATTCTATTATTTGTGCACTACTCCGTATCAAAGAAGTATTTATTTACATATAGAAAAGATACATTGACATCAAACTCTCGTATAAATATTACTGTAATTTAAACAATTCTTTGCATAAGATATAAGCAAGGTGCATTTAATATTTATGTTAGGAATAATTATAATACATTAATATAGAGTACAAAACATTTCAAAGGGGTGTATTTTTATTCCATTAATTGCATAAAACAAAATTATTTTAATGAACAGTTTAGAAATTCGATCAACTGATAAAAAAATGTCAAAATAGGGCACAATAAAATTTTAACTCATCATTTAAGAAAAAGTGCTATATTGTCGTTATATAATTTAAAAAGATATAACTTAGATAATAGTATTGATTTATAGATTCACTCATGTCATAGTGCCAGTAATTTAACTTTGCAAGTATACTTGCAATTGCAACTTTGCATATACTTGCAACTTGTATACTTACATTAAACATGTACCTTTCATTATCGACTAATCTACAAGCCTCAATGTTCAAAAGATTCAAGTCTGGGAAGTCATTTCATAATACAATAAATAATCGCGTGTTCCTATTTACAAAAAATCGAATTTTCTTTTTTAATAAACTACAATATTGCGAAATAAAAATTGATACGATAAAAACGCTTATAGTATTTTATCAGTAATAATCCGTTTTTTTGTTTAATACAGAAAAATAGTAGAAAATTCTCTAAAAGTTTCTACAGTTGAAACCGATTTTGATCGGTACAAAATACGGAAGACCACTATTAGGATCCAGTAAACTAAATCTGGGACTATATTTATAGTTTATTCGCCCTAGTAGTAACAATTTTTTAATTTTACGCAGATTTTATCCGTTTAATTCCGTTTTCTGTCGTTTCAATTCTATAGACTGTGCGACTCCACTCGGGGGAAAAGCGACTTGGCCGTCGTCGGCAGTAATTTCGATTTTAAACTCTCCCCCGAGCCCGGTACAGCCTTCTTTAAATAGCGCCTTTTCACATCGCTCACGCCATCTTTCTGTCGACCACTTCGTTCGAGTGCCTTATCGATATGCCGGAAATCGGATCGATCTTGGAGGCGCCGTACTTCTTCACCTTGGAGTGGCCCTGTATGATGAGGTACATGGGGCCCCTGATCGCTTCCGGCGGCTGCTTGTAGTGGGAGAAGAGCGGGTCGGTAGTCATCTGGGGGCTGTCGGTCGTGGTCCTGGAGGCGGCGGTGGTGGTGCTCGCCGCTGTCGTGTCCTCCTCTTGGAGGAGGGCCGTCTTCAGTGGCGTCGAGGAGGAGGAGGAGGAGGAGGAGGAGGAGGGTGGCTTGCGCTCTTGCCAACCGGCGACCGTGACCGGCGCCGGAGGCGGCACCAGCATCACTGGCGGGGGCGGCATCATCATGTTGTACTCCTCTTCGTCGGCCTGCTTTTGCTGGACCGGACGAAGGTGATGATGGTGGTGGTGGTGATGGTGATGGTGGTGCATGAAAGCCTGACTGGGGCCGGCGCCCGTAGGCCGATATCTGTAAGTAAGCCTTTTCTTTATTACAGTTTTAATTGTTGAAAACTTTCGTAAGTATTCAGTTCAGTATGTCAGTATATCTTATAACAGCTCCTCTGAGTTTAACTAGTTGAAAATTGTAATAGTAAAAAACTTCTGTCCGTCCCCAGATCGAGACGTTAATACCCGATAACTGCACTTTGGATGAGAAGCAGTCGTTCGGGAAAAAACTACAGCTAAATTTCTTTTACAAATTACAACAGATTGAACAAGAGAGTTTTGCTACCTCGATTAGTTTTGTTGGATGATTTTCTTTGGTTTTGCCTATTTTTTAGCTCTGTTTATGTTATTCGGTTTATATATTTATTATTTATAGATCGGTGTTGGTACAAAGTGGTTAAGTGGCCTCCTAGCGCACCGATCCTAAGATCAAACTCGGATGTCCGAAGAATACAGGGCTTTTCTGTGTGGCTAGGTTACCTGACGAGCGGTTCGTAGTTGTCTCTCCTGGACACTTCGGTGTATACGGACGGCGTGGTGGTCGGGGGCGGAGGAGCGCCTCCCGTGGGGCCGCCGGCGGAGGCGGAGGCGGAGGCGGAGGCGGAGGTGGAGGCGGTGGTGGTGGAGGATAGCCAGTAGTGGACCTTGTCGAGGACCGGGGGCAGGTACTCGTTGGTCGGGTCCTTCAGGGGGTCGCCCCTACCCAGCGGCTTCCACTCGGCGAACTCCATCCTGGGCGAGAGCTCGCCGCGCCCGCACTCGCATCCTGACCGACAGGCACAAATTAGTCCCCGAGAACCAGAAAAGGACTCGCGTGTCATGTTTCCGAGCTAAATTCAACTTTCTCCGACTGTCAGTCCGCGTACTCAATGCAAATTGCGTTGACAAGGTGTAGAACACCAGACGTCGATACGATGGCAAATCTGAATCGTGTACAATGCTAATTAAACAAAAGACGTAGAGAAAATACGGAAAATTAAACAAAACAGTGGACAGTTAAGCCGTACAAACAAAACTATACTAGACACAGCTCACACCCCTTATACAGGGGACTGTACTCCTTAACATCCTGGGGCAGCTTTAACGTACATAACGCCCCATGCGTTACCATCGTGCGTCAGTAGGCAGTTGTGTTATTCAGGGTCACCTGTCGTCATGTTCCGAGGTGGGTGTCAGGTGGGTCCGGCCCACGTGACAATAGTCTGTGCCAGACATCGCCCGCCAGAATGTCTGGGCCGACGTCTACCTCTGACCGTATGACCGTAACAACATCGATGAAATGCAAGCCGGGCCGCTGCCTCCGTACAATTTAAACGCTTAGCCCGCTTCCCACATCTAATTTTCTTATTCTTTTTATTTATTTATTTATTTATTTTTTGTTCGAGGCGCGTGGGTATTGGATATCTGCCAGATTCGCGTCGGGCCACAGTTGTCCCTCTGGAGTGTCTTCGTATTACCCGGCCGGCACGTACCGTGGCACGCCCAAAGTAGCCTGCCAAAGATACACTGATTATAATTGTTGCCGCGTAATCAGTGCTAGTGTATTAATTACGCGAGTACTTAATTATAATAATTATTAGTTCGTATACACCTCAGGGTTACCGGAGGAGAGCCGTGGGGGAAACCAAGAAGGGTTCGTTTAAATTCATCGCTGAAACGTTTTTCGTTACTCCCAAGATATACGCACTCAGTATATAGGACGGGATCGCGTTATTTGTTGAAAGATTTAGAAAATTAAAACAAAGAAGTGAGAAATTTTTGGTTTCGTCGATAATTTCGATTCGATGTCGAGAAACAATTATCGAAGTCTAACGAGCTCCAGATTTTTAATTTTTTGATCTCTTCACAAAACTCTTGACGTATACTTCGGAACGACGGCACACGGATAAAAATAAAGTACCCAAACGAAATCACAGTTTTCACTGTTACGAATTCGTAGAGAGCACGCAGTTCGAGTTGAGTTTCGGACAGATTGTATTACGCAATACTACTTTCTACGCTGCCCCCGTGCGCGGTAGTAACGACGCAATATACGCATATATATATATATGGGCTGCCGCAGGCTTGACGTTGCCTCGTATCGTTTCAAAGATGCTGGCTAAATGTGTTAAAGAAAATAAGCTTTAACGTAAAATTTCCGCGGAAAAAGTGCTGCGAGAAATCTCCTCTTAGGCCTGTGGCGGCGGTAGCGAATCTAATAAACGCTTACGAACCACAATCTACTGGTTAATTTCAATAACGATTCCACCCGGCGACTCTATTTTCACAGAATGTGCTGTCGGCGACACAGTATTGTGAATTGTATGTAATTTGCTGTTTGGAATTGAGCGTCGCCAATTTTTTTCTTAGCAGGAGGACGGAGACTAGGGGCAGGGACGTCAGTTTTGTAGCGGTGGCTCTCCTGTGCGGATTGGCCGGTGCTAGTTCCCCGGGCTGTGTCTCTGAGTGTTTGACCCACTATAATAGTTATAGTTACTTGACTGGCCGGCCGCGTCCGTCTCTCTCCGTGTGCGTGTGTCAAGCACGTGAGTGTTATATAGAGTGCGTCTCACGGCGCGCACTGACGCACTGGTTCGTTGCCACGACCGGTTGCCCCCCAGGATCGTGGGTGCGTACGCGATCGTGACGCCCTCTCAGTATCCCGTCTATAAAACTGTCGGACGGGGAATGGGAGATTGGGTTTTTTTTTTTAGTACGAGTTGAGGAAAAAGATAAGGCAATAAAATAGATTGCGTATATTCAGTGTCAAGATTCGCTGGTCTACAAGAATTAAATTAAAAAGTATTACAGTTTTCTAACTTAAGAAAAGAATTTATGAAATTAGATCTAACGAAGCTTTACTTAGAAAAATATTAGTTATACTTCGGTCGGAATTTCGCTAACCCATTCGAAATTGTCTTACCAAAGTAAGGGTTTTTTTGCGCAACGAAAATGACTTTCCGCCATTTTCGTTTACGACACACTCCCGAAAGACGCCGAAACATTGAGGTCGAATTAAAACCAAATTAATAGAGGTTTAACTTCAAACGATTTTATCCGGAATAAACTATTTTATCCCCCCCCTCCCCTGGACTCTTGGGCGCTGAAGAGACATTGAGTAAATCTTCGGTAAAATACCAAATGGCCATGTTTCCTGGTGATAGTGCGAGGTTTGAGCTAGACCCCGGAGGCCGGTCTGGCTGCTCATCGTCTTCAGTAGCAGTTTGGACTGTTACGCAACCGACGTGTAGCAGTGGCGACAGCGCGTTGGCGGTTTTTCGAGTACATAAAATATAGTGTCTTCAGTAGTATTTTAACGCGCAAAACTCCTTCATATTTCACCAAACAACGGCCCACACGACTCTGTACTTGGTGTGGAATTGTTCAGAAACAGACTGCCTACTTCTAGTCTAATGGGTAGCACTATGGGTCTAATGGGTCTGGTTTAGGGATGAATCAGACTGGGGAAGAAGCGTATCAGTCATAATGAGTAATAATAAACCGTCGCAGTACAGTTTGTAATAACTGTATATAAATGTTATTATTAAAAAATTGTTAAACTAGAGTACTCAGAAAACACCCCAACCATGTAAATCTTGTGGACAAATTCCTCCCTGAAACGGTTTTAAGCGCTTGGAAGTTTTCTTATTTCTTGAAGAAATACGAAGAGGAGGAGGAGGAGGAGGAGGAGGCAAGGGGAACAAGGACTAGTTGTATTGAATATAAGAGAAACAGGAAATAGAAAGCAGATCCGAGGCTCGTCCTGTAGCTGGGTAAGCCCATCAGTCCACCTTCAATTGTGTCCCACCTCAACTCAACGGAGAGACACAGATGGCCAGTTAAGGGACATGGCGTTTTCCCTTGTCCCCCTTAGCCATTCCAATTTTAAAATAATTGTATTCCATTCGCCCCGATCCCTCAAAAACCGCCTGCATTTAAACGACCGAATACCGAATATCGCAGTAACAGTACGGCGACTTTGGTGACACCACTTAAAATACAGAATAGGGTAAAACACAGGAGAGTCATACAAAAGAATCCATACTGAAGAAAATCATACAGAGTGTATATTTGTGCGATGATTTGTTAATTTTCTTTTATATGAATTCATTTGCATGATTTGCCTCTATTTTATTTTCGCTTGTATGTTTTTGTTATTCTTTGTTATTCTTCTACACATTTACCGGCGGTAAGTGAAATATTCCAGAAATATAAATAGTAGATTTAGTTTATAAGTGTTTCATAAAACGAGGCGGTGCCACCGATTTGTAACAACAGTTTTGATTCCAGAAACGTACAAAATGTGTCTGTATCGGCTAGCGCAAACGGGAACGAATAACCGGGATACGGTGCCGATATATGGTCAACTGCCGAACGCTGCCAAACGACACAATGGCACGCTGCCACGGTAGACAAAGCCGCATATTTGGGCGTCCGCACCACAGTTGCCTTCAGAGTCGTACGGCGACTCTAAGTTATACCAACGGTGTAGTCCGGATAGCGTGAAGCCGGTCTACTGTTTCGTGCTAAAACTTCATTTCCGAAATACGATAGAAGTTCTGAAAATTAACGGCAAAACGGTCTACCGAAATTGTTATCAAGTAGGCGGTTGCTAAGGCTATTTCTTACAACTTCCTCCACCTAGTTGTTACACTCGCTGGTAGCGGCGGCGAAAGCAAAGCACCTCCAACCTCCTGTGTAAGGTCTTCCCCACACTTCTGTGTACTGACCACAGTTTCTGAGTAAGTCAGTAGAATTCCCAGGATGTCCGATTCCAAGGAACGATATCCTTAAATCGGAGAAATTTGTTTCTCCCCCTAACAACTATGGGTTAGCAGGCTAGCACGTTACCCCTCGGAAAAAAAAGTTTCAAAAATTCATTTACTTTCATTAAAAGCCCACAGGATATATCCAATTTCTATACTTCCTATATATGCATAGGTATTTGAACCAACAGAGAAGATAATAACGTATAACTAAGATAAACCGGACCCTAATCAGATATGATTTTCGAACCCCCTTTCAATTATATTTACCTAATCGAGCGGATCGAGGAAAACTCATGGAATAGACCTGAAATTTTTGAATGGCGAGAGGATTTCTTTTATTTATCTCATGTTTTATATGTATTTATTTAAACTTTTTTACTGTTGATAGGTTTATTTTATAATAAATCACTAAACAGGTTGAGTTCGTGCTTAATAATTTTTGCACTGTCAATTATTTTATTTTGATTATTTTAAATATATTTTCGAAAAGTTGCCTTTAATTTATTTTTCGTCTAAACACATCTTTCTCAGAAGTCGATTGTGAATTTATTATAATTTATGTTACAGGCGGTTATTGTAATACTTCTTGCAAAATAATAATGATATAATGTAATAACAATAAAATATTAGCGATATTGATTTGATTTATTTCGAAGAAAAAAAAGTAGTTTCGTTCTAACCAGTCTGATGTTCGACTTGACAGGTAAGCTTGCGGTAATTTATTTAAATTTCAATTGCTTAGCGCGCAATAAATAAAGTGGCAGGAACTCTGAACAGCGTTCTGGAGTTATCTGAGCTATTTGAAATGAGTTATTTGAAGCTCCGATTCAAATTTCCCAATCGATTCCGGCCGTAACACCAAACGAGCCGACGCCAGGGATGTAATTTTGAACAAATTACAAGAGTTATGTAAGCAGTTCGCGGTCTGTGCAAAGTAGTTGTATGGTTGCAGGCGCAAAAAAAGTCAAGTTCTTGGCGAAATCTGTAATATTTTCTCAGATTTGGTCGCTGGAATGGATATGTCATGCGGGTCCAAATTAACTAATATTTTACCTCTTGTCTCACCACTCGTCCAACACTTTACGGTAGTTAAATTGCAGTGATAGCGCAGACGTAGAGTGACGTAAAGTTACTGAAGATAGCGACCAGCCAAGCCCGTAGCTTTACCAATAGACCGAATAGTCCGAGAAAATATTACAGGTTCTACGATAGAAAGGTTCGAACTATTCTGTGACAGTGGTCTTGGGCGTACTGTAGTTTCTGTACTGAGCATTTTATACAATATATTAATGTCCATATCGATAAAAGTAAAGTGATCGTACAGGAAAAATGTCTCACAAGCAACCCACAGTCCTCAGCGACTACTGAAGTTGGCGAGCAGCCGAAGCCGAAAATTAATATTCCTTCTTTCTGACAGACCCCAAACACGTAGAAAACGTAAATACATTTCGGCGTAATTCCGTGTGGAAAATAATAAATTTCATCCAAATTCGCCCATTCACCCATTTCATTTTTTTCCAATTCGCTTATTCGAGTATTTAATATGCCCTCAGTTGCCGGTACGGAATAGAAGATTTTCAATTTTGTCTCAGTCCAAAACAGATGTCGCTTCAAAAATTAAGGTTTTAATATTCTTTTCGCCGTCTTCAGTAGCATTCCGTCGGTAGCACGAAGGCGTGTCGGTTTACGATGCATTGTAAACAGGATTTAAGAGAAATAATCAGAAGCTACTGATCCCGAATTACCGATATACTGACAAATCCCATTGTGTGTACAGGAGTTTGTAAACTTGTTTCTTTTATTTCGTCGAAATGTTAACCCCCCGGGAAATATTCGTTACGGAGTTTCGCGCACCATCGGCAGGTCGAATTTTCTTTACGATAACCTACTGACGGTGGCGGGAAGTATTTCGGGAACGAGTCCCCAATTTATGATTCCCACGAAATAACCATAGCAATATAATAATAACATGATTTCTGTGATCCGATTTCTGCGGTCCTTCGTTAGACCTAAGGTTTCGGCGTCGGCCGCCTGTGGGACATTCTGTACCTGCAATGTCACTCCATCCTTATTGTACCTCTGAGTGAGGTAAGGCCGGTGTAGACGGCCAGAACGAGAACCGAACCGATGGCAATAGCGCAGACAGGTCCGGGTGTCTTAGGCTGTAAATCAGCTGTGTTCGGCCCCTCGGGTTTTGTGAATGGACGACCGTGTTTACTATCGAACGGGTACGGGCGGGTAGGGGTCGTCGACTGAGACGGCCGGCGTTCTCATATTGGGCGGGGGACTAGGCGGGGCGATTTACCTGCGATGAAGACGAGCGGCAGGAGTAGGACGTTGAGTATCCGGGAGAGGTTGGAGGCGTAGTGCCGGTGGGCGGTGGGCCTAGCATGTGCTAGCATGTGGATGGGCATGTCGCCTCCGCTCGGTGCACATCCCAACACTGAGACAGAGACGGCACCACTGCCACCACTCCCCCCATTATCCGACTTTCTCAGGGGCCGCGCACACACGGGCGCTCGCCCCACCCCTCCATCTCCACCACTCCTTCCTTCCTTCTTTCTCATCCTCCTTATCCTTATCCTCCTTTCCTTCTTATACCGTCTTTAGTACAACTCCGGGACAAGATTTTATCGGTATCGGCTTCAATTAGAAAAATATTTTTTTTAACCGGAATACCTTCGCACTCTAACCGATCCGATAGAAATCATGCTCCCAATACATGTAGCTATCATTGTGTCGAGCTCGAGTAAGATCAGTGCGCGTGAAAAATGTTTTGAAATGTTATGAAAACGTTTCATGATTCTTTCTGCGGCGAGATTTAAATGCTTGAAAAAGACTTTTATCATTTCTTCAGAAGGTATTTCGACGATAATGGCCACGGTCTTCGGCATAATGATCTTATGGCAAATAAGATGGCCGGAGAGAGATCAATAGGCAATAACTAAAAGAAGAAGGAACAATAAAACAAAGTCAGTCGACCGACTCACAAGGTTCTTCAGCGACATGGAGGAGCAAATGAATCGCAGTTTCAGTGTGGGGAGTGCGGCCTTAGATACAATATCCAACGGGGGGATGCTTCCAGTTAAGGTTTGCCATATCCTGCATATCATTCATCGTCGAGAAGAATATTCAAGTTAGATAAAATAACGCCCACTATCCCATCATTGAGCCAGGTCCTGATTCCTCCAGGATCTGTCCTTTCCATCCTCCTTGCCACGGGAGATCATCGGCCGACTAAAAATTGTTACGGTCAAACAGTAAAAACCAGCAGGCCAAATTGAAACTAAAGAGTCCAAGAGGGATAACGCGAGGTCGAAATTGGGAATTTACAAAACCAATTATATCGTGTCGTCCCGAGTTTACGCGTGTCGGGCAGTCGACACGCACATGAAAACGCAGAATTAAATGAGAGAACAAGTTTCTCTGTACTGCCATCGACATTTCCGAAAGGACACCGGCCGATCCCATTGCAGACTGGAGGACGTGCCACCTCCTCAAAAGAAGGCTCCTTCCGGCAGAACTTGGATATATGACCAATACTTAAAGGCCCCCATTTATATTATGAAAAATAGCCTATTTACATTTAAGGAAATATACAGTTTTTAAATTTGCTTCAATGTCCCGAGTTCGAATCGCATTGGCGGACCAAATTATCGTCCAAACTAGTATTTGTTAAAACAAATAAATTATGAAGGATGAAAAAAAAAAGAGGACGTTGAAAATTGTCACAGCCGACTCAAGGTTTGTTCTGGCGAGGACAAGAACCCGGACCCCGGACCATGCAGAGGAGGGGACAGCACGTGGGTTCAAAGAACAATGGGTTCCACCATTCCGAGCCGGCTGCATTTATACGCTGCCAAATTTAAATTTATAAATTGGCACACGCGGACACGGCGAAAATTAAATCAAACTTCAAAAAAAATTGTTCGCGGTTCGAACTGTGCCCCGGTTTCTGTCCAATTGCTCCGGGAACAGCGTAATTCAGTTTCGCTGCGATATATTTCAATTTCTTAGTTGCGAGGAACAGTCAGTATTGTTTGTAATTAACCACCCATTTCATCCATAATTTACAATTTTAAATGCAATACCGCAGTTAGGACAACTTGCAGATAGGATAGTGTCAGGTCAAAACGTTCATTTAATTAATTAGATCAAACACAGCCCGACATTGTTGAACTATGTTAACTCGTTCACACTAAAACCGCGATTGTGTCAAAATTGTTGACCGGTTCGCAGGGTGACATCTTTTAGAATGTTCAATTCAAGCTACAAGGGAAATGTTTCGTAAATTTGAATAGATATCGTCGACTGTAGGCTTGAAACGATACCACGCACAACCGGCCCAGAAATGTATTGCCCCCTCAACGCGTAGACAAACTTCGTATTGCACAATACAATAAGTGGGCTGGCCATTTTCCTGGGACGGCAGTGCGCGGCGAATATTTATTATACGGCCGTTACGTTAACTGTTATTCTTATTAATTGAGGTCTCGGCGTTATTAATGCCTCGGCCTCTGCCGAAAGTTTTCTTCGTCTTGAGGAAACGGAGTCTGAAGGTTTCAAAGATTTTTTCCACGTCCCTTCCCGTCCGGAAGCTCCCGCCCTCTGGGAGCTCACAGAGACTCCGGACACAGGACTAGAGATTTCAACTACACATTCATTGCGTTATTTTCAATACTGACTCCGGTTCTTAAAACTGAATGACTGGAATAACTTATGTCTTAATGGTGGGCCCTTTTTTGCCGACTGCGCCTCCCCTCTTCGTTAGTGAGGCTGGGGAAAACCCTCGGCGCGAATCGTCCCCTCAGGCTGGCTAAGAAGAGACAATCACTATATTACTCTTCCCCTGCAATCATTATATTATTACGCTAGGGTACAGCCGAACGCAACCGGGTAGTCAGTGAGAGAGAGAGAGAGAGAGAGAGGAGGAGGAGGAGGACAAGAGAGGGTAAGGAAGGACGGGGAAGGCACAACTCCGGCGGAGGGTCGGACGCTGTTGAAGAAGAAGCCGCGTAGGCGAGGATTAAAGCGATTATAGTTGGGCTTGCCGAGAGGGAGAGAGAGAGAGAGGGAGAATGTGAAAGTAAATGATGAGCGGGGTCTGTGAGGGGGGGGAGGGGTTGAGGGATGGAGGGAGGGGTGAAGAGGATGTGGAGGAGGGGGAGGAGACGGATAAGGAAGAGGAGGAATCGGATATGAAAGGAGGGGAAGTGAAGAGAGAGAGAGAGAGAGAGAGAGTGTGTGTGGTGAGGAGGCGACACGCTGTCTAGCGGCCTGCAGATGGGCGGTGGTATTGTGAGGGGAGGGGGAGGGACCTGCCGGCTGCTCCTGCTGCTGGCTGCTCGCTCTCTGCCCCGCTCTATAACATCAACTTTCCGTTGATAAATTCCTCGTATGTTGACCGGCGCCGCCCAGTTCCCATTATTTTAAAATGCCCCCTCCGGCTCTCTCTCTCTCCCCCCCTCTCTCTCTCTCTCTCTTTCCCTACGCCTCTGCTCTTAGAGGATCGAACCAATTTACACGATTCCCTCGAGGACGATATCATCGTTCCTCCTCCTTCGTCTCCCGGTCGGGGTCTGAGGACGTGTGCCGGTGTACGGGGGTTACACTACGTTGATCTACCCGAGGCAAACCCGAGGAGTTTCTAGCCGAGAAGGAGCAGATACTTTCTTTTTCTGATGTCTGGTTCCTAAATGCGTAAGAATTAAACTTAGGACCGGGCCACAAACGAAAGCCTGGGTCATGGCTGAAAAAAAAGGAAACAAAACCTAGTTTTTACGACCGGGATATATCGCAAAATTGCGTAAAGTGTCCAACGGTGGAAATTGAGCAATGGGGTCGTCGGGACCCTCAGAGGGGTTGTTTCGATTAAGGGCAATCCGATGTCTGTCAAGGCCTAGTTGTTGGGCCTTTCAGTTGAAATTTGCGACTTAAAAAGTAATATACGCCCAGAGCGATGGATAATTTCGAATGGACGAAATTCCATGGATGTTTTGATACTGTTTGAAATGCCTATTTTGTGGACTAGTTTAGTCTTAATAGACCGGTTTAGCCTGCTCGGCGAAATCACCTAGGTATTTTGGTTGTCTTTGGGGGTCACCGGTGTGTAAAAAACAGGCTCGATTGTACTCCATATATGGATCATAGTAAAAGTGTGGGTGACAGTACAGACCCACATGCTCAATTGACTCGTCGAACCAATACGCAAACTGTCAATATGGCTAGCGGCAAAAAAACCATAGACCGGCCAGCGTAGACAAAATATCGCAGGAACCGTGGTGTTGCTGAACAGGTTTTGGATACTTTCATATTTCGGCGTACGATTTTCATTTCTTTTCTCTCTTTTCTCCTTTGTTTTCTCAACTCCTCCTCCTCCTCCTCCTGCTCCTCCAGTCTGCCCCCTTCCACCTTCTGCGATGATGCTTCACGAGAAGGGAGTGGAGAGGTAGGCAGGTACCAGGAATGACGTACCCGGTTCAAATATGAAGCAAAATACAAACCGGTTCGGAAGTCGCCCCTCTCCCTCCTTCCCTTCCATTCCCTTCCTTCCCATCGCTCTTCCACACACGCACTCACGCTCGCTCAGACGGGGACGTCCCACTGTCCTATGAGAAACAAGTTACACACACTGTACAACACCGACGGGCCCAACACGCACTGTCTCGCACATCGGCTCCCAGGCATAAAATAATTGGCTTTCGATAATAAGTAAACACTCAAAGGGAAACACACGCGCTTATATATATTAGATAAGGGCGAGAAAAAAAATAAACTGGATATGTTAAAAAATGGTATAAGAACACTTACAACATGCTAAGAGAGCAGGCTAACAACGAGCTAACACACCCTTATATATAACCCCTCTACCCCAATGTTTGGAAACGTTCAAGAACTGGGGTACTCTTAACTTTTATCCTTCTCGTGTGTGGCCCTATAAGCCTTTAGATGCGGCATCCTGCAGCTGCTTCAGTTATAGCATGACGGACACAACCCAGTCTTCAAAAAATTCCAGCCCCCGGGCAAATCTCGAGGCGCTCGGTGACCGATAAAAGAAAATTACGCGACCCGATTTTTTGCACGTTCGAATTTTTCTTCGATTACCGTTTGTTGCCGTTCAAACGTCGATGCACTCGCTTGGAATATGCCTCACTAAAGTGCATTCACGGCGAGAAGTAAGTGTCCCCTCATTTTTCATTCCAACTTCAGGAAGAGGAGGCGGTTCATCGACCGTCGTTGAGAAATAACCCACCTTTTTCGCATTGATTCGGCCTATTATGGTCTGACATGCAATTCTCTGAGCATCGATGAACAGTGGTTTCTTTAATTCTACAAATCTTTAAAAACTTCTACGCCCTACTCTTCTTCCTCACAAAGTCTGTATCAAGCTAATTGAGTTATTATTTTAAAGTAATTAATTGGTAAATTACAGCAATATAAAGCGCCTGGTAATGGGGAGCATTGCTCCACACTAAGGGTGTTCTTTTGGGGGTGGTTATGGGGCGGGGACACCCAACTATTTTTTCAAGGTTGGAAAGGAACATCGAGCGATCAGCATGTACCCGTTTGAACAGTATCAAGCTCATGCTCGGACCGGGTGGTTGGGGTGGTTCTCCCCCGAGGCGCTCAATCTATCAGCCCATTTCCTCTTGCAAAGTCTCCTTTCATGAGCTTTACCCAAAACGGGAACCGGCTTAGGCGCCTTATAGGGAATGTTTCAATTAAAATGTTAAGGTAGTTACATATTTAAATGTATAAGAGTTAAGAATGGGGCACCGGTTCTTGGTGTAAAATGGGGTAGCAGAATCCGGAGTGTAATAGTAGGGAACATAAGCCACCGAATATAAACTTGAAACTATAAAATTGACTTTCCCTTGGTTATTATACTCTCGTTTTATATTGTTACAACACAATGTTGTATAATATCCTCTTTGACCGGCGGCCGCGGCATCACCCCCAATTGACCTGGATAGAGTTACCACTTAGAGATTAATGTCTTTCATTGTCTCATTATTGGTACTGTTGGTAACTCATATACATATATATATATATATATATATATATATATATATATATATATATAGTGCATAGAGTGTGTTTAGAGATATTGGCGGTAGGCTGGTGAACACAGAGTGTAGGTGCGCCCACGCCCAACTTATTTAGTTGTCACCTTCAATTTCGAACGCCAAATAAAAATAAGGATACGTATTTTCATATGTATTCCTATATGTGTGTAAGTTAACAATAGTGGCGATAATGGGACAAAGGAATAGACCGCCGGCCGGGGCGGTGGTAGAGCAAAATTTCAAAATATTACCGATCATCTGGACGATTGTAAATCTGAATATCATAATTTATTACGGTTTTTATTTTATTGACCGAATATCCTTTCGGAAATTTTGAACTTTCTGAACGGGTCCAGTAGCGGGAAACAGTTGAAACTATTAATAACCCCGAATAAACGCCTACATGTAAAGAAGAAATGAAGAATTTGCTATTTCTAAACCGGTGATAGAATTTTCATTCAATTAAAAATTTCATTTGAGCAAACCGGAGTAGTGACTATGACTGGGATTATTGTCGAGTATTCGGCCCGAATCCGGCCGCCGTATAAGAAGATAATCATCAGATTCCCTCCTCTTTGGTCTCAATTCGTCGCATTCCATTTTGTCCTGCAAATCGTGTAAATTAGGATTTCCGCCCGGTACCCCATTCTTCTCAGTCCTCTTAATTACCCCGCCGGCGGTCTTTCTCAAATCCCTCCTCCCTCCAGCCTCCACGCCGCCTCTCATTCCTCCACCGGCCTCCACCCTGCTCATCATCTCTCTGTGACCTCTTAAAGTTTTCTCGAATTAGTGAGAAATCTCTCTCCCCCTCCCACCGTCGCCGTCCTCTCCCAACTCAAAATTAGTCCTCCTTTTTTTTCCCCTCTCCTTTAATTTCATCCTCGTCTCTTTTTTTTTTCTTTATTGTAATTTCCAGTTTCAGAATTGGCTTCATTTCGCCGGTGTAATTTGTTAATCCGCGTCAAATGTAAAAGAGCGATTTCGAGATCGTAGATTTTCCCAGTTGTTTTTCATCCAATAAAATGTCTCCATCCTCCTCCCTCCACCAGGCATCGCGCTAAAGGCTAAATACAGAACAATTACACGCAGCGTACAGCAATTACATATAACACTGAACATGAAAACTGAAGGCTGTAGCCCAAAAGGGGTAGCAGCACTGAGATCCTTTCTTCGTTGAATTTCCTGTCCTGTCATGCATAT
Source organism: Lethocerus indicus (assembly GCA_019843655.1). Taxonomy (NCBI): domain Eukaryota; kingdom Metazoa; phylum Arthropoda; class Insecta; order Hemiptera; family Belostomatidae; genus Lethocerus; species Lethocerus indicus. Next base: position 2,935,695 of record JACDQD010000006.1, read on the forward strand.
AGATATACATATAGATATGCAGCCTAGACCATATGAGGGATGTGAATGAATACAAAACGAAAACCTACCCCCCTGTCACACAACCCCAATTTGATCTGGGCATGACGGGGTACATTATGCGCTCCTCCTACATATGAGGCATGTATTGTACATTGTATTTTGCTTATGTTTTTATTGTACATTATATTGTAGGAGTTCTGTGTTCCATAGGCGCCATATTTTGTTGTTGCTGTGGGGCACTACAACTACATCCCTTAGAATTATTTGGTGGCTCGCAATTATCAAATTTCCTTTCCTTAAAAGAGCCAGTTTTAAGGGTTTTGGGAAAACTTTGGAAGTCAGTTTGGAAATTAAATTTTTCGTTCATTATATTGTTGTATCTGATTTTGAAGATCACCGTGCATTTGATGATATCCATTTAATCACATTTTTGGTTGGTGTAACTCGAAATATCCATTTATGTCTGCTTTCGTCGACTGAAACGTGATGCGTGGAAACCACCAAATTAATCCTAAGATATAAGCCCGATGACCAACGGCCGGCGGCACGAAAAAGAAGTGACATTTCCAAACCTAACAACAACGGCGGGTCGCCCCAAAGGCAGCCGGGTTCAAGTTGGTACTCGAAATTGGTAAAACGATATTTAATTTTGAAAACCCTTTTTGACGGTCCCTTTTTGATACGGCTCTTGTGGCACTTCTTTCTGCCGTTCACTGTACACGGTGGGATGCCACAAAGGCAACCGAAACTGCCTGGAAACTCCAACCTGGCTAGACCCGGTGTCCAGCGAAAAACCGGAAGATCCTAAGAAGAATAGTAAATATTTCTTCTTAGCCTTTCGTCTCGGGAAGTTTCAGCCGACAGTTCCAGCCCGTACGGATCTATTATGCAAATCCATTATTGTATACTTGAAATTTAAAATTAAATACATCGTCTTCGATGTATGAGGCGTTGCAAAAATCCCATAGAAATTCGGGGTCGGCAAATTATTTGAGAAAATTCACCGGCCCAAACAGCCACGCCGTTCTCGTCCTCTTTTTTGTAATTCGAACCAACATATTTTTAACTTGTTATTTCTCGTTTTTTCCCCTCTCTCTCTCTCTCCTCTCTCTCTCTCCTGTTTCTGTTTAAATATATATAAATTGTAAGCGTATATCTAGGTTAGGCCCCCCTTTCGTCTTTTTTTACAGTCCGATTCCCTCCCCCCCCTTCACCCTTTTATCTTTCTTGTTTTTTTTTCTGTCCCCGGCCGTTCTTTCCGCGGCCCCGGCCGGAAGCGGCGAGTTAACATGCCGGGAATGAAAATGCCACAATTAAAAAGAATAAAATAAAAAGGCCGAATGCTTTCCTTTACATCTTCCTCGGGAAGAATTTCCGCTCGTTTTTGGGTCCGCTTATAACCCCCTCCCCCTTCACCGCCCCGCCACGCCGCTCCCCCTTACCAATCCCCCCGATTCTTTTTTTCTTTAAATTCTTTATTTAATTTTTCCTCTCTATCGATCTCCTCCTCCTCCTCCTCCTCGTCGCGCTCCCGTCGTTCCTCAAGCCTCGGTTTCCTCAAGGAAGATCGACTCGAACCACAAACTGCAAATAATAATTGGAAATTGTATTTCAAAGACCTCGCAAGCTATGTAATTAGCGCGTAGGTTTAGTCGTTTCTGGACGCCCCTCCGGCCCACGTTACTCCATTGAAAACGGCCAACATCCGAGAATGAGGTCTGGGATATATGAAATGTTAATTGAACAAAAATATCTGTTTCGCCGCAAGAAACGAGCGAATCGATTGGTAAGATTTGATTTTTCTTTTACTTTTGTCGCTGTATTATAAAATAAACTTTTACAAGATGGTGGTGAAGTTGCGGTCCCTTTTTACTTCTGGGTGGTGCTACCTCGGATATCGCACGTTGTCCTGGACTTGTGAAACGGGTAAATATTCTATTCACGGGCCTCCGTCGGCATTTGACATCTCTCTCTTTGTCCCCTTTTTGCGACGGCGAAATCGGGCAGCGGTGAGGGCACGGGACGGACGAGGGCGAAGTGTCGGAAGTGGAGAAAAAGGAGGCGCGCTCGGATTAGAAGAGCCGGCCCGGCATAGCTCTCGAATGAAACCGCCTTGAGAATTCGTCCTATCTGGGTTAGCAAACAGTTCAACTAAAACTTAAACGACGCGGCTTCGCTCTTGGGATCTGCGCGTCCGCGCCCCCTATTCGTGCGACCCTCCGAGATAACTGAACGTGAGACAAATTGGAGAGGAATTTTTTGTCTCCTCTTTTATTTGTATTCTCTTTATTTTTTAAATCAATTCCTCTCTGCCGGGCTTTCGCGGCGTTCTCGAGGCCATGCGGTGTCCTAGGGACATCCACCGTGCCGGGTTGGAATACCGGATTTCGTGTTTTTCTGTCTCCTCTCGCTGGTTTGGTCTTTTGCCAGACCGGTTTCGGCTGCTCGCCATCTTCAGTAGCGGTGTTAGTCACTTCGGCACTTTGGATGTTTTTGTGCACCCTCACTGCACTGTCACTGTACTGTGGTGGTTGACTGTCGTGTATATATGATATATGTGTCTTGTTATTGTGTTTTTGGGAGATATTTTTTGTCTTATTTGGGTTGGGAGGGATTTTGTTAATCGGCTAAAGTCTTTGTCGGATTATTGGTTATATTTGACCACATAACTGGTCACAACTATTAGGTTCTGACTTCCAAATATATGACAGGAAATATATGTGGTATTATCGTGTAGCTTAAGTCCTCGGGTTTTTAATGTAAATTTTCCCGACTATCACAATAATATTGTAAAAAAATTCATGCTTATTGTATTATAATATTTAAGAATATAAATGTAGTAAGGCCAATAGGCCGGTATGCATGTAGGATGACCATTTTTATATTGTCTCATCGATGTATCATTTGTATTTAATGAAATAAATTTGTTTGAAATTTAAATATCTGGTATTGTATATTTACGATCATATAAAAGTTTTCCTGTTGATCAAAATTTATTGAAAAAAGTTTTAATTTTTAGTAAATCTAATTTACCGGCGCAAGTGCACTCAACGAACTTTAGTTAAGTACATTTCCGCACCACCCTCAGGGGGGCGCTAGTTTATCGGTGCAAGTGTACCCAACGAACTTTAGTTAAGTACATTTCCGCACCACCCTCAGGGGGGCGCTAGTTTATCGGTGCAAGTGTACCCAACGAACTTTAGTTAAGTACATTTCCGCACCACCCTCAGGGGGGCGCTAGTTTGTGGTCCAAGTGTAGAACGAACTTTAGTTAAGTACATTTCCGCACCACCCTCAGGGGGCGCTAGTTTATCGGTGCAAGTGTACCCAACGAACTTTAGTTAAGTACATTTCCGCACCACCCTCAGGGGGCGCTAGTTTTTCGGTGCAAGTGTACCCAACGAACTTTAGTTAAGTACATTTCCGCACCACCCTCAGGGGGGCGCTAGTTTATCGGTGCAAGTGTACCCAACGAACTTTAGTTAAGTACATTTCCGCACCACCCTCAGGGGGGCGCTAGTTTATCGGTGCAAGTGTACCCAACGAACTTTAGTTAAGTACATTTCCGCACCACCCTCAGGGGGGCGCTAGTTTATCGGTGCAAGTGTACCCAACGAACTTTAGTTAAGTACATTTCCGCACCACCCTCAGGGGGCGCTAGTTTATCGGTGCAAGTGTACCCAACGAACTTTAGTTAAGTACATTTCCGCACCACCCTCAGGGGGGCGCTAGTTAATTTGTATCCAGTAATTTTTATTTAGATAGAAAGCAAGTCTTTCATACACAAATAAAAACGATATTGTAAGATAAAAATAAAAATGTAAGTTATAACATATGTGCTTAACTGTGAAATTAAGAGAGGAGACAGAAACACCACACAAAATCTACAATAATTTATTTCTGTTTGGGAGAGACATAGCCGTAGGAAATGCAAAATGAGTTGAATCGGATATAGATAATTATAAACGGCTTTATTGTATATTTATTATTTACTGTATATTTATATACAGTGGTTTGTTCTTTCTGCAATTTGAAATATTAAAACGAATGTTTTTGTTGGAATGTTATGCAATTTAAGTCTTGACTTTGAGTACTTTTGTTGCCGGATGGTTTGCGGTAGTAATTTTTCGAACTAGGACCTCCCCTAGAAAGAAATTTTCGGTATCCTTGAGTTTATTTTGCAATGTTTGAAACAACTTAAAGTGAAGAAAGTCGACAATTCCCAATCTGGAACCCAAGTATGGAGCTACCACCTTTAAATTATTTGCCACTGTTCACCCCCTCCCCTCAATGCTCCGCTTCTTGCTCCTCAATCAAACAATCTCTTCAATCGACTGTTGACAATCTCCAGCCCCTTTCTTTGCCGGATAATATTTATTTTATCTTTTTCACAGATTAATGCGCAATGAAACGAAACTGCGGAAAGTATACTCAGTTTTCTTGTATAAGCGGCATAAGACGACATGCTGGGAAAAGAATGATAAGAGAAATCCTCCGGCGATTGGGGTTGTGGCATAAGCAAGACATAAGGCCAAATTTATAATTACAACCCGATGATTGAATTCATTTAATTAATATTCAATATAATTAATATTTAATTAATATTCCCAACTAAACAGTGACACCGAAGGCGAAGAGGAATGCACTGCCGGGACCATCCCGCGGGAAGGCTGTCCTTGAAAGTCCCAGCGTTCTTCCGATTCTGAAGATCTGAAAAAACTGCGGTATCACTGAATTGTAGATTCCGAAGGAAAGGTTTTTCACTAGACCCGCTGTTTCGTCCAGCTAGGATATTCAGCTAGGATTCAGCTAACTGAGCTCTCTAGGTCAGAGTGGAACAGTGCATACAGGATGCTACGATACCGGTTAAAAAACCTGTTCCGAAAAAAGCCGAATCCGAAATGACAAAAAATAAAAAATACAAAACGCGATGAAAGAGAACTAGATAGAAATATGACGGGGGGTCAAAAGGCGGAGGGGAAGGGGAACTCGAATAATTTATGGTGGTTCCGAACGAGTATTCCAAATAGGTAGAAAAAGATTTCGACAAGAAATTAAAATCCGTAAAATGCAGGCCTAGTCGAAAGGGAAATTACAACTGCCATCGGTTCAGTAGTGCAGTCGACTACTGAAATCGTTCCCAACTTTGTTCTTCCTTGTTCATCGGCGGCCCGCTTTTGTGGGCCCGTCGGGGGGGGGAAAAAAAAGTCAAATTGAATAGGAGTGAGAAAGAAGGACGGGGGAAAGAGGGACGCGGATGAAGCGGGGTACGGAGGGGAGGGGGAGGGAGGGAGGGAGGGAGGGAGGGAGAACGAGTGCTTAGAGCAATATAAGAACTGGGTCAAATATTAGGGAGCGGCTTCGGTCTCACCGCCAGTCCCCCCTTTCTAGGTTAGTTATCGACTATCGGGGAAGAAAAAAGAAACAAAAAATCGGTTAATTATGAGATTAACTCGGCCTTTTAAAAAGTTACGAGAACTGGACAAAAGTTCCACTGGGAAAGGGTCAACGCGTGCCACTGACGTCTTCTAGGCACAATAGGCTAACAATAGTAATATAATTATGACATAAATAGGATTTCTAATAGCATCTCCTACTGCTAGGTAGCAGAGACCTAACACTAGGTTTCGTCAGGCTTCTTCGTAGATCTAGCAGTTCGTAATCCCATTCTTCCGCACTCCCAGTGGTCCCACAGACCTCGCTCCTGCAAATAAGCATATATCGATCCGTATACTTTTATTACCAGGAACACGCTCCTCTTCCGGTATTAGTGGTATATCAGCGACGGATAGAGGAGAAAAAAATCGAGAAAATAATGAACAAGTTTTGATGGCTCCTTCCGATGCCGACGGACGTCATCGCCCTTGATGCTTTCGACTGACGCCACTTGAACTTGATTTCACGTCGCGATTCGGGTTCAATAAGTAAGCAATTTCACTCCATTTTAAGCTTCCCCGTGGCCAGACTGAGTAATTGCACTACTATGTGATTAGAGAGACACCTTGTTCCAGTGGACAATACATCTATTGTTTCTGACCTGCCGATTTGTATATCACTCTCTCTCTCATCCACCTCCAAGTCCTAAAGGTAGTTCAACCGAAGGAACTTCCATTGTTGGAACAATGACATTCCAACAGTATAGGTGTACGCATAAATATATATTTTTTTCTTTTTTATGATAGGATTTCTCGAGCCAGACCACACCGGCTGTGTTTGGCTTGTTGTCCTATAATTCATCTATTATAATTGCTTTTATATAACGCAGTATTCTGTAAATTTTTAGTAATACATATATATATATATACAGCCTGTATGTACAGATCACCAAAAATTGTAGCAAAGGAAATAAATAGGCAACAGATATACAGATCACTTACAACGTAATATGTTGGGGTAGAAATATAGAATAAGTATTGATGTTGACTCATGCTCAACCGTTTAGAAACAGGATGTAATGAGTTGGCAATTAGTAGGACATGATTAAATTAACTTTTAAGGTTAGAAGCGGGCAATTTAATGTTTAACCCTAATCGTTGGAAAGGCAGGCAGGTATGCGAACAATCTGAATTGAAAGCAATTGAAGAAATGTACCACTTCCTAGCCGTTTGGCCGGAAGGGAGTAAAAGACAAAAAAACGTTGTGTGGAAATCAATGTAAAAAGTTTCTGATGCAAGGAAATTTTTAAATTGAGTTTTAATAGTGGACATAAACATTGTCATAAAAAATTACCGTGTTTTAACGTTTTATATTATGCACGGCTAAAACAGAAATATCTGTTAGAACGTTGCAGGCCTCCTCTCTAAATTACACGAGGAATATTTGCAGTGTACATAAATTTCTATTATTTACGAGGCGATTTTATTTTTTCCAGTTTGACCAAACTTAGATATGCATAAATTTCCAGATTTACGTACGTTTGTTTATGCTTTGTTGTTCCTAAATGTTTCCTAATCTGTCCATGGTTGGACCGCCTTTGTCCCGTTGTGTTTAGCTGGCGGTATTTTTATCTTCTTTCAAATGGAAACAAATTAAGCCGTCTTTGAACTAATATATAGTATTGAGCCCTTCAATCTCGGATATGAATAGGGGCGAATAATGGTTGGAGAGAGTGTGACAGTGTGTTGTGGTCTAGGTGGGAGCCGGCGCCCCATATACGCCGCCGCCCCCGCCGCCCCCGACGCCTCCTCTAACGCCCTGTCTCCGCTAAAATAACCCAACCCAAGTTGGCAAGTATGCCGGCCTTATTGTCTATTCCGTCCGCATAGCCAAGTCACGGAACCGCCCCCCACCCCCGCACCACCGCTAATCACCTCTCGGTTACCGACATTGCTTCCAGCCGACTGCATAAAGACAATACAAAATTAATGTCCCCGAATCGTTAATAATACCCTGGATTTTATAGTCGATTTTTTAATTGCGTTGCGCACTCCAGTTTAAACAGTTGAAATTTCAAATTGTACGAATATATACGACGCAGTATTTTTACAAATACTTTATTTTTTTAATCTTACGTAGAGTGATTTTTTAGCTACAATACTCTCCTTTAATCTGTTGAAATTTTTTAATTGAAAAAAAATTGTCGGTCGGCCGCCGAGATTCAAAACGCGTTAAAGTCTGTCCACTTTAACCGGGCCCCAATAGAATTTTCTACAAACTCGAGACCGCTTTGTTTCTTTAATTTTGCGCAGAGTGTTTTTATAATATACAAATGTTGAAAAATACACGCAAACCGGCCCCCGCTGGCCTCTAAACTTCGATGTGATCATTAATGACGTCATCATTATAAACAAACAACTACACGCGTTATGAGGCCGAGAAATAACTTTAAATTCAGTACCCGCACATCCGGCTGTCTAAATTATGGTTTTTATCGATGAAAAATATTTTCCTTAAAAAGTAGTAGCTCGTGTAATACTTTCTTTGACGTTCTAAAGCCGTCATCCGCCTCTTTACTAATCGCGAAAAGTTGGTCCTCCGTGTCCACGAAAGTGGAGTGTTCTGTGTACGCTGTTCTGTGACGGGGAACGAAGCCTTCAATCGAAGGGGAAACCGGGATCAGAAGATTAATTGTCCCCCAACTACACAGCAGGAGCGGGGCAAAGAGATAGTAGAGCGGTCCTAGAAGAAAGGAAACCTTATTGTATATTCGGTCCGCGAGTCCGGCTCCAGCAGCTCCAGGTCCAGCTCCAGCCCGAGTACCGCCTTGAAACAGGCCTTCTTTAACGGTCCGCTTTTACCTCGCTCACATATTCAAGTCACAAGTCACCGAACGATACTTCTATCGACGGTTGGAGCCTCCACTCCTCTTCCTCCTCCTCCTCCTCCTCCTCCTCCTCCTCCTCCTCCTTCCTCCTCCTCACCACCGGAGCGGTCTTTGAGTCAGCCGTGAAACAAGTGTCGCGCACGGACGCTCACGCGCATTTCTCTACGCCCAAGTAGTCACTCGGTGAGAGGGACACCGTGACGTACGTGACACCACTAGCAGCTAGTTACCCCTCTCGATATAGGCCGTGTTCCAGTTGTATTATTTTTTTAACTAATCAATATTCCCGGCGCGAGGGACCGAGAGGCTACTTTTTAAAATTTGAAATACCCGTTTGGAGGCCTGCGAAGTTTCTGCATCGATTCTCTTCACCGGTCGCCCATTCGGTTATTGTGCAGTTTTGCAGTAGCTTTCATTCATATTCATCCAATCCCACCGACACATCCAAGTCGCTGCACTACCCAAGCGATAAAAGATTCATTATGTTTTTTAATTTTCATAGATATACTGACGATAGTAACACCGTACATCAGCATGGCGCACGGCCCTTGCCAAACACCCAAATAATCTCATAAATCCAATTGTTTCCAGTAATCCAGTCGACCATTAAAGCCCGGATCACGGACAACCGGTTTCGCTTTCTGTGTTCAGGGCAGTTTTTCCTTTTTAGTTCAATCATCCCTGTTAGTATCAGCGAGAGGTTCCAGTACTCTCGTACTATACGTAAAATTAGCGTCCGAACTCAATATCTTAGCTAACTAAAAAAAAACGCCTGTTTTTCGTATAACAAGGTATTCGGGAAAAGTTCTGAACAAACCAATCTCCTGACAGACGGGAGAACTTAATTTGCACTGTCGCAAAATTTATACGGTACTTGATGACAGCACGACTAAACCATACACTGCATTATTGACATTAACAACAGGAGAAATGCTCGTGGATGAAGCACCGGGATCCCGTGGACGAAATGTCAGATACAGCGATCGAAACTTGCGCGCATATTATACGGGCCAACTTATACGCGTATTTAGACTAGAACAAATAATGAAAATGCCAAGATATGTTGGAGGTTCGGCTGAAAAGCGAATATATTCGACTTTAATTTCTTTCTCCTCTCCAACTTCCTGCGTTCGAAGCCCTCCCCAGTCCCGGGCGTAACCGGGTCAGAGTGAGAGAGACACAGAGAGACACATCACCATTCCGTCCCCAATTCTGAGCCATTCCGGTGATATGCCGTCATTTCAACCGGACAGCCGCTACTCCACCGACTAATCGCTATACTCGTCATTATTAGGAGCCGCTCTCGTTTAAAAAGTCGATTGACGCGTTAATCGGTCTGAAAGGTATAAAATTAATTTAGATTAGACCGCTCCTCCCCGAAGACTTTGCGTCCGCAAAGGGCTGTTATCGTCCTTCAAATTATTCCGACCAAAATTTTCATTCAAATTCGGTTTTCTAATGTCCCAACTATAGTTGTGTATGTACTGTACATTATGTAAAAAAAAAACCGAAAAACGAAAATGAGGTTGGCCCGACTGCCATCAAACGAGCCATCCAATTATCATCTGAATCAGCTGATCTTAATACCCAGTCGTTATTTTATTAGAACATTATTTCTACTAAAACGTATTTTACAGGGCTACAATTTAGACGTATTAGTTCCTATAACTAGGGTCTACATTTAGGTAAGATCAAAACACAATTTAATGTACCTGTTGGGTTGGTAACTCTAGATTTCTGTTTCCTCTCTTTGCTGCCCGCCATCTTCAGTAGCGGCCTTTTTGGGCATTCTCTCTAGTCTCCAAGTGGGACTCCGAGTGGAGTGGGTGAAGGTGGTGGATGGTGGGCGGTGCGGGGCACCGTGGGAGGTGGAGGCGGTGGCGGACGAGGGTGTTGAGGTGGGTGGAGGTGTTGGCGGTGGCGGAGGGCCTGGCGGGCGCTGTCGCTCTGTGGAGGGCCCGACTGCGGATCTCCGGGCTGGCCCCCCTCCTCGACGCCTACTCCGGCTCCAAGATCCACTCTCTGCTGGCCCGGTCAGCCGCCATCGGCGCCCTCGCCCTCCTCTTCTCGTATCTCGCCTCGAAGTTCTCCCACGACATCGTCAACCGACCTCTCAGGTATCTTCATTCCGATCCTCAAATACTCCTCGGATGCCAGCCATCTCAAATTTGGTTCGGAAAAGTGATCTTTTGTTGGAAGTTCTAATTTGAATTGGAGATGTATATAATACAGGAACTGGGCCTATATTAATGGGGATCGTTCGGTTCCAGCCGATATTCGATGCGGGTGAGGAAAATATGGCTCGTGTTCAGCATCGGATTCGTACTGATCGTCGGACTGCACGTACTGGTCTTCTCAAAAGGTAGAGACAGAATCAGGGCTTTAAATTGGCGTGTAGCGATGTAAGGTCTTAAACAGGACTCGGTGTTTTGAAGGTTGGAGGACTTGAACTGACCTGAGCATTCGGTCATCGGTACGGTAGGTTACCTACTGCAGGTAAAGCATCCTGTCGGCATTAGGGTCAGTCGAGGCCCCTCGGTAAAAACAAAGAGGCGGGGAAAATAAAAATACGCGTTCGCAATATTATTAAAATAAATTAAAGGCGTTATGTACGATTAAGGAGGAAAGGCCTTCCGACAATAGGACACGATCTACCCAGTGCATATATCCGGTATCGCGTTATCCAGTGGTGGACACGGGGGTATCGGAATTGGCGTACGTGATGGGGCGCGGGCTGAGCCAGTACCTGGAGAAGGCGGGCTGGAAGAGGGCCCTGGACAGGATACACAGGGCGGAGAGGTGCTGCGGCATCGGCGGCTATACCGACTGGCTGGAGGCGCGATGGCTCAACCTCGACCACATCCTGGAGCCGACGCCTGACATTATCCGGTAGACAGATTTCATACGCGATATTATATACATACAGGGAAGGCTAAATATGTAATAGCTAAGTTCTGACCCAACCGTGAAGTTGGAGCGACTAGGACTCGGAAGATTGGAGTGTTGAAATGAGTTAGCCGAGTGTGGTTTCAAAGCGTTTATTTCATCACAGGATTCTACTAGATTTGTAGAAATTATCGATTCATTCCACTCTGTTTTGGTTTAGTGTTGTATGCCTGAGTGTAATTGATGGATTCCCCGCCCATAAACTCGCGTTACCTTCTCCTTGCGGGCAGTATGGCGGACGACGACGGTTACCTGATAGGACAGAGTGTGCCTGCGAGCTGCTGCACACCCGGGGCCGGAGGGAGCTGCGTCCACGATCTCACCCAGCAGGACGGGATCCTTCCCCAGGATGGAACCGTCGGCCTGGACGGTCGCTCTCCCACCGCCTTCTCCTCAATTTTCACCGAAGGCTGCCTGACACCCCTCATGGACCCGATCGTCCAGGACGTGCAGTTCTTCAACATGGCCTTCGCACTCGTCTCCATACTGCACGTGAGTCAATACGTTTTGAAAGTTTTGCTCTCGCACTGCCCCGGTTCAAAATCCAAAGTCGTTTACTTCCTCTACATCGTGGGCACATCTTACTCCCCGTGAATGCACTAGAGATAGTGGACAGAGATCTATCTCGGCTTCGTCGTAGTAGAATGGACATTCTGCAGCACGTTGTGAGGACTGTTTCATGTACAAGCCACAAAGATGGGTTTATATCTCGCGATTTAATTGTTTAATTTATGAGCTGACAGGTGGCTATAACGGCGGTAGGGCAGTGGTTGTTCTCGGAGAGCGAGAAAAACGCCCGGTCGAACGTACCGAGGGAACCCGAAGGGGGGGAACCGCTCTCGCGGCGGCTGGTGGAAGAAGGAACTGCGGAGGCGGAGACGGAAGACGAAGAAGGGGAGGCGTATTCTTCGGGGGCCGACAGGACCTATTCGGAGAAATCGGGGTCCGAGAGGGAAATTGGTGAGCCGTGCACGAGGGCCGTCCACTTCTCGAGCAAAGTTGTGCCGTTTCTCTTCGACGCCGGTTTTGTTCTGATGACTCCGATAGTGCTGATAGCCTTGCCTTTCATCGCCTTGTTCCTACTTCCCGTACTCCTGCTGGTTGTACTTCCCGTCATCCTGGTCGCCAGACGTAGAAAGGTCGAAGCGGAAGTAAAAGGACCACTCCTGAATCAACTTGAACGCGTTCGTACATTTAAAGGCAGCGACATATCGGTTGACTCATTTTAAAATTTTATTCCGAACCAAGCTCGATAAATAAAATGTACGACGCGTTAATTCCTTAGTTCGTAATTTTATGAACTACTCTCGTTTAATCAGTTGAAAGTTTTTATTTAATTCGGTCCGAAAGTTCCGGTTTGAAAGTGTTCAAATACTTTATCTTCTTTAATTGTACATAAGATAACGTTTACAATATACAAATTTCGGCTAATACAAGAATAAAAGTCTTGGCTAGTGGGATTTTATGGTTACCTGTTAGGACCGTGTCCTACACATCCTATTCAATTTTCAAGTATCATAGAAATATTATTTATTTACTTACGCGTAATTAATTGTATTATACACGAATTGTTAATTAATAAATTATATTGCCACCTTTCTGAGACCAGGAATATGTTTATTACAATATGTGGTTATAAATTTGAGTTTTTTCTAGTTAGAAAGTATACGTTGAGGCGCTAAATTTGATTTTTTTATGTGGGAGGACGTTTTGGGGGAAGTTATACAAATTATGAAGTATTCGTGTTAATTCATGCAATGTGCCATCTCTAACTAAATGAGTCCGTGACTGAACATTAATTGATAATGCGCAAAGTGAAACAAAGGATGGATGAATTTCGTATTAAAGCGATGTACCTTACTCCTCAAATCCTACTCGTCAAATTCAAGTCCTGCGGGAACAGCTTCTTCCAGAATAAAACTTTCAGAGAATCTGATCGAGGCGATTACCCGTGTCTTCAGCCATGACGGATAAAAAATTTGAATTTGACTTGTTGTAGCTGTGGGAAGAGTACAGGACGGACAAATAAACAATAGGGGAAAACGGAATAAATTTCTGTTGACGATTAAAAATCGACCACAAAAAAGACAGCTAACAACAATGTCGATATATTGAATGTATACGTTTACAAGTTTCAATTGAATAACAATTTGGTTAAGTCCGAGTCCTAGAGTTAAGTGCCGCATTAAACAACAGGATGAGAAAAATAACAGCACTTATTATGAAGTACGTTGTTAAGTATTAAGTTGACACAGTGTCAATACTATATTTGTACTAGTTCTTTATATCAAACGAAGGGTATACAATGATATACCTACGAATACTTATGGTAATGTGAACCCGACGGGCATTTTTTACAAGTTAACGCTATAAGATATTATACCAGAAGTGTACAGCTCTCTCTCTCTCTCTCTCTACAAGTAGTACAACTCATTTATGTATACATATAGGCCAGACTGGTCTGTGTTTATTAAAATTAAAATTAATTACATACACAATTACATATATATTTTCGCGATAGAAATACATATTTGTACGGAATTCAACACCATTACAGGGGGAAAAAATAAAATAATATATTTATGTTTTCATGGCATAGTATTAATATTAGAGTTATTTACACCCAAATTGAGACAAATTCTTGGAACCGGTCTGGCCATGAAAACGTATTTAGACTAGATAGTTTACGCAAACGGTTAAAAGTCAAAAATGAAATAAAATCTTATTGAAAGTTTAAAAACTACTGTAGTTCCAACGTTATAAATACTGGGTCCCATATTTGTGTGACAAAGCTTTCATTTGATCCAATAGACAAACAGGTTTATGCATAAAACGCACAGTCAACTCGTGCTGGGGCGCAATACGTTGTTTGAAAATTAAAATTGGTATTTCATTAGTGACACTAATTTTTTTTCAGTTTGCACGATAAGTGAATACGGTTCGGTTCGCCAAACTATCCAATCGTATAAGCTCAATTAACATATATAATTTTAATACTGTATAATTCATGCTACAATATAAATTGTAAATATAAATTAAAAAAGGAACTCTCGGAAAATAATACTATTGACAGATTAAAAAAAGCCATCTGAAATTACGAAATAAAAACAGTAAAACGAAAACATAACACTTTCCTCGAGTTAAATAGAATATTAATTCTTAGCCAAAGACTATAAAACATCGGACTATTTATCTGCGAATCCGACAGTGTAAACTATCACAAATTATCACATTATTCATTTCGCGTACACTAAATATAATGTAAGAAGCTCCAGAAATTACGATGGAATTCCAGCGGGAATGTGTAAGAATAGTCTTAATATTACAACCTACCGATTACAATTTTTTCCGGGAGAGTTATTTATTTTTTCAAAAAAATTTAAGACAGATATCCCTTTTTACAATTTCATACTTCCCTAATTAGGCATTTAAATAACGATTATACATCCGTATATAAAATTGATAGAATTGTTTTTTAAATATAAGTACCATGCATACGTTTTGTCGGACTCTGGTATAATAAACAAAAAAAAACAGAATTAATTTCTGGGCCGACTGAGGCTTTTGGGTTCGGTGAAAAACATTCAACGAAATGTGCATCGATTCAGTCTGGTACTTAAGTATAAGTTGACTTATAAAAAAATTAAGCTAGTACTTCAAAATGCAGTCTTTTAATGTACAATCGGTAGCTAGTTTGAAAAGAGAATAAAACTTCTGTTCAATTTTCGTACGTGAGATCATTTCTTAGGTACATGTTAGGAAAATTAGAAATAAACATTCGGGCTGTACGACGTAACAGTTTGCACAACTCCCTGCTTCATCACAACCTGATTTCTTTAAGTGGTTTCAGTCGCGGTCACAACAAAGTTTCTACAATAATTTCAGTTTTGTCCCTTTGGTGAACCGACGAAAGGAACTGGCGGTAGTAAATTCTGCTGTCCGATAATAGCGAAAGCGCTTAATAAGCGCTGATATTAAACCAAAATAACCGAAGACCAAAAAAAAAGTTGTATTTAACACATAAATGACAGGATTGGCTGGATGGCTCCAAAATGAAATTACGAAAAAATTACTCTTTCGTATCCGTGAGAACCGAAAAATGGATCGGTTTAAAAGGACTAGCAATCGAATAATTAAGGCGAAAGGAACAAACTTTTTTGGCAGACAAAAAATATGTTTTAAACTGAAACAAATTGAGTTTCCTCACGGGGGGACGAATTCTGAGAAGAAATTCTTTTTTTCCTTCACATTTTTTCTTTTTGGTTGAAAATCATTTTTTGACCCTAAACCTTTCAAATTTCAGAGATGGATGGTTTCAATAAATACTGTATTCAGTAAATGACATGAATGATTATGGCCCCCCCTCCCCAAAGTGCCTGTTGCAAACAACTCTATTTATGTTCCGTCAAATAATCCAGGCTGCAATAAATATATCACACGATGACGAAGAATGTCAACCAAATTACTTATGCATTACGCATATTTTTTTAAAATGCAGTATTACAGTATGTACAGCAGCAACAAAACATTAAGACACCCAGGGGGACTGAGAAATTTAAATATTACCCCTAGAAAAATACAACCCGTAATAAATAAATGAATTAATGCCATATTCGTTAAGTTACAAATTGGTTACAGAATAAAAATGCTTCTACAATCATACCATTATTAATACGAATACTATGTATTATATAAATATATATATATATATATATATATATATATATATATATATATATATATATATATATAATACACAATATTTATATTTTTTATCCCTAATCTACCTAAATTAAAACTCTGAAATAATCTTATATTAATTATGGCCCAGATCTTTCCACAGAGCACATGCAAACCAAACTGAACAATTGTATTTTTCATCGAAACATTTTATTTGAAGCATTTTTAAAATGTTCAACTTCTCATTTCTCATTTCATTCCTGTTAATATAATCAGTTCTTTTGTTTGCTTATTAATATATGTTCTAATGTTTTCTGTCAGTCAGCATAAGCAAAGAAATAGAAGGTGATAAGAGACAGAAAATTACAAGAGTGATAGCTTAATAAAATGACACTGTACTTTCACTACAGTCTCACCCACACTTATTTCACTTTACTACCTAATCCTGAACTGTCCTAAAAGTGCAGACAGTTTATGCACGCATGTGAAAAATAAAAGCCCAATTTCTTTTTACAACTAAAGGAGTTGTAATTCTACAAAAAAATTTTCCACCCATAATCAGACAGATTAAGTGTGATTCAATTTAAGGAAAAGGAACCCGAATTATCTAGTGCAAAGCAATTTAAATGCACACAGTTATAAAAAAATAAAAAATAATATTTAACTGACTCTGTGGAAAGATAAGAGCATAGTATTTCAATCTAATCGATTAATGACAAAAAGTATTCGAGCCTAAATAGAATAACTCTTTTTTTTGGGGGTTTAAACTATTCAATAGTCGGTCTGTTCTCTTATAACAACAAATACTTGTATCTCTTACTCAGGAAGACAGTTGGGCAGCTCTTCTAGTTTGTTACATTGTCTTGTATGACTTCTTTTTCTTGACTGATGGCGAAGATTCTATTTTTGTTTCGGAGTTGTGCATCTCAACTTCATTTACCACCGGCGGGTTCGTACACTGGAACAACAGAAATATCCAATCACATTTTCATTGAGAATATTTTAAATTTGCCTATTAGAATTTGTGTAGAATACATTTGCATAATTTTAAAAAATGTCAGGAACACCTAGTGGCCATAGGCCACTAATAAAAAAATATTTATATATGGGATAGAATCCATTAAGTACTCACATCTTTGAGATTTAACCTGGGTGAGGTTATTTGCTCGGGAAAATGCCAGGGTTTGAAATTGGGTTGATTCTTCGCCTTCCAATCTACATAACCCAATGTTGCTTTTTGTAAATTTTTAACCATCTGGAAAAGGATTTTGTATTCTTCATAAACCCGACAAAATAAAATAAAACTTATAGTTATAAAATTTAATTTCTTCAGTCATGAAATACTGAACAATTTATTGCTTTATATTTCAAGGAAGAATACAAACAACAATGACAAACCTTTGGTCCAAATATTTGTGTCACCCTGTTAACCAGCCAAGGAGGTAATGTGCCCTGAGGATCAGTCTGAGATATGTATCCCAGTGTACAACCTCGCTCATCACCATGTATACGAATAAGAAAACCTGCATAATACAATAGATAATTGTGTTTAATATAATAAATCAATAGATAGATAAAAGAAATAGATATTCACAGTTAAAAGAAATTTAATTCTCTTATCAGGATTCAGTTGTAATAATATTTAATTAATTAATATATTTAATTAGTGTTGCCAGTTGGTTACTAATAGTCAAGATGAAACACAATGTTTTGACAGTTGGTAAAGTGTTAAAATAAGAATTTCTAATATAAAAACTAACACATTCCATACTTATTCATTTGCACACAATTACATATGCTGTATAAGACTGGATTCATTTTAATTATTCCTCAAATAATTCATTCCCTAAAATGTACAAATTAGAAAAAACTGACTCTTGTGGATCACATATTCCTATCTTTGGTTTGTTTTGAAAATGTGCTAAATTCATCAATTATTTTTTATTTTTAAATATACATTTTTTTTATGCTTCCAGGCCAAAGTTGGAGTTCCATTGAACAAGGACAGCATCATGGCACACAGTAATAATTAAATATAACCCATATGGCGTTCAATGTAATAATACAGTAACACCAATTTACCTGTTAGATGTGAAGTGGCTCTGATGAACCCTTTACGAGGTGGATAGTCGATGTGATATACCGAATGGTTCAGAATGTACTTTTCATGGCCTAGATCTAGCCAAGACCGCTGGAGTACAAAGTCCCTGTCAGCCAATGGTTTAGGGCAGGACACTGGAATACAATTTTTAAAAATGAAGAAGCAGTTTCTACATTTCATGAATAAACATTCATTTCAAACACTAAGGCTGTTACACTGAAGTAACTTGCAACTGGTGATGCCCAATAAATTATTAATTTATATAATACAAGGACTATTTATTTGGAATGAAATGTAAGTACCATTAAGAGTACAATAGAATATATTCACTACTGAATTCACATTGGACACTGACTTGTGACTCAAATGTGCTTGCTTATCAACTGGGGAGAGAACTATTCGGTGAATTTATTAAAAGTATTCACTTATCATCTAATCTATGAAAAATAGTCCATATTAGAATTTATCAATATCATTTTACCTGTGAGCGGATACTATTGTTAAAGAATGTGGCTGAAAAGGCTCTGGGAAAAATAAATCGGTAAAACTGTCATTTGTGCTTCAAACTACTCACTTGAATAGTAACCCACGTCGTTATTGGGATTGAGATGTCCAATATCGTGTGATTCTATCATGTGCTGGTCCCATACCTTCCTGTATTCGGGATCGTGTAAAACATCGTACATTACATCTGCCGGGATCTCAGAGAAAGTGGCTATAACCTGTGAACAGCACAACGAAAATATGAGTAGGTAGGGCACAATTTAAGTGCTGAAAAATAAAGAGATCATGAGATAGACTCTTCCATGCAGGTATTTGTAAGTGGGAATGTAACGGAATTTAATTTATATCCACTAGATTATGACCTGAAGGTGACTGTAGTCATGACTGAGTGAAATTTACTTTATGTACAGTAACAAACAGCATCCATAGCAACTCAAAACAGCGAGTGTACCTTTATCATTTTGAAGTTGGTATTGGTCAAGGCTTTAGTCCAGACCTTGATGGCCCCTTTGTTGTAGTCGAGTTTCCATCCCGAGTGGTTGTCCACCAGATCTTTTAAATTAAAGAAATCCTTATCTTCGGCAACGCTCACCACTCCGACGTCCATCGAAGAGTAGGCAATTTAACTGGAAATATATGTATATATACCGTGATACTTTATTGAGCCGGGCACAGACTAAATCGCTTCAACTGCCGAAAACTAAAGGAAACAGAAATACTGTAGAGGCCGGCGGCACTGAGGATTTATTGAAATAAAATAAGTCTGCGACAACAACAGTATGATGAAATATTTTTCGTATTTTTTGTGCCATATATCCATTCTTTATGCGACTAGATTTTAACGACTAATAAAAACGTAATACACCTAAGTTTAAATTGAACATATTATCTGATAAGTTAACAGCTGACAGTTGGACCAACTCTTTCAAAACCACGTTGTTGCCAACCGTTTCAATAATAATATCCCTCCTCCCATTTTTAACTGATCACATTAATATTTTAATGTGAACTCGTCACTACAAATAAAAGTAGCATAACGTAGAGTAAAAGGTAAAGTATTAACAGGGTTAATACTAATACATGCAATACTAAAATATATATTTGTATCCATATACTAATACAAATACCATTACTTATGATTTTAATAAGTGTTACTGTAGTCGAATTAAAGAGGATCCTGTAAATGAAAATATTTGCAGCGTATGAACGATTATAGAAAATAATAATTCGTAAATGAAGTATCGCAATAGATTTTCCTCCGACGTTTTCTGTGGAAATGAATCGTGAAATTAAACCTGTTTTACGCGATGAATATGCAGCGTTTCAACTTCTAAAGTTAGTATTATCTAAGTATTATCCGGATGTACCGTTTCGGGCAATACGGGCGAAGCCTTACCTCCGTCTGTACAACTTATAATATAGAACTTTAAGACAAACCGTATAAAAATGTCCATATCGGTCGAAATTTGTCGCACTTAGCCGTTCTGGCTATTTGAATTTTCATTCACCGAACATTTTTAACGCACAGGTGCCATATTTTAAATAAATTACAAAATTCAAATAAACAGATGATCCTATTGAACAATTGAAATTTCATGTTCAAAAAAAAAATATATATATATATATATATATATATATATATATATATATATATGCCAGTTTAAAATAGTATTTGAAACCATGCTTGTTTAGGTATTAAATGTGCATTAATGTCTCTAAAATGTTTTTATTTAGTAATATATCAGTAAAATAACTGGAGGAGGAAGAAAATATTGGGATGCATTAATGTGTAAGTTCGGTGCAATATTAAGATGGTCGGTTGAATAGTTGGCATCCCTTGTTATTATTGTTTCGCTTCCCGGTTTGTAATCAGTTAGTGATAATAGTTTGAGGACGTTTTATGCCCTGCCTTTTTTTTATCTCAAGTCTGCTGGCCTCGGAACGCTTCAATTCTAGCTAAATACTTGTGAGGCGGCTTGGTAAGTCTACTGATTTCTTCATATTTTGTTACGCTTACTCGAACCCCAGATCTTCTTGTTTTCTAATAGCTGCTTAGCTAACAGTTTTCCTTGTCGCGAATGGGACAATACACGTATTAGATCGAGTGTGCGCAAGTTGTGAAAGAGTCTCTTAAATAGAGCTTTTCAAGTTTTGAATTTGTGATGGACACAATTCAGGCCCATTGAAATAGCGGTATGTCATGAATAGCTGCACCGATTGAGATTAAAATTGATTACAAAATAAAGCCAAAGGCTTTCATTACAAAAGGGCCAAGTTTGAAAACGAGTTATTAGTTCTGTAACTGTTATTATAACCTGGGCAATATTGTGGAACTCCGACCTGTTTACTTTATTCAGTTTTACTGTCGAGCACTTTACTTTCCTGGAATTAACCAGAAAATTGAATGGGAATCCCAAAGATTGGTGTCAAGTATAAAAGTGTTAAAGTAGACTGGCGTTAACTGGTGACCAGGGTACAAATCCTGGTGGTAGACCAAATTTAACTTAGGTCACCGGTTGTAACTGATTTCCATTAATCGTTTTTATAAATGACGTAGTTTTTTTATCAGAGTCTACATAAACAAGGTCATGGATTGTGTAATTGTAATCTCTATTAAATAAATGCAAAATAGGCAATTTGGGACAGAATATTGCACGAGTGATGATATTCCAAATGCTCACAGGCCCATTGAAAAAGGTTGTAGGAAAAATAAAACAATTTTCCATATCGTATGTATTAATAACTAATTTAACACATAAAAATTGGTATTTTTGGACATTTAAAAATGTGTAGAAAATGCGAAATACAAATTTGAAACAGAATGTCAGCATATCAATGATGAGTTTTCATGATAAGATATCTTTACTTTGAGCTCCTTCTGAAATTTAATTATTAAAGTACTCACGTAGTTTGGTGAGGACCATCCACAATGTTTGCGAATTTTTACTGTTCATTTTACATTGACTTCACTAGATTAAATGTCCCATTCAGGTTGTACAAACCCTATTAGTGTAATCCCAAAGTTATGTAAGATTTGCACAATCTGTTCGGACGATTTTATTTTATTTTGGTTTTCAATCAGAAAATGATGTCTGCTGTATAATTTCAGAATTTTGCTATTAACTCTGCAGTTTAGAGACATTGAAAATAATATTTATTTGTAAGAATTTACAGAACATGTATTTTATTTAAGAGCATACTGAAATTTCTTGTTACTGTAATTCCCATATTTTATATATATATATATTTATTTATTTATTTATTTATTTATTTATTTATTTATTTATTTATTTGTTTATTTATTTATCCTATTAAAAAGGTTCTTCACTTAATGATTAAAATTATTTTCTTAGTAGTTCATAACTCTTGGTTTTGAATAGGATAACAAAATATTGAAAACTAATTGAAAAATTAATAATAAAACAAATCCAGAAGTAATGGAATTTAAGCACGAACATGAGCAAACAGAACCTATAGTATTCCTAAACTCTCACGGAAAACCTAACAGAAACAGAAGATCATGAGAAATGAAATTTTCTATTTTAGAAATCAATAATTTCCTCAAAAACAGTAGATAAAGTCAGTTTGGTAATTAATGTTTTTTAAATCTATAGTTCAATTGATGAATGATTTATTACCAGAATGGCTTTATAACATTTATTTCAAGTAACTATTATTATAAGGAGAAAATTATTTCATCTTACAAGTTACCCCTGTCCACTCCTCCCTGAATTATTAAGTTTTCTGCACATTGAAAATATTTCTGTTCTTCCTTGTTGACTAAGAATGTCCAAAGTGCTTTGCTTACTTGTTAAGGCCTCTCATTTTTTTCTTGCTCAAAAATGTACAAAATACCACATTCTTTATGAATATAAAATAAAAATAAGTACAAAAATTGGAACTGTACAATACCATGTATGCGTTGTAAGGATGGTGGAGCCTCAAACAATTGCACGATAACAATGGGGGCTTGACACACCGCCAGGTTGATAAAACTGAATGATTATATTGATGATAACAACCACTTCAACTTTCTCATATCAATTTTTGGTTGTTTATTCCTGTCTCAATTTTTAGAGTAACCGATCTTTTCACCTGTTATTCAATGGTCCATTAATTTTTTTTGTCGGCCAGGTGCAGATTAATTTGTAATTCAGTGAGTATTACACTTGGTCGGTAATTTATTAACACGTGTCGGCTGTCTGTCAAGCAACCTATCAGCATTTAAGTGCTATTCAGAGGATATCACTCAGAGACTGATGTCGGCAGTGTTGAAATTACTGAATAGGCAAGTGGATAAAGACATTTGCTTGAATTTAATGTACTCATGTCCCCATCCATAAAATAATTTAAAACAAAACACTATTCCTCTATTGTTCTTCTGTTTACTCCGTGTAATTAAAATAAAGTTTGTCTTTTACAGGTCAAATTTTGATTGTTTCATATCATCCAAATTTAATTAGTGAACTTTCTCAACTTGTTGCAGCCCAAAATTAAAATGCATTTTTTTTTATTTACATTCTGTAAAGAAGTGAGCCATGAATAATTCTTTTACATGAATTCAATACCATCAATCCATTAATACCAATTTAATAGTTTAGTTGATATTTTAGTTTAAGTTGAAATTCTTATAGCAATATAGGTTACCAGTTTAGATATAATTTCAAATGTCTTTTTTCGTTTGTTGCAGGCATTGGAACAATTTGAAAATGGCTTCTTCCTCGTGTTTAATGACTGGAAATGCAGAATTGGACACCTGTATATCCGAATGGTTGATGTGGAATAAGGTCAGTTTTGGTGCATTTACAATGCGTACAGCCGGGGTTTGGCAGTTCCTCCAGTTACAGAAATGAACTGATCAAAGAAAGAAGCTTGTACAAAACTAGTTTACACTTCAGAATTCAGTTTCCTAGTGCTCATACTGAAGTGATATTTTTCCCTAGTGTTCCCTACTAGAAATCTCTGTCCCATCTTCAATTAACATTGACTTGTTATTAGTAAATCATCTTGGAACTTCAATTTAAAGCTATGTATTAAAATAAACACGAATATATATTGCTCACAAAAAATTGATCTCAACTGAAAATGATATTAGTTTTGGTTTCATGCTCTCTATTGTTTTTTAAATTTACAATTGTGTTTTAAAATTCAAGCATGAAGGCTTTGACCGAGAAGCAAGGGCATTGATTGAGGAAAGGGACGTGGAGAAGTTGAATAATATCTTCACGAAGCGTATAGAATTTGGCACAGCTGGGTTGAGGGGTAGAATGGGTCCAGGATATTCGCAGATGAACGACCTTGTGATTATACAAACAGCGCAGGGACTCCTGAAGTACATCCTGGAGTCTGATGTGTCCTGTAAGGAGTCTGGCATTGTTATCGGGTATGACGGCAGACACAACAGTTCCAGGTATCCCTTTACAGTTTTAAATTTTGTTTATAAACCTCTCATATTTTTTTTATATTTAATATAGTTTAAACCAAAAAAAAAAATGTTGAAATCAGGCCAGAAGTTGTTTGATAGCTGGCAGCAGTATCATAAAATATAAATATATTTAACATCTCAGTAAATTATTTCCTTTTTAAAAAGGAATTGTTTTATTATTTCAACTCTAAAATTCAATTGAACATAAAATTTGACCCACCAGGGATTGAAACTAAGACCATCCTTTTAGTAACAGGGGCTCATCAATCAGTTTTATTTGAACAATGAAATTTAATTCCTTACTTTTGTTACTGATAACTGTAATCATTTAAAAGCTCATTAATGTTATTAATGCTTTAAAATTATTGCTAATGGAAAAGAGGTAATGATCTTCAGCCAGTTGACTGAAAATATTTTTTGTTGAAGTTACTTTTGGGAAAATTTTGTTTTCACAGAGTTTAAAATTAAGTCAGTAAGGGTGGAGGTTATAGATGAAATTTTAAAATATTTGGAAGGCCAAATAAATGTAATATCGGAATGATCCTAAAAGATTGAAAATATTAATAACATATTTTCAGTTTCATATATTATAAATGGCAATAAATTGCTGTTAAACAAAAATTGGAAATTGGAATTGTACGAGAACATATCTATTTTTCTATATTACAGTTTATTTTAGCAAGAAGAAACTTTTACTGCAACTAGAGCAACGGAATCGACAGCATCCATATCTATGTTCTTTTGCTTCACTTCGAATTAGGTGACCAACACCGCTTGGACATTGTGTGGCATTTTTTTGTTAATCAGAAAACCACTAACATTCTGTAAAGTTTTTCATAATTTGGAAAAGAAATGTGTGGCCAACAAAATTAGAAAATTATGACATTGAAAGTTTTATTACATTGAACTATTCTCAATTTATTCTTTGTTAATCATGAATATCTAACAGAAAAATCATTAGAAGTGGAATGTAACCCTCAAAATATAAAAAAATAAAGTGGCCATCGCATAATATATTTTATATATAAGGAATGTATTAAATAGTCTTTAATAATTTGTATCCTTATTATATATCTGTATATATTGATTGACTATAGACTTGTCAGTGTGCTAAACATGAATATATGGAAGAATAGTACGCATGTACTATTTAACTCTATTTAATTTAGTTTGTAGTTGGTTTTTTTTCTAGTGAGTACTTCTTATGAGATTTATTTTTAACTCAACTATGTACACAAGCTTCCCATTAATTTTGATTTTGGAAACAATTGACATTTTTATGCAATATAAAATGTTCATGCTTAATGTGAGTAGTCATTTTACTGCTGTAAATTAAATTCTTATTTGGATATGGATTTTTAAAACACTAATCTCATGGAGTTTATAATTACTTTATTTATGGCTGTTCTTAGATAATAAATAATTGTGGAGTGTCCTTCAATTAATTCCTTAATGTAATATATTATGGGGGATAACAATCAGAGAGTTTTTAGTGTACTCATGTGCATTTTAGAGTGATTGGATTATGTTAAATCTGTGTTAATCAAATTTGAGCTCAGTGTTTTCATTCACTGTCCCCTTATATAAGGCAGATTAAATTGGTTCTTGTTTAAAATATATTAACTATTTTTTTAGATATTACAAAGTTTATTTGTCTCAAAACAATGTTGGGGACCAAAGGATGTAAACAATGATCATTTAACTAGAGTTTCCCCAATTATTTGGTTAATTACTCCCTTTTCAAAGATAATTTTCTCCATTGCTCACTCTCCGAAAAACTGACTTTTTCATATAATAATAACATTGTTAATGTTGTTTATAGTAAGGCACCTTGAAACTGTAATTTTAAAGCTATTTTAAAATGAACTAAATAAATTGTGCATAGACATAGTAATTAATAACAGTTAGTAATATAATTATAGGGGCCCCTTGTCCACCACTGCCCCCTGGAATGTCTCCATATCACACCATTTGGGAATCACTAGTTTAAACACAGTTTGTTTAATGTGCAGGTTCGCCCAACTCTCTGCTAACATATTCATTCGTGGTGGTGTCAAAGTCTATCTGTTTTCTAAAATTTGTCCTACGCCCTTTGTGCCGTTTGCTGTGAGTCACTTCAAGTGTTCTGCGGGTGTGATGGTGACCGCTTCTCACAACCCCAAGGATGACAACGGTTACAAAGTCTACTGGAATAATGGAGCTCAGGTCTCATTATTTTCATTGTCTGAATCATAAAATTAATACTTCCATGTCCGCGTGTTCTACAGTGCTCTGGAGAGCCAAATATAGTCTATCCCAATTTTGTGATTGAATGAAAAATTAACAGACCAACTCTCCTGAGAGGCCACATTGATTAGGCTGAAAATCTTTCATCGTGAATCATTGCAACCATTTGATTCTCACTGGGTATTTAGGAGGTTATTATGCTAACCTAGGTTAAATAAAATTGAATACAGTTTTCATGGTGCTTATGAAGTGGTATTTATAGTTAATACCTTTAAAAATAACCTGTAATGAGTGGATACAAATTCAGTCCCTACAGTTTTTAGGTGCAAGTGAGGTATAACTTGTTGATAAAATGCCAATTTTTTAATTCTTCAATTAGAAATTTTAATAACTATATTTGTTTGAACAGATAATCTCACCTCATGATAAGGGCATCAGCAAATGTATACTGGAGAGCTTGGAACCTTTGGCCGAGTCTTGGGACACCAGCATATTGAAAGAAAACAGCGAGCTCATCGACCCACTGTCCGAAGTCACGGCCAGCTATTGCAACCTGATTTCCAGTCGTGTTGTCAATTTCAATGCCAATACCAGCCTTCCAATCAAAATAACCTATACAGCTATGCATGGTGTAGGTTACCCTTACATAGTGAAAGTTTTCGAAACAGCCAAGTTTAAGGTAAGTGTCCTTATACAATGGGTATCACGATTTAGAACATACAGAAGAAAATTTGCTTCTGACCCAGCAAAGTCCCAGAGTTTGAGCAAATTTTATATTAATCTAGCTTAAGAAGATAGAGGATCTTAGGATTTTGAATAGTCGATGTAAATAATCAGTGGTGATTGCTGAAAGTTTTCAGAAAGTAAAGAAATAGAGAAATCATTAATAGGGCATTGAAAATGATTGCTTTTCAATCTGCCAATTGAATTAGAATGCCAGATGTCCTTCAACTCAACAGCTTTCACTTGATGGAACAGGAGCTGGTGGCTGTCAAAGAGCAAGTGGAGCCAGATCCAGAGTTCCCTACCGTGAAGTTCCCAAATCCGGAAGAGGGTAAAAGCGCGCTTGATCTAGCCCTGAAGACAGCCGAGGAAAATGGAAGCACGCTCATTCTGGCCAATGATCCTGATGCAGACAGGCTGGCAGTTGCTGAAAAAAATTCGTAAGTATTCAATCATTTACAAGGAGAAGAAATTGTCTCTGTTAATCTTATAACAAAAACAGAGCAATGATTACACTCATTTCATGAGCTCCTCCCTGTTAATCAGTTGAAAATTTCAATTGGAAGAAAATTCTGTCCACCCCTAGGTCAACACAAATGTCCGATAACTGTACTTTTTATGTTGACAAGCAGGTCTTCAGGAGCAAATTCTACCGAAGTAGAATTTCTCTTGGCATTTTGGTTTACAACCTGTATATGAGTTGACCACAGCAAGTTTTCATTTAGCTGTAGTCCGAGATAATACTATTTTCATTGACATCTTTCATTTTCAGGAATGGAACCTGGAAGGTATTCACAGGCAACGAACTTGGTGCCCTTTTGTGCTGGTGGGAAATATATACATTCAAGCAGAACAACCCGGATGCTGATCTCAACAAGGTTTATGTACTTTCGAGCACAGTTTCAAGCAAAATCGCTCAGTCAATTGCCAAGGCAGAAGGGATACAGTTTGAGGTATTTAACAAAATTAAAATCTGTGTATATTTTATATTGTCTTAATATTGTTTAATAAAAGAATTAAAACTGGAAACTTGTTTTAGAAAGTCTAAAAAATGCAGTTTGTAAACTAGTAATATACTGTATTAGTGGCTTCTAATTATTAGGCATAACATATTTATGAATAATTACAAATTAAATATTATCAATTTGCGCAGTCATAGTTAGAAGGTAGTATAAATATGAATAAAAATTGATTTATAAAATAATTCCACTTTATATTATTTTGATACTACTGTGACCTGACATGGTTGTTTGTTGGAATAGGAGACACTGACCGGTTTCAAGTGGATGGGCAACAAGAGTTATGAATTGATGAAAGAGGGTTGCACTGTTCTGTTCGCGTTTGAAGAGGCGATAGGGTTCATGTGCGGAAGTGGCGTCCTCGACAAAGATGGAGTTTCTGCGGCTGTCCGAATAACTGAACTGGTGGCCCATCTAAATTCCACTCTCTCGGATCCTTCGCTTACCAACAAACTGGAAGATATTTATTCCAAGTAAATTATTATTTTGTTTTATGGAAATACTCGTTTTGTGGTCTCTGTGGAGATAGAAGATTGTAAGAGATGTTTTATTATATTGGTACCATCTTTTTTCTAATATGCAACTGCTGTAGAGAGGTTAAAAAAGATATTAAAATTATATGTTTCAGGTATGGCCATCACCTTTCAATCAATTCGTACTACATTTGTGATCGGCCCAACGTAATTAAAAAGATATTTGAAAGATTGAGAAATTTTTCAGGAGAACCCGATACCGTGAGTTTTGATTATTGTGTAATAACTGAAATTTAGGTTGAAATTTAACAACAGTACACTCGCTAGAATTTTTGTTGCAGTATCCGAATTCTTTACTGGACGGAAATACAAAGTGAAATGGGTTAGAGACCTGACGACCGGTTTTGATTCGTCAAAAGCCGACCTAAAAGCGACTCTTCCCGTCTCAAAATCTAGCCAAATGTTGACTTTCGGGTTTGACAACGGTCTTGTGGCGACACTGAGAACAAGCGGCACAGAACCAAAAATAAAATACTACACAGAATTGTGCGCGTCGCCCTCAATCCAGTGAGTACAGTTTGGAAAGTCAGTCTCTCGTCAGAGACAATTCTTGGTCTGTTCATGTCTAATGTTCTTTTATTTTATTTCTGCAGGGATGTTGCCGTACTGAGAACAATATTGGAAGAAATGGTGAATGCGTTGATTGATGAATTTCTTCAGCCAGAGGCCAATTGTATCATAGCCAGGCCTGTTGACTAACACCAGCTCCCAGCATAAATCTTATATAACCCTATTTGTTCCATTATAAATGTAAATTTTATTCGAGCCTAACCATTTTATTTTATTACGCTACAGTTGCTCTAATCGATTAATTTTAACTCTCCTGTAATTCCATTTATATTCAGCATTTGAATAATTAGTGTGCATTAACCACTTTTTCATCTTAGTCAGCTGGTATGTACATTGTGCATTTATTTGAATTTATAACATTGCCAAAATTTAAATGGGGGCATTTAAATAGCAGAGCAGTGGTTTTTCTAGTATAATGAAATCTTGATATAATGGTGTAATTTGGGATATCCGTTAAATCTGAAAGTCCGTTACACATTATGTCAGTAGGTCTGGCTGAAGCAGATATAATCCAATCTAGATCAGATGGACAGGATATTTTACCCGTTAAATCCAAAGTTTGTTAAATGGAGTGTTTCCTATAGTCCTAGCTTAAATTTATTTTGAGTTTTGGGGAGTTCTTAGAATTATTGAAAAATGCAAATTCCACATTTTGTTGATATTACTGCATTTTCATGCTGTACTTAGTGGGTGTTGTATTATAATGCATGACAGATGTTTAAAGAACGTATAATTGATTCCATGAACAGCTTTATTGTTAATACTGATTGCTCACTAGAGCTAAGTTTCAAATTATTTACATGACAATTTTTCCATTCTACGGTTAATTTAAACTAGAAAAAACTTAGCATAGCTTTAAAGCTGAGGATCAATTTTGTAAGTTCCTCTTAAATAATTTGCAACAGTATTAAGTGTTAGTGATGCGTTAATGTTAGAATATAACTTGGGTTGGTAATGGTAGGAAAGTGTTAAATAGTTGTTAAGGCGGGTATAATGTATTGCAATCTTTTAATGAGATAAGTTGCATTTTTAAAGTATTGTGATTCAAAAGAAGTATTTCCCCTCCTTCCAGTTTAACTTTATTTATATATCTTAGATTTATTTATAACCAGGGATGATGATTATTGTGATTATAACTTGTAAAAAAAATTAAGTTGGACACTTTAGGTTAGAAGATCTGGCTCTGCATTTTCACAATTTATTACATTGGGAGAAAAAAATTATAATACCGGTATGTTATTTTTATTTTGCTATTTTCAATGAATCGGTTTTTTGGGAATGGAATGAACAAAAAAGTTTCGAGTTATGTGATATTAAATATTAATATTGTGTTTTAAATTGAGAGTAATGTTGTAAAGGCCTCTAGTAATAGTAAAGTAATAGTTTGGCCTCTAACATTTGTAATACTAGTCTGTAAAATACTCTAATTGAAAGTGAGCATTTTGAAATGACATTTAATGTATTTAACATTACATTGTGTCGTTAGCTACGTGTTGTTTAATGCACTTGTTACTTATCCTTAAATATTATTACCTGAAATTAATACATTGCATGTTTAATGCATGACATACATTAATACATTTGTTAATTGTTCTGTATAGAGCAGAACTTTCAAACTCCTAGTGTAGGTGCCTGTCTACAGTAATTAATGTATGAATGTCATAAAAGTTGTAGGAAAATGTTAAACTTTAGAAAACAAGTGATTTGGATGAAGGAAAATTGTTCATTGGCATTAATTTTTTATTCTAATTTAATGTTGCCAATTAAATTATTAATTCTTTTAAAATAAAACAGTTCTCTATTGTATTATATTAAAGGTTGTTTGTTTAATTAAAATAATGTGTAATTATCTCGATTTTTATTTTATTTACTCCCTCCTTTAAACATTTATCAGTAGATGAATATTCTACATGTAACTGGGGAACTGTCCCTACACATGCAGTTGTTACATCTTCTGCAAATAAAACCCGCTGTATCTATCAGCATTTCCTGCAGGTAATATAATTGTCCTATAGTGATTTTAAGTGTTTATTACATAATAAAACCTATAATGTAACGGCTTTCACCAATTGATTATTTTAAATTTCCCTATTTTTCATTTGACAAATATTGACATTGACATTTTTGATAATATAAAGTGTGAAATAATCTACCATCTAATCACACTAAACTGAAATTCGTATATGTAATATACAGTTTGCCCTTACATAGCATGATGTGAATAATTACAAAACTTAAATTTGTTAATTACAAAAATTAAGGGGCATCAGAAATGCACTGTCCAAAGACCCGAGCTCAAGATTAACCAAAGACCAAATCAGAAAATGGAGGCAGAAGATTGCAGCAATGATCATGCATGGCAAACAAATACTTCCAATTTAAGAAATATTTATTTACAAAAATAATCAAATTACATCAAACATACCCTATTTTTAAAATGTCATCAAGTATATAAGTTGATATGATTAATTTATAATGGAAATATTAATAGTTCAGTTATATACTATTAGTTTATTCAGAAGTATTGAAATTTATTTTGATTGTCAATATGTTTGAAATTTGAAACATATCTGGAGCAACAAAAAAAATTAAAGTTGCTTCCCTACTGAGGTAATTCGATGAGCTCAATTTTAAATCTCCAGTGCACCAAACATGTACTGGATGTTTGTGAAATTTGAGATGAATCCTATTTCCTCATTATTTCTCAACGAATTACCATTTTTGGCAGGTATGTAGTGCCATTGTTGGCTCCTAGGTAATAAACCTATGTCGTTTTATTTGGTGAAGACTGGATCGATTCCTTCCTATTGGCGAAATGGCCGTCGACCCACTTGAGCAGCGTTAGGACTGAGACGGTGTCGGTCAGCCTCCAATTCGCTGCCGTTTTCACAATCCCAGACTGTGTCACTCTGAACGTCATCGCCATACCTTTCAAGACCTGTAACCAAAACAGCTCTATGAAATTGGTCTAGAAACAAAGCGGGCAGCACCAAGAGACAAGAAAAAATATTTTTTATGGGAAAAATTCGTTCGGTGCAAGTCCAAGGATCTGGAACGTGTTGGAGGCGTATATACAGAGGTACCGCTGTATATTTTATGTCCGTATGTGTGTAATGATGAATTGGTTGACCTGCATAGCATCCTCATCCGTGGCGTCATCTCCGGCATAGATGATGCGGACTCTGTCGTACCAGTCGAGACCGAAGGCCGTCCTCAGTATGTAGATGGAGGCGGTGCCCTTGTTCCAAGTGATGGGCGGTTTGGCTTCCACCGCCTCGTGGGCCAACCCCACAAGAAACCCCGAACCCTGTATTATTTCCTTGGCCTTTGAGATCAGCTCCGGCTTCAGTTGGACAGGAGCTTCCCGGTAGTGGAACGTCAGGTAGACCCCTTTGTTTTCCACCCACGCGCCGTCCCTGCACACCTGCAACAGACCAACGCCGCCGTTTAGTGTCTCAACACAGCAAACAGGCTCTCAAAACCTCGGGATATACCTCAGATAATACCTGATCTTGAAGTTGTTTAAGAAGATTTCCAGCTATTTCTTGGAATTCTTGCGGCATCGGATAAACGAATTTACTGTTGTCCGGGTGAATTATCTCGAGCCCGTGACTACCGGCGTACGTTATGTTCTCTATGCCCACCTGTAACGCAGTGCTGGATGTATAAAAGAATAGGAGGATTCAGTACGGTACACGGGCAACAAAGCCGAACAATCGTCTTAAATTAAGACCTACCATTTTCTTAACATTTTCAACATTCCTGCCCGAGATAATGGAAACGTGCAAATCCGGGTAGTTGGCCAGCCTCAACAGGACGGTCTTGGTTTCAACAGGCAGTACCGCCAGGTCGGGGTGAGCAGCGATAGGAGACAGAGTGCCGTCGTAGTCCAATAAAAGCGCCAATTTATGCCTGTTAGTCACATATCTGTAATCGTGTACACGTTTTAAACTGATATTCTTCCGGTTATATACATATATTGCAATACAGAAATGTTACCTGGAACCGTTGGTTTGCTTTTTCACTTGAAATTTGCTATTCCGTTATAATTGAAAGTATACCGGAATTTGAACCCGGTTCGACACCCTAATGCGGTGCCGCGTTAACCACTAAGCAATTCAATAAAAATGTGAACAAATTTTGAGCAAATGACAACGGTGAAGAACTCACTTTGAGAGATATTTGTCGAAATCTTTAACTGATACCGGTTGCATGATGGTGGGCAGTTTCTCGTCGCCCTCTTCAGGTACAAGGAACCCCATCGCCTTCAGGAATGACTTCATCCAGTAGTTCATCGTGCATTTTTTCCCTCTTCCTGAGGCAGTTCATTCTCAGGGCCCTCTCATCGGAGGGCATCATCAGCGCCCTGTATTCCAACAATCGCAAATTATAAACCGACCACATACATACAGACTAATACAGTACACATATTTATAAACGTCAAATCCATTAACACAGTTCCTTTCAGCGGCTAATGGATGAGGTAGTGAAGAATTCGGATGACTCCTTTCACCATATCATCGCAATCACTAGGAGCGAGGAAAAGCGCCTCATAACAGTACAGATTGATGAATTTCTGATCAAAGGCAAAAACTGATCATCGGAAATGGAAGTACAAACAGTAATTAGGATTGGTAATTTATGATTGTGAGCAGATTTCATAAATATACATAATTTAAAATGAACTCCATACGGTGATAAGAACCTACCTATGAAGAATTTCAGCGGTGCCTTCAATTTCGTACGGATTGCATATCAGGGCTTCGTGCATGGTTTCGCTGGCTCCAGCGAAAGTGGACAGTATC
Organism: Lethocerus indicus; assembly: GCA_019843655.1. Taxonomy (NCBI): domain Eukaryota; kingdom Metazoa; phylum Arthropoda; class Insecta; order Hemiptera; family Belostomatidae; genus Lethocerus; species Lethocerus indicus. The sequence continues at coordinate 2,969,490 of JACDQD010000006.1, forward strand.
AATACACCGTGGGGCTCGTTTATTTGACAGGCAACGTATTCCTTGGCCACCAAATTCATACCTGTTGAACAAAGACTGCATTATCACTAACGTGCCAATGAATACTTCGACTAGGGCAAAAAAATGCCGTTTATAGGCGCAAAATCGGCTACGAAGTGTGGTTTTTAGCCCCAAATATGCCGTTTTTACAGCCCAAAATCGGGTATAAAATGCCGTATTTACGCCCAAAAATGGTGTTCATAGGCGCAAAATCGGCCAAAAATGCCGTTTTTAGGCGCAAAATCGGCTATAAAATGAGCCCAAGAATGAGGTTTTTAGGAGCAAAATTTGCTCTAAAATGCGGGTATTTGGCCCAAAAATGTGGTTTTAAGGCGCTAAATCGGCTCAAAAAATGTGGTTTTTAGGAGCAAAATCGGCACTAAAATGTGGGTATTTGGTCCAAAAATATGGTTTTAAGGCGCAAAATTGTCCAAAAATGCCGTTTTTAGGCCCGGAAATTGGGTTTTTAGGCGCTGGGACACTTGTGGGTGGAATATGGGATCGATCGGCGAAAATGATCGAAAAACCTAAATTTTCGTTTGGAGCATACGCTTCTGGCGCTATAAATATTTGTTTGTTACCATGTTAATACTGACCATCGCGGAGAGGGGTGACAAAAGCAACGGAAGAATCTCTATAGAATGAGGCCAACTCGCTCTGGCTGACTCCGCCGTAGATATAACGAATGGGCGACCAATTTGGCGTTGCGAAACGCCCGTTGATACGACCCACGATCTGGTCGATTTCCTCCTTCAGGTCCTGATACTCCTTAACGTCCATCCTAGAAGGAACCGCTATCTGCAGTAGGGCAACCTAAACAAATAATTCAATAGCACATAATTTGTCACGAGGCGTGTAATACTCGTCATTTGTCCCGCTATCCCTTACCCTGCCAAGATGCTCCGGATGTTTTTCCAACAGCACTTCAAATGCCTTGAACCTATTCACGAGGCCTTTGGTATAATCGACCCTATCGACGCCCAGGATAATCTTCATGTTCGAAAGGACGACGGGAGCCAACCGGGCCAGGTTGACGAATCTGTCGTAGGGTATTCCGATTGGTAGTGGTCTGACTCTGACACTCCTGCCTCCGTGTTCCACCAGCAGGGCTTTCTCGTCGACCCTGCACCCCAACAGCCGGTGGCAACAGTCCATGAAGTTAACACAATAGCTTTCAGTGTGAAACCCAATCATGTTGCTGCCTAAATCAAAATACAATTAATTACAAATATACCCATCAAAACTGTATACACTGCAGTGAACTTTATTATTTCATTTATACTAAAAATGTAGGCTCTGAAAGAAGTAAATTTGATAATTCTCTCTGAAACCTAGCACTGGTAACAAAATCAATATTTAAATTTATTTAATAAAGTGAAAAAACAAATTTGTCTATAAATGTTTGATCTCTACATGTATGTATTACAATAACTTAAAAAATGATGAAAAAAGATGAATTAATTATATAATTAAGTAGTATAATATACCAAGCATTCCTTGAAGGACTTCATCAGCCCAGGGGAAAAGCCTAAATATGTCCCAAGGTGGAAAAGGTATGTGCAGAAAGAATCCCACATTTACACACAGATTATTTGTCTCAGCCAACTGGAAAATACAACCACAATTTTCAAATAATAGGTAGAGGGAAGTATAATACATACAAATAAAAACTACTATTAAAATTTTTGATTTGATGAATATTAAAGGAAATTTATATATTTTATATAGATGAATAGCTTGTGACTGACACCAATATTGATAGTTTTATTTCTGCACGAGGCATATGTCTAACTTTGCTTGGACTAAGAGTCATATATAGTTTGAGGTATTAGTAGGTTTGAGGTAGAAATATCATCACTTTTGTGATTTTCTAACTCTACTCACTTAACTAAGGAATATCCTTGAAGCCAATGGATTCAATTTCTTCCAGAGAACATCACCTTTGCTAATATACTTTCCAGGGAGGATTTTCTCACCCCAGATTTTAAACCACTGGACCAATTACCACACAAACAATGACATATACCACACAAGTGGGTCAATATATACATTATTAAATATAAGTGGAGCATAAATATTGATCAAATACATTTCTGATAGTGTGTGCAGCAAGCAGGAGCTGATAGTCATGGACCCAGATGAACGGTGCTCTGCCTTCAATTTTTTCATTTTCCATCTTTTTCAGTGTTTTCACTGTCTCCTCGCCAAACAATTTATTAACCTTCTTATAGGCCTGCAATAACACTGCAAAGATAAAATACTCAGACAATTTGAGCCCAATTTATTAATAGAAATATAAAAACTGGAAAATTGGGGTGGCTTTTTATTATTGTCGCGAATAAAGTCTGGAGAATTAAAAAAAAAATCTTGCAATTTTCAATGTAAGAAACCAAATTAAATGGTGAACAAAATACCCCGTATTTATGTATCGAATCAAAGCAGATTCAATCATTTGTTCAGTTATTGAATCCTCCTTTCTAATTTTAAAAAAAAGTGCATGCTATTACCTCCCAGTGATCTGACAAGAATATTGCTCTGTCTGGCATAGAATGAAACAAAGGCCAAAATATCTCATTGCAACATCCGTTGTAATAACTGTTGAAAATGGATTTTTCTATATTTACTGGAACCACCTGATAAAAATTAAAGAAATGAACAATGCATGTCAGTGAAACATTGTGAGGTTTATCACCATCTTTCCAAGTATCTAAGTAGCTAAGTAATAGTTCAATAAAGAAAATACCCTCTCAGAGAGCAGCCCTGCTGTTGGTGTCTTATCATTGGGGTCGGGCTGAGGTATCTGCTCTAGTGGGCTGTATTCATGACCTGGCCATCCAACCCAAAATCCATTGTTATTCACTACCACAGGAGCTACAGCTGTAACCAGGCCACCAGCACTGCAGTCAAAATAAATTCTTTTTGAAACTATACAAAATTAATATAAAAGTCCCCTTATAAAAATATTTTTAACTTAATTTGTTATATTTATCCTTAACTTAATTTTAAATCCAACTGAAAATTATATGGAAGATAATCCAGTAAGAAGCACTATATTGAATATTCCAATATTCCTATATAAAATAAAAAACATTCATGTATTGTTTGTACAATAATTTCAATAACAAAATACATTTGCTAGTAGTTGAATCCTAAAACAACAAAGAATGGAATTGAGTAGAAGCCAATAAAATTTTAGTAATAAATATTTAAGAATCCTAGCAAGTCATTAAGGAGAAAAAATTATCAAAGAACATCTAATTATATTTGGTAGAAAACACAAGACAAGAAGACAATTGACTGTTGAAAAACAGGTTCAATTATATTTAATATCCAATGACCTAAATTGAATTATTAACAAGTAAATAACATCATTTTTATGACCAGCAAAATATATATAATTTAGGTCAATTAGAAATTAAAGAAAAAAATGAGGTCAAAAGAAAATAAATCATGATATGAGAATTCTCTTTGATAATTTAATAGCCAAAATAACTACCATATAATCATTAAATAGGTGCAAAAAATATCTTCTACAGTATGACTGTATATTTATTTAAAATCTACTTGAAATGTCAGTTTTATCTGATATAGAGTGCAACAGGCAACATCTCAACATAACACAGAGCAAAATTTGTAAGAAATGTATATTTTATCAGAAGTAACTAATAATGTATCATTTGATTATTTACATGGATAGTTTACATCTAAATATTATCTTATATTTAACAAGCACCAACAAAGAATGTTACAATCCATTCTTTCATTATATAAAAAGAAAATAATACAAGTACGGATCATTTATTATCCCTCCCCACAAAAAAAACACTTCATTTCACTCACATTTGCGGGTAATTTATTTTTATTATAATATATTTGAGTAACAATAAAAGGGTGACCCAACAAGACGTTGAAATTTAATTAAATTTAAATATATTGACATTGTTTATTACTAATGAAAAATGGTAATAAATACAAGCTTTTATTATTAATAATAATAATATATCGCCATATATCTAAAATTGTGTTTATATGTCAATAATTAATGCCACCGGTTTCAAATATTTGAACCTTTTCAATTATTGTTAAATAAAATATAACTGTTTATGTGGGTCACCGAATGAAGTAAGAGAAAGTCCCCTTTCACCTGGCCGTCCTTTCCAGTCTCCCTTCCCTGTTCCTCTTGATGACGAACGGCAGCCTGTTGGAGACCACTACCATCTTGAGCCCCTGTTGAGCCATCCTCTCGCCGGACGCCGACCTGGAAGGGCACAGAACACGAAATCTGAGCGTGGCACGGGACAACATCGGTTCGGATATTCGAGATCCGTTCGAATGATCGGGTCCGAACGAATTTACAAAGGACAAAAATATTGCGACAGAAGAATAGTCGTACCGACAAGAAGTGTAGAAATGATCACTATAGAGATGGTGACTGGGCGGGGACGAGTTGCTGACTGACAATCGCTTAAATTGTCGGCTGAGCTGAGCATGCGCCGGCAACAGTTTTACACAATCCTTTTTTTTATCCTGCAAGGACCTTTTGTCCTCGATTAAGAAAGTGGTCTCGGCAGACAAAAGGCTCTGGGAATGTTAGCCAGACAATTATTTACTGTATAAATTTAAACTTCAATTTAGCAGTATTGCAACAATTAGACAACACAGGAAGATATATTCGAAGTGGCTGAAGACATAATTCACTACGTAATTTTACCGATTATGAAATCCAATTTTCTTTTAATATAAGTTAGCTGTTCCTACGGGTTATCGTATACTTATATTATATTATAACATGTATAACAAATACGAGTCAAAATTGTAAATTGTTAAATGACGCGTTAAACAGGCAATGAAACAGGTTCCATCCGCCATTGGCGGACCAACGCTGAAGAAAGGTAATTTGCTTTCAGCAAAACAAACCTTCCCCTTGCTATAATTTTCAATATTATATTCGATCAACAAATTAGAAATGTGAATGTTTTTTTTAAATTCGATATTCCGCGAACCGAATTTCTTTCGTTACTAATTTCAGCTGTTTGATATTTTCGTTCGAATCGAGGTTGAAATATTATCACTAATCGCCTCCCAATTATTCGATCCTAACAGAAACCGCTAGATTCTGATTTCCGCCATCGCCGGTAGGAATTCAGTATAATATAATGAGGCACTTGATCGCAAGTGCTGCTTCACCAGGGCTTAAATGTCCCATAGTATACCCGATTGAATAATGGCTCAACTATGTTAGTTGGTCTGTGAAACTGAAATCCCGAGTATAGCTTAAAATTGAATAATTGAGTGGAAATGGAACAACAAAAGGTTTGTTAATTTAAGCAAAATTATTTCAGGTATTAATGAGCTAGATTAACTGTGCGCATTTAGCTGCAAGGATAAATTTAATTCTCTACTACTCTGTGTCCAGTTTTAATTATTTCCATGTCAACACCTCAACATAGGAATCATTTATGTCATAAATATGCTTCTTCGTGTTTCTGTCGTAATATTCCTCCACGTTAAGTCCCGACTGAGGACTCTGAATTGGTTCGTGTGAATATAAGGGATGCTATAAAATACAATTTGTAATAAACTTTATTTCACGCACCTCTTACAAAATTCAACCCTGAAACTTCTAACAGAAATCAGCTGACTGTTCATAGATTGTATACAGGTTGTGTAAATGACGTTTGAAAAATTGGCCGAAACATTACCACCTACAATTATTATATAATATTGAAACTTACCGAAACTGTTTATCGTCCTTTCGCTGTTTTTAAAAATCATTTGATAATTCGAACGCGTAGTAGTTGATTTTTTTATTACCGATAATTCGTAATATATTTTTTTTGTTTTTGACCGCACTTTTTGGCACATCTTTAATTACAATCGATTAATTCAATGCAAGTTATGACCTATTGCACTGTATAAATGAAGTTAAATCAATCAATCAATGCAAGTGAAACCGAACGTATTTTACTGTCTTTGATTTGTTTTTTAATTATTCCCACTATGCAGTTGTCATACTGACCGCCCTAACGTGTTAAGCGGTTATTTTAAATTTGAATAACCGCCCCCCTATTTTAAACTCGATCCATTGAATAACGAACTTAAAAACATTGAGAATTTCTACTTTATCGATCGAATATAATATTGAGAATTGTAGAAATATTTTTTAAGCATGGAAACAAGTAAAAAATATCTGTTTAATGTCTTTATTGGGTGGCATGCTCGACGCGAGGTTTCTTTATAACCTGTACCGGTTGAGATACGCTGACAAGTTCGTGTGCAATGTTTCGCCCTATACAACTGGAATGTTTTATCAAACAGCATTTCGATGGCTCGTTCAACACCGAAGATTTGAGCAACGTATTTATAGAGGTCAATCAAAATATTCCGAGCGCCGTTAGAAATCTGGACGTTTCTTGGTCCTGGGAGGATTACAGGGAGAATTTGGACGGTCAAATGGCGAGTCGGTGTTACAGCGAGAGTTTGCACTGTTTGAAAGAGCCGACGCACAGTTTAAAAATCACTCTTGTCACAGATCTGCTCTGTCTGAGCGGTTGGCCAGAGTTGTACCGCAAGTTGGGAAGACATTTCTTCGATTTTCTGTTCAAAAAGTGCAATCTCCTGTACAGGCTGGAGTGCGGCGCTTTCCTCCGTCTCGAAGGTGGGGCCGAACGCGACGCCAATAAAATAGTAGTCGGGAAAGTGTCCAGAGTCGGGTGGGCGAAACCAGATCCCCTGAGCGTCGGGTACGACCCCGGCTTGAAAGTGAAATACGAAAAGATGTTCTACAGCAGAGTGATAACTCCGCGGTGGCCGAAGAATTCGATTTTGTCGAAAAACAACGCTTCGGAAAAAGTGCTGCAAAGCATTTTGAGAGCGGATATCGGAGTCAATTTGCAGAATGTAGAATCAAGCGAAAACCTTAGGTCGGCCGTGACGCGGTTTGTGGAAACGCACAAGCGGTTGTCCCCGTATGGAAGTGCCAGAAAAATTCTTAAACTGAACAGGGTAAATATAAGCTGTATGACAGTCATGTTAATGGCTCTCTTATAGGTATATATTTTGAACCATCGAGGCTAACGTGGGTTCAACATTCACTGTAGACAAAACGCCCATGTAATGGCCATTTTTCATAGCTTACTGAATTAGTCTTTTGCTAGCCTTTTTCGACTGCCTGTTGCTCTCTGTCAGCAGGTTTGTGAGTCCTGTAGGAATGTGGGAAAAAATTAGAAAGTTTAATATTTATTAAATTTATATACTCGGGTCTCTCAAGTGCTCCCAGGACTACACTCACTTAGGGGTCATTTTGGGAATAATTTTGAAATCGAGCTTAATGCAAAGTATTCATACTAAGTAATGTAAATACTGGGAAGCAGTAGAATGACATGCTTCAGTATTATTTCTTGTTAACTAATTTTAAATAATAGATTGTTTTTTAATGTCTTTATTTAATAATGTGGATGCTTGTTTCACAGAATGGTACTGTGTCAGTTGCCAGTGTTGTCCGGTTTGTGCGATACATCATTTTCAAATGTATCCCTTGTGAAATGCTCGGGGGAAAAGAAAATATGGCCGCATTCACGAAAAATGTGCGATCCATAGTGAACTGCATCTGGAAACAGAGTATCACAATGGGACAACTGATGGAAGGTTTCAAGACTGAAAATGGAGCTGTTGAAAATTATATACTTGCCAAAAATGTGCTTTGGCTAGTTGAAAATTTCATTGTACAATTGATAAAAATTCATTTTTACGTGACAGAAATGGCCAAGGTAAACATGGATATGACACTCAATTTAAAGCTACGGTTTATATTATGGATCTGTGAGGGCTTGTAATATCATCATTTGTCTCATAATAATTTTTATTTTACCTCATATATCTATTTGTTTTTAATCTTTATAAAATTATTGCAAACATTTGGTCCAAGACCAAATGTAGCTTAAGATCAAATAGGTTAGTGAAGATAGAAAAGTATATCAGTGGTGACATTTTTGGCTCTTATGATAGCATAACTATAATAGCTGAAATAATATTACTGTAGTAATAGATTATAAGATAATAGAAGAAACGGCCTTTTTTTATTTTACACATATTAATATAATACAGTATTCATTTGGGAGTGTGTAGATCTGATCTATTCATTTTTTTGGGTATAGAGCCGGAAAATGGTCTATTTTTTTTCAAGGCGGTGGATAAATTTTGAAAGGAAAGTGTTGAAGAAATTGTTGAGAAATGGGAAAATAAGTGAAACTGTAAAACCGAATTCAAGTTCTTACAGATTAAGAATACTGCAGAAAGGGGGAGGCCGAAGAGGATACAGAGTGCTGATTTATTCATTGCTGTTAGTTCATTTGAGAAATAATTTTTTGTTAAAATTATAATTGCGACTTACTTATATGTCAATGATTTTTAACATTTTTACCCTAGGGGCCAAGACTGCACCAATATTAATATGAGCCTTGTACTCCTGAAACAACTAATTGTCCAGCACACTGGGAAACATTTTTGGAAAGTTCTAAACAACTTGAATGAATCCTGGACAAGCTTTGTTAAGTTAAATCCTGGAAAGAAATTGTATTATGTGAAAGCGGATATTATGGACGCATTTGGATCAGTTAAAAAGGTATAATTATGCTACTGACATTTATGTTTTTGAACCTGGATCAATCTGTTAAGACAACAACACTTTAACCATTAAGTTATATATATATTTTACAGCCAATATTTTCTTTCAGGCTTATTTTATTAATAATTATGTAACAGCAATAGGTAGGTAAAAATAACTTAATCTCTCTGCTTAGAAGTTGCCTAATTCATGTAATAACTAGTTAAACATATAAATTTACATTACACAATTAATTTATTTTTTACTTCTTCTGCATATTGGGTAGAGTATACACGAGTAGGGTAAAACAATAGAATGAAAACCCACACACAAATCAACTACATACACATGCAATTGATCACACACAATATTTATTACTCATTAAGCTCAAAACTCTAGTCTGGGTTGAAAATAAGGGATTAAAAACAATACCAATATCAATATATAAATACAGATATACCAAATCAATTGTAATTTGTTTATATCAATTTATTAATTACCACTTTTGATTTGTAGCACCTTCTCAACCAGATGTTAGAGGATTTGTTCAACAAGTATGTAGAGAAAGAGATGGAATTGAGGGCTTTCAGTGTCAAAGGCAGTCATTTCACTAAGAGTAAGTTGTGGCAATTTTCGGAACTCAAACCGTCACTGCCTTCAAAAACATTTTATGAAGATATTTCAAAAAGAAAGGTTATAACCTATTTGACAATTGACAAGTGGTACAAATGTCAAGCTATAATTTTGGCATTAACATGTACCTGCACTTTCTTTACAGGTAGTAAGAACAGACAGTATTACCCGTTATATATTTAATGTTGTGAACAATATTTGTGCAAAACCAAGTGGAGCTGGATATTCCAATAGCTATTATAAATTAGAAGAAGGACTTCCACAAGGTAATAAAATAATGTTAAATGATTGTTATACGGTAAAGGCAGTTGTGGAGGTGTAGGTGGCATTAATGGACTTAGCCTGTTGGATTAATAGATATTAAAAAAAGCTAGTTTTTCATTATTATGCACTTTATGTATTAGTATACAATTTCACATTGATAATAATAGAAAAAGAAAATAGCTTAGTTGAATTTATTGTTACAAATGATATTTAGGGAAAAAAAAAATTTATTTTATCCGTATTTGTTTACCGTGCATATGTGTTTATGCCGCTATACACGTTCTTGTAACTGCAGGGGCGACCCTAATAAATTAGGGAAAATTTAAATATTATTACACAAATGTCATTTTATACTTTTATAGGTGGAAAATTATCCCCACTACTCTGTGAGCTCTATTACAGTGAATTTGATCAAAAATTTCTAAACAGTCTTGCAGAAAATGGAGATTTATTTTTAAGAGCTGTTGACGATTATATTTTCATTTCATCAAGCTATGAACGTGCATATATGTAAGTTTTTTACACAATGTTTAAAATCAGTACTGAAGCTCTGTGATATGTTATCAACTTATTTGGCCGTACCAATTACATAAAACATATAAATATTAACATTTAAAAAAACACCCTACTGTATTTTCCAAGGCAAAGTTCAGGTCTAATTACCAACATATTAGTAATTTGACTAACTTAACTTGTGGTTAAGAATAGAACAAGCTTCATCAATGATATCTTATAGTCTTTAGAGGATATAATATTTAAAGTTGAATATTATTATTTTTTTTCATTGTGAATTATATTTGGAAAATTAGTAGGAATTTTTATTGTAACGAAAAAATGATGATTTCAGATTTTTTAAGAGAATGCAGGAAGGTTTTCCAGAGTACGGTGTCAGTATACAATCTGACAAGACATTGACTAATTTAATCGATTTGAATTTTAACAATGAAATACCATTTTTTGGCTTGAAGTTGAACATTGAAAATTTTTCAATTATGCCAGATATGGAGAGCTACAAGAAGATTAAAATTTTATCCACAATGTCTTTGACAGGAAAGGACAAACAGTTAGTAATATTAAATTCTTTTTACTACCAATATCTAAAAGAAGTATAAGTAAGTTTAAATATCTATGCCGGTATGCATGTATTTTGGAACTTGTGAATTTGTATTTTTTTGTGTATTGTTTGCAGGATTCTTATGCATCGAATGTCAAATGTGCGTACGCTGAAACTCAATAGAGTTTTGTTGGACCCTGCCTACAATAAGAAATTGATATTATTTTCAAACGTTTTCTCCGCCGCCTGTATTATGGCTTGTCGATACCATGCCATACTGAAGTTTATAATGCAAAGTCTCAGCGTGAATGAAGACAAATATTTCCTCTCTTGCGTGCGCAGGGCCGCTTCCAAAATTGCACTCGCTTCTAACAGAACTTCAACTTCCAAAGGTTTGTAGATATAGAATTATTATCGCATAATATTTTTATGAAATTGTAGGGAAATTACAGATAGAGATTTCAACCGAGGTCTAATTTTTTACAGGTAATGTCTCCGGTATCGATATAAACACGGCGAAATATATTAGTTTCAGAGCATTTATTGTGGTGATGAGGCGTGACACTGTGCATGGCGCCATTGAAAACCAAGTTAGGCTGGCTGCCAGCAGAATATTTAGGAAAATGGGTGCCAGGGACAAGATGCTGGCTCGGAAAATTAGCTCTGCATTACCAGCGGAATTAAAAAATTGCTTCTAATCCCGCCATGTTTATTTTAAATTTAGAGGCACCAACCAAAAGACCGAACCAGCGAGAGGAGATGGAAGAACACTAAATCTACAGTACTCGAACCCACAAAACAGGTATTTTAAGTAAATATATCTCTTTTTATTCTTTCGGTTTTACAATCTTGCGCTCAAAGTACCAAGAGCTATCCTCCATGACGTTTTCTTCTGCCGTAGATTCCGATGTGCCCGTCTTTATCTGCTTCAGCTCGTGTCCCTCCTGTCCATCTTCAGATTCCAACTCCTTGAGCAATACGTTCGTCAGAAATTCGGGCGTCAGCTTTTTCTCCAGCAGGAGGCGCAGGCTCTCCTCCGAGTGGCCGCGATTACCGGCGGTTTCCGCCCCCAGTTCGGCCATCAGTCCATCCTTCAGAGCGTTCATCAACCTCTTCGGCTCCACTCTGCGCACGATCGGAGTTTCCGCACCGTAGTCGCGCGTGACCGGGCCCATTTTGTCAGTCGTGACATCGATTTCGTTCGAATCCGGCTCTTCGCTGTTCTGAATAATGCAGTGGATCGGTGCCAAACCAGTTTGGTCTTGGCTCATGCTACGAATTCTCTCCTCCACCTCTTGATCTAACTCCCCGACCTGTTTACGGTCAAATAAATACAATTGGTTGCCCGGAGTTACCACAGGTCTCTTCATCCTTGCCATTGATCCTCTCCGTGATACTTATCCGAACTACGGATCTATGAAAGTACCTTAATGTTTATATGGTAGCAGCCTACGTGTTAATTTTTAAACGGAAAATGAATTACCTGCCTGGCTTGATGAATGCACTGGAAGTACTGGTCGTGTCTCGAGTGGTAGAGGTTGACGAGCCCCAAGTAGGCCCAGACTGTGGCCAGCCTGTCGTCCATCTGGTTAGCTTCACTTAAGCACAGTTCAGCGTCCTCCACCTCGCTCATCTAGACGCAAATTAGTGTTCTCACAACTGTTAGTGGCGTTAGAATTTTTCAGCCGTCAGCATTCACAAAAGGCTTTCACTTCTGATAAACACGATGTAAAAGTTTAAGGTGTGTGGGAACAAGTTTTTACGTGAAAAAAAAGTTACATTGAACGACGCGATGCCGAGTCCCAGCCAACCCAGAGGAGTGGGGAAGAACGTAACCGACCTCAGGAAGCATTGTTTGGCTTTCTCGTTGTCCATTATTTTCAAATAGCACTCACCCATTCTGGAACATCGAAATATTATTAAAGTCAGGGGATATCACATATATTTAGGCATGATTATTATCGCTTCGGTTACCTGAGAGCGACGAGCTGGTTGTCCCCGCAGTTCTCCTCTGCTTCAGCACCGAGTCGGTAGTTCTTCAGGGCGTCCTCCACATTGCCCATTCTATAGTGGTTGTGCCCGATCAATGTCCATATCCTCCCATCCTGGACACAGTCAGATTCGGGATTCCCGCGCATTTTTAGAAGCAGAAGAACAATTTTGAATTGGCATCCCATAATGACAACCCATACGCCATTTAGTTCAAGATACTGAACTAAAAAATCTTATATCCTTTGATATAACTGTATATATCTCGCGATAAGGGATTTCCCGCTGATATTTGAGCCTGATGGACATGATACCTGTCGGTCGATGTCCGTCGCCTGGTGGAGGTGCCAGTTGCTATCCCTGTATCTGCACTCCAGATGGTGGCTCACTCCCGTGTAATAGTTATACGACTTTTCAAGTTTTGAAGACAAGTTCAATTCTCGGCCCAGGCATATTTCGGCAAACTGGAATGAAAAAAAGTTAAACGCGTCCCTTAGAATTATATAATAGTATTACATCGTTGCACTAGAAGTTCTCAAACTGAGACCGCACGATCTCCTGGGTTAGTGAGGGCGGGGTTGCGAAAATGGCGTAGAAGAATATGTAGAATATATTAATTAAATAGGTATATATTACTTGCAATAAGTTTCTGCGCAAGAGGTAAACGGCAAGCATTATGTAGGCGTTTGTGTTGGACTCCAGGTCGGTGTGCCAGCTCAGGACTGGAACCTCGTGTTCCTCCACGTGCGCCTCCTGCGGGGCCTGCACATCACGCATCGTCTTCGTACCTGGAACAAATAATTCGTTGAGAAAACTCGTGAAAAACGTTTTTACCATAAGAAATGTCGACAGGAAACTTTGTTCGGCCTATTAAAACGCTACATAAGCAACTCTCCGAAGTCTTGAGCTGGAAGTACTAGGAAAATCCGAAGGGGTCTAAGTGTGGGAGATTAAAGGCCTAACTCCAAAAAATACTACTGTATTAAAGAAATAATAACTATATAGTAACTATGAATTGAAAGAAAATATCTCGGTGGATTCCTGTCATATTCAATAGTGTTCCATCAATTGACCTGGAACTTTATTGCGTTGGTTGTCTGCAGGGCATTTTGATCTGCACTGTCACCGCACAATTTACCTAAATCGGAACTTGATGATACCTAAGGTGAAGAGTCATTCTCGCTTATTACTTTACTGGCAGAATGAAAATTTGTAAAATTGTTCAAAAGTTGACTGTGTACCGAGTACAAAAGTGATGTCGGCTGCCTCGGGCCTGCCGGTGACATGGTAGTAGAGGTGGAAGGAGAGCCACCCGTGGCTGAACCTGGGGTAGAGCCGGGTCACCATCTCGAAGAAAGCTTCCGCGCACTCGTACTCACCTTCGGTCGTCATCACTATGGCGTACATCAACAGCCTGTCGTAACCAAGTTTATTGAATTAAAAATTCAGCAAAAGTGAATTGACCGCGCAGACAGGATGTCGCACAAGCGACCAATATACCAGAGTGATTCACCACCCTGCTGACATAAAGATGAGGCAGAGGACCAAGAAAACTACGTTATTATAGTCAGTTAGTTACTACTAGTTAGTCTTTATGCTCAATATCTTTTTGGTACCCGTGCTTGTTGCGCGGCTCGACGTTCAGCGCCTCCCTGATGCAGGCGATTCCCCTCGGGACGTCGTTGAACCTGAAGGCCACCGCCGCAAAGTCCAACCAGTCCTGTCCCGTCCTAGCATCGTCCTCTTTCATCATCTGCAAATTAAATCACTGCCGTCGGCACCATTGGGCGGCGGTACGCTCTATAACCGCAGTTTACCAATCCGTGTTTTTTTGTTATCACTAACTAGGGGAAGAACCTCGCCGTACTATTCCGGGATTTTTGCTTTGTTCCGAAACCAGAATCGGAAATCAAGTCCCATCCAGGGAGCAAACAAGATAATCCTAGGAGGATATTCTCCTTACGGTACTCACTTTGAAGAGGTATTGTTTGGCCCTTTCGTAGTCCTGTTGTTCGGCCGCCTCGCAGGCGTAGTACAGCAGTTGTCCCTTGGAGGACCGAGCGCCGGCCCCGGGAGGTGTCCGGTCCGACTTCATGGCAGCGCTGTTCACCACAAAGTACATCTCTTGGACCAGCCTCACGTACAACGACGAGAGGTACCCCTATCGACCATCGAGTCGGTTGATTATTCCGACTAGAACGGGCACAGAAAATAGGACTTAATAATCCTCAGATCATGTCCAGTTTCTTAGCCACCACGCTTCATCCGAGTCTTCCAGTTCTCTCTCCCACTCACCTCCCACTCTGTCTGCGTGCAGCCCTCCTTGGGCGTGCCGACACAGTCCTTCACGTAGGTCGTCAGTTTGTCCTTGAACGTCTCCTGTATGACGGCGTAGGCTCCGCTCTCGACCACGAACTTCAGGAAGTTCGCCTCGTCGGTTTCGAATTCGTCGTTAGCGACCAGCTCGCCCGCTTCTGTGCTCCTGAACTCCTGAAACAATAAAAATCCGGCATAAAGTATTATGCCAGCGAATTGGGTGCATACTCTCCGTAATTTTAAATTTCAAAATCGAACAAACCACTCGTGTCTTTCCTGTTTCTTACCGACCTGATACTTTTTATTAATAAACTCGGCCAAATTTTCAATGCACAGCTTGAACATTTGGGAAGCAGCGTTCATTCTGACAACGCCGTGGGGTATTGGCATCGGAGGAGAAATAAAGTCTTGTACCCTGAAAACAGATTGCGTCCAACCACAGTTATATAGTTATTATTATATATATAACTGAGAAGTGAACTCTAACTTTAGTCCTTTACATCCTGCAGGTACTTCGCTTACATATACAGAGTGTTCAGCATTTTAATACCTTTTTGTAATTTCCTCCATCGTTTTTCTGCGTATAAGAGGCTTCATGAGTTTGACTTCGACTATGACAAAGACCGGTTTGCCATCAGGGGACACCAAAGGGGCGGCTTCCGGTTCCGGCTCCTCATCGGCCTCGCCCAGTAGTTCTTCCTGTTCGGTGAATAAAAACTGGTGTGTGTACTCAGTGACCACTGTGATTTTCAATAACGACAAAAATAAAAGTAGCCTAGATGGGCTAAATCAATCAAAATGTAAACGAATTTAAATAATGGATCCACAGGTGAAGTTGAGAAGGAAATTATTACAACAGTAGTATTTTTTAGACAAATAAAGGTATTAGAATAAGAAATGAGTTTTTTTTCAAATTTTGAAGACTTCTGCAGAGGAAAGATAGATGTTTTACAGTAGTAAAGTTGCACATGCAGAAATTTTCATAAATATCTTCTATTTCACAACACATGATTTACGCAGGCTGGTCCAACAGGCAAAGCAGGAAGGCGGAATTTGGAGGAAATCATAAATTTGAATTTTGACATTTTTTTTCATTAATAAACACTAATATTGGCGTGAGAATTTCTGAAGCTTTGTTCGGCTTGGAAATATTCCCACCGTCGAGTATCTGCCAAGAGTCGAGTACATATACGGTTCCTAATATAGTACCACGGGAAAATTAATGCTGGCTTTCTTCAGCTTTCTCTTTTTGGAGTCGGCAGACCTCTCGGATTGGGCGGCAGGTTTTCCCGCCGCCTCTGCCGTCCTCGCCGATTTGGTTCCCTCTTTCGTTTTGATCCCCTTGTTCTGCTCCTTCTTCTTCTTCTTTTCCCTCTCGTCCGGTCTCTCGTCTTCGGGAATGATCGGTTCGCGTATCCCGGTCTTGGCCTCCAAGAAGGCCCTGCTGTAGGTCCACAGTGGGCAGGCGACCCTGGTGCTCGTGACTGCCGGAAAAGGATAATAACGACGGGTAATTCGAATTACAGTATGAGTTTGGATTCGGAACGAACAGTGAGTACCTTCAGAAGAGAAACTGAGTGGCGTAAGAAGTCGGTACAGTGGCTCTAGTGAAAACAGTGTTACTAGTGACACTAATAGCGCTATATTAATGATCGATCTCAGTACGCCGGAACTATATCAATCAGCTATGGGGGATAGTTATTATATGTTCTCAATACTATGATGTGGCAATTAGCCCCTTCCATCCGAACGACAAAGGATAATTTGAAATTAGCTATCGATTTCACACACCTCCTGGGTAGAGCAACCCGCTGAGGTCGATGCAGGCCATGAACCTTTTTGGCTGCTGTGGCTGCTCCGTGTCAGTAGTAGTAGAGGTGCCGCCTCCGGTGGTCGTCCCCGCCCCGGCTGTACTCCTCGTCTTCCCCCTGCTCCCCAGGATCACCTTGCCCCACTCCCTCTGCGCCTGCGGCACCGTGTTTACCGCCAACTCCATCGGCCAGTAGGTGTACCTGTACGGCGAAAATTCTAGGCCGATCGACAGAGTCAATAAACGTATCAGTAATATAGACGCGAGCAGGTTTAGTTGGCCCAAACCTATCGACCCGCCGTCCTATCGACCGAACAATATCCATTTGCGGGTTTTTACTTGGTGATATTCTTGTAGATGAAGGCTTCGTCTTGATCGGTCAGCCAACGTCGGCTCATACAGTCGAACCTGATGCGTTGGCCGTAACCGGAAAGTGTGCTCTTCAGGTCCACGCCGACGCCGTTTCTTATTTCGTCGGCGTTGTCCGACAACCTGGAGAACAGAGCGAATTTGAAATATTCTCAGTTTAATCGATTCTGCGTGTACGTCAGATATGCTACGATCGTAGCGAATACTTGTATTTGGAGAGGGCCGATCTTCCTGTAACGTGGCCCAGGCTATTCCACTTCTTTTGTCCCCTGGGTGTCGGTTCCCACTCTACCGTCGAATAGTCAAATTTCAATATTTCGTAATCCTGTTGGACATGAATATATTTTCAGGGACTCGAGATCGGTGGATTGAAGGAATTGATGGACGGAAGGACGAAGGAACTTATGATCGAAAAATTCCATCGAATTTCAGAAATTAACATCGAATTGGAATGAAATCTTCTCCGAGTTGGTCTTTTGCTTTAGGGCAGGGGGACTTACCTGAGTCGGAAATGTAGATAGGTTGGCGGGAAGATCCTCTTGCTGCTGAGGAGGAGCTGTTGCCGCCACTCTAGACGGTAAAATAGTTGCCGCCTTCAGAGCGTAAAGCTGGCCAGAATCCTGACCTGGAAGGCTGTTGTAGACCTGCAGGAAACAGAGTCAGTAGTCAAGAAATCATTGGTTCAACTTCGGCCCTCCCGAAGGAATACCGCGGAACTTTTTTTCGTCGTACTTTTTCCTACAGGTGCTACTGTAGGTAGGTGTTTTCCACTCCTGAAACCTGTGAGAGAGCCGCATTTCCAAAAGGATATTCCAGTACTAAACGAGTTCCAGGAGGATATTCCAGGTATTCCGAGTCATCCAGTACTAAACGGGATTTCTATCGCATATGCCCAGCTATTCGATTCGATAAATTTCGAATCATCCTTCAGATATAAAACAATTTTACTTATTCGGAAATTTCATTTTTCTTCCACAGTTTCACCGTCTTACCGGAATAAGCTCGAACTGGACTTGGTTTACAATTTAAACCTACCGCCGCTGGCTCGTAAACATTTATTTATTACCGTCCGAACGAAAGTACAAGAAGTCTTACTTTCTTAAATTTTGTAAAGTTTAAGCCCCTGTAAGACGCGTCCCTATCGATTATTCTTTGTCAACGAAAACAGTTTCACATCCTTGACCTTAGACTTTCTCTCGACTGAGACCGGGTTCCTGCAATGCTAGCGCAGGCAACCTTGTAAATATTTTCGTGTAAATGTCCGCCTCCAACGTCAAATTTGAACATTGTCGGTCACGTGTCGTAAAAGAACAACATTTGTGCACACTTTGTGTAGCATAATTATGAGCGTTAATTATATTTTAGGGCTCGTATTTTATTTTTAGAAAAATTCCAACTGAGTATTCCGCAGTTATATTTCGCTCTGCCCTAGGACAAGTTCCGAATTATTCTCATACAAATTCATCGTATTACCGTCTGAATTTGAAAATACTGAATTGTGAACTGACCGATTCCACGGTTATGTAGAGTATGTTGGCAAGAGGCGGTTTGAAGTCCAAGAAACAGAAGTTGATACCAGTGACGGTCACCAGCAGCCTGGGCAGTTGCCAAAGGTGCCTCGTGAGGCTCGCTTCCAACTGCACGTCCGACTCCAATAGCAGAGTTTCCTTAACTTCCTTCTCTCCTGTTAATCACGAAACGCGTAATATCAGTGATCAGGAGCATGATTATGAAGAGCCTGATTGTGAATTTGAGGCGGATTTACTGAACATTACCCAGCAGAATTGGCAGTATGTCCAGAGCGGCTTGTCCGATCACCGGATTGCTCTTGAGGACGGTCGTCTGGTCGGAGCCATCCTTGCTCTTTTTCGACTCCCCTGTCGCCGCCGATCCCCCGGTTGACTTTTCATCTTCTTTCCTGCTTTCTTTCGCCTTGGTACCGGGTCTTTTACCGGCTTTTTTCAATAGAGTAACTACGGGCAGAGAAATAAATATTCGAACTCTTCGAATGCGGCGTTAAAATCAGCCCGTTGAAGGTTGAAGGCGACTCCCCCAGTGACCACTCATCCAACTTACCCCAAAAATAAAACGAAATTTTCCGTTTAAAGATCAAACTGTGTTAGTTCGATGAGAAAGCAAATTTGTACTTTGCGCAAAATCTGTACATTGAGAATTGTGGATTTAGCGCAGTAATATCTAATATACGACGAGAGGAAGAAGAAAATCAGTTCAATCTTCCTTAGAAAGAACCAAAAAACCAGCGCTTTCAACCTCACAAGCTTTTTCCCCTCTTTTGTCTACGGACTCTTCCTCATCAGAGGTAGAATGAGGTCCTCATGCTTCATCACCAGAAGAAAAGTAATACGTATTAATATTAAAGTAATACGCGATAGATATACAGACGCATATAAGGCCTGTCCACGAGCCGGTCTATAGTCTGCAGGCCGATAGACTCCAGGGGATGGACCAAATCGGTCTGGATGTGGGCCTCCCCCGAGGGTAGCCCAATCTCGAACTCCCCTGTCTCGGCCACGGGCCCGTCTTCGAATTCCAACCGGACGAAGGCCACCAGCGGCAGCAGGTTGGGGATCTGCACGAAACGATCCCAGAAGTTATTCCAGTGCTAGAAGGTGCTCCATCTCGAAGCACCTTGAATTAATTAATTAATGCCGATCATTCTTTTTGTAAACTAATTCGGTAGTCGAAACATACCACGTTCTCAACTTTTTCCACAGACACGACGAGACCGTACTCTGGAGGTGAAGGCTCTTTCGACTTTTCGGGGCCGTCTTTCCCGGCCTGCTTTCGACTTTCCGTTTTGACCGACGCAGGTTTACTTTTAGGCGGCATGTCTTCAACATATATATTTATATTAACAATCACATACTCGCACATCTATATATATATATATATATATATATATATATATATATATATATATATATAATAGCTTATCGGTGCGCAACGAACTTTAGTTAAGTGCATTTCCGCACCACACTCAGGGGGCGCTAGCTTATCGGTGCAAGTGAACACAACGAACTTTAGTTAAGTACATTTCCGCACCACCCTCAAGGGGCGCTAGCTTATCGGTGCAAGTGACCGAAACGAACTTTAGTTAAGTACATTTCCGCACCACACTCAGGGGGCGCTAGTTTTCGGTGCAAGTGTACCCAACGAACTTTAGTTAAGTGCATTTCCGCACCACCCTCAGGGGGCGCTAGTTTATCGGTCCAAGTGACCGAAACGAACTTTAGTTAAGTACATTTCCGCACCACCCTCAGGGGCGCGCTAGCTTATCGGTGCAAGTGAACACAAAGAACTTTAGTTAAGTACATTTCCGCACCACCCTCAGGGGGCGCTAGTTTATCGGTCCAAGTGACCGAAACGAACTTTAGTTAAGTACATTTCCGCACCACCCTCAGGGGGCGCTGGCTTATCGGTGCAAGTGAACCCAACGAACTTTACTTAAGTACATTTCCGCACCACCCTCAGGGGGCGCTAGTTTATCGGTGTAAGTACAAGTGACAGTGACAGTGCAGTGGGAATGCTCAAAAAACGTCCAAAGTGACCAACACCGCTACTGAAGGTGGCGAGCAGCCGAAACCGGTCTAGCAAAAGACCAAACCAGCGAGAGGAGACAGAAACACACGAAATCTACAGTATTTCACCCCTCGCAGACCACAAAACAGATGCCCTATATACATTTAAAGATAATAAATTATACGTAAATTTGGCATTACCGTGTCGACCCGGGTTCGACTCCCGGCGGTCGAGTATATTACAAATTCGGACCGATTAACCGAGATAGACTACAGTATTCTGACCGGAGTTTATCATTTTGCATTGGGCTGTATAATAATATGGAGGTCAGCTCTTACTGGTTGTGTGGCTGCCGGGTCGGGTCTGCCTCGCGTAATCAACGGCGGGGAAAAACAGCTCGTTGCACAATTTCAAACGGTAAATTCGACCGATATCCTCACGCACACAACACAATTCCTCTATCAACCACGATTCGGCCCGTTAAATATCCTATTTGGGTGAAATATCCGATCTGACCAACGAGATAAACTACGAACGTTCAGGCGATCGCAGAAATCCGAATATTCGGATCTCGGATCAATCCTAGAATTCGCTCATTTCTGTCGGTACTGTAGAACCGTTTCATTGCCCGATGTATTAAGGACGCTCCTGAGAAATTTTACGCCGGTTTAAGACCGCGTTTGATCGCGGGTCGATCTAAATTTTCCCTACGAAAATGCGTCAGCATAGTCAGAAAGCGTAAAGCACCGGAAGGAAGTGTATACCGTGTAGCTGATTCGCGTGCGCAATTCACAGCGCGCAAAACTTCTTAACGCCGCGCAGCTTTGCGGTGACATCATCTCTTGCTCAGAGTCCGCCTACAGAGGACTTCTGACGAGCTTTCATTTCACTTTGCACGCCCTCTCACTCAGTCGCGTGAAAGCCCGCCCACCAATAGCCTAGTAAACCGTTTCAGGGTTCCGATGACAGGATCACATTTCCGATGGAATGCTGGAAGAAGTAAGTAGGAGGTAGTGGAGGCCGAAACTCCAGCCGTCCAGAATAATATACCCCCACCCTCCCCCAACACAAAATCTCCGATGAAATATTAAACTACCGCCTAACGGTAAGAACCGGATTAGGAGGAAATGTCCGTGTAATTCGAAAGACAAAAAAAAGTAGAACTAAGGACCTTGAAGACTACGCTTCCTGTTGGGGCCCCCGGCAGGTCGGGCTCATATCCCTGAATAAACGTTTCTCAAATAAATTATCCGAAGCCGACAAGCCAACTTCCTCTTTCGTCGGAGGCTTCTCTTCCCAATAACTAAGTATAACTCAATGAACTTGTTTATTGAGTACCGCGGTGTATTTTCCCCGCAACCCGTATATTTATTTATTAAATAATAATAATTAGTTGGAAAAAAAATAAATAAACCTGATTTGCCTGTTCGTAAGCCGGTACTCAATGGATAATTCCTCTCGTTCTAATATCCAGTAGTAATAATAATTTCAGCACGAAACAACAGCTGATCGAAATGTCATCCAGCGCTGCCTTAGTATCACGTCTGGTTTTAACGCCTGGTGATTTCAAAACAGCATACGTTAAATATTAGATATGCCTAGCCGTTAGACGAGTGGGTTTACCGCCGTCTTCAGTTGTGCCTACGCTCTAGTGCCTTTTGGAAATGTTTTCTTAAAATATACACTAAATACATTCTATTCTACAATCTGCGGAAAATAAAATTTATACAAAATGTGGGACTATTAAATCATACTTTACGGTGGGTCCGGCAAAATTCCCAAGCGCATAATAATGACCGAGGAATGCGATTGCGCTTAATCAATATTATGAAAACGAAATTGTATAATTTGCTCGTTACGTCCCGGTTTTGGAGTCGGGTGACTGGAGCCAAACCTGTTTAATAGCGTGACCGGCGTGGGCCCTCTGTCGGTCTCCCGGTCAATCCATAACCAACAACATAAAGAAACATATACAAAATCGTGGTTTCTGTTCATTTTTTGCTATCTCGGCAGTTTGTAACATGCATAATGTATATATCCTAAATACATCTAGGGAAAATGAAATATTTATAATTTCGGGTTAAAAATAGTATTAATAAGCCGACACAATTATAATAATCCGAGTGAAAAGGGACAGGGACCCAACAGCACCATTCCCGAAGTTGATGGACTCGTCCTCGGCCAATATAATAATAAATTGGTAAAAGATTAACGGCCGTCGCGGTGGATGGACACAATCGATGGCGTTTGCAGACAGAACAATGGGACGCCGAATGTCCCGCGGGCCCCGGCCGAGATAAACGACCGAATTCTCACCGCTGGGAAAAATTTCTTCTTCTCGCGCTCAATAGGCCTGAAAAAAAAATTGTGTTTCCGACAATTTCACCAGGGACACGACCCGAGCTCCGCGTGGAAGTCACGAAAGCGTGCGTGCCCACGGGTCGTAGGCCACACACGGCCTGTACGGAGAAAGCGGACACGGCCCCCGGCAGCCCGACCTTTCTTTTTACAGAACAAAAGGATACTAAGAAATTATTTATTTTCTTTAACACCATCCTCACAATCCTGTATATTCGACACGGCTTCCTGAAGGAAGGAAAAGGCAGGTGTAATTATAATATTATACATACGAAGTACGATCGATAGAATTCCGTCCGCGGCCAGGATTCGAACCTCTACCGGAATTATAACTGCGTTTCAAATGTGTACAACGGGGAAAATGCTCGTTGGGATTCAGTTCGGCGGTCCGTTGCTGGACAACTGGTTTCCTTCCGTCGCGGGGCCCGTACTGGGACCGGCGGGTTTCCTGGAAAAGGAGATGTTGAAGGTGCAATTCAGAGCGGGTAAAGCCGGCCGCCAACGGGTTGACGCTGCCAGCAGTCTTTCCAGGCCACTGCGGATGGCGAGCAGCCGACGGTCTAGCGAATGCCAACTGACCGTCTAACTAAAGAAGAAGAACCTGCGGAATCCTGCGGGCCCTCCCTTTCGTCAATAAGATTGTTCTCGGTCGGGAATCCTGACAGCACTGCACTGCTCATTTACGTTTTTGTAAATATACTGATTCTATCTTTGTTCTCTCGGTGTTGGAATTTTGGAAAGTCAGTTTTATTTTTCGATCGGTTGGTATTTGATCAAGCGGCTTATCTCTTCTACCATTGACACTCGAGGTGCATCACTCGGTTGAGTATGGACTTAACTTCCTCCTTGATTAGATTGTTGTAACTGGCTTAAATATCTCCACGCTTTAATACCAATTTCCTTACCTTTTCTGCCCGGGTGGATTGACTTTTAAGGATTTGTTTCCTTAAGTGTCTTCCACTTTCTGGCAGGAGCGGATTTGGCGATCTTATAAATCCTTCCTTGAATCGACCTGAGTTTTCTAGTTTGTAATTTTGTATTTCTACAAAACGGGTATCCGTTAATAGAGTAAATTGAAATCTGTTAACTCCAGCGGCTACAGAGACGACAGTTGGCATATCCTTACCTGTTCCCTTTGCTCTACCGGTAGACTTCGACTACCTGAGGAGTGACGACACGAGATGAGCAGCCGCGGGCGAAAGTCTGGAATAGGCCGAACAGAATGGAATGGATACAAAAAAAATCCACTCTCTCCCATTTGCAGTCGCTTTGGACCGACAGGCTAGAAACTCCCGGTTCTATTCCGTTTAATCGCCGGCGTCCATCCAGTTTTCTCCGACGGTTTCCGACCGGAACAATCGTTCCGATATCCGGTTCGCGCCGTCCCGTCCATTTTGAGAAACCGAGTTTCTAAAAACGTAACTCGCACGACGGGGCACGCTGTTGCCGGAAGGGGAATCGCGTTCCGAGAGGGCCCAAATCCGGGATAGATAATGGCATGTTATCAGACTCCAATTCGTAGACTACTA
This sequence comes from Lethocerus indicus, assembly GCA_019843655.1. Taxonomy (NCBI): domain Eukaryota; kingdom Metazoa; phylum Arthropoda; class Insecta; order Hemiptera; family Belostomatidae; genus Lethocerus; species Lethocerus indicus. Next base: position 2,993,996 of record JACDQD010000006.1, read on the forward strand.
CGACTGGAAACTAATGTAATCAATTAGCAAAAGAAGTATTATCAAGAGCATAATCCAATAATGAGGACAGGTCGGCACAAGTATTAATTAAACGGTGAAAGCCTAGAACAGGGTAGAAAGAACGACCGAAAAATCCCCCCGGATTATGTCTTCCCAAGTGTCAACGGCCCTGCCAGGCCCTGCCAGCGATGTTGGCCCGATCGGAGAGCGAGCTCGCCAACGAGTTGAACGGAAGAATTTATAATTCCTTCAGGATATATTACCCTGAGAAAGGAAGGACTTGGAATGAGTTGGGAGTGGGTAAGGGGGACGCCGGGGGAGTGCCAAAGGACCTCCCCAGCCAGCTCAACAATGTCCTGGCCATCGCCCCTATCAGGACACCGTCCTTCTCGCTCATCCACTCCTGTCCAAGTGGGCGCATCCGGGACGGTATCCTTTCCCAATATCGGGCCGATTCTGGCTAGGCGTTTCGTTTAACAACTTTAAGATCTAGGATTCCGCTAGTTGCCACATTCGAGCCGGATCCTGAGGCGTTCCGCACAATCCGCTTAACGCCCTGAAGGGTTTTATTGCAGTGGTCCACTCTTCCGGGGGCAGATGGATTAGGTTTTTCCCTCGCCGTTAGTAGACTAGGCGACGCATCCGCGCGGTTGTGAAATATTTCTGATTGATTCGCGACAAGATAGACAATGATTTATTAACAGAAAATAACCCCCAAATGTATGTCTATTTAAGTAGGGGTCATATATTGCGCAACGTACTTATTTGTAGGTGAAACTGGCGTTGTTCGATTATCACTTTTCGCATGCGTTTGTCCAATTTTTAATTCCAAAATCCAAAGTCCTCAAAGTCAATTCGTTTTGGTATTCACCATTGCGAAAAAATATTTAGAGGTCCCCAGAAAACCTTCGCCCCCAACCAAAAGGTGGCCGTGGCACCTTCCGGTTAAGAACCGCTGGTTAATAAAATATGGAGTCAATGAAATAAAAATAATTTATGCTATCGTACAATTTTCTCTTGTCTTGTTCGCAGTAGTTGAAAGCACACTTCGGTTCTAATTTGGCCACATTCGGGCTTTCTCAAGAATAAAATCGCGTATTAATTACTGACGGGCTGATGGTCAATCGGACGTTACCAAATTATTTATTGCTAATTATTGTCCCTGAAATATGACAAGCTCCGGGACGCAGTTGACGGAAACATTTCTGAACAATGATATCGCACTAAGTAATAATTCGACTTCGCGTCCTTCGAATTGCCGTTAACCTTTCAATTGGGCTGAATTTATATATATATATGGTCGGCGATTGAGAAAATGGTAGACATTAACACGACCAACGGGACCATAACGGGACATATTCAATGGCAAGATTTGTTAGGATAAAAACCTCAATTAATGTGGCCGCGCCCTACGCCAACAACCATTAAACAATGACTAAATATTCTGTGTAGCGTTAATTGTTAATTATTATTATATTAACAGTCGGATGCAGGATCTGGATCACCCAGGATGTAATAAATTTAAGATTCAAATTTAACAAATTAAAACAGATTTTGATAAATATTTAATCTAAATAATTAACAATACATGCTATTTAATACATGCATGTCAATACATATTATTTAATAATAATTTAACAATCAATATAATGTGATATATAAAACAATTCCCCGTAATTATTTGGCTAATTTCATTTTTTGTTGCCAAGTAGGTGATAATATTTAATTATTGGAACTTCTGTAAACATAATATAATATATATGTCTCAGGGGGCGCTAGTTTATAGGCGCAAGTGCACTCAACGAACTTTAGTTAAGTACATTTCCGCACCACACTCAAGGGGCGCTAGTTTATGGGTGCAAGTGCACTCAACGAACTTTAGTTAAGTACATTTCCGCACCACCCTCAAGGGGCGCTAGTTTATCGGTGCAAGTGTACCCAACGAACTTTAGTTAAGTACATTTCCGCACCACCCTCAGGGGCGCTAGTTTATCGATCCAAGTGACCGAAACGAACTTTAGTTAAGTACATTTCCGCACCACCCTCAGGGGCGCTTCGGTGCAAGTGACGCACCACCCACCACCCTCAGGGGGCGCTAGTTTATCGGTGCAAGTGTACCCAACGAACTTTAGTTAAGTACATTTCCGCACCACCCTCAGGGGCGCGCTGGTTTATCGGTGCAAGTGTACCCAACGAACTTTAGTTCAGTACATTTCCGCACCACCCTCAGGGGGGCGCTAGTTGATCGGTCCAATTGACCGAAACGAACTTTAGTTAAGTACATTTCCGCACCACCCTCAGGGGGCGCTAGTTTATCGGTCCAATTGACCGAAACGAACTTTAGTTAAGTACATTTCCGCACCACACTCAGGGGGCGCTGGTTTATCGGTACAAGTGTACCCAACGAACTTTAGTTAAGTACATTTCCGCACCACACTCGGGGGCGCTAGTGTATCTGTGCAAGGGCAAGTCATTATTATTATTATTGGGAGTGTCCCAACGGGGCCCGTAATATTGATAATCTTACAATACGTCAGACCCAACGATGTTGAAAGATTGGAATGGACACGGTCACGGCTCCCCGTCGCTTCCTCGACAGTTGGCACGCCTGCCAATTACCGTCCGCGATTTTCCTCCGGCGATAGATAACTTGATCCGGGGAGACTTGCCGACGATTAGGAAAACGCCAGACATACTATAAAAACCTCAGAGATAACAGCGCGGATATAAGCGTGTCGCAACGGCGGTGATACCGCTTTGAATAAGATCCTCTTGTCAGATTTTATGCCGAGATTTATTCGCGATGAATGCACCCTCTCTGGGAATACCATCGCGTCCCCTTCGAACGATCGTACATTCCAAGCGTCATCACCAACAGCGATATCACTATGTTCACAACGTTGTACATTATTCGTAATTTTTATTATAGAGCTTGTTATTGTCCCCTCTAAAAATGTAATGAGCGCAAGAATAATAATAATAATTAGCCGGGATAGGAAGCTGAGGGACCTTCGGGTTGTGCCACCGATGAAAACATCCTATTTAATGTAAGCACTATTATCGAGGTGCGTTCAATTATTACCGTTCTGTTCAGTGGTTTCATGGCACAAGGTACAATTGTGCAATATCTGTTCTGTCATTTCTATTATAATAAAGTTTAGAACAATTACGCCGCTACTTAGGGCAAAACTGGCTGTGCGCGATATGTACGAAATCGGTTTAAATAATCGGGAAAAATTACATCACTGCGGGAGAAGAAAAAGCCCAGAGGTCTCAATTTGAACTCTCTCTCTCTCTCTCTCTCTCTGTCCAGTCACTGGCGCAACATTGCTGGCTCCTAACCCGAGAACAATTCGCATTCCTCGAGCCGCTTGTGGCGCACCGCCGTCAGACCGCTATGGCGATCTACATGACACGGTTCGCCGGTTTCTCGGAAAACATAACGCAGATTGCATTGCACTTCTTTTAGCCGGGTGCTGCTGGGGGGGGGGTCAAGGGTCTTCGGGGAAGAAAACTGGAGGAAGGTCTCAGGGTTTTACCGTCCGCAGCCACAAGACATACAGTGCAGTACACTGAACGCAGCGAGTACCTCTCGTTTAAACAATTGAAATTTGGCTATAAATTATCTTTTCCCATTTAAAAAATTAATTGATTCGTTAACTCCAGTACACTCGTTGGAATTACGTCAGGTGGTTTGTTCCCGAACCTCTGCTTCTCATCAAGTCCGGCGTTCACAATTACAACGTTGCGAAATGCTTGTATATACAATCAGAGTAGTTTCCTGTGAAAAGGCGTTAAATGAAGGCGAATTCCGAAGTCACTGACGATCGGGGTTCGGCATAGCCGGATTCAAATCCCGATGGCCGACCGAATTTTCTATGAATTACAAATTTCAACTCATAATTTACATTACGATCGTGTACCTGTCATTCCAATGTAGTTCGGAGTGTAGTCGTTGTTTTTTCAACGTTATAACAGTAAGAGCCTGAAGGTTCTGTTAGGAACAGTCTATTAAATTTGGCTTGTTCTGGGCTTTCGCTTATGACCATTCACAACTCAAAATATCCCCAGCCCAACAGTTCCCGCGAAAACGGACTGTACCGACGGCGAACAGTAAGAAACCGCGTTTCCCCAGGGGGAAATTGGTCGGCGGAGGGGCGAAGGCCGGGGTATATTCTGGCGGTTCGGGTTGGCAACAGTGGGCCGGCCCGTGGCCCAGGGGGCCGCCGTCGGCCTCCACAGTCCACAGTTCTGAGACGACAACATGTGAGTAAACATCGATCGTCTCCCACAGTACTGTCAGACACAAGTGTTTATTTAGTTTTCTACTTTTCGTCCGATCGTTTATTTATATTGGAATCGCTTTTTTTAGTTTTTCGAAATAACATTTAAAATGAGGAGTAAATCGGTGGCGCAGTTATGGACGTTGGCCGCTCTCCTGGCGATCGGTGAGTTGGTACCAGTTATTATTATCGGAAGGGTAATAATTTTATAGGTGGATATAAAGCCAGTTAAGTATGGTGTTGTTTTGAAAAGTTATTAAATGGGATGGGACAGGTTTCTTAGAAATATATTTGCGCAATGAAATTGGGTCCCGAAATTCAATCGGGTCGTGGTATTTGAAAGGAAGAGGCGACGCATATGGCGGCCGTGTAGAAAGCGCCGAGAGTGACTTGTACGGTGGGTAAAGAAGGAAAGAGGCGGCGAGTCCGGGTCTGGGCCGTTAAGGTCGAAAGTCGTTTCTCGGGGCGCGTCGCCCCCCCATCTCGGCCCCTTTCACTTCTAGGAGCGCCCGCCCGGCTCGCGCACACAATTCGGTGAAATTTCCCCGCCGACGTTTCGGACCGGCCACTGCGCCGAATTTCTCCCCGGCTCCGCTAACTAACTCCGAACGCCGAAAGAAATTTCACCCGCCCGACAACGGCACGAGCCACCCGTCGCGGCCCACCGCCCCCGCCCCGGCCCAACGCAGTTGGCAACACTGTCCCCACGACATTATCCGGTCCCAAATGGGACGCACTTTGCATGCCACCCGAGTAACATTTTTCAACTCCCTTAACCGGTCCTGTCCGCATTCAGGAGATATTTTAAATCTAATTAGTAAACACCTTATTAAAAAAACAATTATCCGTTTTCACCATCCAGATATCTCTTCAAAATTACTGGTCATAATGATTCCGTTCGGACATATTTCACTGGGTGCAAGATGTATTACCCCTCCAATAAAAGTTCATTATAATGGTGACGTGCTATTCATTAGTGATAAAATGTGGACATCAATATAAACAATAGCGCATCATTTATGCGTTGGAAATGTTGACCATTCTCGCATAAACTAAGAGAGAACTTCCAAAATTTGGCTAATCTTAGTTCTAAGGATGCTGAAACGTTAGAGCTAGTTTTATTTAGACCCCATGCGTGTGATGCGTAACATTAATTTAATTGGGAAAAATACTGAAAACGGAATTTCACTGCGCGGTACGCACCTTCCATCGTCGGTAGATTTAACATTGCGTTATGGCTGTCCTAGCTATGTACAATCGAGATTCCTATTATGCAAAGGAATAGGAAGTTTAGAAAATTTCCAGTAGAACGGCTCCGATAATGAATGCCGTGTATATTTAACCGGCGGAGGGCGCTCCTCCGTTGCTACACCCCGTACGATTTCTCAATTTGTCTTCGAGCGGAAAGAGCCGGAGAGAGAGAGAGAGAGAGAGTGAAAGTTGAGAAAATATTAGGCCACAGCGAGCGCACCTCTTGTCCACAGTCGAAAACAGAAAAACCGAATATATTCGGAAATAATTCCGAAAAACGCGTTCGATTCACCCCGGGGAGGAGGAGACGAACAGCGACCGCCTAAGACAGGTCGTCCTAAACCTCCGATTTCAATTAGGAATTCCTTCGAACCGGAAGAACATGTCTTCAAGAGGACGAGAACCTGGAAGGCCTCTGGAAATAAATCGTTGAGGATTTTTTTCTCAATTTTCCCGCAAGTACCCGACTGTATAAAACTTTCAAAGAGTTGCATTGAGGGCCCCGTAGATTCTTGTAGAGTTCGTTGTATACAACAGAAACGAGTACATATAAAAATTAGAAGAATGAAACAAATTATTCAAATTATAATTACTATCGTTAGAGAGGTATATCCGCGTCATTTCCTATTACATGATTTTAATCCTCCGGAGAACGCTTAGGAAAATAGACTATTTTAGGAAAAACGCCACCAATTTTCTTTTTCCTTTTTTCCGTGTCTCGAATTAAAAAAGAAACGACCGGAGAAAGCCGAAATTGATTTGGAAAAGCGTGAAACGGAAACGTGTAGACCAAGGTCACTCGAACACCCGAAGCCTATAAGGGACTTTAATTCTGAAATTAAGAAATAATGAACTAAGTTCTATCGAAGATATTTTTTTCGCTTCCAACAGCATATTCCAACACTCCCTTAACCCACTTTCAAATCTCAATAAGGAATAACTATAAGGTGCAAAAACTCGTTTAATCTTTTTTAATAGGGGGACAATTAGAAATTAAATTTCCTCCTTGAAAGTTGAATTTGAAGGTTAGAAATTAATTAAAACGAGAAAGTTGAGCCGAATTCACTATTTATATCGTAGGTGTCTGTCTCCTTTCGCTGGTTTGGTCTTTTGCTAGACCGGTTTCGGCTGCTCGCCATCTCCAGTAGCGGTGTTAGTCACTTTGGATGTTTTTCGGGCATCCTCACTGCACTGTCACTGTCACTTGTACTGTGCTTGAGTCGAAATAATATCCTTTTTGCGATACTGTGTTTCATACTGATCCACGGTATTTTTGCCCGATAGAACTTAGGTAGTGGGGTCTTTCAACGCGAAGGCGTCAAGTCCTACCGAACTTCGAAGTCGCGCAGAACTTTCCCTTTCGCTCTGTCGGTCGGTTTGGAGTGGAAATTCGAATTTAGTGTAACCGCCCGGCAAAGCCCCGACATATTGGAACGGAACGCGTGTCCGTGACTTGTGATTCATTCCGGCTCTGTCCGCACGATCGGCTATCCGATTGCCCAACAAGCCCCGTTTGAAAGCTTGACACCATTTTTGAATCCGTTTCTCCTCGAGGAATTATATCCTATGCCTTATTATGCACGATTCACTTATCGGGCGATACAATTTCTACGGCCGTACGTAAACTCCGTGAGTGGGAAACGGGACGGGTAGAAAATGGGATGTTTCCAAATAAAAACTTCCCAATTGTGCCAACTTAAGGACTCGACGAAAAAAATCCCTCTTCGAATTTTTTAAATCGTCAAAAAGTAACTGATGTACTGTTAGAACGTTGCATTATCCCGTTCCTTATTTATTCCAACAGGTTCATTTACGACTGTAGCCGGGGAAAATAACGCATAATTATGTTTTATGATTAAAAGGCCTGGAATACCCCGCATTGTGTCTGTGGCGTGGGCTGTAGGGGCCTCTTAAGACTTGAATTGGCGGACGTGAATTGGTTAAAAATGCCGTGCTTACAGTTTTACAGAAAGAGTGATAAAGTATAAAATTATCACTCTAAGTAGCTCCCATCCGGGTCTTACATGACCATAATAATAGTAGAGTGGCAAACAAGAAGCCCCACAGGCAACCAGGGTACTGAGGATGGCGAACAACCAAAACTCCGTCTCTGATAAAACACCGAACCAGAGACTCAGAAATTAAATGGCCTACGGACTATTAACGCCTCAGTGCTGTTCCCAAATAAGAACAGAGTTTACGATCGCGTTATAAATCCGAAATAATACAGTAAGTCCGATATTCCATTGTAGGCCAGTTTTAGCTGTAAAGGTCGTGTCGGTTGGAAAACTGAAGTTACAACCTTGAGTCTCAGACCTCGCCCCTGGTGAACCGTTAACTGGTCAACCCTGATTGCGTAAAGCACGTTCAGAATTTTAAGTTGACTCACTCGGTCCAAGCGTACAATACATTTGGCACCGGGCCCTGGCACAAGGCGTGTACTAGAAATTAGTTCCATCGTACTTTACAGGCAGTGTTGTTCATCAGTCGGGCTTAATTATAAATGGAGATCGATGTAGTATCAATCACCAAGTTGAAGATCACACAAAAAATGCGGCCTTAAGATCGGAACTTTAAATTCAAGTTATATACAATAGTAACCTAATTCCGCTGATGAGTCATAAATGTCATGTAATTGTACCCGATCAGTTCAATATTCTGTAATTAGTATCCGAACGTTAAGGGGAGTTTTAAAAACGTCGTTTTTATATATCCCCACCTAGTGTACACTTGAGACTCTTCGGCGTTCAGCGGCCGTACCCCCGTTATACTGGGAAAGTTAGAGTTACATAATAATGGTCGAGTAGTCGGCGGTTTAAAATATCCGTTTTAAGCGCCCCGGGAATTCTGTAAGGGGAAGTTCATCTTCAGAGCTCCAGAACAATTCAGCAGTAGAGGTCCAGGCGTATCGCTGGAATTCTAGCGAGATTCTAGAATGGTACAAATCTGTGTCTAAGCCAATTGAGTCTGTTTGGATGGGTTGTATACAACAATGTATAAACACCAAAATTAGTGGAATTTTTGATAAAGTCCAGTTTGAATTTCCCGACGTTCCCGAATATTTTAATCTGGTCTCGGTAGTGCCAGCCTACTGAAAGGAAAGTCGTCCTCGGGAATGTGAAAATTAACTGGGGAGGTCACCACGTTTTCTACGATGACGATTAAATTTTGACGTATTAAAGAAAGAAGGAGAGTTAGAGGATATAGCGACTATAGAGGACGGATAGCGGGCCGGAGGACAATGTGCCCGGTACGAGGGCGTGTGTCCTTTAGTGCTCGGAATATTAAGTGAGTCATGTGACTAGTGGCCGTAGTCCGTCCGAACTAGCTCGGGTTTTTTTATTTCTCCAGGACGGCGGTACTTGGCCTCTCGCCATCCTCGGGTCGCACAGGTATGCGCGGCCTTCTGAGCCACCACTAACTACATCCTGTTTGCACTGCAGTAACTGCACCGGAAAATAGGATATATGATTGTGTTAGGAGGACACCGTCAGGTCCTGATTGCGGCGAGTTCCTGAATATCCCGAATGGGGATATGAATCTCTTGTTCGTGGTAAGAGGTCATCCGCGTAGGGGGACCTGTAGGATCACCAGGAGTACGCTTGCGGTGAAGACAGCTAGTCCTAGTGACAGCAGTGGGCTTAAGAAAGCCCCCCCTATGAGCCCAAGACGCTCCTACAACAGCACTTTTCGGAGGTCATTCGCTTGGGAAATGAGGAAAACTATCCTTGGAGAAGATTCGTGCGGAAGAACCAACGATGAAGAAGAATAAATTCCTTATTTCTATTCCTTACAGTTGGCACCCGGTCAACTGGCTTTACTGGTTCCCAATGTGGAGGCCGCATAGCGGCTCGGAGGACGGTGTCCTTTCGCGTCCGGAATATTAAATTAGGTCCTTTAACGAACAGTTAGGTGTATTGTCAGTTAGGTGTAACGATCAGTTAGGGAGCACAAAGTAAAAGTGAACGTATTATTTAGTTGAAATTTATAATTCCCGTTTACCGCATCAGAATACAAATAGGCTGTCCAAATGGACCGAAACCAACAGTCGCTATTCACAAGCACAGTTTAATTCGCGAACAACGGATCGTGGAGCCGAAACATTATTCCACGAAAGCTACAAACATCCGGGAGTTATTTTTTAATCACTCTATAAAATAAATAAATGAAAATATATAAAAATAAATAATCACTCTATTTCGCAGATAGAGAGTCCAAAATTATTTTGATCTACTATCTTTTTTGAGCCGCATTCTTTGAATTCTTTCGAGCTTGCCCCTTAACGGGGGGGTTGAAACGATTGGGTTTTATACAGCGTGTGTTGCCTTGAAAAGTTGACTGCGTGTTCAAGGAAAAAATCTGTCTGTCTCGAGAAAGAAAGTAAAAAGAAAAAGGGTAGAGTCACTATCGAGGACAGGGGTGGTCCCCCTATTGCTCCATTATGACCTTTTATCCTCCCGAATGGGAAATGGGGCAGGAGGGACGATGACCAAATTCGGACAAAATATCGGACGAAATCGAATACAGGAAAAAAGAAAAAAAGGACACGAGCTATTCAGGGCCTACACTGGCGATTCCTCGAAGTGATCTCAGACTCCGGCCGAAGAAACCAGTTCCTGAGAAGCGAAAGGTCAGCGCGCAATCATTTTCATATTATTTTTCTCATTGAAAACCAGCATATATAATGAACTTCATTTATATGTATTCAGCATCTTCAGAAGACAACAACGACAAAGGCGTTAATGTTGAATACTCGTTAGTTCAATACATTAAATTTTAAGGAACGATGGTGCTGTCGTTCATTCGACGTTTTAGTCGCATTATTCACTGGTGTCAGGGAAAAAGCTATATATGCATACGCTTATACGGAGAAGTATTAAAAAAGGTATACACAAAAATATCACAATAGTGGTTATTGGTGTCTGCATAGTCATCTATCTCTCCCACCTTTGTGTTGTGACTATATAAAGAGAGACAAAGGATAAATAAGCCATTTTTTTTAAATTCAGGATCTCATCCTGCGTGAATGTTCTACTCCCCGGGGTGAATTGATCTTGGACTATTTTGTGTGTTAATTAAGCGAATTTTTCAATAATGGGGCGGTTCTGTCAATACGCTTTCCGCCCGATCTGTTGGCCGATCCGCGAACTTCCAGGAAAACACGCCTTTACAGTTCTACTACAGGCGCCATTTTTTTTAAAATGGCGAGACCTTCGCACATTTCTCCGGCCTCACATATTTCCCTAAGTGAATCGGCGTTGCGTCAAACGGAGAGCGGGGAAGATTAACAAGAAGAAGAAGAATAAGAATAAGAAGAAGATGAAGATAAAAAAAAGATTGCGTGATCGGCCGCGATGATATCATAGTTTCATTGCTGCGGTGAAAGCGAATACACGAACCAACCGAGCGAGTCGGACCGGGGTCTGTCAGGGATATTTTTAAAATGTCTCTCCTTCACTATAATAGCGCTTCGCAACGCATAAATATTTCCGACATTATATTCTTACCAGTAAGCCATTTACTACTATCATCGCCGGCATTCGTTCTGAGGACCTTTCAGGGTCCGACAATGGCGGTTCCTTCCGAAGATGGCCACCAGCTGCATTCTAATCGAAATTGCTCTTCTTTATCGTGGCCGTTGGTATTTCCCCGCGACTTCTTCCTCAGGGAGACTCTTCCCTGTTCTCCAACCCCTACAGCCGTTCCCAACTAATTTATTTACAATCCACCCCAGTTTGGAAACCAACTCTCCGAACCATATCTTGTCCTGCTGGTGCGGGCGCCGAAGCGTGGTCCCTCCGCCCCTAAACGGCCGATGTCCGACCGCCCAGTGTTATAATGGCCCCGGTTACGCGATTCACCGTCCACTTTCTTCCGCCGACCGCAGGAGGGAGAATTTTTTTTTCTCGCCTGCCCAGCGTTGCCCAACCCGACAATAAGAACGCCCGGCTGCGGGTATTTTTTTTGGAGCCGCCTCTTACGATATTTACAAATATTCCTGGATTAATTTGCCAACGAGCGGCGTTCCAGTCTTCCCTGGAGAAGAAGAAGAAGAAGAAATGATTTGTTTCAAACAGAATCTTCACGCTTAACGCAGTCGATGTTCCAGAAGGTGTACCGTCACTCCTTCAGCGCTAGCGGTCTTCAGGAGCGTCCACCTATCAGATTGAGCCTACCGAAGGAATGATTATAGAAAATCCGAAAATTTTCGTTCACAACGACTTCGGCACAGAACAGCGTACGAATTTCCCGCCACCGAACAAACGCGTCCACAGAATACCGGTTCTGAGCGATTTAAAACTCGATTTAAAATTTTAATTCGACAACTGTTAAACGCAATTCCCGTTTAAATGCGATGTAAATTTATTCGACGCTATTTTCCGAGCCGGATTTTTCACACCGAGCCAAGGATCTTGTTCTGTTAGATAATCGCCGCTCGAGTTGTGCAACTGGCGTATGAATCATATTTTAATTGTAGACGATGGCACTGTTATAAAATTGCTTTATTATTGAGAAAAGGAAAAACGCGGTCATAATGAATTTTTTCTGTCTGTAATTCAAATATTTTTAATAAAATTTGAGCTCTTCCACGGGTAAATCGGATTGGATTTGGATTGTATTTTAAACCTTCTTCATCCTGTCCCATTCTCAAAGAGAAGTCCATTGTTTCATAAGTCCGAAACGGTCCATCGCAGAATAAAAAATTCCGCCGAAGAATGGAAGAACGTTTGAAATCCAATCCAAATCCAAAAGGATGTTTGAATTTCAGCCAGGGATATCAACCTGTAAAAGGAGATAGAAAATCACAAGAATCGTGGCATTCCAAAACTTCGCAAGTACCCGGTTCAAGTGCCACAAATTTAAGATTTACGGGAGATTTCTTTTCGACTTCGAAAAAATTCCAAAGGACGCCGTCTTATTTTCGATACACCTTTCGAGATATTTCGATGTTAATCGTGAAACTGCGCACGATCTTCCCGTCCTGGAGCGCATTGTTACAAGGACTCACGTTTCAATTTCCTACGCCCTACGAAAAGGTGAACAACGCCGAGATTGTGATGGACATTGTGCGTTGTTCTGATGGAGAGGGTGCGTCATGCACAATGATCGAACAATGCATCCTTTGTTTCGATTGAAACGAACTCGACTGGCTCCTCCAGGCGACCTGACGCATTCCTTCGGGCTTCGATTTTAAGCCCGAGACTACACGAATGAGGTTTCGAACAGTCTTTTTTTCAACAACTTCTTTCCGGTCATAAAGCCTGGGACTTGTCCGTTGGCAGAGGGCCGCCTTCCAAGTTGGCATCACTTCAATATTCAGCTTTCTCGAAACCTCGTACCTCGTTTTCAGAATATTCTATTCTTTCCTTTCTACAAAACAAGATTTTCTAATATACATTCTTCCCTACGCTTTATAAGAGTGCTAAGTACAGTAAACTCTTGCCATTTCGACACATATCACGGACCTAACATGTCTACCCGAGTATCAATTAGACCAGTTAGAACGTGCTAATGAAAAAATATAAACGCTTTTTGAGTCGCTGTAGCCAAATTACAAGATCAATTCATTGGGTTGTTTCTGTCTGCTCTGTTTCGGCCGCTCGCCACCTTCAGTAGCGGCGTTAAGTCACTGTCGGCACTTTGGATGTTTTTCGGGCGTTCTCACTTCACTGTCACTGTCACTTGTACTGTCGTGTTTGTCAGTTCTTGTAGTATCTTGTTATTGTGTTATTTGGGAATTATGTCGGTCTTATAGATACGTATATATACAGACGACAAACACCAGAGTACAAGTGACAGTGACGCAGTGCAGTGAGGATGCCCCCTGTAAAACGTCCAAAGTGCCAACAGTGACCGACACCGCTACTGAAGGTGGCGAACGGCCGAAACCGGTCTGGCAAAAGACCAAACCAGAGGGAGAGGAGACAGAAACACCACGAACCTACAAAATTTGAAGCGGCCGATTCGCTTCGAATATTGCACACTGGAAACCCGTAAATAGTAGTAATTAATTGAAGTAACGAATAAAGATCACTTTTCTATTCCGCGAAGGGAACAGAATGCGTTAACCAGTTTTATATTCGAACAGATGGGAATTGAGTTTCGAAACTTGGGAAGCGTTTATAGGAACAATCCTTCTGTCTTATCGCGGAAGGAAGCGGCCTCGTATATATATATATATACGTCACATAGGCCTGATGTGACCACCTCAGAGTCATATCCAAAATAAAAGAGGGAACGTATTTAAAAGGCTTATAGTGTGTCTGTGTGTCTGTGTGTGCCACCGCTCCAGTTATTGAAGGTGAACCGGTTCACCTTAATGTATATACTTGGTCATGGCGGGGGGGGGGGGGGAGGAGGGGGGCCGTTCTCGAAACGGCGGCCGCGAGATTACATTATATTACATTCTGGTTGTTTCGAGGCCGAAAATCGATTCGACAGCCGATCAATTTACAGGTGAAATATGATGAAAATGAGGGTGCCAGAAAATTATAATAACACTGGGCGTAAGCCAAAAAATTGTCACGAAATTGAGGCGACTAAAGGATAAAGAACGCTTTATTTTTTTGTATTACCACAACAGCCGATCTGGTCTTCCTACCCCGGGGGCCGACTACTGAAAACTGTGGCCATCCGAAAACAATTCCAGACGGGTATTTTCCTTTTCGGGAAGGTGACCTCGTGAAGGAGCGCTGTCGACCTAACCGATTGGTATAGTTCAGAAACTGAGGATTTATGTCGCCAACCTGCCGGTTCGTGAACGAACCGGAGTTCTGAAATTGTCACTAATTGTGCGGGAGTTATATAAATTCCGGATTTAACAAACATAAATCAGACTCTCCGGTATTGATCTAGTTCAGTAGCTCAGCTCGTACCACTGCATTTGAGTCCTTATTAAGAGATCTCGTTTTAAAAATGCAATTCTCAAATGATGTCTCATTCAACTCGGGTAGAAACTTGGAGCGTTAATGCTTTTACTCCAAGCATTAGGTACAGAAGGAACAAGAACTGTTTGTGGATCTCCGTGACTCGCGTTTGTGGTTGCAAATTGTTAATTTGTTTAAAGCTGATAACTTATAAATCTTGTCGAAGCAAAAGTCACTCTGTTTCTTTACCTACGCGGATTTCAAGTACCACAATTGGAAGTTGAGACCGGTTCTCGGAACAACTGGAGGACAAAAGCTCTCGGTGCTCTTTGTAAAAATAGAGTGTACACTCGTTTGGCAATTCAATTAAACCCTCCATTGTCTGGACCAGTTCTTTGTGACCGTGTGGTGTCCTCGCGAAGATCAGTACACAATTTTTTTTTTAATTTACAAATACCCTTATTTCTCTCAGTTCATTTAATATCCTTCTTTCAGGTGTTCAGTCCCGCGCTAGGATTATTTTCGGCTCCTCGCCACCATCAGTAGTATTCCGTCTCATAGTAATAATGCGATATATTTAGTGCTAGGAGCGAGCACTTGGCAGGTCCTATACCACAGAAAATTAGTTTCTTCCGTAATTGATATAATAGGAATAAAACTGTACCGCGACTCTAGCACCCCCCGAGGGTGGTGCGGAAATGTACTTAACTAAAGTTCGTTTCGGTCACTTGGATCGATAAACTAGCGCCCCTTGAGGGTGGTGCGGAAATGTACTTAACTAAAGTTCGTTGGGTACACTTGCACCGATCAACTAGCGCCCCCCTGAGGGTGGTGCGGAAATGTACTTAACTAAAGTTCGTTTCGGTCACTTGGATCGATAAACTAGCGCCCCCTGAGGGTGGTGCGGGAATGTACTTAACTAAAGTTCGTTGGGTACACTTGCACCGATAAACTAGCGCCCCCTGAGGGTGGTGCGGGAATGTACTTAACTAAAGTTCGTTTCGGTCACTTGGATCGATAAACTAGCGCCCCCTGAGGGTGGTGCGGGAATGCACTTAACTAAAGTTCGTTGGGTACACTTGCACCGAAAACTAGCGCCCCCCTGAGGGTGGTGCGGGAATGTACTTAACTAAAGTTCGTTTCGGTCACTTGGATCGATAAACTAGCGCCCCCTGAGGGTGGTGCGGGAATGCACTTAACTAAAGTTCGTTGGGTACACTTGCACCGAAAACTAGCGCCCCCCTGAGGGTGGTGCGGGAATGTACTTAACTAAAGTTCGTTTCGGTCACTTGGATCGATAAACTAGCGCCCCTGAGGGTGGTGCGGGAGTATCATAACTAAAAGTTCGTTGGGTACACTTGCACCGACTAGCGCCCCCAGGGTGGTGCGTGTACTTAACTAAAGTTCGTTTCGGTCACTTGGATCGATAAACTAGCGCCCCTGCGGGACTAAAGTTCGAATCGACTAGAGGAATGCTTAACTAAAGTTCACTTGCATTTGCACTAAATTTAGACATATTAATAATTGAAAACATTTCACTGAAAAATTATTTCAATTAAAAATTTCACAGTGGACTCAAAAAATGGAACCAAGGAAGCAGAAATATGTTGAAATAAATTAGTATAATTACCTTATTTCCATTTAAATTGTTTTGTCTTTTGATCTATAACAAAGTCCTTAACAAGTATAAAACGGGGTTATGAACTTTTCAAGGTTATATAATGGTTTTTTATGGTATTTGTAGGTTTTAATAGCGTTTATAACCTTGTTTTAGGCGTTTTCAATGGTTTATAAACGATTTTATTCGACTGCGTTATCGCTTGTAGGCGATTATAAACTAATTTGATATACCTGTTTTGTGGTCTGCGAGGGGTTGGAATGGCCAAAAAACATCCAAAGTGCTAACAGTGACTAACACCGCTACTGAAGATGGCGAGCGGCCGAAACCGGTCTAGCAAAAGACCAAACCAGCGAGAGGAGACAGAAACATCACGAACCTACACGATTATAAACTGTTTTTGGGCTTTTGTCCCAAGATTTTCTCGTAAGATTGCCAATCTATTAAGGCTGTGTTCTTATGCCGAGAAAAACGACAGTGCGTTACGTAAGGAGCTGGAGTTGTCTCGTTCTGAGGGTGGACACACACACACAGACACACACACACACACACACACACACACACACACATATATGTCCCGGTGGACGTCAAGGTCATCCAATCGAATCCTGTATTAATATCGCCTCTATTAATAGGACGGCTTTAACAACAGTCGGAAATGATTAAAATTGTCCTCGTGCAATAAGCAAATTACTATAATTCGGCGGTGGTATGGCCTCAGGTGGAAACAAAATGGGGCATACCGGGTCGAATTAACTTGCGGTAACGGAAGTTCAGCGTAATTACGGTATTTCTTACCGCAGTATAACTTAAAATATATTAAATTGAAGGGATATAATAATTCGTTTCTAGTTCAAAAGCGACGGCGTTGGTCTCCACAATGTTTCGTGGATTATAGCTTGAAAACGGAACCAAACAATTTGGCTCCAGGAAATCTGGATACTGGAGAAATTGAAGGATTGCTCTTACCTCGATGGACCCAGAAAGATGTTCTTTTACAGCGGAACCTTAAGGACACAAAGTTTCAATTTGGGTACAGGATCTTCAGGAGGGGATTCTGATGATACACAATTAGCGCACAGAATATATACTGTATATATTATCTTACGAGTTGTAACTGTTTCGAACCCTTCGACAAATAATACTTGTAATAATATCTGGGTTAGCTTGGAGGACGAGGCGGTGTGTTTCGAACGGGGGACGGTGAGAGAATTTTTCTGAAAGTCGAGAAAGATCGGAAGGCGTCGAAAAAGGAAACGGGCGAAGGAGGTCACGAAGAGACGGCCAATTCCGTTTATGGACAGTCCATCATTTATGGAGGATGAGCAGCGCCACGTCCTCTCGCAACTGGCAATGATTGCCGAGAAACAATTAAGTTTAGAAAGCTAATTATTGAGCAACTGCCTACCGCCGTTCGCTCTTACTTTTCAATATCCGTTCGCGGACAAAGGACGGCCCCAGAGAAAGTCCCAGCCCCGAGTTCAAAAACATTTGTCGAATGTGTCTGGCGGATAAGGAGAAAGGCTGAAAGGCGAGTGAATTTGTACAAATTAAGGAGGTTCAAATTGCCTTTCATCCTGTAGGTTTAAGTTAAAAGAGTAGGTCATATTTTTTTTTAACTTATTGCTTGGTATTCTGCTCTCAATACTGGCCGCGAACCGGTCCCTTGAACATTACTTCTGAACCAATTTATTCCTCTTTATCGCGGGATCATTGTTACCGTCTTTGACTCCTCCCCGCGAATCTTCCCTAGGGGGGACATTTCGCCCTCTCCAGTGCCGATAGAAAAAGCCCGACGGTAATTTTCTGTTCTGTTATTTTCTTCAGTGAGCGCGCAGAGGAACAGCGGAGGAAGCGACAAGAAAGATGAAAATGCGGAGTTCATCTGTCCCGAGGGAGGAGGCAACGGAAACTATGCCGACCCCGTAACGTGCAGGAGATTCTATCAGGTAGAGAGCCCTTCAATAGTTAGCTTAAGAGAATGTGCGCAAATAAACCGGGAGGAAGACATCTAACATCGATGTTCATTAAACAGTAAAAGAAGTTTTCTGAAGTTATCCAATCTCAGCTCCAATCATAATCAGTTCGAATATATTGATATGATAAATATTAAGCGAGTCCTTTTGCAATTTCAGTGCGTGGACAACTACCCCTATTTGAACCGGTGCCCTTCGGGGCTCTACTTCGATGACGTCAGCAAGCTCTGCACGTTCAAGACTGAGGCCCGCTGTGGACCCATACCCACAAGTAAGTATAGATTTTCAATACTATACTTCAACTCCTATTCGAAACTATTTTGAAACTGAAAAAAATCTGTTTCGGTTGCAGCCCAGGCACCCAGTACGGAACCGCCGGTAGATCTGGCGCAGAAGTGCGACCCCGCCGCCTGCGAACTGCCCTACTGCTTCTGTTCGAGGGACGGCACCATCATACCCGGAGGGCTCGACCCCGAACAGGTACCCAACTCAATTCTCAACACCGACATCAATGTCTTTAATACACCCTCAATAGTGGTCTCAATACAATCCCGAACCTCTTTCCAGACGCCCCAGATGATCCTGCTGACGTTCGACGGGGCCGTCAACCTGAACAATTTCGACCACTACAAGAGGGTCTTCTCCGAGGACCGGAAGAACCCCAACGGCTGTCCGATCAGGGGTACGTACTTCGTCTCCCACGAGTACTGCAACTACAACATGGTCCAGGAGCTGGCCAACAAGGGACACGAAATTGCGACCGAAACCATATCGTGAGTCGTCACTAATGTATCCTCCGTAATGGCCACTGAAAGAATCTTATTCTTCAATTTTTCCATTTTATAACGGCTCGTGTAAGGTCACTGGAGAAAGGAGCTGGAGGCTCCCAGGGAACCAAGAGCTGAATATTAAAAAAGGTTTTATGCGAAAATTAATGCTCGAGCAAAATCCTTATATCTTGACTTCGGTTCGCTTAATCGAAATGGCGGAGTCAAACCACCAAAAAAAAGGCACACATTCGGCCGGTCTATTCAAAATTTGTTGAATTTGTACGCGAAAAAATCAATTATTTTGCGACTTCTCAAAGGTCCCAAACATTCTGATATCTATTATATATGTGCCTGCTAACAGTGACCGATTCAACAATGTTTCATTCCAACAATGCCACAATGTTCTCGGTGCCAACAATACCATACAGACATCTGCTACAATTTACAAATGATATTGTTATTCACAACGCGGTTGCACGATATCCAAAGACGGACTGCAGATTCGTAATTGTATTCTGCATAATAATTTGGCTCTTTCCCGCACATTTGTGAACAGTGTTTGCGCATTTTCGTTCCGGCCGGTCGGAAAAAAGGTGAAAAAGAAAAGGCCTAAAAGAGCGTCGACTCTTTACCGGCGTAAACTAGTTGGAGGAATTTTCGAAAGCGTGCGATTAGTGTCAGGGACTTACAACTGACGCTGTAAAGGAGGGAAAACTCTGTGTGAGAAACACGCCCACAATATACAATAACCTATTGTCGGCCGTTGTGAAAATGACGGAAAATGTGAGATGAAAGCGTTTTATAATTAATTTGTAATATTCCTTCGGCGGCCTGATGGCCTCCGCCCTCCGGTTCATGACATTTCATTCCTGATTCGATACGACCGCCGGTTATTTCGGCGCTTAAAACCGAAATACACTATATAATTCTGTACGAATTCCCGGTTAATACACCAGTCAGAAACTCCAGAACTGTGTTTGGACAGGCTCCAGAACGGACTCCAGGACAAGGGCTACGAGGAGTGGGTGGGCGAGATGATCGGCATGAGGGAGATACTGAGACACTTCGCCAACATATCCAGAAGTGACATTGTCGGCATGAGAGCTCCGTTCCTCAAACCAGGAAGGAATACGCAATACGAGGTAAATACATAACTGTATGTATATGTATATAAGGGTTAAGATGATGCTTTTATGTGAAAAAAGGGAACACTCCGCCACAGTCAGCTGAGAGTCAGATAAGGAAGACAGAACAGGAAGCTATTTTCCTGTTCATTTTTTTTATTTATTTTCTATTGTTCATCTATTGGTTGTCTTCAGGTGGTGGAAGATTTCGGCTTCATATACGACAGTTCGGTGGGCATACCGCCCCTCAGGATGCCGATCTGGCCCTACACGCTCGACTACAAGATACCCCACGAGTGCAAATCCGGAACCTGCCCGACAAAGTCTTTCCCAGGTCTGTACCAATTTTCTTGTCAGTTCTTTCTCCCTCCGTACCCCTTGGCGTATCCCCCATACCCGACTGAAAAGGACAGATCTAAATCGGAAAATTTGGACTGTCGAGACATCGAAACTGACAATAAAAGAAATCCAACATCGCTCGCATCCAAACATTCCAGTCCTTCAGGTCCTTCGTACCTCGAGGACCTTCGGTATGTTTCTAACCGAACAATCCATAATGACCTCAACATACCGACAGTCGACGAAGTCGCAAAATCACGCTTCCTTAAATTCCACTCCCGCCTCTCCCCACATCCAAATCCACTCGTTCAGTCCCTTTCCTCTTTTAACGGGTCGGCTTAAACGCCACCGGCCTAGAGACTGTCTGTAGGGCGGATACGTGTCAAAAGTACCATCACTGGATGGCGTCTTTATCGAGTGAAACTAATCAAACAAACCGCTTGGCGTGTGTAACAGTTTCGGCCCGTTAACCCTTAGGGATATTTACCGTTCTCTGACTGCGGTTGTTCTCTGTCCTCCAGGTATCTGGGAGGTGCCTCTGAACGCCCACTACGTCGAGACGTACGAGGGCGGCCACTGCCCCTACCTCGACCAGTGCGTCCTCCACAACCACGACGCCGAGGAGGTCTTCGAGTGGCTGAAGGAGGACTTCGGCCGGTACTACAACCAGAACAGGGCCCCGTACATGATGCCCTTCCACACCAACTGGTTCCAGATCAAGGAGCTCGAGAACGGACTCCACAAGTTCATCGACTGGGCGACCAACCTGTAAATATGTTTCTGTGGCCTAATCCACCCATCTTACTCCTCCTCTGTCGGTCATATCTAAAACGAAACTCCGTTTTTCTCCAGGGACGACGTCTGGTTCGTGACTATGACTCAGGCCCTGACTTGGATAACGGACCCGAGACCGTCCAGGGAGCTGACCAACTACGAGTCCTGGAAGTGCAACAAGAAGGAGAATCTTCCGCCGCCCCCCTGCAACCTTCCCAACAAGTGCGCGCTCTCATTCAAGCCCCCGGAGGCCAACTTCTCGACAACAAGGTATCAAAACTGCAACAGTTCATTTGTATTATTATTCCAATTTTAGTCATCTTTTGAATTCGGACCTCCATTTCTAAGAAGCAGTTATACCGATATTATACTAGTTTAAAATACCTGTTTTGTGGTCTGCGAGGGGTTGGAATACCGTACGTTTGTCGCGTTGTTTCTGTCTTTCGCTAGACCGGTTTCGGCCGCTCGCCATCTTCAGTTCGGCGCACGTTGAACGCCTAAGATTTTCAGAATACCCGTTTTGTGGCCTGCCTTTGCAGTTGGAATACCGTAGTGGGGACAGTGCCCGAAAAACGTCCAAAGTGCCGACAGCGACCGACACCGCTACTGAAGGTGGCGAACGGCCGAAACCGGCGAGAGGAGACAGAAACACCGCAGACCTACGATATTATACTTGTCAAGCGTGACAAGCAGGCGAATAATGAACAAAATTAAATCATATATTTGACCAGTTCGGTTATTTCAAGATCGACAATGGTTTCTCTGGGACAAATAACCTTATACACCCCCTGCAGCCCTTGTTTAGAGAAGTGTTTAAAACAAAGGTTTTCCTTTTTCCTCTACCTTGTTTTCAATGTACCTCCAAAAGAACCTTGATGGACATATTTCGATGTTTTTCTTTTCTGTAATATCTAGTCTAAACTGGTGTGTTTTTCCCCCAGATATCTGACAACGTGCAGGGAGTGCCCCAACAAATATCCCTGGCTGGGCGATTCAGAAGGTACCGGCATACCGGGCAAGGACATCTATCAGAGGGAAACTTGATCCGGTCAACGCCGAATAATATATAAATACATATATATTTTCTATAACAAAATCTCAAATTGTCTTTAGGATACAAAACGCAACAAGTGATGCGGTAGAATCTCGTATTTGTCCAGTGTACAATATTCGGGTCGTCAGGTTTCTGTATTCGTCTAATCTATTTGGCCGGAAAACTATTCAAATTCCCCAAAAACTCTTGTTAAAATAAATCGGAGATAATATATTTTGAAATCGGTCAATAAAAAAATGGAGATTCTACTGTATTCTCTGTTGGTTAATTTAAAAAGCTTTTCGAGACGCCACAACGAGGTCAGACCGAGTCGTCGAAAACTTTTCAAAGTTCCGAATGGCGGAACACTTGCCCTAAGCGTCGATTACAAAATAGGGCCGGACGATATATGTACATATTCCGTATCTGTACTATGTCTAGTGTAATATATATATATTTGTATTAAGTATCAAATCGTATAAATAAGACGAATAAATAACATCTTTTCTTCTTACGTGTGCGTGTGCGTGTGTTTTTCTCTCTCTCTCTCTCACTTTTTTTTTATTTGCGTAACGTTTTACTGCGTTCAATTCGAGTCTCAATACTTTTTTTTCAGTTGTAATAAATTTGTTATCGAAGAAATACAATAATTATTACGTCTACAATATGTTTTTTTTATCACCCAATTATCTGGCCCAAACAGACAATTCAATACCTAAAAATCTGTTGATATTGACGATATCCGGTTGCTTCTGGTTGGACGATATTGTTTAAATATCTCTTTTAGTCTTTCAATAAGACAAGAAAATTAGTCGACGAATAACAAAAATGAATATTTGTAATAATCAAATCGACCCCAATTCTTGTAACAGTTTTATATAATATCTGAGCGCAGTGTTCCATGACATTATAAGAAGCCTGTTGTTCTCTGAAAGAGGACAATTTTCGCCCGGTATTATTTAATAAATAATAGCCGAACAAAATAAAATTATATGACACGAATTCTATTCTATAAATGAAACTATCATTCATCTTTTGATCCAAATATGGATAGCTGTGTGCCAATTTTGACTTGGGATACTTTTAAAATAGATGTTTTTGAATCAATTAATATTTTGTTCAACGTTGGAATTAAAAAGGAAAACGCTACTGAATGCAATTGAAAAACTGCCCAATATCGATCTCTCCCCGACAATTACATACAGGAGAGATAGGTGTACAGTATTATTGTAATGAACACTTTTCAACACAAAATGCAAAATGAAAAACGTTGTTTCGTTTGTGTTGAAAAAGGGGTTTGGGACCGTTAGAGGCCCTCGGTCGGTACCGACTGTACCCCCTAAAAACTGCCTCTGAAGGGCTAAAAATCTTTTACGATCTCGCCCAGAAGAGGGCCAACAGTCGAGGCGAAACAGTCGGAAGAAGTGTGAAGAAACTCGGGGCAGATCGACGGTTTTTCAGGTAAATTTATTGTTAATATTTGGTAAACGACAATTTGATAAGATGTATTTCGGTCTTGAGTAGTTCCTCAAGGGAATCGAAAATTTGCCAGGAAATCTGGCAGAAAAGAGTTTTGTTGTCGATAATATCGGTGAATATATAGTAGATCAATGACTAAAGTTTCTTCATCAACAAAATAAAATAAATTCCAAAGTCATGCTGACAAATTTTTGTCGAAACTGGAGCTCCACGATCTTCGGCATAGCACGTCCATTAATCCCGACGGTTATGATTTAATCATTTTAAATATTGCGCTAAATAATTATCCTCATGTCACAAAAAAAATGATTACAACAGAAGAAACTAACACAGCTATTCTAATTTTAAAAACGATTAAGTTATACAGTCTCGTCAATTTTTTTTTATGAACTACGGTGTAATAAATTAATCGATTTAAATTATAGTCAATCATTAATAAACGTAATAGGAATTCGACGGAAATTAACTGTAATACGTAATAAAATAACGTTGGATTATTTTTAAAAATATTGTCAGCGCTGCAGTACAATCTGGGATCTCATTGCGATGGATTCAAACTTTATTAAATAGTAATTGTCAAGTGTCCGTTTACTTCAAATATTTTTCCAGAAAATGTTGTCCGATCGTGGTTTGATTCGTGGATTCGGCAATTAATAACAAATCATCGATGTTTTGTGTTACGGGAAATTTCCTTTAGGTAATCTTTCATCCTCGAAGTGCCCCTTGAATGGTAATGTTTCGCCTCGGTCTATTCGTCTGTATATACATATTTTTGTTCATTCAAACGCTCTCAAAGTTCTCAATCGTCAAATATTCCGGTCGATAGAATTCCAGATCTGATATTCCCGTATTGGAAATGTGCCGTAACCGTCCTCTGGACATCCCCTTTCAAGTGCTTTGGCCTTGGTAACATGTGCTCTGGGGTACCATAAACCCCCACACCCACCCCCACCACGCCTGCCTTATGACCCTCCTAATTCGAGGGTTTTATGACTACCAACAACAATTCGTAAAATTCAAATAAAACCCTACAATATGAGTGAGTTTCAGTAGCACCATTAAGAGAAAGCTTTCAGAAAAACTTCGTCATTTCTCGTAACACTCTTTTTCTGCGGCTGAAATGACATCGGTTTCGTGTCCTCGCCGTCGCCAGTACAATTCTATAAATGGTAACATCAATTGATGAGCGTAACATTAAATTAAATTATTTTTTTGAAACGAAGAAAAGTTATAAAAATTTCTGGAGGCGCCGGGTATCGATCCCGGTACCTCTCGCATGCTAAGCGAGCGCTCTACCATCTGAGCTACGCCCCCGTACTTGTCTTATTTTTAACTCTAAAAGAATTTTATAAGAATAGTTTAAGGATTTTTTTCTTAGTAATTAAATAGAAAAACAGAAATCAGTAGGCAGATTTTCGTAGGCGGACGACTCGGCAGGCCTCGATTACCCAATTTGAAATCTCCGAAATTGTGCCCCGATTTATACCGGGGAGTTTCATCGGGGAAAATATTCTCCTTAAAAACCGAGTGCTCAATGCAGCCAAGTACCTCTGTAGATTACTGAAAGGAATTCTACTAACGATGGGGGGAGGCCGAACGGGCGAATGGATGGGATGGTCAGGAGGAAACATACAGAAACTTTATGTTTCTCTGAAATCGAATGATGAATTTCAATGCGTTCAGAGTGACGAGCGATGAGATTCAGAACAAGCGTGTTAAAACACGGTGTAGAAAGTACTGACCCTTTAAGAACTTTAGCGTCCTTGAAGCCCGCTTCCCTTCTACAGGCCCCTACCCTTCTTTTTGTGGGTATACGCCGAGGGTAAGAGACAAGTGTTTATAAAATCTTACAGCCCCTTTAAAAAAAAAAAATCTCCATACGTTTGAAACTTACCACAACTTTTCTGATATTATGCGAGGACCGGTTCCAATTCCTCGACTTCGAAGCCCCCCATTTTCGGCGCAAAGCCCGTTTCCCCAACCCGTCTGTCTTACCCCACACAAGGTACGCTTATCCAGGCGTGGATATGTGATGGTAAGTGTAGGAAAATTCGGAAAGAAAAAGAAAAAATGTTAATTTTCCCCAGGTGAGGCTCGAACTCACAACCCCGGCATGGCTCACAGGCAATACTGTCTTATAAGTACCGTGCGCTAACCAATTGCGCCACTGGGGAGATGACGCAAAATTTCAGAAATACCTAATTTCAGCCATAAATATTGGTGTATAGACGTTATTTTCAATATTAAATTGGTCTATTACATTTATTATTGCATTCCCTATTTGTCTTTGCCTTTAACTAAGCCGGTATAAACAATTATTATCCACTTGCTGTCTTACTATCAATGTATCGACTTACTATATTACTTATTATGTACTAGGGCAAGCAGAGCGGTGGGAAATTTAAAAAGGAGAATGTTCAGAATACAGAATAATAATCTATTTGGCTAGCCTGGGAAAAAATCAAATGAAAATTAATAAAGATAGATAGAAGTTGTTCACCTTGAATTATTCCTCTTTTCCAGTAATATCCTTCTTGCGTCATATTTTCAGTTAAGAATTAACTAATAATTATGTTCAATAGTCAGAATTGGATGAACGAAAATTGTATTCGTTTCGTTCATCTCAGTTTTACAAGTTTTTCGAGAAGTATTAGAAATTTATTTCTGATAAAATATTAACCCCAATTTATTGCGTATACTGCGTGAATTTTACAGCAGCGTTATTTACACAGTAAAATTTACATTTCTGAAGTAAAATTGAGTTATTTTCAATTAGAATCCCAATGGGTATGTGACCAAAAAGCAGTAGTATTATAGTTGCAAGTGACAGATCACTCCCGGCAATAACCGCTATCTAGCGGTGAACGCTCGAACTAGTTCCACCACTGTCGACTATCAAGGTATACGATATTTGACAAATTTATTTGTTCAACTATATTTAAGTGCCAAACATAATAGTGTTACGTGTCAAATGTCCGCTTTATTATCAAAATGTTTTTTTTAACGATACGAAAAAGCTATACATTGTAAAGCTGTATATTGTATATTATATTGTAAGTCTTCTTTTGTTAAAAGGAAGAACACATCATCTGGAGTAAATTAATAATTTTTTCTATTATCATATACTATAGCAGAGCAGTTTTAGTAGCAATTTGTCATGTAGTATTTTACTCCCCTGTCAATTAAAAGTCTCGATTAATGGAAGTTTACTACGAATATGAAATTTTGTGTGAATTTCATATGAAAATGTTGCATTTAAAGTTTTAATTGACTTAGACCACTTGTCAACGAGCATACTCACATGAATAATCGCGATTCATACATTATCCAGTGATTAAAGTAGAAATATAATACAGAGGATTCTGAGCGAGTTTTTTTGTTTCTGACTTCACAATCCTGGTTGGCTTTATATATTATGGTACAATAAATTATATCTATGACCGCAAGAAGTGTAACGCGAATTGAAGACACTGTAGGGGATATATTAATTATAGAGTTAGTATAAGAACAGGGTAGTTTGAGATGGAGAATTTGGTTTTAAATTGTTCCTTGTTGGCAGGACGCGGTTAAGCGCCCCGCCTTTCCAAAAATTATGAATTATCAACGAAGGCTGATATAAGTTCATTGTATATGATACTGTTGATCTTCAGGTGGCCGGCCTGGCCGGTCTTATACAGGGCGAGGAGGTTCGGCCGCGACGAGATCCTCCCTGAAACTGGTCCTTCCGAGGGGAGCAGAGCTGGAGCCGCAGCTGGAAATCGAGCCCGATTCTGTCTGGAAATTGGATTGGCGGCGAAAATCTTTATTCTCGGGACTTGAACGGAGCGGTCCGGTTTCGGAAAATCGGGAAAATAAGAGGCCGGAAACTGTTTAGTTCTGGAGGTGGCTGCGGGACGGCGCTCATACCGGCGGCCCGAGATCGATCTGGACACGAACTGCCGGCGGAGAGCGAAATTGTTTTCGAAATTTGCTTCTCCATCGACGAAACACGATTCCACTAGATGGGCCTTATTGTGTTATTTCGAATGTCCTCCTCCCCCCTTGGCGCGAAGACCCTACTGAAGACAACTACTACTGAAGTTGGCGAACGGCCGAAACAGGTCCAACGAAAGGTAGAATTAGCGAGAGGAGACAGAGGATCGAGAAAACTTTCTCGTCCAGGTCTGTATCCGGGCATATTACAGCTGCCTTGGTATTGTCAGTACGCTATTTTGGCACTTTGGAGTGATGAAATGCAGGGACTTGGAATTATACGTTTAGAATACCAGGTTTGGTGGTCTGCGAGGAGTTTGAATACCAGTAGATTTCGTCTGTCTCCTCTCGCCGGTTTGGTCTTTTGCCAGACCGGTTTCGGCCGCTCGCCATCTTCAGTAGCGGTGTTGGTCACTCTGGATGTTTTCGGGCATCCTCACTGCGCTGTCACTTGTACTGTGACTAACACCGCTACTGAAGACGGTGATCTAGATGACCTTATTGTGTTATTTCGAATGTCCTCCTCCTTGCCGCGAAGACCCTACTGGACTACTGAAGTTGGCGAACGGCCGAAACAGGTCTAACGAAGATAGAATTAGCAAGACGAGAAACTTTCCGATCGCCCTTTCGATATCATCGCGCTGTCAGAATGAAGAAAAACGGTCTCATTTAATATCATTTCTTCTGTAGAATCTTGGGGTAGTTCGATTGAAGCGAGTTTATGTACCGATTTAAGCACAAGTGACAGTGACAGTGCAGTGGGGATGCCGAAAACACATCCAAAGAGTGCCAGCAGTGACTAACACCGTGCTACTGAAGCTGGCGACGGCGAAATCGCTGGCAAAGACCGGCAAGAGGAGGCAGACGAAATCTACTGGTATTCAAAATCCTCGCAGACCACAAAACGGATATTCTAAACGTATTATTCCAAGTCCCTGCATTTCATCCCTCCAAAGTGCCAAAATAGCGTACTGACAATACCAAGGCAGCTGTAATATGCCCGGATACAGACCTGGATGCGGAGATATGCGCTCTATCCGTCTTCGGGGTTCAGGCTGAACTAGCTCTTAGGTCCCTAATTATACAGCCCATAAGGGCTCCTCCAACTACGTCAGCTTAATCTACCCGTCCGAAGATTCAGGATGTAAGGATGTTTTGCTCATTGTTCTCGCCGTCGTTAGTGTAATTTTGACACCGATTAGCGGTAGGAGGATGAATTGTATCGAGGGAAAAACTTTCGCGGATTTGGCCAGAAGACTTAAGTGAACCACAATACCACCGCATTAGTCTCAAATCGAGATATTGGTTTTAGTTAATGAATTAGACCTTCATTGAGTCGCCGCCCTCTCGGTACTTGAGATGTTGGGCCACACATGAACAGCGCAGACTGTATGTACAATCTGTACACACTCTGCAAGTAAATGGGATCAATTAAATTGTAATTCTTCGATGTCTTCAGCGGTCCGTGAAGCATGTGGGGGCCGTTATGCTTCTGAATTGCGGCAGGACGCGACGCCGCAATCCCGCCATTACAAAAATTATAGATTATCTGTCTTGAGAAAGGTCTACCTAGAGAATGGAAAGGGCACGGGCCTTTTTATTACCGACCAGTGGGCTTTAAAGGCGGCGACACGAGGTGATATATGGGGAGCGAGCCGGTCCCACACCTACGAGAGCCCTTCGCCAAATAGACCTAAGAAAGGGCTCGAGTGCTGGAAGGGCCAGCGCTGTGATCGGGCAACGGCCCAATAACGCCCTTTCGCCTCCGCGACGCCCATATTCAACATTCGACCACCGAATCTGCGGTTAAAAAGGCGAAAATTGGGGTAAATCAACCCCTAGAATCGGTCTAGTTTAACCGTTGGCCGGTTAGCGGCGCTGGCTCCCTCACCCGATATCCGTATTTATACTATTTGTACCTAGCAATATGTACTGCCAATTTAAATTTACGGCCTCGTAAATGGCCGAATTTACTTTGAAATTGACGCCAATAGTGTAGCCGCGATTTTGACAGATGTTCTACAGCAAAGTCTAAACTGCAAAGCGAACTTGCCGCAGCAAGTGTGTACTTTCATGAGGATACAATTTAACAAATTACAAATTGGTGACGTAAACTGTTATATCCAACACCGTCCTAAGGTAGTGATCGGCCGCTTGTCATCGCTACCTTAGGACCGGTTCAGATCCGAGAACCGGTCGTCTTGCAGTTTTGAGAGCGAAATTTTCAACCCACAAGAAGGGGAAACAACCAGAAAATAAACTAGTTTTTATTAACCCATTATCTCTGGATGAGTGGGACAAAGTTTTCCCTCCGCGAGGAGGTTTAACGCAGAAAATCATCCCGAACGAAGATTCCCTGGGAGAAACCCCCGGCGATGGCAAGAATGAACTCACGATGTAGTAAAACGGTATTTAAATTAAGAACAATAAATCGGTTCGGAAATTAAAGTCAAAGAACCGCCAAGAAGTAGTGAGAGCAAAATTCGCACACTTACCAAACTGAGTGAACTGAAGACACATCCTATGTTAATATCATAAATATTATACTTAATTTTTGGTTTAACACACAACATAAAAGGTGTTCGACTGTAACACAAGGGTGTAATTTAACCCTCTAAGGGCCCGTGTAACTTTCAGTTCACGTTTCAATTTATCGAGATTTTACCAAATAATTATAGCTTTTTCTTCACGAGATGGCGCATAATTCTTAATCCTATAACGATGTCGAGACAACCAATATCAATTTTTTTTTCATTCGCATATATAGGTTTATAATTGCTGATTTTTCGTTCCCCCAATTTTGTTGGATTTAAAATAAAAATTCGGCCCATAGAGGGTTAATAAGCGTCTTTGGACGATTCATATTTCAGAGGGGATAAAATCGTGGAACGGGAAGGGGAGGAATGACGAAAAAACGCTCAAATTAAAAACTAAAGTACAAAATATTTATTTACAATAAATAATTGAAATTATTTATACATATCGCGAGGACTGTTAAATATGCCCGCCATAAAATAATATTATCGTCCGACTAATCTTACTGTGTACATATCGTTAAACTGTATACATGAAAATGGTAATTTTACAATTAATTAACTAATCTATTGTCGTTTGACTTGAGTTTCCCCAATTAGTGTCTGGTGGGACAACAGTCGGCCCTGGTAGGCCGATTTTGTTGCCTAAAATCACAAAGGTAAAAAATAATCATCGAACACAAACACAAAATTATTCTCTCTGATATTTAGACAAGATATGAAACACTCACACACACGCAAAGATGACAAATATATATATATATATATATATATATATATATATATATATATATATACGTCTCAGTTAATAAGGTCAGCCATAATTTCACGCGAACGTTCATTCATTCATTCATGAACACATCATTATTACTACGCAGTCCCGTTAATAAAAATATATTTAATGAAAACGGCCGTTATGCAGATATGGAATTGAATTTGTGTATTTGCCGTATATTTAGTTCTGTGATAATGAAATTGAGTATAGTATTGTTCTTCGTGTTTTAAAAACTTTTATGGTAAACAATTTGTCTTTTCAGATGTTCCCCGACAGTTCTTCAGGAAGAAGAGAAACGGGGCGGGATACGCTTCGACTGTAGATTTTTAAATACTCGAATGTTGTACTGAAGAAGAGCTGTCTTAAAACTCAAAAACGACCTCAAATTAACTACCTTTTTGGTAACGAAGTTCGCAGCGGCCACCTGGTCGAAATTTACATTAATATAGTCGAATTGAATTGTCACATATTGTAAATTAAATAACGAATTTGAACACGTGTATTTATAGAGAATAATTATTACTCCGAAATCTAGTGGATTTCGATGGAGGACTTGAAATTTATTTTTACCCTTCGGTCTTATCTTACCGTTCGGTCGTTCAGTCTGAAGGCGGTACTGGCTGGGGACGGGCGGTGGACGGGGCCATCAACACCTTCAGCAGCCGGACGACGGGAGCCTCGAAGGTTATCGAGATGAAGAAGGACAACAGGAACGCTCCCACCACGTTGCCGAAATACAGAGTAATCTGATAGACAGGTGAATAGAAAGGAATTATTGTTCAGTGTTCAGAAATAAATTGTAGGCCCTAGAAAGAGGTGTGGTTCAGACCGGACCGCTGACGCTAATGGCGCGCACTGTACAGAAAAGGGACGATTTAGCTCTGTCCGCTGGCAATAGATAGCGCCAGAAGAAAAAGGAGCATTTTAGTCTGGCCCGCTGGCGCTAGATGGCGCGCGGTGTAAAAAGACAGATTTAGTTCGGCCCACTGCCGCTAGATTGCGCGCAACCTACTGAAAAAACAACCCATTTAGTCCGGCCCACTGCCGCTAGATTGCGCGCAACGTACTGAAAAAACAACCCATTTAGTCTGGCCAACTGCCGCTAGATTGCGCGCAACGTACTGAAAAAACAACCCATTTAGTCCGGCCTACTGCCGCTAGATTGTGCGCAACGTACTGAAAAACAACCCATTTAGTACGGTTTAGTGCCGCTAGATTGCGCGCAACGTACTGAAAAACAACCCATTTAGTCCGGCCCACTGCCGCTAGATTGCGCGCAACGTACTGAAAAACAACCCATTTAGTCCGGCCCTGTGCCGCTAGATGGCGCGCAAAGTACAGAAAAACGACCCAATTAGTCTGGCCTACTACCGCTAGATGGCGGGCGCTGAAATCGGAGTTTTCTCTATTTATTATTATTTTGTATAGGGAGCCACGTCCTCCAGCTCCCTTTCTTTAATAGTAGAGCGAAAAATAATTGGCACAATTCCATTTTTTTTTTTTGAAAAATAATGAGAGCTAATGTGCCCGATCCGGTCCCGATATTTTCCTGAAACAGCGGATCCTCACTAAATAGTGGGTCGTGTCGACTACTCACAACAATGTACTGGTTGAGGTGGAAGGGCGCCTCCATCTGGAATATCGTGAACGCCATCATGACCGGGTGGACGAGGTAGGCGCAGTAGGTCAGCCTGCTCAGCGGATGAAGCAGCCGGCACGACAGCACCGAGTTGATGCACCCTGAAAACATTATATATTCGTGAGGATTTATCGAAAAAAATGAGTTCAAAACCGGCGGTCGGACCTGATTTTTATTTTCTATTTTTCTTGATTATTATTCCTGGTGAAAAGACTATTAATGTATCATCTGTATACTCGCTAGACCGATTTCGGCTCCTCATCTGATTTTCGTCTGTATCAGAGGTCCGCAAATCGTCGATCACCAGTTCTATAGTAGTTGAAAATTATATATATTTTTTTCATTTATTGGTATAGTCAAAACTACAATTTTTTTTATATTGTATCTAGTGACAGTGCTCTGACTTTACACTCACTCAGTGAACTCTCGAAGGAGAAGCCACCCAATGATGGTACTCCTGCTCCTGTCCTTACTCGGGTCGTAAGGACATCTCCGCTTTAGGCGACGGGATTTTCGGGATTGTCGAACGAAGGGATAATTTGAAAGGAAGGATTTACACCGGGAAGCCGCTGATTCTCGAACGAACGGGACTTATAGGTCATTGTGGATTATTCCGTTAAGAGACATATGGTGGGGCGTTGCTAATGAAAATATTAAAGTTTTTTATCCTCCTAAATGACTGCAATAAATTTGTCAAACTTTTATTTGCCGACTGATTATTTCCATGTATGGAGAGTAGCTCTTTAGTTCCTCGGGATTGGCCCCTATTCCCGTATTCTGTCTAAGTTGTCTGTGTGATGGTTTACCTCCGTATCCTGAACAGCAGGCAATGACTATCCATGATAGTGCGGCCCCCCAGGCGGTGTGGCCGAGGGCGGCGTAGAGGGCGGAGCCTGTCACCCCCGGCCTAGTGTCCCTCACGCCGTACACCAGACCGCACATAACCACCACTGACACCAGCCAACCGGCCACCACTGACAACTGACAACAATACACATCATATATCATATATCACAACAATCACACAATATATACCTCCCTCACTTTAACAGTTTTAGTGCAAGGGGTTTTTAAAAATCCGTCTCCGATTGTGCCATGAAGCGCTCCCTTCATTTATCTCCGAGAAGGATGCACTTTTGCATCTCGACGCGTTAACGAGAGACATCTTAATTATGCAGGTTGTTTGAAAGAAAATTTGTAATTACGAGAGGAAACTCTGATGACAGACTCGCGGCGAGATACATTCCGAACCGGGAGCGTTGCGAATCGACGATTGCGACCAAAAAGAGCGGAATTGGGAACTTTTCCCAATTTCCCTACGCCCGGCCTATACTATTTAGGTACTTGGAACAGAACACACCTTAGATATGCTTAGATTGACCTTGGACCTGTGCAAGTACCAGCCGGTGGCCATGCCCACCAGGTAGGGGCCGATCCTCATCCACGGCTTGTCGTACAATTCGTCGAACAGTTGGAACGGGTCGTCCACTCTGAAAGGAAAGTGTTGGAAAACAATTCTATTAAAATAAACATTTTTAAAAGTTTCCCTCGCGTATTTTATTTAAAATTTTAACTCCGAAATAATTAAAGTGGGTACGGGGAACTGGGAAATTATCCCACCTTACGTTAAACGTTCAACAAGTTGCTATATCCTCGTGAATATTGTAATACGAATACATTAATTTTAATTTCCGAGGAAAACATTTCGCGAAGAACTTAAAAAAGAAAAAATTCATGAAAAACTTGCCTGACGAGGTACTGATATTTGGCCGCTACTAGGCCCGTCGTTACCCAGGAGCTCATCAGGATTAGGACCAGACCGCTGACCGCAACTCGGAAATACCTACGAAACATTTGTCATCGTAAAAACCAGTTATATTCGCCGTAGTATTTTTTATGTAATTTTGTGTAAAGTTACCTCGTGGACAGTAACAAAAGAAGTATGCCCAGAACGTAGAACTGGGTATCGTTGGCCATGTACCAACTCCACAGCATGCACTGAAAATCGAAGAATTTATTCTGTATATTATATCGAAGCAAAAATTATTATTAGGTACGAGACATTCGTAGAGCTTACACGATATGAAATAAATTCTTTTCTTAAATACTCTAAAAGTATTTCCTATGCCCGCGTAATGCCCTCACCATTTCACTCCTGGGAAATAAGCTGTTGATGTAGAGCATGTTTCTCCACCAGTACTTGTTGCAGTTGTCGTTGTCCAAGCTGACCGGTTCGAAAACTGAAGAATTTTTCAGATATCTCATACCCAACTCGGCCAGGCCCAGGACGAACATGTAGGCCGGAGTCAATCTGAAACAATTATATAATAGATACATTAATAAATAAACTAGCCCCTACGCGCTTCACTGGCAGCTCCTTACTCCTGTCGGCCCATATTCGTAACTATAAAACTTAACGTTACTCCTTAATTCTTTATAGAAGTATAGAGGTCGTTTTATTACCGAATCTTGATAGCTCGGTAGGTTATATTGCTTTTGGGTTGTACCTGATGAATCTGTAGCCGATCAGTACGAAGAACCTT
The DNA here is from genome assembly GCA_019843655.1 of Lethocerus indicus. NCBI lineage: Eukaryota > Metazoa > Arthropoda > Insecta > Hemiptera > Belostomatidae > Lethocerus > Lethocerus indicus. Next base: position 3,028,973 of record JACDQD010000006.1, read on the forward strand.
TGCGATATCGATTTAATTTCGACGACAAACGGTTTGGGCGTTCTGGGCGCTCGGATAGTTCCATCGCCGTTCGACGGTTTCGACGTGGACTTCAGGTAGAGGTATGTGACAAGGAGTCCGCTTAAAGAAATACAATCCAGAGTTTAAATATAGCACGAGCGGTAAAGAAAATTATATCAATTCAAATACTACCGGCTGTCGTTACCTGATGAAGAAAAACGTGTCGACCGAAAATGTGGCGTTCGAAACTGTCTGGAACAAGAGACTCTTTTCGGCCAACGAGCGCCTCTCTTTGTTCTCTGAAAAATATAATTAAAGGGATATATTTGATTAAACAAATACATATATAGTTGTCTGTAGCGACATGGGCGAATGCTCGTTCTGAAACTGACCGGCGATTGCGAATATCTGGAGATAGGTGTGGACCATGATGACCCATATTATGCTCATGAAGCGCAGGCCGTGTATGCAGGTCAGCGAGTCCTGGGGGGCGGCGCCGCAGTGGAGGATCTTACGACCGTTGCTAATCACGGAAAACGACATCAGGATGTCTCGAACTTTGCCGAAACCTGGTTGGCGGAAAATTCGGGATGAACCACAATCGGAAAACAAAAAACGAGAACATTATCGTAAGATCCGACCTTATAGCTATAATCTCATGCTTCTATTCGATGAAGAAGCCACCGATAGGACTTTTGACCTCCATAGGCCAGTGGCGTTCAAGCTGTCGTGAGGTATTGTACTGAGCCCATTGTAATTAAAATATAATGTTGTTTGTACATCTAACATTATCTATCGTACCTTGGCAAGGGTCGACGACATTATCGAGATGCGAATTGGATTTGGTGAGATGGCGCTTATCGTAGACGATTTTTTCGAGCGAGTCCAATTTGAGTGATTCGTTGTTATTGGTGATGATGTGGCGGCGTTTCCTTTCCAGTACCACTTCGTAGATCGTACCAACGATCATCACAAACAGAACTATAGCAGTGGCGATACTGAAACATAGAATTGCGAGAAACGCGTAACATAATATTTATGAAAAGGTTTACAGCTATTGTTTAAACTTTCATTCTATTCGGACCCACCTGAATTGATTTCATCTTCACCTCGTGGATCCCCCCCGGAAAATAGTTTAAAATATTTAAACCTTATTCCAAGGTTTATCCTTTTAATATATTACACAGAAAATCGCATAGCGATAGTGCATCAAGCCTTACACTGGACCACCGTACATAAATATGAAATGAAAGTACTCCAATTGTACTTTGAAATATAAAATGAATAACTGAGCTGTCCTTCACAATTTTTTGGTGGCTCTGAATTTTCCGAAACATTAAAATATTCAAAAACTGAGACAACGGAGATCGATTCAGCAATGTCTGTTTCAACAACGCCCGAACTTAACAATATAAATACTTGACTGCAAAAAACCCAATGTTTTTGTAATTCCTCAACGTGATCGCAGGATAAAAAAAAACGTTTTGCGGATTTACAAAATCGACACAATTCTGCATTATTTGATGTGAAAATTTCGATTTCGTTAGAGACAGACAAACAACTTTATAGTTTTAATAAATTTAAACTTTTGTCACGGCAGTTTTTGCACAAATAGCGAAACAAAATTAACCGATTGCCCGATTCTAACTTTGTCCCGGCGACTTCTTGTACGCGTTCAGATACTGTATTCTGTACAGGCAGTATCAGGTCGGTTATGCAACATCTGAATACGCCGCCTCGATACGCAAAGCGGTGCCAACTTCGTGTGAGTTTAAGTTTCAAACGCACTTTCCCTTTCTGGGACACAGCGCCAGGGGCCTACTTCGTAAAGGAAGGAAACAACTTCACAGAAGCTTGGACGGAAACTTGCCTAACGCACTACTGGAAATGTTTATTGCAAAGTTTGACTTGTTTAGCGCGCTTTAGTCTAAAGTCTATTGCAGGATTTTTGTTTATTATAAAGCAATACATGATTGGAGGTAACGTTCTAATTTCTACAGGAATGCCAAAAAATATGGAATGTTTTGTCTATTTCAAAGAAGGGAGACAGAAGTACTGTTCTATTAAATTCACGAACTACTTTCAAAAAAATAAATAAAAATCTTAGGTTTCGTGTGTCTGTCTCCTCTCACTGGTTTGGTCTTTTGCTAGACCGGCTTCGGCCGCTCGCCATCTTCAGTAGCGGTGTTAGTCACTGTCGGCACTTTCGATGTTTTTTGGGCATCCTCACTGCACTGTCTCTGTCACTTGTACTGTGCAAGTAAGGTGAGAGAAACACACAAAATCTACAGTATTCCAACCCCTTGCAGACCACAAAACAGGTGTTCTAAAATCTTAGGCATTTAACGTGAATACAAAGTAGATGCTCTACTCTATTTGATTTCCGAACAATAAATTTATCTCTATAATGACAAAATATATCATATTAAAACCGTATTCATCGTGGCCTAAAAAAATAAATGTAGAAAAATCTAGACTCAGAAATTCTAGGTGATTTGGTTGTCACGTAACCAGTGGAAAGTAAGCCCCAATCTTCGGTCTATATTTAGAAACTCCTTTCATAAGCGGCATGGGCTTCCCCCGTCTTAGGTATTTCCCGAAGACATAATCGGGTGGACGAGAAGGGGATTATTGGCACATCCAGGAATCGATTCCAGGAAAGAAAGGTTTTGAATTAAATAAAAAAAATTCCCGGCAAAATCTACATGCTTTATGAGTCACTACTTGCAAAAACGGATCAATATCAGAAATTGCAGTTTTCGCAACGAGGAAGAATCCTGTACAACTTCTATCGATTGCATAATATAAAATTGCAATCATTAATTTACTTCTTGGGCTTCCCGCCACTCATTTAACAGGCGTTCACGTGTTACCAATCTTATCAAGATTCGCGACAGAAAATAGACAGAAAAAAGACCTGGACAGTATATAGGAAAGATTTACGACAGAATTATGCTTTGACTAAATAATATAGATAATTTTGAATAAGACCAAATTTTAAAATTCCAGGGAAAAAAAATTTTAAATTCCGTTCGCAGCATTTTTGCTCGATTCAACAGTAATGCATCACGCATATTAATTGAATTAAAAAAGTATTAATAAAATTTCAAAACATTAGTTTAGTTCTTCAGACTTTCCACTACTCATTTAACATGTGTTCACTCGTTATTATTCCTAATAAGATTCACAACAGAACATATACGTTGTTCAAACTACATGTTTTGACAAAAGTTGGTAGTACAATATTGGTAATTTTGTAGGAGACGAATTTCAAAATTCGCTATATAAGAAAAGACAACATTCAACAGCGAAATTGTATTCCCCTTATATTTTAAACGGGCCAAATAAATTCCTCCAGTAACTATAGAACAGCCAGTAGGTTTAAAATAAATTGTTAGTGAAATGAAATGATTCGAACAACTATTCTGAAATTAATTTGCCTATTGTTCGTCGGTTAATTATGAGTATGTACGTTATGTTAAGACTATTGTCCGGATGCTAATATTATTATTGTCTACGGATTGGCCGTGTCGTTGACCCGTGGGTGTTAAGTTCAGTGGCATCGACAGTGGACGGCCTTCGGGTCGGGTCCTTCTTTCTTTCTTATTCCCCTTCACGGCGAGAACAGGCGGCCCCCATGAGTAGGTCACCGTGGGCCCGGACGTGGGCCCGCAGGTGGTACGCCTGCATCCCATAATTTTCATCTTATTTTCCAGACAGTTTCGACACCGAACGAAGCAGTCAAAAAACTTGAATCATACCAGTAGGTAGACTGAAAGGCCGGAGGTCCAATGACAGCTAAATGGGTTAGGTGGTTTGCTTACGACCATCGGATTCGTTTATTTATTTATGTCCCCTTACAACTATATTTCAACACTGCATTTCATAGTAATTACAGTATTTCAAATTATATATTAATTTTTCATCTATCCAGGGAATAGACATTAACGATAGGCGAAACTGCGTAATGCTAATGCGCCTCACGTTGACAATTGAAATATCAACTGTATTGGAAGTCAGAGTTTTTCGATAAGCTTGAAATAAACTTCATTTGTGGAACTCGAATCTGAGTTCAAGTTGTACGTGCATTATTCGATTGAAATAATTATATTGTATTTTCTGTTAATTATATTTTCTTGTATTTGTACTTTATACTGCCCTTAAGATTTGCGTAGAATATCTAATCGTGTTTATTAAATTAAATTAACCCTACCTACTCCCGACACACCAAGCATTACAAATGTCCACAAAAGTACAAATAGAAGATCTGTATTGTTTCCAGTCATTCCTGATAAATTCCTTCCGAAGTTACAAAGAATATTTCCGTCAGGATTAATTGACCGAAACGCAGGGCCGACGAGCCTACGGTTCTTCGGCACATTTTATTCCCGATCCACGAAATATTAATGGGCCGTGAAATAGGGAGAAAGGTAAACCGGTACACCCTGTCATTATCGGTTCCATGAATAAGAAACGTGATGAGATAATAGAAAACTGACCATAAACACACTGATACAGAGCATAACCGCCGATGTGAACGAAAGGTGGGTAAGACCGGGGACCTTTGCTAAAGTAAAATATAAAAAGGACTAAAAAAATATCATCCGTTGCAGATGTAAAGCTAAAACGAACACTGAACCCTGAACTGATGTGTTCTTCGTTCCACTGTATATTCAGTTGGTAACCATAAATTTAGAGCTTTAAAACACGCTTGTCAAATGCTCACTTTGTGCATTTAGATCTAAACTGTATACGCTATTACACCGTGTTAGTGGTATATTTGATATATGAAAGATGATATTTAAATTGAGCTGTACATAATGAAATGATGCAGGGCCCGGCCTATGTGTTATTATAGCTCTCTCTGACTGGCGTAGGCGTGTGTACAGTTCTGTCAAGGTCCCAGTAATGAGATTCGTACGAGGACTAATTTATTTTTCGTGTCTCGAATTGCCAATGAGGCAAAAGTCATGCTTTATTAGCCAGATCGGGGCCACCAATCGAATTGCTTATTTTATATTCGGCCTGAGGTTATAAATATATAATCGATAGTTTAACCTACTGCCTAGATACTGCTCTGTATGTGCAAGTAGGTTTAATTCCGCTTTTCTCAGTCGTCAGTAGTTTTATGCTGATTTACACGCACGATAACTTGTACTTGAGTCATTCTCAAGAAAATATTTCTAAAATACACGATAGTATCGGTATCAACAAACATAGTGCATAATTGTTCTATAAGTAAAAATATTTCGGCAATAGCCCTAATTCTACTATGAGTTTCTTAACGGCCAATAAGACAATTTAAAAATATCCGTAACTTGTAGATAAATAATGTCGAAACACTAAAATTAGTTAAGCCTCGGAATTAACGAGAAAGTGAATTAACCGATACTCACGGAAGTCTAAAAACCCTTTAAATAATCCTAATTTCCTCATAAAATATGTTTTCGTCGGTTTACAAAAGATACTGAGCCTTTATTAACTCAAACTTTAGCTTACCAAGTAACCTCATCTGACTTTCATTTCTCGAACATATAGCTTTGTCCACTGTTTTCCATTATTTTTTTTTATTCAGCTTGCGTGTTCACCCAAGCACAAGTGTGTGCACGTCGCGCTTCAGCGTGGAGCCAGACAAGTGGAAAACGCTGGCCGACAGCCGGAAAATGGCGGAAAATTGCTCTTTTTCTCTCTCGCTCGTCCTCAAGAATTATACGACGATGGGCGAATACAAATAGCCCGATTGCCAAAAACCTCGAGCATAAGTCACGGAATTGTCGATGGGACGAGACCGTCCCCATTTCTGTTGCGCAAGCGTCAGAAGGAGGAAGCGAGCGGAAAAACTTATATAATTGACGTTAAAACCGGGCCGCCGCCGGCCCGAAAGTGAATTATAAACTGAATTGGGATCGAGAAAAAAACAAATATTGTGCAACGGCCCCGTTTAAATATTGCCCGGTCTGAAAATGAAAGTAAACTGTATACCGACACCACTATTTCAGACGCGAAACCAGTTAGGCGGCGATCGGGGCGACACGATGAATGTTCATTAATTAAGAAAAACGCTCCTAGCTTTTTGTAATAAGTTCAAAATCAATGTTTCTATTAATAGTAATTAAGCACTCCTAACGGGCTACCAAAGATCACGCGAACAGCAAGAAATAAATATTACGAAACCAAAAATTCAAATACCGACTTCGTTCTCCGCCATAAATTAATAGGACTTAATGATTAAATTATAATTAACTGAATATAAATTGCAATAAAGGTACTTCCTTCAATTATGCAGGATTGTTACCCGCAATCTATAATTGGGTAATTGGGGATAAAAGCCGAAGCTCCGGACTTCCTGTAAATATAAAGAATGCGAATATGCTACGTTTATTTGTCCCGACAGAGAGCGAAGAAATTGTGTCGTAAAAAACCGGATTTTGGATAGTTGCGACAGAATGTTGCTAAACTGACAATGAACGAACAATTTTGTGTCAGACTTATGAATGTGTGATATTCGCACTCAGACAATCGTTTTTAAAATTTAGCAAATAAGCCGTAGCCATCAGACAGAGTTACTCCCAATATTTTAAGAGCAAGAATTTAAATTAGTGAATGCAAAGGGTTGGTATAAGTTCCATCGAGACGGTTGTAATGTTTCTTTCAGATTTATACAATATGTTTCATTGAATGTTATATACATATAAAAAGAATATGACACCGTTATATGTAGACATGTAGGGAGGGTAGGGGTCTTGAATAAAGAAGTATGTAAGTGTTACGTGGACAGGGTATAATAAGAAAGGGAGCGAGCGTATGTAGGTTGAACTGTTACGCGAATGCGGTCAGGACTTGACAGTAGGGCGGCTGTAATGGAGGAGTTCGGCCATCCAGGCTGTTATATACTTTTACTAGCCCCAACTGGTAATTATTTAGCCCGTTCTTTCTCCCTCTTACTCACAATTTACCAGTTGCGTAACTCGAACACAGTTTCCACTGCAAAACTGACAGCGGAAAGTGACACAAATAAGTTTAGAAGTGTCGGCTAAGTCTCAACTGTATTGAAAGTCCGAGGTCAAAATCACCTTTTTCTCGAGCCTGGTATAAACTTTATATTCAATTCAGTTCTTCAATTATTAGTTTCCAACGGTTCGGTAAATGCGGCTCTTCGTTAAGTGCGGTTAAATCGGTTTCTGTGACATTTATTTCAATTTCCAATACATTAAGTAAAATTTCCTGGTAATAACGAGGTTTTTAATTATCATATCATGAAATAAAGGTCCTCAGAATCCATGGAAATTGAACACATTAGCTGGCTCAGCGATACAGTTTATTTTTCATTATTTCCAAGGCGATGATGATTCGTGGATTGTAAACCATAGATTTGATGAATTTTCAAATATTGCAAAAACGGTGTACGAGAGGAGATGTAATTGAAGCTCGTAATGGATGGAGCTGTGCTAAATGCGGCCCATATATAGGTTAAACTCAAAACTCTGTTGTGCAATCGGCGTATCGTGTGCAGTTGTATTATGTTTAATGAGGCTCCCGTTCACTATTTACGGCCGACTTAGTTTTTTCTTTCTTTCTTTTTGCACTCCGCTTAATTATTGCGGCCCCCTTCAATTAAGTTGCGCAACGCTCGACAATGAAATGCACACAACCGGCCGAACATTAATAGGTTCGTATCGATAGGGACAATTGCTTCGCGGATCTGAATAGAGAGTCTGATTCCATTGTCCCGCCGGTGAAATTGGTTCCTCCGTCTCATGTACAGAGACGTTTATTTGTGTCATTGTCGGAATGTATACAGTAATTTATCGTATTCGACAGGTATAATTTTATGGCGTCCCAGTCATTAAGGCAGCCTTTGCCCGATAGATATCCTCTCGAAGGGGTGATATCTACGGTTCACCTACATAACGTATAAGTAGAATGCTGAGGATATAGACAAATAGACATAGACAAAGAATCAACATTAACCGAAATCCAATACTGCAGAATTCTATTAATTCTATTTCAATTAATTCCAGAACAATCATTTCTCATTCTCAGTGAATCACTAAGTCTGAGTGAGTCACTAAGGCACATTGGATGCTGTCTTTGGTAAGGAGGGGCGATATTCAGGACAAAAAATGATATATTAACGCGCATTTAGTTTTTTTTATATATGTATGACGTTGAAGAATCGACGCAAGTGAAAATATTACATAAGGGATATATTATAAACTGCGTAATAAACGGACATCGCTTACATGTATATATATAAAGAAATTGGCCTAATTATCACGCTCGGTTACGTATTACTGTAAATCACTTCGAATGGTAGCTAGATATGTAGGTTAGAAAGCTGCTTAATCAAAAGCCAATAAGTCGGTTACAAGCGCAGTTGGAAGGCGGTACTATTGCCAGAAGTGACCGAGACAGAAACTTCTCGGAAAATGGGAGTCAATGAACTACCAAAGTTAGCTAACGAGAAATGAAAGGTAAACCAGACATAGACTCGCCGTTGCATCATTGTAAATTCGTGAAAATATATATACTTTAAGTTCGGTAAGTTCAGGAATACAATTACAGCTTCCTGACAGAATCGATTGTATACATCGAAGCCTGGGGAAGTTTCTTCCCGTACAAATGTCGCCCGTAGTAACAATGCTGGCATATACAGTAGTTTATTATACTGTAATATATTACTTTTTCTTATATTGGTGTTGGTGATGAGCACACCTCCAGACAGGAAGACTTTCCCCCTGTCGACAGGTTTCAGCTGAAGAAAGCCGACCGAACTGTCCTCGACGGAGCGTGGGAAAGACAGTTCGTCGTGGCCCCCCCCGTTCTTTAACGGGGGGAATGGACGCGGAAGACATGGGCCAAAGGTTCGCGGAAGACGCTAACAGGAACGACGCTGAAAGAAAAAAAAACAGAAGGCGAATGGCGTTCCTCTGTGAAACTTGGGGTTGACTGAACTTCTGGGCGGCGACTGTCCACGTTAATGTTCCATACAGCTGATTGAGGTCTTCAAAATCGCCGAATTTAGGGCAAAATACAACCGACCGGAAGCCAAAAATCAAGTTCGAGGAGGACATAATCTTACGACTGGTAGACCTTTGACCGGAGGCCGATTTCCAAACTGAAAATTCCGGACGTACAAGGACCTCTCGCCCGCGCGTTCAAAATGCAAAATCGTTCGAAATGAATAAATAATCTCCTTTTTCTCGGCCTCGGTTCACAAAACAAAGCCGTTATTCAAATCGGAGAGTAAATCTCGTAGGCGCGGCCAATATTGGGCCGGCCGTGTCCGCTTTCTCCGGAAGTGCGGGGCCACTCAGGGGTGGGCCCCGTTTAGGAATCTGGACACGCTTCAACGTCCGACGATCCTTATCTACACCGGCTATATGGAAATACAAACAGTTTTCTCGATCGATTGATTGTCTTTAACAAAGGATTGGCGGTTAAACAATAGACGATTAATTTAATGTATTTATCGGCGAAGTGGAGGACAGAAGTGTACATAGAAAATAACCTTATAATTTGGGGCAATTGACACACCCCATACACTTTAACCTTTTTTTAAATCGGTGGCTTATTAAATGAGAATTTATTTACGGAGGCTTAACTCTCAATAAAGGGTTTCATCACAAGAAATTTGAACTGGATTACACGGAAAAATGGGATGACTACCCTCACTGCTTTACTAGTAAAGTAAATACTAATTTCATGCGCTTGTTTGATAGTTTGTTACAGATCTGTATAACATAGTCATGAGGTGACGCACTTTTTATGCCCAGAGAGTGCTGTTGATGATACCGAAAAAAAAATTTATTTTAACCAATATAAAAACCACAGTCGATCGCAGCCATCAGAATCGGTACTCTTCTACAAAAATAACTGTCTACGCATTTTCCGTAATTGTAATCACACGTGTTGTAATCATATAACGAAAGGTCGTCTAGTTTCTACAAGCGTCAATCTGTATCATGTTTCCCACATACGCGTTCCTTTCACTATTGTGAAATGCCTAACTCTGTTGGTCCTCGTAATGTTGTCTAGATTTTAAGATATATCTCTGTCCCCCGCCCGCACAAAAAAAAACTAATGTTTATGTAATTAATATGTGTTTATGCGCGCCTCACTAATCTACCGACAGAACAGTAAAGGCAGGAATGGGCCCACCATGAAGGCGGGTCAATTAAGATTAAAGAAACTGCAGCCAGGCAGTATTGAGAGAAAAACATTCAAACATTTCAATAGTGATCGATACCTTACGCTGTAGTATGCTACGTCATGTTAATAACATGTTTCAAGAATTTTTTATTTACATAACCCAAAATATATTATTCTCAATTTTTCGTATAATAAAATAAAACAGCAACGTGTTTGACTATATTTTATGTAATGCGAGTCTAGGGCCACGTAGTTGAGAGAATGGACTAGATAAAAACGAGAAAAATTGCCGGCGAATTGCTGGCCAAGGTTTGAAAATTTCACAATTGACAACCCACTTATTAGTTGGACACAGAGAGCTCGGTTGATAAAATATCCAGATCCGGTTTCTGCACTCTGCCGACCTTTAGCGGCCAACACCTTTATGCCGATTTCGCCACGCCGTTTCACAAGGAATCTGAACACTTCCATTCTCGGATCCAGCTGAGAGACAGACAGAAAGAGAGAGAGAGAGAGAGAGAGAGGGGGAGGGGGGCGAGCAAGGCCTGGTCTGAGTGAAATAAATTTCATGTTAACACAAGTTAGCGCCGTTCATTAAAAAAAATGTCCGATTTATAATACACAATTTACGGATCGTAGAACCCACCAGTTGGTGATATGACTGATCAATCGATGTTTTAATATGTCTGTTGACTTTCGACATTTTTTAAAGGTATATTTATAATTATATGGATAGTACTTTATCCATATACGATTCCCCAGTTATGAAAAATGTTACGTCAACGTGACACAGCAAAGATTAGACCGGTCGAAAAAACCGGTCTGTCGAATCAGAAATTTTCCAATTTCCTGATTTTCCTTTCCACCATTTTCTGGTTCGCCCGAATTTCAAAAACCGGATAATTAAATCAAATTGCGCAACAGTGTGATTTGAGTGCCAATGAACTGAAAGCACCTTTTAACTTAACATAAGTTCTCCTTAATTCAGTTTCAGGGTTTGTTTAATTTCTCTTTAATGGAGAAAACCATTATCATTTATATTCCTGTTGAGCTATTCCAATGTACAGTATTGTGTTCAGAAAAGTATAGAAATTATGCTACCCTGGATGACTATTAAGATGTGACTACGCTATTTTACGCAGTGTATAAAATATATTCAGCCAAAATTTTGTCAACAGTTTCATACTTTCCTCCATCGAAGACTTACGGAAATGTAAAGTACACACAAACTATTGGAGGCTAATAATATTCATAACCGACGGTTGTTTTCATAGGAGAAAGTTTAAAATGTCAATTTCTGAGCCACTGTTAATCAGTCGATTTCCATAATGGGCCCCGGAGTAATCGGGGCGCAGTTGTGCATTGCATAATGCAACTGGTCATGCAGTTATACAGGCTGCGCCAGCTCTAAAATGCAGTTCCTATATGAAATTATCCAAATTGGAATTAAATACCAGCGCGGAACATTTCCTACCAATCCGAGTATCATAATTTTGTCGGAAAGTGAATCAATCTCGTAATCCTTAAGTCATAACCGCCTCTTGAAATTACATAATCAAATATAACAAAAACTGTAGAAATAGTTTCCTGATTGAGATATTTAAATTTAACATTCATTTCTGTTACGATTATTTACATATTTAAATCGGTTTTTAATCACTGTTCAGGTAATATACTCAACTAGAAATGAGCGTGTGCTGGTAAATACAAGTTCTGTAGCTCAAGATTGCTTAAGGTTAACGATTCTAACATGTTAGCTAGTAGGCACGAACAATTCATATCAAGTAAAAATATTCAATGAAAGAAATAAATACTAATATATATTTATATATATTATTGTATATGAAATGTTCATTGAACAAATGTAGAGGGTGTAGCGTTTCAGATTTGGATCCGGACTAGGGTGGCAAGGCATCACTAATGGTTTCAGCACCGCATAAATAATTGACCGAAAGTGAAAGAATGGCGTCAGCTCAAATCATAATTCCGTGAAATGGACCAACTTTCTCGAGTTTCGGACCGCAGAACAAAAACGCTGAATCGCAATATATCACGCGACTATAACACTTTGGCACCGGCTATCGCCGACGAACTATAATGTATTGGAGAGGGTCAGAAGCAGAAACCGGTCTAGTTCCAGTCCTACACAATAATTCATAAACTGCAAAATAATTCCGATAATAACGGAAAGTAGGACTGTTCGATATCGGCGTCTATAAGGAATGAAACATTTTTCACTGTTTCTTTTTCAGTCCGGGACAACAATCGACACGTTTATTTCCAACAGTGAACACAGCGAGCTGCGGTATAATAATAATAATAATAATGAGCTGGCTGGAAAAACTGTGGCCACAAGTATGTGAACCGTGAATGTAACTGTTTTCCGAAGTGCGGCAGGACCGATACGTGTCCCTGGACGGGTCCTGGGCGAAGAGTAAAAAAGAAGGACATTTCACTTCCTCCTCGGAGTCGGGAGGGAAAAGAAACAAACGAAGAAAGCGGCAGAAGAGGTTGCCAGTGAGAGTTTTAAGCTCCGAAAGGTCATCATCTCCCGCACACGCGCTCAACAAAAACAACAACAATGTTACGCAACACCCGAAATTGATGGATTCGCCGCAGGGCATTCGAGACGGCCGAAATTCCTTATTAAAAACGCGTTCGATCCACTGGAGTTTAAATGTAGTGTGTCAATTACAGAATATCAATGCGCCGTATTCGATTCTCCGAGGAGGGATCAAACCGGCGTAGGTTTTTCGGCTGCCCACAAATGGAATGTACTAAAAAACTACGCTGTGTTTTACTAACAACTACTGCTTATGTTACATTGTACGGGGCGGAAGACTGACCTGAGTATGTGCAGCTTTGGATCCGAGAGGGAGGAGTAGTTGGCCGGTACCTGCCTCACCCTGATGACCGACAGCTCGTGTGACGGTGGAGCCGGCGAAGAGGCGCTCATCAGGAGCGCTTTTATGTCACCCGGGGAACAGGCGGCGGGCAGGCACATGCCTATAGTCATTATTCTCGGCTGCGAACACAAATTTAAACAATAACTATTTCAGATGTGAACGTGGAAGAACATTCCTTCTTCTGAGGTTCGAGGGGATTTTTTTCTCTTTTGCTGTGGAAGGAAGTACAGGAATGTGAGCGGTATAAATGGACACTACCTCCAGAACGCTACCTCGATGATAAATTCTACGCCTTCCTTAAGATAGGACTAGAAGATAAGATAGTATGTCCTAGGAAGGATATTTTTCAGCTTGAACAAGAACCCTGGGTGCCATACTCGATCCTTACAACATAACGTGCCAGGGTTTCAGGATGGCTATTTACACCGTAGCATATCCAAAGCATATTACATTTACACATTCTATGTAAGTATGTAATAATTTTATTATGATTGCTTTAGAGTAATAAAATAACTATAGTTACATAATTATTTCATTATATCATGGGAATCTGTTCGCTCCAGTTACAAGTAGTATATTATGGATTAAGAATCACTTGTGTTTTCACTGAAACTGTGAAATTACCCTACAATATATTTCCCAGTCGACTGAATGACTGTAACTGTTACATGATTATTTTTCGCCCTAAGAGGAAATGTAATCGGATCACTGAAATGAGCGTGAAAGGTTCTTATTTCTATCTTGTGAATATCACAAGAAAAGGGTCATATCCGTTCGCTCTCTTTCGGGTCATACTTTTTTTCAAAACGGGAACGGGCATTTCTATTCGGTAGGATGTAGTTTTCTCAATTTGAATGAGGAAACCAGTTGTTACATGAATTCATATTAAATCGTCGGATATATTGCGCAAGAACGGGGCCCATTCTCTAATTGGGGGGGTTTTATCCGGCGAATAGAGCGATAATCGAGTTTCCAAACTGTATTTCCTTATTTCGAAATTGTAGAATATCGTAACTCATGTATATTGATGAGTGTTGCGGACCGTATACAAAAGAAATGTTTTGCTCGTTTCATTCGGATATATTGTAGGGAAATCGTATTTCATCGAATACAATCACAGTATCACGGATCGTCGATTATTTCCTGATCGATCGTATAATACGCCTGTTTCCGCTTCTCGCAAAAGTCAATCGAACTAGGTTATTTATACAGATGAATCCTGTCAGCGTAATAACAAAATTGTAACTGATGATTTTACTTCGCTGGACTATATTAATAATCAAATATAGTCCATTCTGTTATTCCAAATAATTTTTAACCAGTATAACAACAATTCCTGAGTTTCCATTGTCGAGTTCTATTTCTTGTAACTATTCGGCTGATAGGATAGAGACGAGGATCAAGAAATATGAATAATATAAATTAATAATACGATGAAATATGTTCAGATTATTCAAATAATTTTCCCGAAGTCATCCGGTGTTATGCCTATATTTCATATGAGATTGGGGGATTATATATATAACGAATAGTACTATCTGACAAATCATAACGGGGGGGGAGGGGAGGGATGGGATTTGAATTGTGGACCCGGCAACAACGGCTAATAAATTGGACCTTGTTAACCTTTAACACGCCAGTAATTTATTACGATTCGGTCCTCGGTTTGTTTTCAACTGGTTCATTTTAATACGTAAATCAACATTCAGATTATGCAACGGGTACACACTGGTGTCGCCCGTTTAGCATATCTCACGCGCCGTCCACCACTTATCTAGCTCACGTTAGCCTCTCCTGAGGGTTTATTCTGTACTTTCACCGGGGCTTACTTATTTTCTTCTTAGACACAAGGAATGGTTTATTTACAATTTTTAAATGGTAGATGAAACTACTGAAGACAGTGAGAAGCAAGATTCTGTCTCGCTCAAGACCGAATAGGCGAATGGAGATCACTATAATCATTTTATACAAGAAATACTTCTTTCCAACTTATAAAACAGTATGAGTTATATTTTTATCCGCACGCTTTTTATTATTATTAAGGGGCGTAAAAAAATAAGACCTAACACAAAGCATTATAAAATTCTTCCATAGTTTTCCCGTCGATCGCACCGAAAGCGGAATTGGACATTGTCGATCGAGAATTTTCACCGATACCCTTCTATTTCCGCTCGTTTTTCGTGGGCCGAAAAAAGAAAAACGCCCCTGAAGTTCCCTGAATGGTACAAATTAGCTCCGACTTTAGGTTTTTCCTTCATTTTCCTGTCAGTAATTTTCACCGCCGACACAGCACAATTCCTACGGGCGGCATCAACGCTACGCCCGCCTAACAACACCGGGCCGGGAAATGGAACCGCACTTTCTAAGTCTTTTTTTTTACTCTTCGAAAATATTGCATTTACTTCTGGTCTATGGCGTTGTCTGCCCTTGAGTTAGTTGCAGCCCTGGAGCACTGGAAACGTACATACAAAAAAGGTCAACACCCAAAGGGAGTAAACGAAAGTTCAAACAGTTCAGTGTTTCTTGGTTGGAATAAATTGTCTGAAGCGAACTACGTCTTTAAATAACATTAGAAATTGACTGATCACTTGTTTTTTAAAAGTGTTAGACAAACATAATAATAAAATCTCCTAAAATATTTATCTTTTGCATTGCTAATGGCAGAGATACTTTTGCCCCCTGTTCAACAGTAGGGAAGGAAGAAAAGGAGGTAAGCTAAATATAGTTAATTAATGTTATTGGAATCGTTTGAAACAATCGGTTTTTCTGTACAGTTCGGATAATCGCTTCGCGTGAAAACATAATTGGGACTGATTACCGAGTATTAAAAGTCAAGAGGATCCGGTGTTGGAATGAAAAAATTATCTCCGGAGACACGTCCCATTGTCTAGGCCTCAATTTCACTTTCATGACGCAGCGGCGGGGATGCTTCCCTGACCTTTCACTTCACCTATATTCAGCCCTCATATTCATTTATATTGTCCGCCGTATCCGTGTTGGGTTTGTATTTGTTTTATTCCTTTCGACGGTTCTCGATGTGTTCTAATTTCAAAATGTCTATTATTAAATGATATTAGACAGGATGCTAATGGACGACAGACCTTAATACCTGCCCTTATCGCTATTCAGTGTTAAAAATGAATATTTTCGCTCGCTGAAATTAAATGAGAATTCTTTCTGAGGCTTTTTCGGGAATTCTTAATATGATACCGCTGACCTGGCTGACTTGTTACCCCTGACCCGAGATTATCCGTAGAGCTGCAAGCTTTTTTTGCCATTTAACAGCGGGATTGTTTCGAAAACGTTGCCCAAATCATCATCAATCCCCCGCCGTCGTACGCAACGTGCAAATTGCATCAGTTCGATGTAAATTGCCGACAGAAACCCAAGATAAGTGATGAGTCCTCGTTTATCGGCTGTTCATTCGTCAATGACACTCCACCTCTCTCTCTCTATCTCTCTCTCGCAATTAGCGCTGCACGGGCAGGTTTCACTTCCGTCCTTGTTCCCCGCCTGCCGAGGGTCGCATCCGAAAATTGCGAAAGGGCGCCGCGAAGAAGAGGTTGAGGACGGACGGGGACGAAGAGAAAGTTCTTCAGGGGGGCCGAGCCCAGCCCCTGTTTGAACACGCGCTAATACAAAACCCATTTGGCTCCATTAGCGCCCTTATACGAATTATTCTCATATAAAAAAAATACGACACAGTCCTCTTCACTGCAATTGTCATCATCCATACCCGTCCGCTAACTCGAAAACAACAATATATTGTTGAACAACAATATATTAACGAATAACACACCTATAATGTAAGAGAGTAACAAACTCAAATTTAAAATAAATAAAAAATCGGAATGGATTCCCGGATTCAAATCCAGAAAATTAATTAATAGAATTAAACTAAAACTGGGATTTTTTCTCATAATTCACGCTGTTTACATTTCTCGCGATTACATTTCATATAAACCAAATACCAGTTGCGATTTTTCATATGCCACAAATCGCTAATTAGAGTTTTTCTACTTTTCTGTACCTCCTTAGTTCAATTGCTGTCTACTTGCTACTCCCGTACTTACAAGGAAAAAGAGGATAATTTTCGAACTCATTTAGCCGGAACCCGGGATCCTGTCGCAAGAGGAAATACAACGACAACATCCGAGAAGTCTGTTCGTCACTGTAAAGTACAGGTGTTGAACCAACCGTGGCTAGACAAAAGTGAAACTGGTCGCTGGCGAGTTTCTTTTATTCTACTCTTATTTTTTTTTATATCATTGTTGCATAATGTTTCCGTTCTCTGGCGCCGAGGAAAAGTACAAAGACCGTATTTTCGGTACAGCTTCCGTTCCGTGTCCGGTTACGGTACATTGTACATTGCCGAAATGGCAAGAAATGAAATCGTTTTCGTTATTCCGAAGATGAGTCCGTTCGAGAAATGTGAGGCAAATTGAAATTCATATTTCGTACGACAACAGCGATCTAAGCATTTAGATGGAGTCTCGGTTCATCTCAAACACCGCAGCGATCTCCCTAGCGAGATAGTACCGAAAGTGTATAATACACGAGAGAGTATAAGCGGGTCGAATGGTACAATAGTGGATGAGTGAAAGGAAGCGGCAAATTCAGGGACCACCACGAATGGGCCAGCCTTGACCTCCATCACTCAACAAGGAGGTTATCCATTCTTCTTCTATCCACTATCCATTCTGTCCAACACAGTTAGATATTATATCTCCTAATCTCCTTCCTGATAAGTGTGCCGATACAACGATAATCTGTTGGTAAGCAAAGCTCTTCGAAAAATAAAACTGGGAAAAGATTTATTTTTTTGTTTATAGTTTGATAATAGTATCATAAGTATCTTAATCGGTAACAGAGCCCTGAAGAAATATTGTTACAGCTACAGATTAGTTCTAACAATGTATCGGCCGGTTTCCTCCTCCCATTTGAAATAGTACTAGTGCAGCTAGCAAATGTTATAATCGACGTATGAATGAGAAATTGGACAGTTTTGGCAAACCGTCCAAACATCTCAGTTGTAAACTAAATATAAATCAAGGACTCTTCGAATGTTTCAGGACCAATTGGTATTGACTTTATCTCGCAATGGTTTCACAGAAAAACATTATACGACTGAACCGTATTCATTCCCCAATATAGAGCCGGAAGAGAGCAAGAAATTCCTGGCAAGATGTTTAGTACACCGATCACGTGAATACAATAACTCGAAATCGTGAAAATAAAACTTATTTTTTCCAGGCTGTTAATTTGAGCCGCTTTCATTTCGACTCTAATCGCGCAACGCTCGAGGAAACGCGAACTAGTGCTATGATTTGCAATTCACATAAATTTTCTTCATTAAAATATTTAATTTTATAATTATTTGCCTAGCGTAATTGCCATTTGTACTTGTTCAAAAGGCCAATTACCCGGTTAGAATTCAAACGATTGCTGTGTTTCATAATTATACTGTTCCTATTAAAGCAGAAATGTGTCATGGGTAGAAATATTCTACGATTCCTATGATGTTAGTAAGAATATAACTATTAGCCACTTCCTAACTAATGGTGAGAATGATACACTACTGCTTACTAAATAGTATACAGCCGTGGTTAATCCTATAAGACACAAGTTTTCGTTCCACAAAGATCAAAGCGGTCTTACCTAACATAGCTGGGACTTACTTTTTTTTGTTAATAACAAATATAGGTCGGCCTGTCGGTCATGACGTTAGAAAGTGGCAGAGTCGCACGGCTTCGGGTTTTAAGTTCGGTTTCCGAAACAGTAAAAAAAAGCTATCGGGTTTCAAGTCGCTCACGGTAATAATCCAGTTTTGATACATTAGATAATGGGGCTTGCGTAACGGGCGCCGTAAAGATTTTATTGTCAGACCGAGAGCGGAGGATTTTTATTGTTTTCAATTCCAGATGTTGAAATTTTACTGCGTTCCAAATCAATTTGGTGAAAGAACCGGGCAAAACGACACAACTACAATTACTGTACGACTAAACTACTCAATTTTTTAGTTCGGGAAATGTTTTACAACAAAGTGATTTTTGTTATCAAAGTATATATCCTCAGAAACTGAAATGGAATACCTTAATAAATTAATTTAGACGTAACTATTGCACACTGAATTGTTTCATTCTGTAAATCACAGATATATACATTGGATTAATTTTAACGTGCGTTATCTATCCAATAGTTCCAATATTAAATGAAAGTAAAAGTAAAGTAGAGCAAAGTGGAGAGGGGCTCGAAAAAACTGGGCCTTACTATTGATGCCAATGAAATAATAATCTGGCGTATTATTGAGTAATAATTACGGGCCGAGGTGTAATGGGAATTTAATCTGAATTGGTTTCATATTTTCAGTTTAGGCGTGGAGGACGTTTTTGGGTAAGCCTTTTTTTCCGGAGCCGCTATCAAATTGCCGCGCCGAAAGTAAAAGTAATTCGGCGGGCCGTGAAAGCCGGAAAGCGGGAAAAGTTAGTTAGACCGAGCTACACGTATATAGGAAATTACACACGTGCGATTGCCCCTCAACAACTTTGGAGGGATCAGTGAACTGACCTGGGACAAGGACGCGATGACGAGGAAGTGCATTATACACGGGCGTTGAATGGAGGAAAATTTCTCACCGAAGAAATTTACATGCAAGAAGGACTTCATACTCAGTGAGAAAGATGCTTATTCGGGAAGAAAATCAAGCCCCAATGTGCTTTAAGCACCTGAATTCTGCGACCGCGAGAAACGCAAACAACAGCGGGGAATGACAAACGTAAATAGAATTACAAATTAGGTATAGCACAGGATACGTTCTCGGAAGTTCACCTTTGCTGTCAATATCGGCGATAAGTCGGTGGGCCATCAAAGAATATATTAACATTCTCCTCCTCGAATGTAAATAAAATTATATACTTGTAATAGTGAAATAATTTTCCTTAATTTATCGCCTCTGTAATAATTAATTATCAACACGTAATAGAAACTCCTGACTCTGAGGTACGCCACCATATGCTTCACGAGCCGATTGGTAGCGTGACAATAAAAATAAAAATAAAAAAGAAAACACTATCAGGTTTCAATGAAAGCAGTACACGCCTAGATTTGAACTGCGGTGGCAACCGGTCAATAAAATACGTGACTCGAGGGCCAAATTAGACGGAACCGAAGTCTTATTCTCTCAGTCACGCGCCCCTAAAGCGTTCCACAACGCACAGCGGACTCGCTCCCCGTACAAAGTAAATTATATAACGCCTTGTTTTGCAGGTTTATAGAAAAAAAAAACAAGACTAACACAAAGTTGACAGCAAATATGACGCCGGGCGCCGGTGAATTGGCTTCGGTCACGCCAAAGTTATTATCATATTTTCATCCGATGATAACTGCATTAGATGACAGATAAACTGCCGCGTTACCACATCTGCCAAGACGTGGGCTGATCTGGCAATAAACGTGGTTTATACATAGCTTATTCACCGACTCCTTAGTCACATAATTAAGCGGATAATATATTGACTACAAGTATTTATTTTCTTAATTATCCGCGGCGAGATAAAATAATAAAATAAAAAGCTGAAATTGTGCAACTGCATTCCAGTGGAACTACTCGAAAATGTATTACCCTTTACGACTGCAAGTGCTCAATGTAAATTCATCGTAAAAATAACTCAATGAAAGGTTCAGAGCCCCATTTTTTAAACAAGAAAATGACTGTGTGCGTTTGGACATACATAATCCTTTGACTATGTATAACAGGTTTACGCTGGATACATCAGCGCTCAATTGAGACAGTAATCAATATGAAAGTTTTCATAATGTAACCGTCCAATTGTTATATGTTATTACATTCGGTTTTAAAACAATATTTCTGCCTACAAACAATAACTCAGGCATCGCTATATTCGATCAGCATTATCGTTATTAAAGACATTTGTAATTGCTCAATCGCGCCCCTCTTACTATAAATAATGAAAAATTGTGGAGCACCCTATCCTATGCCACCCACCGTCCAGATCCCATCTCCCCCCAATGAATTATACTCCTCCGGATTGGGAACATTCCTACTTTTGTTTTCAAACGTATAATCTACAGTGACCTTCGCCCAAAGGCCGGCGGCATCTTCCTTCCATTTACAATTCCTTTCATCGGAATGGAAAGGCTGGGCCCGAATCACGCAACGGCCACCAATATCCTCGGGGTTGACGAGGCCGACTATCTTGGAATTTTCTGATAATTCCTATTCGGCGCTTCGAGCGTTCGGAACTGAAATCCAAACGCGAAGTTTCGGAATACGCCAAATGAAATCTTGTACCACTCGAGGCCGAGAGAGAGCTACTAGAGACGACAAGAAGCAGAAACGGTCCGCAGCTGAAACCTATCTTGCGAGAGTGACGATATTTAGGCTAATTAGTGTGCAAAGACACCACAGAGAGAAAATTAAGTTGGTGCTACAATCGTAGATTATCATTCGACCTTTTTCGTGTATAATAATTCATTCAAAAATACTAGGTCTTATTATTCTAAACTTGTAGGTAGTTCGTGCAGTTTGGGCTCTTGAATAATGGAGTAAAATGTAAATTTACCGTAGGCGCGAGATGACGCGGTAACGTGATCTTCACTACGGCCACATGATATCCTGCGATGAACGGGGGCAGAGGTCCTCCTTGCCAGTACTCGGTCTGCATCACCAGGCACTCGCGCTTAGAGCCCAACCAGAAGTCGTTGCCGAAGAAGAACTGCGAGGAGTATCTACCGCTAGCGTCGGTCACTGCAAAACAGAAAGGAGTGTCCATTTTTAAATTCAACACATGGAATGTAAAAGATTAAAATATTTACTTTAGTAGAATTTGTTACGAATATTTTTAAATTTTATTCATTGCCTTCCTGCACTGCTGACGCATACAGTGTACAGTATAGTATAAAAAGGAGAAATAAATGAACTTTGCTTTTTATATTTGCCCTCGTAAAAATAAATCACGAACGTTCGTTTAATGCCAGATAAATGCCTACATTTTTTCAGTTCTTTATCTCGTAAGGTCGGCATCTCAGTGAAAGTAATGCTTTCATACTGTCTGGCTTTCTTCAATGCCTGAACTTGGAAACTGTCATTCTTCGAAATGAATAGACCGGAAGGCACTGCGAATCCATATTACATCTATCAGGTTTGGAGAATAAGATAACTGTGCTGTGCTGTATTAATATTAATGAAATTAAGGATCGTACCGTCGGAAACGTGTCAATAGCAAAACTAGAGATTGATTATTAAAAGCGAGTTTCTTCGAACATTACAAAATGTGGGTCCTTTCACAACGAGTCTCTAACCAACGAACAGGTCATAATTTGAAGTGCCGGAGATGGTCCACCTAATAGGAACTGATGAGGGTTAACTGAGTGGATGACTATAAAACGGATAATTGGTGAACATTTTCCAAACTCGTAGAAGAGTGGGAAAGCATTTTTTTTTCAGAGAAGAACATTAGGACCGGCCTACGGTCCAACGAATGGGGGCCCCCCATCAAGGATCGAGTCACTCGAAAATAACGCCCATTAATTCACAGGTAAAAGCGGGTTTGGACAAAATAAAGAACCAGAAAAGAAATATCTTTAAAATTGATTAAATTAATCCCTCTGAACACGTTGAAACTATCGTGAGATCCAATAGTTTTTATACCGGGTTGTATCGGATTATTCGGTACTTCATCATATTGGATACTTACCGAGCATCCTGTTTGCACTACTCCTTTAAACAATTGACGTGACTATGGTTAAAACATGTTCGACTGTACGAAAGGTTTTATTAAACTGTGTAAAGACAATTTAAAATCTTCCAGGCTGATTCAATTTTGTGCATAAAAGGTTGATGAGGTTGGTTGAGGGCCATGTGTTGGGGCCATTGCGTAAGCCGGCCAAGATGGTGAGACCAGGAACTGAGAGAAAGTCAAAGCCCATCTTTGGCTCGCACTTTTGTGACAATCTTCGCGCGGCTTTCATACCCTTCATCGGCCTTAAATCAAGAACTCGAAGCCGGAATATTACAAGGCCAATTGTTCACCGTCGGGATTTCCTTCAGTTTTTTAAAATACTTCACTCTGGATTCTTAACAATTAGGTATTAAAAGAATTATGAGTTTCCGTTATGTTAATCAATGTTAGGAGACCTTTTATGTCAATACTCACAAGCTGCTATATGATTTGCATGCCTTGTACAAACAAAATATGTAAATAATATTGCCAAAAAGTTCAAGCATGGGATTGTCATATTTTATACTCGATAACTGTCAGTTATTTGTTATTTGAAGTATGTTAATATTCCAGTAATATTATTATGGGTTATGTTCATGTACATGTTCAAAGGATCAACAGAGAGCTGCACTCTGCAAACCTTGCGTAATTTTTATGTTTTCAAGTTTGTTCGTGAACTGCTAACACTCAGGCTCCTTCCAGTTGAAGCTTCTGAGCACTAAAAAGATCATTGCGTCAGATCTAACCTACGGTGTGGGCACGGCCCTCACAGAAGGCTGTTTCCTGGACTTAGACCCGATTAGTGTAAGTGAGTTTTCACGTTTCCTTAAAAGAATGCACCCACTTTCCAGTAGAACGTTTTAGTACGACCAGCGTCCTACGTTTCCTTACCCCATAATAGCGATTATATAATTTAATGTTATGTAAGCAATTTAAATCCCATAAGATTTTAAAAGTGGATCATTTTTTTGAACACATAGTATTCCTAACCTTATATACATACAATTAGTGTATTGGATTCTTAAGAACCAGTTTTTATTACTGCATTTGATGGACCAAAGGTTACCCATCTCTTACTATTCTTATTAGAAACAGAATTGTACCATAATATCAAGAACTAACTGTTGATCGGTCTATAGCTTCTATAGAATCCCTATATAAAGTCTATTTGAATATCAATTTGTCAACAACTATCTAGTTCTGAATTTTTTCATCACTCTTTGAAGTGTCAGGTACCTCGTAAGCTATTTCAGACGTATAAATATTTCATATATACAATGAATAATGTTCATAAGTCATATGAGTCATGTTTTTTAAATAAATATATAATTGATTTTATATTGATTGATTGATTTATAGGGGTTACATAGGTAGATGAGAGCAGTAAATACTATTATAATACAATAGAAATACAATAGAAAAATGAAACATTTTAAATTCCTGTTAAGAGTTGTAGCTTATATTTGAAATTTACAGTACGTAGTTGTCCTGTATTTTTGCCCTTACTTTGTTATACGTTTGGTTTATCTCTGATATTATAAATTGGAGTTTTATTACAATGAGTTCGTTGCCATTGTCTAAACTAATGACTCACTGCTCATTAGCTAGGTTTAAATTAGGTAGTTGAGCATTCAGAAGAGGCCGGCTTTGGTGGGTGACGTCCAACGTCTGTGACGCGCGCCACAGTAATTTCCTCGCGAGTGTGAAACTCACACGGAATGCTAAAAACGGTCGATCGGTATTAAATATATACTTTGCGAAAAAACGGTTTCCTGGCCGGGTATTGTTTCCACCGGCTATGAATCACGAGCTACGGAACTTATGACTTTCCTGACTTAATGGGGACTGGCTGTGTATTAATTCGAGAAGGCGCAGTCAAATTTTCTTTCGAAAGAAATTGGAATATTGTACTTATATCTGCGACCGTATTTGAGCCCAGAGTTCTGTTCTACGACACGAAAAACAATCAGACAAGTTGCAACATTGTGATGTATTCAAACAGACGTTGCACAAGTAATCCATTATTAACGCATTGTTATGACAGCCAATTACCTAAGTTACAATTACATTATCTACATGCGATGAATATAAAATAATTTTATTGCATTCAATCAAGTCCCAACACGGTAACATTATTAAGGTATCCTGTATTTCATTTGGTAGGAAATAAATTACACCAAGTTGTAAATGTGTTTTTTCTACTCGAATACAATGTTGGACGACTGACATTTAATGCGTAGGCCGAATTGTGCACATTCCTACACAAGGTGGATTCTCGGCTTCATTAGAAAGTAAAAGCTGATAGGAATAACCTTTTATATAAAAACCGGCCCTCCTCTTATATAACTTGCCCAACTAATATTTACTCCTTTCTTAAAAATTGATCTGTCCTCTGAGTGAATCATTATTTTCACGCAAGAAATAAGAGGCAGCAATCATGCTGATGAGCACTAATTTAACGGTACATATTTTAACACAGTGCTACAGTACGAAAGTATGAAAATACGTTGTATATGTTAAAAGAAAACTGTTTTCGTTAAATAGGTACATTTTTTAATTATCACTGTAAGTGTTTAACCCTTTAATATACAAAAAAAACTATATTTATGCGTAGACATCAGGATTTTGTAATTTGCGTTATTAAAAATAGAAAACTAATATAAATTATTGTAGTCCAATGTAGATTTAGGTTTTCTGAAATGGCGGTTTGATAAAGAACCAAAATTATGACATCCGCCTCATTGGGTCAAAGCATAATTCAAGTTCCACACTCCTAAACACACGTTTTAAATTCTCAGATTGATGAAAATAATTGATCATTATTAATTATAAAAGAGAAACCTTTTACAATCGTCACGGTACATGTCTCAAACTTCTTGTTGGATTGTAAAAGAAGGAAGATGATTAAAAAAAATATAAAATAATACCGTTAATTTTTTAAAACTACAACAGAATGATTTCGAATTCTTCCTTCTATTGAGTGAATGGCCACTTCGTGATTTCCACTGATTTGCATTATAAGGATTTATATTAGAGAATACTAACTTTAAGTTATCCTAAATTCATTTTATGTCGACCATATGATTTAAAATTAAAAAATCATTGTCTGTTCAATAGTTTGCTAGAAATGAAAGATTTGAAAAGAGGCGTAAATTTTTAATAATCTAAACTGTTGGCGTGCAATAGATATCGAGTGACTTAAAACGAAAAGTATGAGTGGAACGGGTCCAATTTTCCGCCCACATCTGTCGGTCGTCCAAATTTAAATGTCACGTTGTTATTAAGTGACTCGCCATTAAGTTACTCGAGGTTTATAAATTTGAAAGTGTGGGAGTTCCTCGGGGGTAGTACACGATATGCAACAACACCACCGGGTCCAGAAAGAACCACGAACCAGAAGAAAGACCGATTTCCGCTTCTCGCCATTATAACGTGCACTGCCGGGTTTCGTGTGATCACTCGACGTGCATATGTACCTCATGTGTGTTCTCATAGTTATCGGGATGGAACAAAAAGCGGACGAGAGGGTTCGGAAAACCGTAGTTTTCCGGAAACCGTAGTTTTATCATCGACCTTCTGTTTCCTCTCGCCGGTTCGGTATTTCGCTAGGTCGCTCGCCATCTTCAGTAGCTTTGTATTTCAGATGCTCGTATGGTCTGAGAATCTTGTTTTTTGGATTGTAGTAACCAATTTTCTTTTGTTGAGCTGCATTAACGAGGTGAATACGGAGTCACTTCGTGGGTTTATTTTCTCATTTATTATATTCCTCCGTCTGTTCTTGAATACCTTCATATTCACGATTATGACCATTCCATTGGGTATTCAACCTGGGTGTGTTCCAAGCACGTATAACTTAAACACGGCCTACTACATTATTACAACATGTACAGATACTGTTACAGATACATGAGGCCGGTTAGTGCGGACGTTGCATTCCGAAGCCGGATCGCCCTGCGTTACGAAATAGGTAAACATCGGATTCAATTAAGCGCTGAAGAAGACCTCCCCTGAAGTGATAAAGTGGACAGAGAGGAGCTCGCCCCCTCACCCCCTCCCGGGTAAACTGTTGAATTAACACGAACGGGTTGTCAAGCGGGGGTAGGAAGGGAGGGAGAGAGGGATGGAGGGAGGGAGGGAGGGCCCACTTGGCCAGGTTAAATAATCCTTTTAATGGTGATGTAACCGGTTGGGTTCGGAAGCGGTGAAAGTCCCGGGCCACCGCACACACGCACACAAAGAAAAATAAACACACACACACGAGCGAACGGAATTATATAGAAAGGTGAATTTTGTACCCTCCGCCTACCTATCCGCGCCTACCTATATACAACAGCCCGCTACGATAGGATTGTCTATAAAAGGATTTTACGGCCGAATTAAATCGAACCTAAACTGTACAGTGAAACACCCTGAGTATCTTCCGTAAGTATCTTCTAGTATTATAGTATAATACTTGGGATGTACGGAGTTTGCGTTTCGGAGGCACAATTTCTCGAATCAGAAAGGAATATTATGATTACAACTTAATACGTGTTATTAAACAGTATTATAATGTACACACTTTCGCTAACTGTCGGGAACGCTTTCTTAGCGGATGTATTGCAGAAAGATGCAACACTTAACGAAAACATGTCTCCAGTATTAGATGCTCAACAAAAATTTTAATAATACGATTAATTATCCTTGTTGACCACCCCCTCTGAAAAAATACCTAATACGTACTCACTTTAATAATAATTTATTTTAAAATACAGGTGAAATAGAAAAAATGAGGGAAGAGAAAAATACCGTTGGGCAGAGCGTTGGACGAAATGAACTGTAAAGGTTACGCAAATGACAGGGACAAATGACCGCCAACTCGGGACAAGGAGTTGAAGACCCGCATCCACCAGTAATCATTAGTTCAAGACATTTCCGTATTCGTTTATTTCAAATATGTCATTTTCGGAAGACGAATTGTTTCAATTTCCAGAATTTCGACGAGTTAAACTATGAGTTTCAACTTAGAGAGCGAAATTATTACAATTTTAAATTTTTAACTGTAGACTATTGAATGGAATATGTTAATAAGATTTTGTTGAATCCGACCTATAAAATGCTTCTTGTTAAGTACACTTTCTGAAAACTTTGAACACCGTTTCATAGTGGAGAGAACGGTATAGAATTCGTGTGACGAAAGAAAATACCTCGCTAGGGAATCGGTCAAAAGTAAATGGTTTTCCCAGTGGGGCTGCAAGAATTGTGCAGACAAAAAGGGTGGAAATGTTTTCTTTTCCAGAAACCGTGAGAATTCGCATCGAAACAGGTTATATAACGTTTGTTTTGCCACATTGGCCGATATAAACCGAGCTGTGAAAATCGGCATTCGTCGCGTACTCCTTTGTTATGACAACAGAAACTGAGTCATTACTGTAATTATTGCTTAAAAGATCCCCCTAAAAGAAAAAAATTAATTAGGTCGACTGGAAGAGACTTCGTATTTAATTCTGTTTTTGGCGTTTTTAAAGAAGTTGGTTTTCAATCTAAAGCAGCTGTCATGTCTATGAACTTGCGCTTTCTCGCGGCCCCACTACCGAAAATATGGATTTTCCTATCGCGCAAAAACTTTCGGCCAAACCCCGTTGTTAAATCCCGCGTCACGTCGACATTTTCAACTAGTTCATTGCTAAGGTTGTGCGGACTTCTCGCGAGTACTTAACAAGGCGAGTACAAGTCAATTAAGGCGCCTATCCTGAAGCACGCAACGTTTCTCACCGGCCCCATATAGCGTCGCCGCATTCCTTCATACGCAATGTCACCTGTGAAATACGCGCACATTTCTAAGATTGCTATCAACACCAGGCTAAACGTTTTAACAATAGTAAATTTAATTAAACCATAATAGTACACACTAAGATGATAACACACGTTCAAAGATTGCCCGAAGCAGGGTTCATAGGTACAATGTTCACATGGCCCAACAGTTATATGTCGAAACACGACATTCGACACTTAATCAGACAAGTTTAATTCAGCTCTCGAAGGTCGGTAGAATGGACGGCACGTTTAGAAATAATTAAAATGCATTGCAAAACGTTCATTTAAATTAGCATATCGGCATATCTCCCTCCCATTAGAGTTGGTCAACTTTCGGCCATGTTGGGTACTCTGACGACAGAAACGTTGTCCTGTCACCAACAAATATGTTACGACTGCTAATCTTAGGATCAGACTATAATTTACATTTTAAAATATTCTCTATATCCTTTACCGTCCAGATATTACGCAAACAAATGCCAGAATTTAATTGCCCCGATACTAATTTTTACCAAATATGCAACGTACTTTCGAACATTATATTTTGTTACATTTTTTTAGTTCAATAAATATTATATGAACAGAATAATTGCAGGGATTTGTTATGATTTTTTTTTGGTCCGCTTAATGCGGAGTATATTTTGTTTCGTTATATTTTACAGACCCATAAACATTAAAATTTAATCGATTGAAAAATGTTAAAATTAGTGTAAATATTCTTTTACTGTTTTAATTATATTTGGTTGTGTTCAAAATTGAGAAACTGCCATGAACGGTGATTTTGGAATTGTTGGTAGTTGAAGACGTTTTTTTTGTAAACAGGTTTTTTCCAAATATCATGCGCAATCGGTCAGTTGCGACAACCGACATTTTGCAACAGGCAGGCGCCTGAGAGGCTCTCTTCGACGCGAATTTAGTTTCCCATTTTCTCTAGAGTTTTCTTTCTTCTCCCTCCGTTCTTGTGCAAAACGCTACGCCTCTGCAGGTCCGTCCTATCCGAGCCACAATACAACAATGTCCCCACTCCCCCGGGGATTGGTCCGCGTGACAAATGTCTGGGGTTTTTTGAAAAGCGTCGAAAAATAAATTTCGAAGGGGGACAACAACAAAAAAAATAATAGAAAATCGCCGAATCATCGTATACAGGGGGTGTTTTAACGCCCATTCTCCTTCCGATGCTGTACGGGCTATTTCAGGTTATTTGTGCGCATCACGCTGTGTGTATCACTTTAGCAGTACAAATAACCGTTTCTATAGTCATTTCAACAGCCCAAGAACAGGCCACAGTGGGGGTATTCTTGACGGTAAATATACCCCTCAGCATGACCGGATAAATATTACACATCGTGAAGAAAATGTCGGCATAATATGAAATCGAGCGACTTGTAGAGTGCATCATTTTCATTTAAAGACCCGTAAGATACATCTTACATACATCATTTTTTCGGGAACAATTGCAGGAATCGGCTCAGTGTCCGAACAGTAACATAAAACACAAAACAACAGAAACATAAATGGTATTCCGCTGTGATAACACGTAGAAACGCTATCGTAGCTGTCCACTTTCTCGCGTGTATTGGTGGACGTGTTGTGGGTAACGTGGTGCCGAAACGCGGGGGAATGTGAATCGCCATTTGTTCCCTTCCTACAGTCCTAAATTGAACGCAAACCAATCTTGCTCCCATTCTACTCCAAGCCGAGAATAGTATATCAATTTCGTACTCCTCGATTTTATATTATTAACTTTCGTTTCTGCGAGAAGGGGAGAAAAAACGTAATTTCGCACGCGGTAAAAAGAAAGGATTACTAAATCGGGAGAAATAGGAGTTGTTAGTTTTGAATAACATGAAAATAACTTGTTATCCTCAATAGGTCGGTAACGTTCTTAAAAACGAATGCATCTCTAGGATGTTACATGATACCTATACAACATTATTCCTGAACGAATTGGCGATGATTTCAAGATTCTGACCCATGGAATGGGACCTTCATGAGCCCATGGGCCTACTACCTAACAACCGAATAAGATAAAATAGCCAAGTCCTATACAGTTTATTAACAAAATATTGTTCACTACAATAAGCTAATTTATTCTTACACTGGATGAGGAAAAAAACTGAAATTTTTAGTAAAATCCAATAGGTTGTATAAAAACATTCGGGTTTACAGAGGCACTGTGTCCACGCGTAGACATAGGAAAGTATCCCATATAGGAAAATGTTACGGTAGAATTCAGAGGTCGAGGAATGCGAGAGTATGGGCGCGGTCAATAACGGGGTATTTTAGATGGAGCGAGTGCTAGTGCTAGTGTGTGACAGGCGACACGTGTGCTAGAAAGCGTTATGCTCTGCCTAGAAACAGCCCTTCTACGGGCCACCACCGGCCCCACCCCCGCCCCCAACCGTTGCCAATCATCCCGGATTATGTTTTCGAAACACTTTCGGGTTTCGACACCGTTTTCGGCGGGCCGACACCGACAAGAATTTTTGGCGCGGCCGCAAACGGCCGATCGAACTCGCCCCGTGTCGAAACCTCCGTCCGTCTGCACCTGGCACCCGTCCACTGCACCTATTGAGTGCATCGATGCATTACGCGAACCTAACAACGAACCAATAATAGGCTCCTATTATACACCGGTTATCGTGAATTTCTCAATAAAACAATATTCAATAGTAGGAATATGCCGCCAAATAAATTTCAACAAACGTGTCCTAGATAAAAACGTGAATAGAGAGACTGCCGAGAACGCGGTTATTACGCAATATTCATGATCAAATTAATCGTTAACTGGAGAAAGTGACTTTGAACGGGCAATATTTCAACCTCGATAAATTTCGACAATTATTTTTGGGCCTTATGAAAAAAAGGATATATAATTCGCTCCTTTCCTCAGAAAAAAGGAAGGTAACGTCAAACCGATCCATCCTTGAAAAATATTACAAAATCGAGTTTTGGCCTCTAATTGGGTACTCTCGCTTTTTTACTCATATTCTCTTAAGAAGATTTCAACATCCGCCATTCCTAATTTTCTCTATTCTTTTGAGGAATATAACGAAGTAACAGCCTCAATATATGCTATAAAAAATATAAAAATAAATATGAAATATTTATTTTTCAATTTATAAACAATATAAAATTAGAAAAAATTATTTTTCTTCAGTTTACTGCCTCTAATGGCAGGGTCGGGCAATAAGCGTTCTATCAATCACAAGTTGAAAGAGGAGATTTTCCCTCCAAGTAGTGGGATATCGTGCAGATCATATTGTCGAAGGTCTGACTCGAAAAGCGTATAATTGCATAACAGATTGATTAATAATTGCGGATTGATAATAGGGAAGAATCCGCAGATTAAAGGCAGTCTGTTAACCCCGTCTAACATTTTTCATCTCGATTACTTAATTAAATGCAGAACATGACCGATGCTTCGTTTACGCAACCTACTGAAAGTGCACGGTACTTGAACGGGCCAATATTTGCATAGCGATTATGAGAATATCATATCGTTGACGCTGTCGTCCTGTATGTAACCAACCCCACTTCGGCTATATGTTTTTCTTTTTTTGCTTTCTCTGTGCGACCCGTTATAGAGAAAGCGCGTGATTTATACGCGAAACAGCCCAATCAGAGAAACCCACCGCCGAGAAGAAACGGCCAGTTTCGAGATCCGCAACATCCAACCAATTATGTTAATTCGTCCGCCATTATCCCACGATTAGCCGAAATATTATTTTGGGGGAGGGGATTCAAAATTCATTTTATCATCTAGAAATTATATTGACAGCCAAACTGGGTAGAAGCGGTTAACCCAGAATTCTTATTGCACTATGTTCTAATACCGGTCCCCGGATAACGGTTAGAAATTACCAGTTTGGCCCGTATGATGATGGGTAATTTGATTTAATTTCTTAGTAGACGCCCCATATACTAGATTGAAAGTAGGCATTTCGTAAACTTTTGTACGAAACTTTGCATAAAATTATCTCCAATATTATTTCCTAAAATGGCAACCATCGTTTGACTCTCTCAGGGCCACGACAATGAAATCCACCAGGTACCGATGTACCCGAATGTACCGATGTACTCGTTGGCGGACACGTGTGGACAGCTAATGAATGGAGCAGCGACCCCGAGAGACCGCGGGCCGTAACTTGTAGATCTTATAGAACGTCCCCGGTCGGCTCTTTAAAAACGCCGTAAAAATATTCCGGTCGCCCGAAAGCGGGAAGTCCAAGTCGAAGTTCATTGACGGAAACTCGTTCCTCGGGTTTTTATTTCCACCGGCCAGACGGTACCCTTATCGGTCGTAAAAGAAATGAAGACATCGAGGAACTCGGGTGATATAACCGGATGATTAGTCGGCTCAAAGTCGACGCTACTCTCCCATACGAGTACATATACAACTGCCTACAATTTACAAAGTTCCTTCGTAGTATTTGACATATTTAATTAAAACCTAGAAACTATGTATAACAACTTTGTACATAAAATAATTCTTATCAAGCATATTGATGAAAAGTTCCACACTGGGTGGCTTCTACATCGGGAAAAGCAAGATGCAAACATTCAGCAATTGTACCAACATTAATTGTACAATAAATAATATATCGATTCATATTCATAAGGATCAGTTCAATCTTTGGTATTATCTCTACGAAAACCTAAAGTCTGGTTAGAATAAACGACTGCTTCAGTCGGTCTGACAAAATCGGCGGACGGTGGTATAAGTTAAATATTTTGTTAAATGTAACAATGGGGCATAAATGCCATAAGTGACATTTGCGTGGAAGTGTTATTGCGCGCTTATATTTAACGCGCGGTTACAACACGCCGCGACTAGGCTCACATGGACATTAATGTCGCCATAAATTGTAGAAAAGTTAAAATGTTCATCTCAACCGAAATTTCGCAAGTAATGCCGCGAAGTTGCATCATCTCGGCACTTGGGACTGAATAACAGGAAAAGTTCGAAATCGGCCCACCTTAGTGACTTCCAACTAAAATAATACTGTCACCGACTGGCTTCCGGTAACGGGGAATAACTTAATAATGAAACACAAATTTATAGACATACAATGAATTACGCTGTGAATAGGTCGTGATTCTTAAATTTTATTTCGTAGATAGGTTTGAACAAAAGGTTGTATTCCTGGAGGAATTCGGAAATTTTATGTTTAGGGGATTAGCTATTAGAAATTAGATGTTCAATTTAATACATCTGCGGTAATTAACATAACATTTGCAGAGAGGGACAATACTATATTGTATAACCTTATTGACTACTATATAAATGTAGTAATAAGGCAAGCGACATTGAAGACTATGTATCGTTGAAGCTCATACGCGATTGAGATGAGGCGTTATTGAACTAGACCCGCTCCCCCCCCCGGCCTTGCCAAAATTCATGAAACAGCTTTCTTTTTCTCCGAAGTTGGCGTCCCACTTTTCGTCAAATATGGGACCGGCTTTTTTTTTTCATTCCGCTCTCCGCTCCTCGCCATTTCCATCTTATAACACCGCCCGACTGGCCGCATACTTATTTATTACACAATCCGGTAAATTTCACCTTCGTTCGGCCGAACGAATCCTCCCACACTGTCCCTGTAGTCATGCGTCCCTCTATTTACCCCACGACTACGAGTCATCGACAACACTAATTTTCTCCAGGTGTAGTACTTCCTTTTTTGTTCACTGTGAGCAGTCAGAAATGGAAATTGCGCGCATTTCCATGTCCGTCCCATCCGTTGTACCGCCGAAGGCGTCGCGGCAATATCAATTTATATATGCTCGATACAATTCAGCATTATTTGATGTAAACAAATCTGGATCTTTCTTTCCGGAAAGTTGGAACGTTAATTAAATTTATTTAGTTGATCTTTATCAAAATCGTAGGAAATAGGATAAAATTTTATTATTCCAGTCAAAACACCTCGATTATGAAATATCTTAGTTACAATAGCAGAGTTGAGGCAAAACCTTGGACCAAAATCAATGCAAGAATTGTCCTACTTTAATATTAAATTACTGTATGTAAATTATGAAACTAGAATAGAATATTAAATCTTTAGTCGGTCTCCTTCGTGTGCATTGTTCCGAACAGCGAATTAGAATGATATCCGAATAATAGAGGTATAGATATAGAGGTATACTCTTAGTTGATATTTCACGTACGAAAATTATGATTCGAATTTTTAGGGAGTGTGATCTCATTTCAAATAAAAACGTTGTTCAGACATGCTCCAGACGAACAATAATAGCGTCATTAAATATTATTTATTAAAGTGTTAATATTAATTATTAATTAGTTGGTTTTAAATAACTAGACAGACTAAATTGAAACGTTAAGTGTGACGTCTATATATCGGATACATATTTTCTGCGGTACATATTACGTCCTGAAACGTGGGACACTAATGGGTTTTTCGCGCACATAAACAATCGGACGGAGGGACGGAACGTATTGGAAGCTCGTATTTACATGTTTCTGATGGATCGGCGGGCCCGTTAAAAATAACGAGCCCATAACAATTATAAAGTCGGCGCGGATAATCGGAGGATATTTGGCTGGCTTGCGGCCAGAGCCGGCGGCTGAAGACGCGGAGGCGGTTAATGTTGTCGGTGACACACCACACGACCAATGGTTGGGTGGGGGGCATATCTTTCCAGATAGGCGCCCACGCAAACCTAATTGATCCTAACGCCTATTTAATGACACCATTATTCGCTGCAATCCTGGAATAAAACGTAAAAAACCTTCCAGCGGCTCCCTGCGGGGCGGCAATTTAGATCTCAGAACTGATAAAACAGTAGCTGATAGAAGCTACAGTTCACGTGATCCTAGAAGAAAGGAACGTGAAGGACATTATAATCAGAAAATTTTAATTTTTGTTTATTGCAGAATCAACAATCTTATGTATACAATTGATTGAATTTATTGATTGAAGTATTGTCCCGACATAGTTCTCGTGATTAAGAATTGACCCACCGGTGACACTTTCATGACTTGTTATTCTAGACGGGGAAGATCTATGGGCTAGCGGCGTTTAGGCCGCCGACGGATTGGGACAGGCAGAAAGACGGGAATGAAATTCGGGAAACGTGGCGAAGAGTGCGATTGGAAACCTACCGGGTAGCATTGAGGATGGTTCGAAGGACTTTCGATTCGAATCTCTGGATGTGAGCAACGTTGGATGTCTTGGTCAATGTCTATAGTTCGAGTTACACTCCATTACTCTTGGACTAGTATTTCATGCGTAATCGGTGATGATAAATGGACTTGTGTAATCGCGGATGACTGATCGGATAAGATCAGAAGGGTGGAAGGAAACTATATTTAACCGAAATGTTTAAGTGAAACTATATGAAATTATTGTCAAAGTTGATTGATTAATCGTTCGTAAAAAGTAGCTCACAAGTCGGTCCCATTTTAGACTTGGCGGGCGTTAATCTAAAATTAGAAAGTAACAACGGGCTGCATACAAAGCTCTCACTTTTATTCATTTTGAATTCAAGGCTGAAAGAAAAAAAAACGAGCGATATTAATAGCGAGATCCTGCCGGAAACGAGTGGGGAAATTCTGAAACAATTTTGACAAAGGAGGAGCAAGGGAGCCAGTTCTAAGGTTCGTGAATGCCCTCTTAAAATCGGCTCTAAATAAAATATCGAGGGACACTCGAAGCGTGCTGACAGGACGCTTCAATGACTTCTGACGGTAGAGAGAGGCCGAAACTAGCTTACGACTAACAATTCAGGGGGCTAATTTATACGTATCTTGACAGTATTGATACTTTGTATTGAAGAGTAATTAATTATACTGCGAGGTACAGAATAGGGCATCGTACAGAGCCAATCGTCCCGGGATGAACTCCCATGTGGAACGGAAGTTGAAGCAGAATGTTTGCCGGGTTCAATGTTTTTCGCTTCACGGCCGGTGGGCACTACAAGTGGCCATTGTGTCGGCCACAGAGAGCTCGCCTCGAACAGGAAATTGGCGCTCGAACTCGACGAGAAAAAGAAACAAAAAAAAAACGGGAGATAAAAGAGGAACGCGCCAATTATTATTGTTAATCCCCCTCCTTCGGACTCGGATGGGCTGCAACGCGTCACACTCTCACTAACACTGAACTTGAGAGCGAGAGAGAGAGAGAGAGAGAGAGAGAGACCTCACTCCATTTACCCTCTACCGCCCTCACTTTCGTTACCCCAATTCAAATGCATCCGAATAGCGCCTTTTTTAATATTTAACGCCGACAATAACTTCCAAAATATTATTTACAATTACTCGTAATTTACGAGGGGGCCAGATAAGGATGAAATTTTTGTTCAGGAAATAATATATCAAACGTAGAACAGTTAAAACAAACTGGTAATTGTTTAACCCCTATTCGTTATTGTATGGAATTCAGCCGGCTGAGATGTTCGGGCGGCAATGGCGAATGACCTGCTAACTGATTCTAAGTTCTGAGCTATGTGGCACTAACAGAATAAATTTTACTCGTAATTTATCGTTGTTCGGATTAATAGTATGACCGGAAGCCCATTTCCGAGTACGTCCCCCAAACAACTCGTATCAACTCGTCGGTTCCTGAATGTCCGACGACGTTTGTGCGGAACAATGAGAGATATGCCAGGGTTAAGGCGAGCGGTGGAGACGGGAGAAACTGCGAGCTGTGCGGAAGCTGTCCGACCGGCTGGGCAGCGCTCGGCTTCACTTTCATTGGCCCAAGAAGTGAAAGATGCTTCACCGCCGCTATTCCCGGGACCTCATAACCGGGGGAAACTTGTTGTGCATATCCTCACCTAGTCGGTAAACGGCCGTGAAAATGATAGTCATGATTGAATATATCGACTGGTTACCGAAGTCAAGATTTTATAGAGACATTAGTCGCGTAACTGAAACGAATACGAAGAAACAAATATGCATAAAACACTCACATGTCTATAGCTATACACTTATGTCATAATATAATTAGCGGTCTAGTTTGATCGTTTGAATCGTGAAGCTACCCTCCGATTCTACATCCTATTTAGTTTAAATTATATCAAAAACGATTAGTAGATTAGTAGGCGACAGTTTTGGATTATTCTTTTAGGCCTCATCCTGGAAGGGCTGTTACCCTTTCTTTGGCCTTTATTAAGACACTAAGACCACTACACAGGAACAATTTTCAATCTTCAGCCGCCCATTTGGTACTAAGCTGGATCTGTTTGCTCGACAACTGTACCGTGTTATCAACTACCATTGCAATAATACGTCGTTTTATCGACTATTCGTCGATTATATTTTTTATTCTAGATCGGTTTTTATTAGAGTTCGGTTAGCAGAAGCACTTTTGCATGTCGGTACCTGGTGAGCCGTACCCTCTGCACTCTCACCGCACCACCACTATCCAATATAGGCTCATGCATAATTCATACGCATTATCATAATCATTAAATCATAATTAATAATTCTTACACTCCCGGCAGCCGTGAAACTACAATTTGGAAGCCGTTCTTCTGTTATCTTTCGTGCGATTTACGTACGTGTTATTTTTTTCTCTCGCTTGTAGGTGTTTCTAACCACCGTCAGTGTTGATGATGGGGGGTCGATTCTATTAAGTGGAACTGTGTCTCGTATCATACTCATTTTTTATTATTTATGACAATTATATGGTGATGAAACCGATCAGCTCGAACAACAGCTAAAATGCAAAGCCGATACGCCAACATGAAAAGGTGGTATACAACCGCGAACCGGTAAGCGTGGAAAAACTCGTACACGCTGTTAACCGAGCGGACGGTATTAGAAACAAAAATGGGGGGTGGAAAGAAAAACCTTTCAGGCCCGATGATATCTTCTTTCACTTTTTCCTACTAGTTTTCACTTTCGTGTAAGGACGAGAGTGAAAGAGGACAAGCGGCAGAGCTGGTTGTTCAACCGGTACCGTACGTGTTTGCCCGTAGGAGGTCACACAAGCGAAACCCATTCCAATAGTATAATACAAGAATATATTAT
Organism: Lethocerus indicus; assembly: GCA_019843655.1. Classification (NCBI taxonomy): domain Eukaryota; kingdom Metazoa; phylum Arthropoda; class Insecta; order Hemiptera; family Belostomatidae; genus Lethocerus; species Lethocerus indicus. The sequence continues at coordinate 3,067,561 of JACDQD010000006.1, forward strand.
GTATAATACAATATATTCTAAGGGGCATGACAGTATTGCCGTGTATTGTTACAAGGAATTATAATTTAAAATTATATTCTCTGGTCTGTATTGTTGTCCAGGTATTCAAACTTTCCTTTCCCTCTATAACAGACATTATTCTGTTTGGTCATTCAATAATGCTTGTTTCCGCGCATGTGAAGACCGGACGCTATTCGCACCTCCGACGTATGTACTGTTAACTGCTCTGGTATTTCTGAAGGATGTTCTGTACGTAAACTGCATTTAATGCGATCTGTGGCCATAGCGTTGATTGGCTTCAGTGTCCACGTGAATGGAAGGAGTTGACATGACCCTATTTTTAACCCAATCCAAATTCACAACGACGAACTGCTATATCACTTTTCAACAATGGAAATATAAAATACTGTTCGCATCTTTATGGCGCTAACGATTGGAAACGAAAAATTAAGAATAAATTACAACCCCCAATTAACAATTACACATATCCTAAACTCAGAAAATTATAACAAACAAAATGGTTATGGTTGTATCTAAGACAAATAATATTCTGTAGAGGACCTGAGAACAAAGATTATTCAACGATGAATGCAGAGAGAATTTGGGCTATTTCCGATATTTGTTTGTATGCTTTGACATTAGTTTTTCTTATAAAATACTCCAACCCGGGTTCTGTTCCAATTTCGTAACACATCCTGGTAGAGTTTTCACCTAACGAACTCTTTGTCGGCCCTTCAAAGGATTTCATTCTCCTCTTTTTATAGTTTGGAAAATTGAGCGTCCCCACAGTCGGTTCAAGGTTGGATCGTAGGAATTCCCTTGGAATTGGAAAGTCAGTGGAGACATAGACCAGAAGCCGTCCCTACAACAGATCGGGAGCAGTGTCACGACCGAAAACAACACCGACTAGTTATGTCGGTTTTCACTTCCACTGATCACGCTACTCCCCAGGCTACTCTACGACACATGCTGCACAGCACCAGAAACCTGAATAGCAATCTGATGTTTGAAACGTTTTATCGCCTAATATAAATCACCTGCCGTAATATTACGCGCAGGCAATTCAAATTACTGACTATTGATTTTGGAAAATTATATTAATATAAACTGGTCATCTCGAGGAAAAACAATGTAGAATTGAATTTTAATAATATATAAATATTTTAAACCAGATCGTGTTGTAAGAATGCAGTATGACAATCACTAAATCAATTATGGTATAGGCCGTCATAAACCAACATAACCAATCATAATTTAAGTACCAGGCTGTACCGTAACATTAATATGGTAAGGAATATTTCATCGTAAGATCATTAGGTATCATAGGATGTCATAAAAATGGTACTGAATTGATATTTGGAAAAAATAAATATGGTAATTTGTCAATAGTCCATAAGGCGGAAAAAATACACCTTTCACATAGTCACGCTAAATTTTCTGCTGAAGGTAAATCTCGAGGTTTTAAACCTATCGTAATATCCTTAATTTCTTCGTTTAATTCAAGAATAAAATTGGGAAAGAGAATATATTGAAAGTTTTTATTTGGTAAGTTCAATAAAATTAATCTTCACTTCCTACTACCGGTAGGGGGCAAACGGAGAGCATATGGTGTGCCCAGCTCTCACTTACGGGGGGTATCGATCCCGGGAGGGGGTCGGATTCTCGATTCAAACTCGATTTCTACCCATCACTTTCACGGAGGCGGCCGGCCGGCCTGCCGGAGAAACGACTAAAGCCCTCCTCATCCACAAACCATTTTCATACTTCCAATGGAGAGACACAGAACGGGCTTGGAAATGGGAGAGAGAGAGAGGGAGAGAGGTGAACGTCCACAGGACCTATGGGCTGATCCTGATGGATATCCCGTCTTAATCGGTGGCTTCTCGTTTCACAATTGCGTAACGGATAAGCGCGTAACCGTTCGCCGTTCACGCCTGACGCAAACGGGATGGAAAAATTTAAATTCGATATCCTGTTTTAAGGTCGTTACAAAACAAGAATCGAACGAATTTGAAACACTTCCTTTTAGAACTATCCAAGAAAAAAGTAGGCGTCTTAAATCATTAGAACGTCGTCAGAAAAACCTCATCAAATTATAATTTTCTATTCTTTCTATATAAGATTATGGAGATAAACCAACAATTTAGTACAAGGAGATACAATTAAAACATTATTGAAAAAGTAGCTCATTTAATATAATGTATTGCTTGGAGGGAAGGGTCCGAGAGGTTTCGTGCGTGAATGCTACTGATGATGGGAAAAAGAAGCGGAAAGCAGTCGAAGACTGGATGAGACTCCTGCTGAAAGATTTTCACGCTGTGATTATTTGGACGAGATCATCGTACTGCACCAATCTTCCTAGCACCCTGTATCCTCGCTCGCTCGCGTAATTGAAATCGTAACTTTCATTCCGCCCCATTCGATAACGGAAGCGGACTCGGAGTACGGGTAAAAATCCGGCCCGTGGGAAACCGGTAACCGGTCATCATCGGCGTTTGAACGCGTCGGGAAGGGAAACATCTTCCATGAAGAGGGCAGCGGCACTGGTGAACGTACCACTTTCACGAGCACCATTAACACCCGGGGAGGATCATCTGATCGTCGGCCGATTATGTGATCCGTTACATGCCCGCAGGTGATAGGGGTAGGGGGGGAGGCTTGATCAGACATTATTGTCCTCAGTTATGTATAACAGTCTACATACCATATGTGAAATTCACAAATATTTCGAAATTATATAACAAAGTGTTTGAATTAAGATTTTACCACATGGAAGATTTATCAGTTGCTGAATTTGAGTAATAACAAGTCGAATTGTATTTCCGTTATTTCTAATTCTTATAAAACGCATCACAGCTGCATTTCCTGATTACGTATTTTTGAACACTATTTATTGTCGGTCGATATTTGGATCCCGCATTGTGATTCGGCGTCCGCCCACTACTAGTTTATCGCCCACGATCCACTATAATGGGTTGGGAGAAAGTTCAAGCAAAGTGTTTACAGAAAGCTTTGGGTTTTCATTGTGCCCGATTAACGCGAAGGACGTCCGGCTACGGAGCCCTGCCGTCACAACCATCGGATAGTTTTATTGGCTAAGGACAGTTTATTTCCCTACAATAGGCTATAAAAAACGCATTACCTGTCACATCAGGTTTTAAAGAGGTAATAAACTATAGACGCGCATTTATCTTTTCCTCTATATTTCTGGCAAAGGTATGTATTTCGAAGGTATAGTAATAGGTCGAATACGCTATACAGCGTGTATGATTCAAACTCCGACCGCCCGTTGTCTCTAAGCTATGGTAGGACACCCCGGGGTGCTAATTTGAAGCCCACTTTCTTCGACCGGTTTCCTCATATCGGGGAGCCGGTGGACACCCCTCCTCTGTCTGTTGACACTTTCCTTTTCGTCGCAAACCCGTTTTCACCCGTTTCCTACCAGGCCATATAATAATAATATGGCCGGCCCGACCTCCCCAACGTTTCTGTAACGCATATCTTCTGTCCGGACGTTCCGACGACTCGAAATATTTGGTTGGGCATAAAAATTATTCAGCTGCTGCAACCCAATCCGGTCTAATTGAAACGGAGTCAACGGCCCCAAGCGCGATAAGAGAATACGGAGAAAACATATGTTAGATTATCACCAAGCCCAAACTCCCGTTACTTCACTTTAACAGTATCCGTTACTGTGTAACGTGACAGATACTCAACAGCCGGGTGTGTCTCACCAGTGGACTGAGTGAGTGGTACTGACGATGATGAGAAGCCGAAACCGGTCTGATAGTCAAGATCCCGCTGATGAAGGCTGGGCTGATGAAAGATGATGAAGGCTCAATATTCCCAACTCTGTTAATAATACCACCCGAATATAATTTATTTCATCATTATATTATTCAGATTATTCTGGAATAGAATGGCAAATGTGGTCTAGGGATGATCATAGCTTAGAGCTCATTTCTTTCAATGGTGTTTACTTTGTTTTCAATAGACAGGTTCCCCTTTCATTTAAATTTACATGTTGAGGCGAATATACTGGAGTCAATAAGTCAGACCACTTTTAGTACCGATTTTTGATCCTCTCTCGTCACGGTAGGTTACTATTGTGCGGTGTGACTGCTATTACTCGACCGCTGTACGGTCATGGACATTGTGGACCGCACTGTCACTCCAGGTTGAAGAAAGCCCTTAACCCAGATATGAGGGAAACCGGATCTGTCTTCTCTCTCTCTCTCTCCCCCGCCTAGCGGTATCTCCATATCGGTCTGATTCCCCGTGACCGTCCCACTACTGTCCAGTAGTATGAGGCTACCCGACAGAAATTTCTGAGACCGATCGGATATGGCCCACGACAATGTAAGACCGTATAGAGGCGGAAAGGAGAAACGTCTCGATGCGGTCTCTGTGAATGTGGGACGCGGTGAAACTGGAAATATCCACGTTTCATTAACATTCCGTTGGGAGTCGATAAAAATTCCCCCAGCCCGCGTCGATAACCCGGCACTGACTGAAGCAATTTCCCATTAATTCCAACAGTCTATAATTTCTCAAACAGTGCCCCCGTGGCCTACGATCACCTCCAGGCGACAGTTCCAGATGTCCACTATAAACATGTATATATTATGCGATACAGCAGATAAAAAAAGTCTCGTTCGTTCAGAGTATCTTCAGTGCTCTAATAATCTTGGCACACCAGTGGCATGTGTTGGAAAAATCATGCCGTAGCTGTCATAAAATTGTCTCCAAATGAGGACAAACAATCGAAAACGGACAAGACAAAAAACACTGATAAGATATCCTAAAATAATGGCCCGCTTCTGGGTTTTGAGATTTTCTCCCTAACTGAAAACTTCAAGGAATAAATTATTATGAATTGCTCTTGAACATCTTCATCTATAATGGGCCACATAATTGGGACCTGTCTATAAATGTGAAACCGGTTGATATGTCAAAAATTCTCTCAAAACTCAAGTCGTATACTAAATATGGTTGAAATTGTTAGAAAGGCAGTTGGTATCCTGGCATAGCCCAACGATATTTTCTTATAAAGGAATATTTGGACGACTGGGAGCCATTCAAGAATAACCCTCAGTGTATATATTTAATAAGGCCACAGGTTTCCCAGCTACATAATTGCTTTATCAACAATAAGCTGTACTATACAACATATGTAATGTTATGTGAAGATTCATTGTAGATTAATAAGCTGGAAGTGAAACCAACAGATTTTTTCCTCGCATAACCCGGACGTACCAATAAATAAATTATTAATAATTGACAGGATATACAAATGCGCGTTCCTTAATCTATTACATCGACTTGCGACAGTAATATTGCTGTAATGACAGCTGATTCGAATCGTTTTTTCACGTCTCCATTAAACTTAAAAAATCTCTTATCACTGAAGCTACTTAAACGAAAGTCTGTGCCAATTAGCACAACAAACGTAGGCCAATTAAACGACGGAAGAAACAAAAGGGTAAGATATCATTAGCGGAAGTTAATTTCATCAGTCCCCCGTCCAAATCACTCCATCTTCCACTTGTGAAACGCCCGGAGTCATTATCTGTGTCAATTAATTGTCATACGTGTATATAAAATTTGTGCACACTGAAGGATATAAACAATATCTTGAATAAAAGATGTGAAAACGTGTAGAATAAAATTCCGGACCATTGATTATGCATCATATAGTTATTTATTCATTCGCTGTATATTAATTTAATAATTTCTTTATTTTCATGCTTAAATCCATAGATTCGTAGCTACGTACAAGATGAAAACGGACGATAGCCGGATCCCCAATCGTTGTTGACAATACGTCAATCGAAAATCTAGTTTTATTTTTTTAGTTGCGAAACGCGCTTTAAAACCAAGGGGTTATCGTAGAACAAGTATTGGCTAATATTCTGTCGCAACCCTCATTTTCCGAATTCGTATCGCCTTGTCGCGAAAATCAGGTTCGGCTATGGCCGCCATCAGAGAGTCAGTTCAGTCTTTAATGAAGGCGTTCGACCCATTTCAAAACGCCAGACTGTCGCATTGTCTCCGACCGATAATTGGATGAAAGTCAGGCGTCGGAATGTTTTATTGTTCCAATTTTCCGGCTACGTTTCAACCGACCTCGCACAACAACAACAGATCGGCGGTGTTGCTATTCGTTGGGATTGGGCCCGACTATTCTAACCGGGATTTCCAAACCAACGATCATTAACGCTGTGATCTTCAATTGTACCCGAAAAAAATAACGATAGATATATGGCCTTTGCGACACTACCCTAATTACAAACAGGATGCTTCATGGTCCAGACAGTCAACATTGCTGTCTGGTCAGTTTGACCAGATAGTCAAGTGTCCACAGCTATGAGCTAGTACAGTTCTAATTCTAGTTAGGTAAATTGAATATTCGAAAGTGTACGTATACAGAGGAATATATGAGTTCCTCGCAACACAAGGAACGTTCTTAAAAACAACCTTATTTAATCGCATCGAAGACCTGGAGGGATTAATGGAATAGGTCAAATATTCATTATAGAAACTGTATTATAGACAGTGTTTTGAAGATCTCATTTAATACTGTGTCTGTTTTCGAAGTCGGCGTCCATATAATTATAGTTTTATAATAGGACAGGATTTGTAAGCGTGGAGCCTACCGAAAGTGAAACACAGGTAGGGAGGTGGGAACTTCCTTACGCATAGAAAGTGTAATGAGAAAGGAATCGAACAATTGAAATGGACTTGATTGATGGACGGCAATGATCTTGCCCAGCGGGGGGGGGCTCCCCGATCAATGGCCGGGGTGCGGCCCCAACACCTCTCTCTGGATCTACATATATATATATATATATATATGGCCGCCCCTCATATCTTTTTTAATTATCTGCTTAATTGATGTCGATCAATAACAAGTGCAGAAATGATAACGCACATATGGCTCCATGGGGTGAGGGGGGGAGAAGGGAGACATTCCGAGACACCCCGTTAAGTAATATTCGTTGCTTCATACGACTTTCGCTTTGCCAAATACAAAGTACAATTTTTACAAGCCGTTTACAAATAGGTCATTTCATTTTTTAACTTGTTTTTCTTTTCATAGTGCGCCAAATGTTTCCCCTTCCAGTATAACTAGGCTCCAATTTAGAATCAAGTAGTGCCCTCGATATCATATTTAAATTAAATATAAAACCTCAAATTAGGCAGAATATCGTCTAATGAGATTTAATAGTTTGTGCAATTGGAGTAGTAATATAAATTTTGGGAGGGATAGTTTCCACTTCCGGATTCTTGGAACATTGGTGGCTGATAATACCTGAACAACAAATCTGAATATTTTAGTTTCGACCGTGATAGTCGTAAAGGATAAATAGACTCGAAACAGACACTGATGAGGATTGATGACGAGACCAAAAAGAGAAATGAGCTGTTACTTAACGAATCCGATCGATTGGATCACACAAGTTGTAGCCGGACTTTCTATCTGCGGGTTCTTCCAGTCAATCCTGGCCGTCGTTGAACTCGCGCCCGCTCGTCTTTCTCCCTCTCTCTCTCTCTCTCTCTCTGTGTTAATGGCCTCTCTTAAGTCCCAGCAGCTTCCTGCTTCGTCCCCCATCCCCAGTTCGATAATTCGCGAACGAAGGCCTCATCGGTCAAAAGCCGAAACGCAAAATAAGCCGCCACCCCCTCTCGAGCTTTCCCCGCTCCAATAAAGTCCGCCCGCTTGCCAAACCAGATTAAAAAAACGGGTTCGGGAGCCAAACGCGAAAGCAGCCCGCCACGCCGAAATACTTCTTTTTTTTTATTTGGCGCTGCTTAATTTTTAAAGTCCAACGTCTTATTTGCGGTGGCAGTCGCGCCACTATTACCACCGGGGCTATTCTTGTCGACCAGAGGTTGCCGAAGGTACCTCCTGAAAGCCTTGAAACTGAGAGCCATAATGCGGGACAGTAATCACTGATATTAGAGCAATGGCCCGAAGGAAATTACAGAATTACTCGGGCAGCGCTAATGCATTTCCGGGCCAACCACTTCAACTCCTACAGAAACAGTGTGTGCCTTCTGCCACTATGTTTACACCGCTTGAAATATAGAACGCTCTATGAGTGGCATAAAACAATGATATTAAATAAAAATTGGGTGAAAATTTATTTTCTATTTCCCTAAACTGGTGCTAACATAATTGAGACAGTTGGCATGTTTCGTTAAAATCGTAGGCTTGATGAAGAACTCACTTAAACTGGAAGGTAGGTAGGTAGTTGTCATTATTCATGTCGACAGCGACGTCTCGCGCGGCCGTTTTATCGCGATCAACGTCCATCCGGAGTGTTAATCATTTGGTAAAATCAATTTCAGAAGGCGTTGAACCAAGCCCACGTGAACTGTGCCGATCGATATTACAAAAAAGAAATAATAAATCCATAAATCAAGAAATTTTAAATTAAACACATGTGTCTTGAACTATTGAGAATTGTTGCAAGTGGAATTTAAACTTTATAATATTTGATTTAGGCATAATAATCGGGAATGTTAAAGTAATGACAACTCGAGAACATAGACTGAGCTATACCGGACCCGCAACAGCAGGTTGCGGACCAAATTTTCTTTCAATTATAAATTTCAAGTTATTAAAAGGGAAGATACAAAAGCTTTTATCGCTTTCTAAAAAAACCAGGTGGTTTGCGCACGGAAACTAATCGATCAAAATTAAATTGTATTTTGCGCGGAGCAACGTGAAATTCTGGGGAGGTGTGCAATATCAATCAAGCAGTGTGAAGTTCGGAAATTCGGTAAAAAGTAATGACCTACTAATCGGCAAACCACTTTCTAAATTCCTAAGGTCCAAGCGATTTTGGCCGGCGGACGGGAGAGTGAAAAATTACGAGACACCGTTTATTATATCGCCCGATTTGATGTCACCGTTTGATTTGTTCGCGTTACAAATCAATTAGCATACCGTTGATGCCCCAAACAGAAATTCGGTACTGTTTAATCGAGGGAGAGTGACAATCCACCATTCGAATTCAGAGGACAGAAAATTTCGCAATATTTTCTTGGAAACCCTCCCGAGGTCCGGCTTTCATCGTCGGCGAATTACGATTCGTCGCACCGCCAGGAAACCAAACAAGAAAAAAGAAATTTTCGCCAACTTATTTCAACATGTTGTGCTAGAAACGAGCTCGTTGCAGGATATGTATGTCGGAGGACTTACTGCCGAGAATGAATCATTGCCGCTTGCATTCGCATTACCGGACCCCGATGACAGGCCTCTTCATTATCTGAACGTTTATCCTGATGTAAAGTGACTACTGGAGGTTTGATAAACGATCGTTATTTGTACAACACCGTTCCGATTGTATATTGTACACTACGTAGAGTGTGAAATCCATGCGACAGTAAAAGTGTCGACAGGATTCCCCACCGATATGCCCGAATGACTCACCACCCTACTGAGGAAAGTGCTATTGAAAAAAGGCCAAACCAGCGAAAGGAGACGGAATATCTAAAGAACTATACCACACTAAGTGAATTCCGGTATAATAGAGCGTGACGAAATATAACCAGAAGAACGAATTTTATACCAGAATATGTATTCCATGAGAATAAACTGAAAGGTTAGCTGCTCAGGATGAACTCATTAATGGGAATTTCGAGGAAGGTACAAATGAAAATAATGAGTTTTAAGTCCTCACGCTTACTGTATAACTATAAGAAGTATAACCTGTCTTTTTTCCCAAATTTATTACAGGAATAAACAACAATTCGTCTTACGAGAAATCGTGGAAAAGCTGTGACCTTGCCAAAACATAGTCCATGATTATGATCATATCATATTATGAATGGTCGTATTATATGGTAAGACACTGAACTTCTATTGAGTGTTCTCTAGTTACATCAACAATCTAATACGATGCAGTTTCATTCACAGAAGTAGATTCAGTTCAATATAAGTATCTTAACAATGTTCCAGCGGCCCAACAACGCGTAAAATATGTCGATATTTTTCAATAATAGAGGGATTCCCGTAATCATATTTCGACTCGTCGTTTTCATTAGATTTTTCGGTCACTAATCCGTCTCGCTCTTGGAGAAAGTGGCAGGAGGAAAATTTTCGGAGCCCGTCGTAATTAGACCGAGCAGAAAAGAAGATGATCTTATCGATCTCTGAAACGAGGAGCGTGTAACACGAGTGGCACTAATCGACCCGCTATTTGACGCTAATACGCTATGACGCTGATGATATTCTGCCGTTAGCGATGAGATAATTTCGACTTAATCCTCGGGTTCTTTTCTCACAATTGTTACCGGGGGAAAAAAATATGGCAGATGAGAACGAATAATCGAGTCGAACTCGTTTCTCCGCTTGTTTGTACACCGCATATTATCCATCCGTTAGACGTTTTGTTAGTACGCTCACAATTTACATGCTAGTTATAAAAACCTAATTGTGACACCCTAGTAACAACTCGCAACTTGTGAAATATCGCAGGCGAACGCGCTGCATACGGTAATGGGAGAAGGAGCGAGGACCCCCTAAACAAGTGGCAATAAAGGCAGAACGGGGACGGTCGTAAACTGACACATTAAAATTTAATTGCGTTTAAAAAATTGATAAAGGAGCAGGTGTGGCGGCAATGGTTTGACTCTCCATCAAAGGTACATTAAAGCCCAGTTATCAAAACGCGCTGTCATTAAATATAATGTTAACAAATTGTAGTCGTAACATAAAAGAAGAGAAAGCGATAAAACTTTATTATCGATTATAAAACAAAAAATCAGGGCCATACAAACTCGTAATGTCCTCAACGGTAGATTCATTCGAATTTACTTTAAATTCTCCCATTTGAGTGTTGCAGGGAATTAACCGTAATACTGAGCGATATTTAGAAGAGTTTATTTGGCATCAGTAACACAATTATAATGTAGAGCGTCCGATAAACCGTCGATGTAAAATGTGTCTTTCTTTTCGGAAAGGTGAAACATAATCGATTTTTAGTTAAATAAATATAAGCCTCTGTAACAATGTCGGTTTTTCATAACTATCGGTCATCAACGTTGGCAGACCTGGGGCGTCAGACCGTGCGTCTTTTGACCGAGTGGTAGTTGGAATATATCACTCGGACCTTCCACACACGCATAACGAGACATAGAACATCAAAGAAGAAAGTAATTTCGAAGAAGAAGGTAATTTTGTAAAAATATATAAAAATAGCGTAACTCACTGTGAGTGGCCCAAAGCGTGCCGTTGTCCAGTGCAGTGAGGTAGAGCTTCATAGTGGAGCGACACTGTCCAGAGACGAGCCTGGCTCCCGGCAGGTTGTTGGGGTTCCACCTGTAGGGGTTGTAGATGTTGGCCAGCCAGTGTAGGCCCAGGTCGGGGGAGCGCCACGCCCTCGCCGACGGCCCAGAGCCGGAGCCGGTGCTCACTCGCTGGATGTTGTCCCTGTACCTCGGCTGGGCCACCGTCGCCTCCTCCGCCTCCACCGAGTACCCGGCACCGTACCCCTCCACCTCCGTTGAGTTCTGGCACAGACCGCCTCCCCATATCACCGCCAACAGCGCTATCCGAATCAACATCACTTCAGCCTGGTTGTATTTGGTCCGCTTCTCCTGAAACAAGATATTTTGTTCCGCAGTAAGCCATCTGTCGATGAGGCCGATTGTTCGTTATGGAATTAGCGATATATAATGCACCGGAAAGAAAATGTCCACCATAAGGCGAGAGAGATCCGGTTCGCGACCGGAAGTCTGAGGACGGAGACAGATGGGAAAGAATATTGAAATATGTTTTTATTTATTACAATAATTCTTTTCAGCCTACAATAAAAAATTAGTGGTTGCGAAAACTGCTTTGAGGAAGTCTATAATAAGATGATGCGGTAACAGTTAGTCTTTTTTTTATTGTTTTGTTGTGGATTATGTTTTCTTTCCCTCGCTTCTCCCGATGAAGAAGCCACTAGTTGATGGTACATTCAACATGTATCCGGGCTACAGACAAAGGAGATCTCTAGTCCAGCGGTATTTAAACCGGTGTGGGGTGTATAACGGATAATAGATAGTAGGGCATAAAATAACCTATAAATAAAAATTTATCGTGTGTTATGTGTTCAATCGTCGGCTTCCACTATAAACTTGGTGACGATGAAAAAGACTTCCGGACTGAGGAGGAATACAGTGGTAGGAGTAAACAAGAATGTGATAATGACATAGTCGTAAGTATCGAATAGCGCATTTAAAAGTCTTATTTGTTCCAGGACTCGATCCCCCGATTTATCGACGGCTCAAATACGATTCAAAGCATGCATTATATATGAGCGAATGTGATGCGAGCGCCACACGCGAGTCTCAATATTAATAGAACGCAGTTAGAAGGTTAAAGAGGACGTTAATGACCGCCCCTGATCTGAAAACCGGGCTGTTCTGGAAGCCAATATTTAATGCTGAAACGTGGGCGTCGCCATTGTCTGCCAGCGTCGGCCTCTCGATATATCAATAGCGGGGGGGAAATAATATAATTAATATTCGCCCGAGCCCCCGTAATGAACTGCATTTGACGCGCCCAACAAGGTCTCACCGGCATATTCATGAGGCCCCCCCTCACCTTCCCACATATCATATGTTATGACGTACTCTGGAGGCATCTCGACGCTGCCAAAAACGCGGACGGTGTTCAACAATGCTGGAATCATTTTTAATTTTCACGCACGACCGCGTTTTCCTCATTCACGATGAATTTAATGCACAAATCTATACGGTAAATATAAACTGCGTCTAGAAACTATAAAAAGAAAGTCAGACCGTAGTTTTCTAGATCTTCCGTTTCCTTGGTCTTTTTGTTTGGTTCAGACGGTATTCCAGACCCACGTAAACCACAGGTAATCCAAAAAAATTTAGAATTAAATAACTAGTAATTCGTATCACATATTATAATTTAATATAATAAACATGAAGTATTTGTATGGTTCCGAACAAAATGTAGTCACCTGAGTCTTCATATTCAATCAAATCCGGAATATTAACCGGTGACGATATAGTAGAATAGAAGAATAATAGTATTTATTATCAAAGTAATTTCCATCGTTAAATACGCAGGGCTTCAAGAACTGACCCAGTGATGATTTTTCCGGAGAACTTCCGGTTGGAAGTTGGATTGTTCCCCCCGCTCAGTAGTTAATGCGATTCGCGCTAATCCAGTAAGTAAGTGATCGAATAAAATCGGAAGACAGACGTGGCGAAGTTGCCGACTGCGGGATTGTGAACGGAGGCCACCTTGGGGGGACCGACCGGTCATCAACTCTTACTTTATCGAGCCTAATACAGAGAAAGTGAAGGTTTCGCGGAAGAAAATCGGGGCCTCTTTTTTTTCTCTTTTTATAACCTTCCATCGGTTCAAGTATGTAAATGGGACATGTCTGAGTCGGAACCGATTGGGATTATTAACCTCAGTCAATCATAAAATCAAAATGTTGTTCATCTATGTACGTTGTGTTAGAACACGTACTTGGTATTAGAATAGGGCATATGATGCCAGATCGTATGTCTAACGACTGGTTTACAGAGATTTCTTGCGCGATAAATATTTCATTTCATTTCTTTACATCGAGGATATATTTTTCTTTATATTCCTAACTTAAAAACTTTTGAATAATTAATTTGAACTTATAAAACCTTGTTGTCACTTAGCTACCAGAATGTTTGTATAGACAAACAAACTGTACAATGTTTGTATGTTTGTATTTAATGAAGGTTTATGTGTCAACAGTCCTGCAGTCATGCATTAAACAATATTTTAATATTAATAACCTGAACATTCTCGCTGTTACTGAGGAAACGATTGGGTTGAGCATATTGTTTTACTGAGCATAAGGATGCTAACCTATCGAATCCGTTACGATGACCATCAAATGGAGACAATCGTGGGTTAAGGAATGTCATGCATATTCAAAGTCGGCCTACTTCCTCCTTAGTCGGTTCTGTATAACGAAATAATTGTTCACGAAATATCGGCCCCATACTGATCCCACTTTAGACTCTTCAACAGATAAAAAGAACAATAACGCCAGATGGAAATCAGAGAAAAATTAGAAATATACAGACAACCGTTAGGAGTTGACCGCCGTCTAAGGAATTGGCACGAGGACGCCCGTCAAAGAGGTGATTACATTTAATGTAATAGCAATTTCATTCTCGCTGAACGCTGTACATGAAACGGCCTGGAATTCACGAGACTGAATTCGGCCGTGCAAAATGTGCCGGACGTAGGAGCGTTCTGTTTGAACTTTCCCAAAAAGTAAACACCCGGGTCCTTCTTGAAGCTGGATTTCCAAAAATCCCGCACCTTGTTCCGGCCACTGTCGTTCTGAATATCTTTAGAATTTAGATTTAGGATTTTATCCATGAGATTTTCTGATTGGTCAGACTTAGTGGATTAAGTGACATAGGGATGGTAGCATCATCATTCATGCCTCTGTCTTATGTCACTGTACCGCTACATGCGGGATCACTGAGTGACTAGATTTACAGTTACTGATGGAATGCGACTGAAGATGAAAAGAAGACACGGATTTTATATTACTATGGTATAAGATCCCTCACCCACGCAGGCCCCCTAAGAGGTATCTGAAAAAAATTGTGAATCGGAAAGGTGGTGAATATATTTTGAGGACTTATGTTTGAGGATTCTAATTTGTATCCGGGTCCCGTACAGAGTCTAATATTCGTACTCACAGCGTTCAGGTAAATTTTTGAAGTCCTTCGCCGGGTCTAAACACACATGCGGTCCACACACTCCAATTTCACACTTGTGTCCTCAAGTTATCAACTCGCGGAAATAAAATATTCAAATTGCAATGATAAAAATGTCAGGTCTAATCGATGTAAGCGTTTGTTGTGGGGCGTCTACGGCTAGATTGGGGAGAACACTGAGTGTCGACGATCCATGAACATCTGAAAAACCAATTCTTGGCGGGTTCCCTCCACCTGGGCCCTCGCACGGTGAGAAGGGGGCCCCATCAATGACGTCACCGCCTCTCTCCCTCCGTCTCGCTCTATCTTTCTCCACCCGAAGAAAGTGATACCGCGATAGAAAGAGACGGAGGTACACGCCGGGCCGAAAGTACGGGTGGGGGAGATACCAGTGACGTCACGAAGGCTTCTCTGTCTAGCTCTGAGATAAGGGTACATAGAGTCCTCATCGTCATGATCTTTTATATATCTATACCTTTCGGGAATAATTGGAGAATTAGAAGCGGTAAAAAAACCAATTTAAATCACGTTATAGACAGACACCACGTATATCGTAACTCAGGTTTTTTAGAGATCGTACTACTTTTGGATAACCGTTGAAAATTTGTCCCGGTTCCATTCTTGGGTTACGAGCGATCCATTTCAAGAAACGATTATAAACGTCTTTATGAAATTTGGGCACATAACACAACACTCTGTGCGGTAAATGTGACTATATCCGTGTTTATATATCAATAATGTAGCATCTTTTAAAATTTACATAGATTGAACATATGTCACGATTTTTCGTCAATTTAAATTAACAAATTCTCGAAGTGAAAGCGAAGAAATATTACTACTGTAGCGCAATACAACCCGAACATTCACAGTTGCTGTGATATCTCCTAATTGCCTGAGCTAAAACTAAAGGTCAAGTGAGGTTTAGGTACCTCACTGAAAGACAGTAATGCTTAATGTTTAAGACAGGGTTCCGGCATTCAATATACAATTTCAGTTATTCAATATTCAGTTATACAATAGCTGTTGAAATGAATTACCAACATGTTGCGCAGGAAGGTAAACCCATTTTGGTTTTTCATATTGCATACTAAATTTGTTCTAGTAAGTCTTTTGGCTTCATCCTTCTGGGGGGCACATTCCAATACATTCGGAACTGAACTAGGTATGTATTTTATCATAATTTTTTTGTTTTAGCGATATTTTTGTGATATCATCATTAGGGTAAGATTCGTCTCCAGTTCCCAATCGGGTCCCAACTTAGAACCTTTTTCGGTGTTCCACTATTATCAATAGCATTCAATTAATGATCTGCATGATTAAAGGTTCAGAATACCATAATTCTTTCGATCTTCCCTCTCCTCTCGCTGCACTTTTTTACAGTAAAAGAGCAAAACAACGGATGCCCCGCAGGCAACAAATATGCCCAAGTGACTCACCGAGCTACTGAAGACGGCGAGCAGCCGAAATCGGTCTGCCGGCGAAGGGAAACGAAGACCGAAAGACCTGCGGAAAACCTTGTTTTCCAATTTACAAAATAAATGGTCTCGTTACCAAATAATTTTCTGCGATCGGGCCAAGTCCCCGATGTGGCTAATAAAAAAATTGAAATCGTGCGAGGTGTACAGACGCAGGGGCGTGTACTGTCGCTTGACCGATACTGGACCCCGAAGAAAGCTATAGCTGTAGCCCAGGAGTGGTGGAGAGAAAGAGAGCGGCGAAGTGGGGGGGGTATACAGATAGAACCTGTTGAAAGTGAAATCAGCCGCATGGGGCACCCCACCCCAATCTGGCAACAGACCACGCCAATATAACACCAGCCCGGCTCATCTCGTATACAAAATCAATGGCCACGTTCGGTCAAACAAATTATAAACAATTTTAAGGAGAACGGCTATCAGAAAATAGGAAATTTGACGAAGCTGGGTCTGGGCACAGTTCAGGTACTAAAACATTCCGACTCAGCGCGGTAGAGACGTTTAGATGAACGTTACTTTTCCGATTCGCCTAGCGATAAGAATATTTATGACACCGTGCTCAATATCGAACATTTATTGGATGCTTGTTCCGCATTCGTTTCGATGCAACTTAAACAGTGACAGCTAGCAATAGCAATTGAGACCTCAACGTACTTATGAGACTGTAAAGAAATGTTTAACAATAATATCTTTATGGACAAGTTACAGATTACACTTCAATTAGATATTCAGAATGTATGTTTTAATAATTTCATAATCAGCATGTGATTATCTATAACATGGGTTTCCTTGAATTTCGGCCATTGAATCATCGTGTTGTTTCGAATAAGTGAAACTTAACGCTTTCGAAATTTTACTTCCCGGATTTATGGTTTCCAAATCGGCGAGTTTTTGGAAATGCGCGGGTAACGGACAGCGTATATCCCAACGGTCAGTATTTACATTACAGAAACCACTTCGGATGGGGGGATGAATCATCTCGGATGGTGATAATGAATAGTCTATGATGGAGTAATGAACTTCAGTAACGTAGTAGTAGTAGTAGGAGAAATACTATATCATAGTGAGTCACCAAAGGGACAAACGAGAGGAAGCAGTATTACGTTGGTAAATCCATTAAATGTATTAAAGTAAATGTTACATCAGACTGGTGAGAACATAGAGAATAACACTGTTATTCATGAATTCCGCTGTACTTAATACCTACTGAAGTAGGTTCGAGGGAATTGTGATAAGGGAACAAATATTAGCTGCACGCCCAGACCCTGTTAACTCGTTTCGCTCGTGATGCAAGTCAATTTTTGTAGAATTACAAAAGAAAAAACAGATAGAAGATAGACGGAATTAACAACGTCCCTCCGGTCCGGGTCGAATCTTCACCAAGAGCCGTCCGTCCAATTACACCGTCCAACAATTTGGAACAGACAAAAGTATATTTGGAAATATCCCGTTGGCCGAAAACCGACTTGGACGGTTTGCGTCCCAGATTCGCGTTGCGCTAATTACCGGTCAGTTTGGACCGGATAATTTCAACACCTGAGACGGTAATTTGGACTCGGTGAAACTCCCGCGGACTGGAGGCGCGATACCGGTAGCTAAGAATGAAAATAATTAATTTTTGTTTCCGACATTTCTCATTATTCTTTCTAACAACGGAGTAAATATCAATGCATCAATGAAGTAGTCAGCGATAAAACTTTTTTCGTTCAATTTTTACGTTAAACTGAATTCGTCAGAACAGGAACAATTTTTCTGGTCATCTGAAGGTGAAAATTTCATACCAAGAAATAATACACATTGTAGAATAACATAGGATATCATTATTTAATGATGAGTTGCAAATTCGGACGTAGACAAGTTATTGTTTAAGAATATCGAAATCGTAATAATATTAATATAGACACATATATTGAACTATTTCATTGTAAAGAATAACATTTTGAACCCTTTCTCTATTTCACCATCATTGCAATGAAATGTATCACATGATAAGAAGCTTAAGGAGAAAATGTTTTTCTTACAGAGAAAAACACACTTGAATTAAAAGTTAATAAATTGGGGGGCAGAGAATTAAAAATATATGTTGACGTCAATATCTTCAGTTGAGCAGAATTGATTTTCAATGCAATAATGTTGGAACAATTCAACATAAATTTCCCAGGACATGTCCAGGATCCGTACCAGCCGAACGCCCGATGATGCGCGATTATGAAATGCGAGCTATTGAATAATACGATTAAACGGTAATCTGGAGCCGGCCATTGTGCTATGAGACGATCAACAATATGGACTATTACCTTACACTACCTTTGTGGCTTGCGCTCGGCAAGAGTTACGCAACAATGAGCAGTTAGTTAGTTGCACCGGCGGTTGTACAGATATGTCCCAACAGACAGCTCCAATACGGCCATTAAACGGAGTTCTATTGACAATTATATTTAAGCAAGGCAAATTGAGCCAAATCCTTTATAGAGTTTCACGAGTTTCAGAGCACTCAAACTCCAACGCTGTAAACTACTCTAACTCACGTATTCCCTAATTCTCAGTTTGTTAAATAATTCTGACTTAGAAATGTAGTGATTCAAACTCGTGAAGAATAGTTCGACGACCCGGCAGCAAATTATTGAAACATCTCGTTACCCTCCGTTTGTCCGATGGCCCAACACAAGTTTAAGTTGATCAATAAAGTTGCAATTTATCCATTGGAGCGACCGTGGCAAGAATTCGGTTAAGCAACCAGCATTCTAGGAGAAAAGGGGGAAACAATATTTTATCTTTCACAGAACAAATCATTCTTTGTCCGAGGCGCCTGTCCTATTTGAAACTCTCCTTCAAGTGTTTTCCAAGAAATCCATCGTCCCTGTTTCCCAACAGATGCACTTCGTAAGAAATTCGGGTCTGTGTATTTTTGAAGTTGCTTTACTCAATGAAGGCTGAAGATTACGAAAAAAACCGAAACTATATCAGCGAATGGGGACAGAAAATTGAAGAATTATTTATTAGGGGTACAAATGGTCGTATCTACAGCAAAACACCCCGTACTATCACAAATACAACCCGGTTCATAAAACAGACTAGTAGGAATCACTAATATTAAAGCACTACTAAGACCCTCAAGAAACTCAAATATGAGAATATTCCGACGCCGATGATCCTCTTGAACTAAGTAGTGCTCTGTAATTTTCAAATCATACAGAAGTCATTCGTAACATGAATTATCGTTTAAGAAAAACATAATGGTGGCTACCAAGTATTATTAACACAAATACTCCGATAGAATGAATGGGGTAGACGAAGGATGACTCCGCACTTTCTATAGTGACCATAGCTTCTTGACGATTAGTGATTGTTGTGCAATAAAGAGGTCATACCAAAACATTTCTTAACAATTACTAATTGAAGCCTATTGTTAAATATGTAGGGCGTTCGGCGGGGAAATATCTCATAATACATTCACTGCCATTAGCGATGTAACATCATTATTCATCTGCCCGTAAAACGTATATCGTAAAAAAAACGTGTACATCTGGTTACGTTCAGTAACGGTAATTACTCAATTAAATTAAGTTGCACAGTTGAAGATACATATTAAAAGTATTGAAATAAATGTAACGGTAGCTTACATCAGACCGGCGAGAAAATACAGAACATCGTTATTAATTTATTCATGAGTAGAAGTCTATTAACTGTTAATTCGGAATAAATCCTGTGCAAGCGGAATACTGTAAATTAGGTGAATGTGATCACGTGAATGACCTTTAAAAGTGAATCATCTGTGGCTACGAAAGTAATGAACATTATAGCGCCCTAAGTGTGTACAGTGCACAAAAACCCAGTATGGCGAACGGTGCAGTGGAACAAGTGGCATGTCTTTGTCCGAATGATTAAAGTGTGTACAGCTTAAGTTCAAGTGGGGTTTTGTGGCATTATGTAACTTTCCCGATTACCGTATTAACATTGTGCAAAATTCAAATATCTTTGTCAAAATTCAAATTACGTCGGAATGCGTGCAAAATTCACCATCGTGTACCGTTTTCGATTTGCTATATATATATTCGTAGAAGAATAAAGTTTTTTGTATAATTGGTCTGTTATAGGCCGGTTGTATAATGAAAGAGGAGGGCTCTTTTGTCCTCGAAGGAAACGTCTCATAACGCCCACCGGTTAGTGTCTCTCTATTCCAACATCTTTATTTACTTATCCGTGAACGCAATAATGACGACGCGCGTGTGTCCCAATGGGGCGGGGGGGGCCGCATAACAACAACTGCAATTATCATACTTTTGCCACCGTTGCGCAATGCACCGGTGCGCCACGGTTGTGAAATGTCCATATTCGTTGTAGCGGAGCGTTTCGACGACGAGACGGGCCCTCTCTTTATGCGGAACCATCTTTCTACCGAATTCGGGTCGCAATTTCCCGGATCCGGAGATGAATTTCAGCGGAAATAAAATATATTGGAAAAATGTTGTACTTTTGCAAGGTGTAGAATCTCAGGGTCTGGTCCCGACAGGCGAGTTGAATATTCTGTAACCCGGTTCTCCCGGTTACGTAACAGCGCTGGAAACCGAACAGGGTCGTTAGAGGCGCGATTAAGTTATAAACTGGAAAGGACGATGAAGGGACGATCATCGATCTCTGGAGGAGGAGCAGCGGCCGCCTGCCCATCGGGCTAATAACAGAGGAAGGTCTTCCACCCAATTAGCCGGCGGGGCCTAGATAAATATTCCGAACGGCGCTTACGATTCAATTTTAAAACGGATAATAAATCGAAACTTTATAATTCGTTGGAGGCCGCCTTATAAATGCATAGAATCCCTAATCGGCCGTTTCACCAGTAATGAACCCAATTTCACTCGCATAAACGGTCGGAAATGTAATTTTTCGCCGAACATTAGAGATGAGGGCCGGGTCATGTTTGAGTTGTGGGTGTCGGCCACCGCCTCCAAGGTGAAAGTTGTTCCAGGCCGGAGGAAAACTGATCCCACTGACCTTATCCTATCCCTCTCATAAATAATTCTTTCTTCTGATTATAAAACGCAGTCAGATTCGAGGAGGGACAAAAGAAAGTATTTACCCGACTAACGCCATCCGCGGTGGGTGGACCCGAACCGCGACCAACAACGGACATCAACGCACTCAAGTTGAAGACAATCGAATGGAACGTGAAGCGGCGACCGTATAAAACAGATTCATTCGAAACACCATCTTAAACAGTGCAAAATATGAAACCCTATGATTCAATTATATACGCTTTGTCAGCCATTGTCCATCCAGCCACAGGCGCAAAGGTGAGGCTATACAATCTTATTTTTTTAAAGTTTCTTTCTTACGGGAAACGTTTCGCTAGAGTTTGTAGTTGGACAGTATATGTCGTTAGAAGCTAAAAGTGTAGAGTCGAAACTGAGAAAGTTATCAATATGTCGATATGCCAACACTTTGTTCATCGTTGGTATCAAAATTAGGATGATATAAGTACTGTTCGTGGTAAAATAACATCGGGAGTTTAGTTAGTGTAAAAATATCTGGAATTACTTCCAGTGTAAGAATAAACAATAATACGTCATTCTAAGATGTGTCTAGTGGTCAGAACTTGGGGATTGGTAACCAAGAGTAATGAATTTTTATCGCCTTAATTTTCCTATCATCTCGAACGAATACGCTTACTTCCGTTATGATATGACGTGAAAAAAATATTAACCAACTTTTTGCCTTAAGATTAATTTCCGGTAAAAGTACTTGTATAATACAGGCCAATTTCCCAAACTTTCCCCGTCTTTAGGGGGTTCGGACTCTTGTTAAATGTTCACCCGCCGCTCGCGTTTTATTTCTACAGTTATTGTGTTAACGAGCTGGAGACGAATATTACACGTACGCTAACAATTATTTCCTTCCCACGTCTGAAAATCGTTACTTCCTCCAATTAGCTGTAGGTCCTGATACCGCTGGTTATGCTTTGGTGGACTACGCTGAGTGTTCAAGTTCATTTCAAATGTACAACAGAAATGGTGTAAGCTCCTTCAGATCCAGGCCGTATTACGGGATAAAATCTGTATCCAGCATATTCCTTTATTATTATATAGGAGAAAATCTCGCGGTCAACAATAAGAAAAAAAATAAAAAATGGCGGTCCGAATCAATTAGGCCGCGTTGCGTTACGGGTCCGGCCAATTTTTAATTTCGTGATATCTTTTCGAGCCGTACGACGATTCACGAACGGAAGTCATCCGACTGAATAATAAGCGTTAACAGGAAGTTAAATGCAATTCGTGCACGAGGGACTACGAATGAGGTGCTAATCCACAATATCCTAACCACAGTTTTGGTTCCGCTAATACTTATCGATTAGTAACAATCTGTATACAAACGAGTGTTCAGCGGGCAAAATCTCGGGTACTTTCGTACTTTATTAGTAAAATGTACGCATTAAGATATTATATACTAATATAAATATCGTTTTCGGGTATCTACCTTTTGAAACCGCTCAGTACATTTTACTCTACTTACTTACTTTAACGTGTATTTGAATACTGTTTTCCGATCGTTATAAATAAGAATCGATTAGTGAATTGTTTTTATACATACCTGTTGGCTTTTTTTCGAGTCTTCGATGATCGGGACGAAAATAAATTATCCACTCGATAAGTAACCTACAAACTGATCAATTGTTACCTGCAGGGAGCCAGACTACCAACATAACGCCGACAAATATACCCCACCAATTGGCCACAGCCGGCCTATACCTACCGATCAGCTATAGTTGCGAAAGTTCAACATTTCGGACAAAGTCGACTGTTTGTATTCATTCGTTATGTTTCTTCTTCGCCATATTTCGCGACGTTTGAAAGTGGCCCACCGCCGTAGAGGTTTCTATTCCGTCCAAATACGCGAACCGGCATTGCGGGACCTCGGCAATAAAGTCTTATTGCACCGGCGGTTATCGAATACAAAAAACCGCTTTGAAACCCGAACTGTACAGAAACATGCGTGCTACTTTCCCCAATTTCACTTTCGTTGTCGAATTAGTTATTGGTGTAACATTAAATTTCTGTCCAATTCGACGAACTGCGTCTGTAATTTCAACCGAGTTTCAAGTAAGATTTGTATATTAATTGCTGTAACACAGTTGCTATATAAAATATTTATACCATTACAGGCGACAGCCTATCGAAAACTTATTAATAGGTCCCACAGTGAATATTTGAACTTAACAATGATGTAGATACTTCTACAAAAAAGTATTTCAGACAAACGATTTCCTTTCATACAAAGATAATAAATACCTTCTTTATTATTATAATTATTGCACAATACAAATTATTTAATATTTTACAGACAGTGCGTTGCATTAATTTAACACAGAAACCGAACGATCACAATTTTAAAGTGAGACTAATAAATAAATACACTACAAAGTAAATCTCTGAGTTATCAACAAAATATCTAAAGTATACAAACTAGATAAAAATTCAACTTATACAACACTTAATTCTAACAACAGAAATATTTATAACTTTGCTTCATTTTCTTTTCAAACAAATAATAAATCTATACGTATATCTTAATTTAATAAAAAAAAATCTAAATACACTATCAGTATTTACACTACATGTGCTCATGTATTACAGTGTCACTTGACACAAACAATTTATTTAGGTACTCATATAGGAATGAAAATGTTTCATGGAATTTCCATTTCATATAAAACAGTTGTCATTTTTTTTTCAATGACAGTGCAGTTTTTGTGTCAGTGCACAATATTTAAATAATTACCCCTTTAAGAAATGATGGAACGTGACCAAAATACACAAAGTACTTAAAGTATTCAAGCCACACTTGAAAAATGCAGTGTGAGATCGATTTAAACGTAACATTTAACATCATTGATGATGTACACTTGATTACTTTATGGAAATGCATTGGAAGGTCTGTAAACCCGATTGTCGAATGAATCAAAATTCTGATCAAACTCAGAGTTTGCACTAGGTTTGGCTGATCTTACAAAGTACGGACGGTATGATGCCTCCTTCACTGCTACTGAAATCAAATTAAATTTTTTTATGAAATTGAATAAGATGGTTAAATAATTTTACATTACATCACTATTCAACAGAAACAAATATAATGAAGTCTTAGTACTAAAGGCACAACTAAAGAATGTTCTGTAAAAATAAATTCAACAAATCAACATTTCATATATACCCATTAATTAGTTCACTACTTTTAAAAATACCTCAGTCTTTAAAACATAATATTTAGTGCAAGTGTTTATTTAATTATCCAGTCAGAAATCAGTAAAGAATAATTTGACTATACAAAAATATTTTTTTCATAATAAATTACCTTGGTCTGTATTGTTCCCTTTGGGCTGGTTACGTTTTTGCCTCAATGCATTTAAGTCTTTACCCGTAAACTGGAGAGATCGAGTTGCAAGTACTTCACAGTCAATTTGCATCATTGGAATTCTTCCATTGGGAGCAACAGAATCTATAAAAAAAACATAGTTTACTCTTTCATTATATTTACAGATATACTGAATGTAGAAAGGATAGAATATATAGAAGAACCAACCCAAAAAATAATATTGTCAAGGAAATAATACATAAACTACACATTCTGTTATTAGAGTCACTTTAGTCTGTTTTTAAAAAAGTATGAATTGATATAGTTAACTAAAACACTTTTTTTTGGTACTGTTTTTTTCCTGTTGGATATTACTTGTCAATAAAAACAAGTAATTAAAAAGAGAAAAATATAAAATAAAGCATTAGGTTCAGACAGACTTAAAAACATTACATAAACTATAGACAATACAAATAATCAGAAAAAATATAAATAGGTGAGCTTTCACTTTGTCTTTATAAGTAAATAAATTGCATTGTAAATATTCAATTTTATAACAACGCGAAGCTCACCATTAAGAGGAATAGTGGGAAGGACTAAGGACATCTTTGGCCTGACACTCATGTTGTGCGAAATGGCTGGAAGCAGAAGATGGTCATTTGAAAAAGAGACTACATAAAAAGTGTCATCCCTTCTGGGCAGAGACCCTGGAAATGCAGCTCTATAAATTTCTATTGCCCCATCTACAGTTCTTTCCCTGCAAACATAAAAGTTCAATTTTCATTCCAATTATAG
The DNA here is from genome assembly GCA_019843655.1 of Lethocerus indicus. Classification (NCBI taxonomy): domain Eukaryota; kingdom Metazoa; phylum Arthropoda; class Insecta; order Hemiptera; family Belostomatidae; genus Lethocerus; species Lethocerus indicus. The sequence goes on from JACDQD010000006.1 coordinate 3,092,916, forward strand.
AACGAACAGAATAAATTTTGTATAATACTACATCAAAGTATTAATAGTTTAATTTTTTGTATAATACTGAACTATAACTTTATAAATTGCCTAATATATTAATTATTAAAATGAAATATATACATATAATGCACAGAATATGTATTTTAATGGTAGTCATAAAGCATTTTTTGCCCTTATGAAATTATGAAAAATTCTTATTTTAAGAATGAAAGAACATTTTCCTCATTAAAGATTATTTATCATTATTAAAAATGTTAATATTAGTTTAACATTGTGAAGGCAAATACCATCAACAAGAGAAGCAATTTTAATACTGTTCTCCATTAAACTTCTACTTTAAGAAATTATTATAAAACACAATTTATTAATTGATAATCATTCACCATAAAAACTATAAATATAAATGTGTTCTGACTTTCATAATCAATTGAAAGGAGTTAAAAATTTGAAAAAAGGAAAAAGCAATTTGAGAATCTATATTTCAAACCGTACATTCTTTGTGCTTTCCACGGTTTAAGTGGAGGTGTATGCAAAATAAGCTGCCTGAGAGTAGGTTTATGCAATGAGTGTCGTTTTGTAGTATTCTTGTCTCTTCCTCTTTCACTATCAACTGCAATCCATCTCCTAAGCTCTTTCTCTAATCTAGAATAAACAAGGAAAAAATTATATAATGCAAAAATTCTATATATATAAACACATTAACAAGTCTTAAATAACTGGCTAACACTTTCATGACTACAGCCTGAATACCTAAAACAAGTGAACAAATGAATAATTTTGTAATTAGGTAAATCAAGTTAACCTCAGTAGAATCAAAACTACTACATTTTCTTTCTATTACTGTTTTCTAACCATTAAATAATGAAAAATCTATAATTTATGACAGGCACACATTGTTTAAATAGTGTGAACCTATTTGTTAATGAAAAGAATTTTTAATGAGATAATAATTATGACAACAAGAAATACAAGGTAGCATTAGGAGGACAAACATACATTTATTATTATTTGTCCTTCTTTGTATAGTGCAAATAGCACACATTTGTTTATTAATATATTTAGTAAATAAAATTAAGCACAATTAACACTAAAGAAATGTAATAGTTTGTTAGAGTAGTATGATAGTAGAGAAAAAATCATTTAAAAATTAATAATTCTTTTATAGGTGTTCATTTAAGGTACTTGAATAAACATAATTTTTCCAGTGCAGTTATTTGTACCACAGAAATAAAAGTTATATATACATATATATAATATAATTTTTTGCCTAGTACAGTACACTTTGTCAAGGAAAAAAATCACTGATAAATATTAGTACCTAAGTGATTCTGTTTGATTGATATATAATGGACATGTTAATGGTTTACTGCTTGAGTTAACAGTTGGTTCCTTTTCCTCTGAGTCAGTCCACAGAAGTGTCCTCCCGGGAGATCTAATCCTTCCACTGCCCAATAAATCATCACTCATTCTCATTTTGGAAAGTTCATTTTCATGCTGTATTAAACTGCGAAACAATGTTTTATTTAAAAGCAGCTTGTTAAAACTAGGCCCACAACTAGGCAACATGACTTATAATAAAAAGATTAGAATTATAGGTACAAAAGATTTGAAGGTTACTAAGAAAATAATCATACCTCAAGGAACCAAAATTGATGGACACCATAAATATTACAGCTAGGACAGCGGTAGTTTTCTTAAAGTTGTTGAAAACACTACCAGGTTTGATGTAATTTTTCATATAATCATTTGATTCCAGTTCTTTTATTCTACTTTTCAATATATCATTTTCCTGAACAGAATAAAATAAATATTCAATTCTGGTAAAATAATAAGATAAGCAATAACCGAAGGCAAATCAGTTTTACAACAGAAACTGTTCATAATTCAAACATGGTTTATAATGTATTAGTCTTAGAACTTTAAAGCTCCAATATATTATATTTAAGCAAATAATAAAGTATCATTCATTACCAATTTTAGTGACCTGTTTTCCTTTTCCAGATCGCTGATTTTTGATTCCAAATTCATAACATATTCTTTCTTTTTCTTCCTTGACAAACATGCTGACTCTCTATTCTTGATCATCCTCTGTTGTTTCTTCAAGGCTTTCAACTGTCAAAACATAAAAAATCGGTAGATAACAATCAATCTGTACAAACTTCTTGAATTCTAAATAACAGAATAAAAAAAAATAACTGATATACTTAAATACATATCCTTACATTAAAATCATCCCTCTTAATTTCTGAGGGTTCCCTCTGGAGTATTGTCAAGGGACGGTGGTTAGACGCATCTACAGTAATTACTTTTGCATCATTAGGAATAACTTTGATATTTGATGTAACTTTTTTAACATCACAAGGTGTTATCGCAATTGGATTAGTAAAAACTGGAAATAAAAAAAAAACACAAACATATTTCCTGACTGTTAATTCTTAATAATGAATACATTTAGCTACACAAAACCTACAAGCCACCAAAATTTTAGGAACAAATTTTATTTTTGCACTAACCTACTTTAGGCTGAAAATTTGTCACTTTAATATCTACAGGAGGGCATATTTCATTTTCTTTCTTAATTTTTTCTACTTTTTCTAAAATTTCTTTAGGTAATACAACCTGAGTTTGTTTCCCAATCGGTTTTAGGCCTGAAATTAAATTGATTATTAGATATGACATTAACATTAAACATTAAACTTTAATTTCTAATTACAATGATTATATTCTAAATAATATTATACCAAAATAAATCAAGAGGTATTATTCCAAATGTTTATAAAATAGACAAAAGAGTGTATTATTTAATATATATTTTTACCTTTAATATTGCCAGTGCAAGGAATTATCTTGATATTTTTTGGGTTGATTTTCAAGATAGTAGATTTTTTCTCAACCTGAACTGGTGGACTCACTGGTGGCAACTGCATAATCATCACTGGCGGGGAAGAACTCGAAGGTTCTATTCTTGGAGGTGATATTGGAGGCGATATTGGAGGCGTATCTAGTGTGTACTTTAAAAGCAAAACAAATTGACGGTTAATTACAACCCCTAAATGAGTATAATTTACATATTATTTCATTTGTATGCATTAGCAAAAATTAGGTTATCATCATTCATGTGATTTCAATTGTCTCCTTTGTTTGGCCCCATGCTAGACTAGCTTTAACATCTTGCCTTAGTTAGCAGTATTTCATTAGGCACATAGTAGTATCCTGCAACAATGTCACTATGCTGACAATGTGGTCATTGGTTCACTACATTATCACATATTTTTTTATTGTTGTAATTTATTGTTTCCTAATTGATAAAGTAATTTTTTTTCAAGTAGCTTACACCCCTTGTGTCTATAGCCTGGTATGACTTCTCAATTATCTCTAAATATGGTGTTCACACATATTTAATATATTAATATTTCAATTATTAATGCTACCAATGATGGTTAATGCAAAAACTAGTTTAGCACAGGAGCAAATGACTAATAATGGTTATTAATGACTTATATAAATACACATTTTTTGTTTAATCTAATATTTATTAGAAAGTTACTAAGATACCTTCACTTCTGAAGAGCTGCATGAATCTGAACTCCCCACACTTCTTGGCGAATCCACCGGTGTTTCACATTCTGTTTTTATACTAAATTCAGTATTTAACCCTGCACAAAATAATGAATTAAAACTTATGATAAGTTAACTTAAAATAAAAACACCAAATAAAACAGAACACATGTTGCTGCAGCTACTTTATCAACCTCTGAGTATAATAATATCAAACTTAAATTTTAATACACACATAATAAATGCCAGGAACCTACCATTATTGTGCAGATCTGAAAGTTGAGGAAAAACCGGCCACTGAGTAGAACTGTCATCGATTTGCATTAATGAGTCAAATAAGGTGGAATCAAATGTCATCTTGTTCTCAATATCATCATTAGTCGGTAATAAATTCTACAAAATTATAATGAACTGCTTTTATTAATCTCTGTCAGAGTCATCATTTTACAATGTTTAAATCTACTTAATTTCAATAAGTATTCATGTTAATAGGTTCTACAATTCAGTAACAACAGCTTTCTAATATTCAAAATGCAAGTATTGCTACCAAAATAAACTATTTAATAATCTGATATTGGTAGCTCACATGCTACTAACTTCCAGTCAAAAGGTGTTCTAGTTAAAAACAAATAAGAGGTTCAGAAAAGTCAGGAAAAATTAGAACATTACGAACAGAATAATGTTTTCAGATATTATCAGTCCCAACCTAATGTCAGTCATGGAATTTATGCAAAAAATTTACATTACAGAATTATATAAATGATACAGAAACATAAATTCTAGAGTTGTTAACTGAAATGAAGGAAAGGTATTGTATCTGACAATATACCATGCAACTATCCTATAAAGGTATTCTAGCTATACATATAAAAAAAGTAAAATAGGTCATATATTCAATATATAACAAAAATGAGCAATTATAAAACAGTTACTCACATCAAAAACATTGCCAAATTCTTCAAATAAATTCTCCTCTTTTGGGAAGTCATAATCCATTTCTGAAATTGAAGAAAATGAAATATGGAATTAATGAAAAAATAAGTTAAGACAATAAATAAATATAATAGGGGATTAAATAAGTCCCCAAAAATTTCTTATTCCTAGAAGGGACAAAAAAAGAGGCATGACTCAATATTTAGCAGAAACAAAATTGGCACAGCATTCAGAGTAAGAAAAATGACTCACAAATTTACCCTAGAGAAAGCAGCTTTCAATAAGGCGTCATTCCAGTGGGCGAGTATATATCAAATGATGACCTCCTACATTTCTCACAGCATTATTCTCTACGTATAATTTATACCTTAGGTTCAGATCCTGATCCTTGGGAAACGCAATATCCGAATTGTGAATTTTCGAATTTCCGATCCAAATTTGTTGAAACGTCCAACAAACTGGATGACCCGTATATCCTATATTCGGCCTATAAATCAATCATTTCCTGCTAAGTGAGGACGAAATTTTACTAGAATCACATTTTCCGCCACCCAGGTCTGTTCACACGAGATGCGAAATGTTTTCGTGTTAACCGCTTTTCCATAAATATTTCATAACAAAATTTGACCACACATACCGGTACGCACCACATGTCTCAATCGTGTTTTTTTTCTGATATGGAATTCCCACCATTTCCCAGACCTGATTCAATTCTAAATATAGGTGCGGCCGTCTCCTCGGGACGAGTAAACGTACGAATTTTTCAGAAATAGAGAAAATCACTTACAGAAAACAAACAAACCGGCACCCGATTATTCAATAAAAAATACCTGTTTTAAAGTCAACATCTATAGCACTTTCATTTTGGAAAAAATGAATTGGACGTACTATATTTTTCACTGAAGATATTTCTATGATGCCAATGATTGGAGAACGGCACAATCAGCTGTAGCTACTTATTTTTTATTATTGGTTAATAAATAATAAACTAATTCATATGTCAGTCTCATAATATAGTGAAACTAACCATGAAAATTGTCTAAATATTCCATTAATGCTCTAATTCATTCCTATTCGCCTGATTATAATTCGAAATATCAATGACATGACCGAATAGGTTCAATCTATACAGATACATAAGGGCCAAGATTTAACTAACATAAAAAAGGATCCATTAAAGAGTGACCATCGTGTAGGATTACATCTTTTTACCATTAGATTACTATTGATGACCTGTACAGCGGAGATTGTATATTTTACGCAGTTATCTTAATACGATAAGGATAATAACGTTGTACATGTCATATTAAATTACGTTTCTGACCTTATCCTGATCTTAAACCCGTCCGTTAATAACGATCCAAATCGGACTCAACACATTTCCTAAATAAAGCCGGTTCCCGATTCACGGCGCGTAGTAACAATGCACTTCCCACGGGTTCCTTCCCACCCGGTCGATTATCGATCAATTTTCTGTTTAACTTAGACCTTGGAAAGGTTAAAAGAAGTAAGGTGGAGTACCACATACAACGAAGATTTTGTATGTTTTAGTGAAACGTCACCCATTCACAGGGCTAAAACTACGGATTCGTGTGCAGGATATCATGAAGTATGGAAGGAAATCCTAGTCATTGAGTCAAAAAACAAGAAACTAAATAAAAATTGATCGTTTTAACCGAATAGACAAAGTGTAAAACGATTATATGTAACATCGCATAACTTACTCTTAATAAACAAAGGAAAAAAGTAGTAAATTAGTTTTACTATTGTGCGTGATCAAGCATCCAGTAAACTAATGTAATGGCCTAAAAAGAATATCACTAACTGCGTACTACTGACGATGGTAAGCAACCGAAACTGACCTAGCGTATGATCCAAGAGGAATAAATATCAAATTTCGTTTAAAAAGCCTACTCCTGCGAACAGCTTTATCTTTGTTCCATTAAAATTCAGATTAGATTATAATACGTGCGTATTACTTATTTTAATAACAAAACCATACGGCAGAGGACAGTATAAATGAAGGTTGTAAGCCGTCTCGGTTTAGTGAACACGCCGATAAATTAAACCACAAAAATATTTTGTTTTTTTAACAGAAAATATCTGAAGTTTCTAGTTTTGATCGGAAAAATATTGGGGAAACACCGTTGGAGAATTGGGCAGGAACAGTGGAGGATACAATTTCCGGCTGACTTATTGCAATAGAATAAAGCCCGTTATATAACCAAGCGCCTATTAACTTGAAAATACCGGTATTCGCCAAAGCGGAATAGAAGAGGTGGGGTCAGACGGTCGTCGGAGGCGTGAAGAAGCCCCCACAGCGCACCGCTTCATGCTCAACGATTATGTCGACAGAACTGAACTGAGGCGGGGCAGAGGTGAAGAGGGGGGGGGGGGGGGGGGGCAACTGGTGGAAATTGAAGAAAAATAAGAGGAGGAAACCCGATTGCACAATTTAACAGACGGGGCCCAGCACACAGGAAACAATAGTCAACTCTAAACTGAGCTCTTATTTGTATTTCCACTGGGGTAAGGGGAAGTTGACCAACGGTGAGGGGAAGAACATTTCTAACCCCGAATTTACGCTTTCCTATTTCCTGTGTCGAAATTCTCGAGAAGACGAAGAATAGCGACAATTTCAGAACTGGCAAAGAAGTCAACAGGAACTGTCCGACATTCCCAATCAGCAACTGAAATAGCGACTAAATAAAAGTCACTAATAATAGTAACTGAGCTTCTTCAGAGAGATCTCGGCTACATCAAACACACGCTTGGACATAGCTCGTTATCGCGAAATAAATTTGCAACAATCCTTAATTTACAGAATTAAGATGTAACACCCACTAACGTTAATAATAATTAAAATATACGCTACTTTCGGGGGTCGGCACGTGTCTCGTTATATAAACCAACCCCACTATATTCAATATATAATGTTCAATGGTCGTCTGCCCTTAATCTAACGGTCACTCATTAGAGTCAAAATTAATGGCCGTGGAGGTATAAACACGGCTCTCCAGGGACCGCTTCAAGCCTAATGGGAGAATGAGCCGGACCATTACATATTATATGTACCTTTTATGGTACTCTCAAATGTTGATAACGTCGCCACAATGTAGACGTCCAACACTAAATTAAAGCCGGCTTCACGCTCAAACGCGGGGAACGTGCGCCCCAAATACTGTCGAACAAGACGTTGTTTACACGGTTTAAAACAAGTTTTCGAATTGTTTACCGTGTCATTAACATAAATTATTTACCCATCGTCAGCGGCCATATGCTGGAGTAAATTGGTTGCCATGAGACTACAATGAGACTACCTTGAAATTCCGGATACGTAAAACAGTCAAAAACTAATACCTATAGAAAAATATATTAGATATCTGTTTCGCTCCAACACCTGCACACAGAACTTTTATCTCAGAAATTTGGACAACACGTGTAATTTTAATTTATTTTAGTGCATTAAAGCGTTGTACAGGCTGGGGTTTAAGATGATCATCAAAGACATGATTGTCTCTCCCCAGAGGAATAAATGTTGGGAACCCTGTTTGGTAGGAGGGCATTAGCTGGGAAATTCTCCAAAAATATTTACCGGAAAGCTGACGGTTCGAGTGAGATGCAAGAACCCCGACCAAAATAGAACCACAACCCCCCAAATAAATTACTACAGTTCAGGACGGTCTTCCTGAACATAAAACGAAGTCCAAATGAACTTCGTGTGGCGTTTCTGACCATGATTATTTTCATTTCATTAATGGGCACAACGGAAATACCAAACTTATATATTAAATATCCATTTTTTTATATTTTTGTTCAAATTAAATTAATTAATAATGTATAATTTTTTCACTATATCACGAATCTCGGTCATGTACAAAGCTCGCAGTTGCGACCGACTTTCAGAATTGAACCGACCGACCGTTCAATTAAGAACAGCGACAAAAGAAATGCAGCTGGGCGTGGAAGAAAATTAGGGCTTTCGACGAAAATAGTGCAAACGGTACAGAACATAATACGAGCAAGATCAGCTGGAAACACGATTAAGGGCGTGCATCCACAGGTTTTGTTTGTGCCGCCGGACGCATAACCCATATTACCGAATCATATTATCGAATCAGCATTAAAATCAATGGAACGAACGTTTCAGTCTGAACGTAGATTATTTTAGGTCGCAACATTTTCGCCACACTGGCGTAAGAATTTATTTTAATCAACTTTTACTAATTAACCAACGTAATGCCAAAGTGAATGTCACTTTAGAAATCTGCATCACATGTGGGAGGACACCACCGTTGTTGGTGAAGGAGGCACAAAATTGCAGCTATTGTTTGTATAATAAAATAAGAAAGTTTAAAGGCAAACTTTCTAATTCTTATTCTGAAACTACATCTTTTGGATTTAACTTATTTTTTTTATGTGCTTCGACTAGCGTAGGCAGCAAGCATGACGCTCCGTCGTTGCATCGCGATTTGTGTGTTATTTATCCAACTATTTCAAACATTATTTCGAACATCCCGTCATAAAGATCATTAATTTAACATGAACAATGTTTTATGTGCGCGACCCACGCGAAATTTCTTTTTATAGTTGTGTGTCATAGAATTTCTATTTATACGTTTACTTTTAAAAAAGGTTATGTAAAATGTTCCTGGTTTTACCGCTTGGAATTGCATTTATACAATTTGAACTTAGGCCACAATTAGTCAAAGTTACTCTCATTACTAATTTATATAAAATATAAAAAAATTATAATAGTAGTTGTAGTCCGGCTAGCACAAAATGCGCCAATGGTAACCACGAGATCAATAATGCTATCGAGTGAAATACGGCATTTTAATAAAAGTCCCACTGACTTTCATGTCCGGGGCCGCCCACGAACGGATACCGCAATTTTAAACCCGCAACCGGAACAACCAATTCCGTTGGATAACTACAATAGAGAAAAATATAGCACTTAAAATGATCAGTTATCCGAGATCACCGATGAGAAAAACATATCATTCTATCGACAGCAAAACCGTGGGCGGACTTCCGCTCAATCGACGTTCTACTAGATCGCACTGACAGGCAGGAAGTTGGATGTCGGTCGATCAAAAGTAGTAAAAAGATCTAATAAAATCTGAAATCCAATATTTCCTAGTTTTTTTCGATAATTTCATTAATATTCACGAAAATCACACGAGTGATGACACCCTGGCAAACCCCTAAAAAATGCCATAAACAGTATGGCCCTACCATTTAGTTATTTTCACAAATTAATATGTTTCATTTTCATACGTTGTACTATTCTTTACACACAGGGCCACAATATCGGGATCCCACTGGGACTGACCCTGTTAGGCGTTGGGTGTACAAATTATTTGAATATTTATTTGTCCAGAGTTTGCAACTGAGCGTGAACTACAGATCTCGTGCCTACATTTACATATATATGAGCAAAACATTAAAATAATTTTAGAATAAAAAGGATTTTTCAATAATATCAACATTTTAATATAAAGTAAAACTCCTACCCGGTTTTTCATCAGGAAAACCTTATTACGCCTGACCCTAAATCTAATCGGCCAAAGAATATTGAACATGAAAAGGGTTGACCTTTCGCCGAACCTTTCCTTTGGCTTTGAAAACAACCGAACGATGTATCGAACACACTCGTACAATTTCTGTCTTTCTGGTAAAAACATTTATACATAGACAATAAATTTATTTCCACAATAAACATTGTTCCTACAAGGAGAACAGTGAACGGACAATACCACCAATCAAAAGCATTACCATCGGCATAGTGTTGTTGTCAGTTCATATACAGTCATAGTGTATAAGCAGTGTATACGTCGATAGATTTTTGAAACGATAGTTCGCAACCATCTGAAACACGACCGAACGACATTTGCGTATGATCTGCAATACTAACGTGTGCAAATGCGGATGAATTACTGTTGATTTATATGCCGCGTACTATCGTCAGAATTTGCCTAAACGGAGAATAGTACAGAGAGAGAGAGAGAGAGGGAGAGCATTTGCAATTTGACTATAACCTCGTTAGCCTAATGGGCGCACCCTCTGAAACGCAGACGGGCCAACTACGAGGGCGAGGAAGGGGGACGGATATCCCTTTATTAGACAGTCGCGGAACAGTTTTGCTACGTGAGTTTGGAACCGGATGTCAGGCTGGCCGTTGGACCTCAGTTCTGGAACACTTCTGGAATTGAAGAAGTTAACAATTCGACACCGCAACCGGTCGCAATTCCATTAATGAGGTTGGAAAACAATAAATATCCTGCGGGATGGATTTCTTGGAACGGTTTCAGCCGTCCAAAATTGCCGACTGCATTTGGACAACACGATTGTGACACTAAGTCGATTCCAGGCAGGATCTAGTGTACCAAAGTTACTGAAGTCAAAACGGAGCTTTAATTCCGGTTTCTCCCGTCCGGAATGCCCAATGCAGGAGTTTCTCCTGGATTGAGTTTGCGGTACAGAGACGGGTACTGACTTAGGCGAAGAAGGACGGTCTCTCGAGTCCGCCACTTCACCGCCGTTAGTCCCCAACCAACGGTTAGAACGGTATCGTTAATCATACTTGTCCCCATTGAAGTCGATAAAAAAGAGACGGGGTGGAGGAGAAAGTGAACACGACAGGTGTTTATATATGCTTCCACGTCATATAGATTGATCTTCAACCCCGGTCCGTAGCTCAATAATTGCCCTCCGAACTACTTCAGAGCACAACTTTCGGTGCAAAATTCTTCAGGAGTAGAAAATACCCTGCAACTTGGTGATCACATGCCCGAGCACCATTGCAATCAATTTTCATCAACTTTACTCGCAACTGTTCAAGGTCTACAGATTGGTTCTGGGAATTAAATTTTCATATCTCATATACACTAAATCATAGACGTGTAATTCCTGTAATTATTGTGATTTTACGTGATTATATGTGATTTTCTGCCGTAACAATATCAGATGCAGTGCGAGGGAACTGGATGTATTTTAATTTTAATGGAAGGACAACGCTTCCTGCGGCAAAACCCGTTGCCAGTAGTAGTGCTCTCTCCTGTAACGAAAGTATTACTGCGCAGTACCTGAATGCGGTACGAGCGGTAGGCTTTCTTGTAATCAATGAAGGCCACACTCAGGCTCCTCTTCCTTTTCAGGCTTTGGCACGTAATACACGAACTGTTACAACCCCGGGAATGCATGCAACATACTTCCCAGGTTCCGAAATATACCTACCTTTTCTGTTTTGTTTCCATTGGTTATTCATTTTAGTTATTAGTTTTCTAAGTCTTTCTGGGACATCTGGTTGCTGAGCCAGAATACCAGTTGGCTGATAATCTTATCTATGAACTTTGAAAAAAAAGGGTTCAAAACTACCAGACCCGTCTATGATTACGCACAGGTTTATCTGAACTAACTTATTCGGAAAATATTAACACTTTCTTCGATTTCTGCTGACGAGACCACCTTACACGAGCTTCTCATAATGTTACAGTACAGTTTTCTGAATGCTCAAATACATAAGTACTGTTTTCTTACAGAAGAAGCACCCGAAACCGAAAGTATTTTTAACATATGAAAATTCGTTTATTAAGAACTGAAGAGGATCAAGATCAACAATCAAGGATTGACAACTAGAGTACGTAAACTCATCATACGATATTTTTACACTTGTTAAACGATTTAGAAGAACAGATGTTATATAATCATAATACAGATCACGATAAACCCTACGCACTAATTCAAACATTTTTCAGAATATTTAAACATTAAGTCTCAATCCAACCTTGTGTTGAACAAACACTACTAATTGCACTACTGTTCAGGTAGTTAGTGGAAAGTTTAATAGACATACGCGCTTGGATTACCGCAAACATGCGAGTGTACACAAGCTATGAATGATTATTTCCAATAGAGTTGAACACTACATATATATATATATATATATATATATATATATATATATATTCTCTCTTGTAGAAAATATACATATTTTCCTCAATTGAAATAAAAACATTTCGTTTCTAATACGATAAGGGTATATACTGTTGGTACTGCATTTTAATTCCCAGGAGACTCACTAAGACGACGCTAAATAAACAAAGATAAAAACACGAAATTAAAATACACACAAAATGAAATTTCCGATGAATGGATGGGTTTTCCGCTATGGGAAAGCGCATTTTTGCTATAACAGTTTATGTGTATGAATTTCCTTTTAAGAAATTCCTACCTGACATGTTTAATATAGACAGCATGGACAAACAATGAACGATATTTCACCGTCCTACAAACAAATCTAGGATTACATTTTTTGAAATTTATACATTTGGCAAAGGAATCTTCCCGTAAAAAAACCGTTAATAAAAAATATCGTTAAACGTTAAATCGGAACCCAATGGATTGTGTCATACAACTGAGAGACGGAGAAATAACGTTTCAGGACATTAGTAGAGTGATCCAATATTGTAGAATAAATAACATTCCTCTATAAAACCTAGTATTTATAGCGTAAAATAAGAAATACTAATTATTCTGGATGGTAAATCATATTTGATAAATTGGAAATTTACAATGGCCGCTGATAAGGTTTTGAACGTAGATAGTCTGTAAACTCATTATTGGCAAGCTGCATTTACGTCTAGAGGAACGCGTGGATTAACCCGGTCGAACACCTGATTAAATTTACACACTGAGTGAATAATGGGAGCCAATCAGCGAACTATCGGCCACAAAATTATGCAATAATAGGTAGGATAATTACTAACCCACAAAAAAATTCTAATCCACTTCTTTTTTTTCTACTTTCTCCATAACACTATTCTATATTTAATGTGCTGCATTTATAAAACGGAGGAATAAGTTATCGGACTTTCAAATACACATAAAAACAATATATCCATAAAAATTATATCTATAAATTTTAAATAATTACATCGCACTGTGTCCACGTAAATCGAAGCGTTTTTTAACTTATTTTCTGAGTAAGAAACCAAAATTCAAGAGAGCCATAGTGAGGGTTGTAACCGTACATGTTATTTCGGTAAAAGGTTGTACAGACGTAATATTCTCCGCGAAGACGACACTGAAGACGTCGTGGAGGAGAAGAGTATGGGGAGGACACTCACCTCGCATGGTTAACAGAGCACGCACGTCTCTGGTTAACGCCCCACACTACTCAAACAAAAACCGAAATAAAAACTGAAACAGGAACGCGCTCACGTCCGAACTCGGTTTCGAAGGAATTTGAAATAGAGACGAGACCACTGCAAGACGTGCACACAGACCGCCGTGTATCAGACGCAAAAATCGAGAGCAGTTTTAAGCGCGAAATGGAAACTGATTTTTCACCGTTTTTCGAACGAAAAAAAAGACAAGTCTCAATATCCATATATAAAAATAATATCTGCAGAAGACTACAATCGTTTAGAGAATATCCGACTGCGAGTTCTCTTTCCGAAGGTCACACTCGATACGATCCTATAATCCAGGAAATTATAAATTATTTATTGATTACAGCTTGGCAAATGTGAAGGCAATCCCCATCGGACATCCCACAAACCCTGATTATCCTGCCTGTTTTCTCAGAATTTTTAGCGCTCTAACCAACCGGTCCGCGGAGCGGAAAAAACCCTCGATCTGAAAACACCGCATCTGAAAGGAACCGGAGATATTTTTAACGTATTCATTTTCTCGATTCTGATAATTTTCGTAACAGACGAAGACGAGACGAATGAAATATAACAAACAACCCGAAATTTTTAATAATAAAATATAATGACATTATCAAAAAGATGTTTAATATGTTATGTGTTCCAAATTATCACCTAACAATAGAAACAGTAAAAAAATCACCACCACGCATTTCGGTTAGAAAAAATTAGAAGATAAAAGCGAGAGAATAATAAAATAGAAATAGATGGATGAAGGAATATAGAATCACGGGTCGTATAAGTCATAATAAAATTTATTTTATCGGTTTACCGCATTACAGATTTATGTTGTGAGCTCGTTTTCGACTCTCTTGCACAATTAACCCGCCGATCAAAAAAAAATTGAACGAAGAAAAATTACAAATTCTTCTTTCTAGCTTTCAACTATAGCCGTGCCAATTACAAATAAATTACCAAAGGACACCAGGGAGACTTAGTTTCCAACTTGAAACTAAGCAATGATTCAAAGTAATGATTGTCGACAGGCTGATAACGTAAGGGAATACGAACTGTTCTGAATTATATAGTGCGGGCACTGTCGCAAGCAGATACGCCCCGACAGGCGCTGATAATACCCCCATGAATTCGGTCAGTTCCATCTGTACACACAAAAACACTATTAATGTTCAACAACGTATGTCACCGTGCGATCTAGATTCCGCTTAGTTTCCGAATTATATGACCGAAAGATACAAGATGAGGCAGGCTGCAACCGACAACAGGCGTCAATTTATTAAAGATATTTTTTTACCCAATTTTTAAATTATTACAGTGTTTATTTAAGTTAGCTACATAAGAGAGAAACGTCAGTTTGTTCATAAATATAGCTACGCGGGCATCCCTTCTTATATGACCATATTTTGTAAAAAATCGCTGGTTAAAATGTATAGTATCTATTAAAAACCATGTAAAATTCTGAGATCCAGTTACAACAATGTTGAAATGTATAAAAAATGGACCTTGAAATGCGCGACAGACGGACAGACGATGTACGTAACAGTAATTACAGAAAGTGTATGTCATACATCACCGCTAAATTAATATATATTATGGGGTTTTCTCCATAAAATAACATACAAATGTATTATAATATATAATACAATATATAATATATAATATTATATAATATATAATGTATAAACATTATTCGGATGAACTAGTTGACAATAAGACCAAAATAATACGACGTTGTTGTGCCCCATAGAAGTGTTGTCGTGACAGCTGAAAGGTCTGCGAATAGATTTGCTCTTCCAATAAATCAATGGCGCCCTAGACCTAGATCCGAGGATAGGTGCAAACGTGTTGTACTCTAAATGCTACTATAAAAATAAAAGGGAATGTAAATTGAAATGACAAAATTAATAAAATTTTGAGAGACACTTCGATAAAGCCCCTGTCTGCTAGACAGATAAAGGAGGACAGTTCATTTACCCGTTATCACACTGACTTCCCGTCGTTTAAAACACACTACATTGTCAACGTTACTGTCAAAAACGAGAAATGCGTAACCACTTGAAGGTGATAATTACAGAACAAGGGTGAAACCAAATCGAATACTACCAATATTATAGTGCATGGAATGGAATACAGAAGGAAGAGGGGGATTTAACAGACAACAGAAGAAAATCATAAATATAATCGACAGAAAACTTAATCGGAACTTAGTATTACTGACTACAGACGAAAACTCGCAACTGTTGATTGTCAATCTTAGGCATTTGTTTCGGGAGCTTTGCATATTTTTCCCGTCAGGTTTAAACCAACAGGTGCCTGGTCGGAAACAATTATTACCGAAGCGAATGACACAAATCCTCAGATTATTACTATATATTTAATTATAGTTGCCGAATAATTAATCCTGATTACACTGCACGACGAGAGGTTTCTAACGTCAAACGGGACAAATTTACAATGTGCGCCGATAAAGCAATTAAGAATGTCAATTAGACTGGTCGGATTGAGGTTTGTTGATAAGTCTCTCAACAGAAGACCCGCTCATAATATAATTACTTCTCCATAATGAACAATTTATGTTATACTTCATTCACAATCTTAAATGAAGATCACTGTGGAATGAAACGGCGGAACAGTCCAAATAAATGAATATATTCAAATAGCGCCTCTTATGCATTCAGCTCGTATATGAGCGTATTATATAATTATATAAATTAATAATATTGGTAATTTATTTTTAAAAAAACTATTATTCTATTTAATACGTTGCAAAAACTGAATATATTATACTGAATTTCAAAATTCCCGGAAAAGTGTCGGGCGAGACAAAACTCGAAAGTACAGCCACATTTATTTTTAATCTCCAGACTCAAATTAGTCGCGGCGGTCACGTCTGGCGTCGCGCTGCATGCAAAAACGCAAAAGGAAAGGGAATACGAAGGATCGTGAAGAATGAATGCGACAGAAATAAGGGAGATAAGAGAAACTGATAACGGCCGGTAAATTAATATTTGAGAAATCTTCCGCACACACACACACACACACACAGGTAGTAGGCCCGCTCTGAATACGAACTCCCGACCGAGTTGTCCCTGTAAATTTAGCTTATCTGTGTTTGCTGTATCTACCAAATACGCGGGACCACCCCCCGTCGCGATTTCATTATGTTCACTGTTTATTCACACAAACCCAAACGCGTAAAACCGAAGTACGGACGACTAATATTTGTATACCTGCCGTGCACAGCCAGTTTCGTGAACTTTCTACCTGACTGTTTAATTAAATTTTGAATACGCATTATTGCCGCGATTATTTTAAAAACAAGAGAGGCTCAGTTTCCGGCGCATTAATAGTTCCAATTGGCTGGTTCTCGATTGAGCGGTGAAATTCCCAAGGGCGCGACAGGGACCGAAACAGGATTCTGGTCGAAGTGGTTTCGTAGTCGAGCGTCAACTGTGCCGGCAGAGGCTGTCTCGGTTGGGGTTATTGGCCCCGCGATTAGCCGCCCCTTTATTAGAAAGGTACCTCCTCCCACCGTGCCCGTACCTGTTCCGCTCTCTTCACTAGTAGAAATCCTAAACTCCCGTCCCACACCGAAAACCCGATCGCGGCCGGACTATTGTCTAAAAAAAAAAGAAGAAACCGGACCGACCTAAGAATCATTTTAAAACGACATATACTGCCCCATCAACACAGCGTTCCCGGTACCCGTACACTTTTATCTTATTTCCAAGTAACCCCCGTATTTAGGTTGGAGTTGAAGGCCAAAATAAACGAATGGTGACAGGCCATCTTATATTCGAAGAGATAAAAAAAACCACGGTCTTGGATTATCACCGTATATTAATATTCCGATAGAACTAGATATAGTGAGTTAATTAGGTATTTCGTCCGCTGTTTTAGCGCTCATACTGGAAACACCACCTTAATACTGAAAACCGAGTGTGAGCTATTCATTCATCGGGGACTTCCATTCATCTGATTATCTGTCTCCAATAATTGCTGCCAGTCGATAAATTAATACGTACAAAATATGAATACAAGTTTGTACGATAGGACCTGATTTTAATAGTAAATCAGATCGTTTAACTTAGCAACTTCCCTAAATCGCATACCCTAAATATTCAAATTTGGTTGTTCTTAAAAAGAACCAAAACGGTCTTACGAAGGGAAACCGGTTATTGGAACAATTTTAAGAAATCATTAACTTTTGTTTAAATCCGGACAGGATAAACTGATTTTAAGACAACTTTCCTAATTTCCCTGAACTCCCTTTTTTACTTCAGTTTTACCAACGGCCTAATATTACTGTATAAATGTAAAGACGGTAAAAGACATTAAGTCCAGATATACAGTGGATTCAAGACGTGACTGCAGGAGTAATGCCAAGGTGAAAAAAACCATGACCTCGACCGGAGAAAGGTTATATTCCCATAGGGGCAAGAAAGTAGAGAGAGGCCACTTTGGGGCTGCTTGCAATATCTCCCACAAGAGGTTCGTTCTACATACTGCGAATGACGGTATTTTAAACCGATGATGGTCCTCTACACAACAACAGACTTTCATAAGACTCTTCACGCATAAATAGGCTATTCGCGCGAATGCAAATTTACACGTGGGTACACAATTTTTCATTTCGTATACCCTAAATATTCAAATTTGGTTGTTCTTAAAAAGAACCAAAACGCGCGATGATACGGTCTTAAAAAGGGAAACCGGTTATTGGAACAATTTTAAGAAATCATTAACTGAAATGTGTCATAGTAAAAAGCGAATTTGCACGCAAATCGGGTGGAACAAACATTTTCGTCCATGAAACTACTGTCGGGTTTATATTTCCCATCAACTTCCGAGAATGTAGGATGGTGACCGGTTATTCCTTTTTCGAAAACCGGACAAAAAAGAAACGAGTAAGCTCCGTTTCTGGTTCTCGGAAATTCTTCCAGTTCCAATTCAAAGAAATCTAGATTGCAGCCATCGAAACCAAAAATGTATCACCAACAGGGTCATTATACGTGGTGGGGACAGGATATACGCGAGTGCTATATGCTATGAAATTTACGTTTTATCATTTATGTTTCTGAATATCGAGGAAAACATGTAAAAAATTATGGCATACATGCTGACAAGTGGACGTCAGAGCTGCACACTTGTCTCACTTGTAATTAGCAACCCAAAGTAAACATCAGTAATAAACTGAAACATTTTGCCACAAAACTTTGTCTATCCTAATTTTTAAGTTAGGAACAAATAAATCAGTAACTTTTACCTTTAATTTAAGTTAAAATGCGTCAGAAAAACACGGCAGTTGGTTCTTGGGATTGTTACTTTTATAGATTTGAAATGTCATCATTTGCGTGATTTTTCTTCTCCGCCCAGCCCCATGTTTCGGCTTCTCGCCATCGTCACGATCAGTAATACAGTTCAGAATACAGAATAACGTTATTTCATCAACTTACGTACTATATATAATATTAATAACCTGATTCAAGTGATGTGACCACAGTTCGCGACCCTTAAGCCCTTAACTGATTATATTAACCTATATTTCCAGTATTTATATTTACATATAAATAGGAAGGATTCTTATACTTATAAGAAAATCCCAACAACTAATAATATGACCGTAGGCTCAGAGGAGTGAAAATTCTGAAACAATGCTTCATACGCACGCGACATGTAACTGACGATGGCGACATACCACTAACACTACGCTGATAGTGCCAGTGAGTTATCTAAATAATTATTTCTGTAATTTGTGTAAAATAACACGGGAACGCGAGGGAACGTGCGAGGGAAGTAAGATAACAGAGAATGCGGAGAATGCGCTATCAAACAGCCGTACAAATTAATATTTATCGACCTTTCCATGGTCCAAATAACACTGACCTGAGGAACTGTTTGGCCGTAATATGGAGGGCATTTTACACGACTCACATTTTCCGCAAGCTCTATCTCGTGCAACTCGGCGTAGCTAAGATTCTTTCAATAGTTCCTTCAATGCAGCTGCAAATACAGACGTTCCAATCTGTAAAGAGTAGGCTGAACCAACAAAAGGCACTTGGCCTTGGAAACTACATTCAGGGAAACGATTGCAGAGACAAAAGTAATAAAATCAAAAATCGAATTAATTTTACACCCTCATCCTACAAAATTTAACTGTTTAATGTTTGTAAATACTTAATTAACCAAATTTGAGTTTCTTGAATTTTACTAAAATGCCTCAACGTATCAGCGGCATAATAATAGTGATATAAATAAATGATAAGGAAGCAATACTGAAAACTCCACGGTATTGAATCTTGAGGAGCAATATTTCAGTATCAGACTCCAAATTTAGTTTGGGGGGGAGGGGGTCCAATTTAAAATTTGATATATTCGAGACACACAAGTTCTAAAATA
The DNA here is from genome assembly GCA_019843655.1 of Lethocerus indicus. NCBI lineage: Eukaryota > Metazoa > Arthropoda > Insecta > Hemiptera > Belostomatidae > Lethocerus > Lethocerus indicus. The sequence goes on from JACDQD010000006.1 coordinate 3,112,982, forward strand.
AAGGCGGATAAACCGGAAGATATTTACCGAAATAACTTTGATTTAATTGTGAGCGATACGAGAGCAGTCTCGCCTTTCGAACAAAGAGAAATATAGGTCAGGCTGAGGAGAGCGAGCGAGATAGGGAGGAAAGGGCTGAAAGGGCAGCTCAGAGAAGGGTCATCAACACCGAGTTTATAATTGGGCTCAGTCGACTGGAATTGACTATCGGTACGTACGCAATTACTTTATCCCCGATATTGGCGGCGAGGGCTGAAAAAAAAACATTTAGAAATCAAACCAGCCCGATCGGAACAGAGTTAATTAGAAGGAGAGAATTTATGCATTAAAAACAACAACAAAAAAGAATGGCTTCTCGAAGCCATCGCGAAGCTGCCCTGATACTAATATCAACGAAAAGACAAGAAAATCTCAAATCCACAACTTGTAATCCGACGTTTCAGTAACGGAACCCTCTATTAGGCCCAATAACAACGCAATACTGGGCAAGTCCACATTCTGTTTTTATTTGAAATATTACGATAATAGAGTCGCGTACATTCAGAAAGAAATTTTACCGATCAGAAAACATTAGCAAATTGGAGAAAACCGAAATTTTCAACAAGTTTTAATATAATCAGAAAGTGAACAATTTCATCCAACTGGTTGTCTTAGGCATTTTTTTCTATCCGAACATAATATAGTATAATAATAATGATAGATTAATAAACGCATTTCACACATTATGCTTATTATTACTGACGTCTCGCATTTTGAGCATAAAGAGTTTAACTGACCGTAAACCCGTAGGATCACGAGACTGGAAAATTGCAACCGGTCGAATACAATTACAATTAGTGTAATAATGTCCAGTATCGTTGAAAACAATTCGACCGGGTAGAACCGATTAAGTGAAATTAAAATTAAAATATTAAGGAAAACCAATTAGATCGACTGCATCGCGATTTGGCGTGAATACAATCGATAATGGCCCGCCGTTTAGACAGGTGCAGTGTCGAGTAAATCCAATTGAGACTTTACACCAATATTTGTTACATCCAGACAATATTCAAATACAATAAGTCCGGATTTCGTATAGCTTAGTACATTCGGTAAATTACAACAGAGACTAACTATTTGCTGTTATTTTCCCTATATGTGTTGTCCTCATTCCAAATTCTTAAGCATGTATCAAATTAAATGGACAAAATGTTTGCACTCAAAATTATTTGCACTTTCCAAGGAATACAATAAGGAGAGAACCGATAGTTTGCCCCAAACAAATATATATGGTTTGTATTTACTGAATTCGTTTCTACGAGAGAAATATACGAGCTTGACGCTAAAAGCTCTAACGAAAAGGCGACTGCTTTCAACACTGATCGATCAAACAATAAATATCTCCGACGCCACAGATATTGACTAACAGACACGCACACGAGAAAATTATTGTAGAACAAAATAAATCTATTCATTTATTTCTCCTACACTTTCCCAATAAGGAAATGGGAGACGGCTAGAAATATTTCGATATAAATTGTAGACATTTTTTGAAAAATTTTAATACTCTGACAGCATTAAAGTCAACATTACAGTCCATATCTTTCTGAAAAATTACCAAACACCTTCATATTTCCCATCACATTATAAACAGTAGCTTTAAGCTTCTCTTGTTCTCGGGTAAAGCCGTGGGGAAATACAACGCTGTGAACAAATTGGAATACATTTTTTTCTGAAGTATCTCGTCAGAGAAATGAAAAGTTTCAGTGTCCTTTTACGCCATTAATCATTCAAAAAGTACCACGAATACTCGAGCTTCAGAGAAGGGGTATATGTTGAGACAAACTTCATTCCACTGAACATTATATTGGTAACTTATTTTATATACTGCATAGTTTTTTTATTACGAAATAAATATAAGAACAAGGGATTTGTGGTAAATTAAAATTGTTGAATTAGTTCTTCCCAATCGCCTGATGTTTTCGACTTGTCGTCGACAGTCGGGCTCCTTCACTAATTTCAGTAAGGTATCAAAAGCAACTTTTCAAAACTAACACTAACCTGTTACTGCGGTTAGTTCTGTCAGTCTGAACTTTAAAGAAAAGAAAACAATGGCCAAAAAATATAAGGAGATCCTGTATATAAACAGTAGAATTTAAACAAAAACGCTTTGGAAAAGCGAAAGTTGGAGGAGAGAAAATAGCGAGAAAAAAACCGAAAAAATATTCTCCTCGACGATTTCTCACTCGGCCACTCTCGTTATTATCAACGAACGGAACGGATGAAACGGAGTCCAGTGAAGCGTAACCAGTTTTGGAACCGATTCAAACGTTTGTCGGGAACGAATCATCGTAAAATCGGGTTGTCAGACGGGTACAAGGTCGGGTTTCGGCGAGCTGCCTTTCTGCCCACCCGGTGTCGTCGGCTCCTCCGGCTTGGAGTACACGAGCGAGCAGCCTTCGCCTTCCACTAACGGCCATCAGGAAAAGTGGTTATATTACTTTCGGCGCTACGGTGATTAAAATAACACCGATACCTTTTCAATACCTCCCAACGAGGACTGCCTTTTATGCGACGAGTCGCCAAAAATGATAGCTGCGAAAACTAATTATCATCGCGTCTTTGCTAGAAAATTTCCTAAAATGGAGTACAGTTTTTAAAATTGTCTTCGTTGCATTTCAGATAGTCGTCTTTGAAAGTAACCTACAGTTATCTTAAGTTTTTGTTATTTTTTTCCGACTTTTAAATATTCTTATAAATACCCGTTACGGAAAATATAAAATTCGATTCAAAACACTGCCGACGATTAAACACTGAACTCACCGGCGAAAGAAGAACCGTACTTCGAATCCTCCGAGGTTTCGGCGCTTTCGTCGAACCCCAAATCGAGAACGCAATCGCCCGGGTTGTACACGACAGGCATTACACTGCCGTGTAGGTCACTCCAACAGCGTTTTGAAGCGACGAAACAAACAGTTTTCCCCTTTTTGTCTCCTCTTATCCTAAATCGGCCCGACACTATCAGTCCTGGGCTTCATTATCCCGAAACGGGATAACTTTCGACCGATTCCGATAACGGTCTTCGGCAGGATATCCAGCGGAAGGCGGCAATGGTGGGGGTGGTTTGGGATCACTCCCCTTATTCAGAAAAAAAACTTGACAGCCCCTCTTTGTCAACTTGAGTGACGCAGGGTCAGAGAAGATTACACGGATACGAACAATGACACTTCCGTACGTAGTCGACCGAAATGAACGAGTATTCTCGTGTCCTCAACGTGAAGACAGACCGCCGGGGAGGACTATACACGTTTGATTATTCACAAGAACACAAATTTATCCGATTCGGTAGGCTAGAAATGTTTGTAATTATCCCGTAAAAAGGTGGACGGTACGACCTCACTGGCAGGGTCACCGGCGAAGACTGAGCTCCTCGGTCCGCTGGGCTTCGACAGCGCTCCCCACTACTCCACCGGCACGGCCACTCCAACCTACTGCCTGCACCCGTAGTTAGTCCACCTTGACGATAACTATGACGATAATAACTAACTGCACACGGGTAAAAGAACCGGCGTTCATTCCTACCAAACATGTCACAATGAATTTCATACGGGCAAAGATTTAATTTGAATACACCGGGTTTAGAGGACTAGGCCGGTTTCCACGTCGAAGCGAAATGTTCAAACTGATCGAAAATACTATTAACTGTCATCAACTCATTTATAAATTTGCAAAGTATTAGGCTTCTGATATTTTTCATTCATTTATAATAATGTTGATTGGTGGTTATGGAACTCTCTCTGTCTCTGTAGGCGATATGTAATGCCACGAAATGTATAAATTGTAATAAAAAATACTACACTCCAAACCGCTTATAAGGGTTCTACAGCGTTAAAAATATAACGAGTTTAAGCTGAAACAACAATATTGCCTATTGATCATTATTTATCCCAAAGGATGACAGAACAGGTTCTAGCTGAAGCGTAATAACAAACGGGACAACTAAGCCTTCACTCAAAAACCGTTGTTCAAAGATCGGGTTTATTAAACACTGGGGTTCGACACACAATAGATATTAATAACTCAGCTTAAGCCGGTGAATACAGATAATACCCGCGATTCCGGAAATTAAGCTTACAAAAATTTCATAATTAAAAAAATAAAATTTTTACATACAAAATTATTATTACCTATAACGCTATTAGAATATCGTGATGATATTCCAAATACCATCTTCGGTATAAACTATACCGAAGAATTTCGGGATAAACTATTTACAAAATTATATTTAATTTTTTACAATATATTTTATACACAACTGTATATGACAGTGACTCAAAACATTCTACTGAATAATAAACCTCTCTTTGAATAAATTGAGATTTGCAATTGAAAAAAAATCACGTCCGTCACCGGAGGATATTCAGGTCCAACGATTAATACAGCAATTTTCCCGTTCATTATACTATATTCATGCTATACTTTTACCGGTTGTAAATATCTTACATAAACTGTAAACCCCAATACATATGCATAGACCTGTAGAAAGTCCCTCGGGTCGCAATGCATATATTAACCTATATTTGTATATTGCAAACGATATCCTGTGTGCATTTAATAAAGAGACTGAAGTGTTTTAAAATTTAGGTCAGACTCTTTTATTCTGTGTACTTTGAATTCCAAAAATCATCTACATTAGAGGTCTGAAGATTAGACACTGAATCAAGACCGATTGCCAAATTTCCCTTCATTAGCAATTTTTGTTCTAAAATTTTGTTTAAACATGAAAAAAGCACTTATCTACCTCAGTCATGTAATTATTCTTTTTGCACTGTATTTGTATACACTATTCCTATTCTACTGTATGTTCTTGTAAACAAAAATTTAACTAAAAGACCTAGACTGTTTTCAATAAACATAACCAATATAACTATACTCCATAGTTCAAATACTCCACATCCCTAATACTAAGAGTATTCAGTTAACTAAGTGGAAACAAATCTACTTGCATTTATTAGATAATTCGTGTCCAACAAGGGAAATATCAAAAAATTCCTATTAAACATAATTTCAACATAATTATACTTAACACTGAACAAAATTACCATCTTGAAGAAAAGAGTTAATAGAATTCTAATAAGTGAAATTCACTAATGCGCTTGAATAAAAATTTTTGGCAGGTCAAATACTAAAATGGGGGTCAAGTTCAAATAATTTTGGTTAACCCTGACCTTAAAGATTATTCCCTTTCAGAACAAATCAAAACTCAATCCTTTATCAGTTACCAAAAAAAATAATTAAAATTAATAATGCAGTCTGTTGATAAAATGTATCATGAGGTACAGTTAAAATTTTCTCCATGATAATCCAAGGACCTATTAATTACTTTATTTACAAAACTATGACAATTTAAATCACCCAAATAATGATTTTGTGACACACATTGTGAAATAATGAGACACAACTCAGTCCTGTTATTTGTACAACCTGGTGAGTAAACCAGGAACACTGAGTAGTAAAAAACAAGGCCATCTTGCATCAGGAAATACTAGATAATATATAGACTAACATTATAAAAACTTAAAAAAAGTTTTGAACAATGACATAATACTAAAAACATTCACAAAACTTGATTGCGGGTATGCAAAACAAGATAAATTGAGACATTGAAACAACAATGGAAGCCACACTAAATTTACTGTTTGTTTAACTGAAATTGGAAAATAACTGGGCTTCAAAACAAGTAGAACTGTCCAAATAGGAACACGATTAATACCAAACCACTGCCGCCTGTAATTACGGTGCTAATAAATTAATAAAGACACAATGACATCAAAATTAATTCTAGGCCAGTACAAATTACACAACCGAGTTTATTGTTTACACTCGGCAATTATTTGTCCCACTGCAAATTGTTACAATACATTTCTCCTATCTTGTAATTAAAAGAAGGATCACAAGACAAATTGTCTGTCTACAGAGAAAATCACATAAATAAAGATATAAAAGTAATATTAAAATAACTCATACAAATGAGAACTTAAGTTTTCCACCTAATATTTTAATGACACAGAATCAGTGCAGGTTCGGAATTTCATCAAAAATAAATTGAATATTCTGAGTACAAAGTATTAGTCCAAAAATTTAAGGGATGTTTTCTTATTCAACTACTTCAAAGCTTTCATTACATTTTTCTAAATTACCAGAGCAGATAAAAATTACTTAAAACAAACAGTCAATGACTCTTACATGAGTCAAATGACTCTAAGAGTCTCACACATAAATATTACATCAAATAAATTAACATAAATATGAACAGTCGGTCAATTATTATTAATCATTCTCTTTAATTATGTTCACTGTTATAGAATGGATAAATTATAAATATTTAATTGGTTTGATTTTCTTTTGTTAAATTACTATTATGAAATATTAAGTTTGAACAGGCAAATCTTTAGCACGAGTTCAAAGGCACATGAAAACCTTGTGCATCTGTAAATTGGCATACAGCCAGATTGGGCTAACAGAACACGTAGAACAACGTAGATATATCCAACGAGGAAACCCAACACATAAGCTAAGCTACAACTGACACTCACAATAAGCATGAACAAAAATTAAAATGTGGTTACTGCTTTTTATCAGTAATACCGTCAATTCATCTGTGACGCTTTGTCAAATAATATTCATTAATGCTGGCCGAAATGATTTACATCCTCCTACTACCCACATTTTGGGGCAGGGAAAAATCCTGAAAAAATGACTACAGAATCTGGCGAGGAATACATGTCTCGCATTTTTAATTTTTTTAATGAAAATTACAGATACCGACACGAAAAATTGGCATTATTTGGTATTTTCAGATTGCGATTGCTGTGAATAACATGTATTTTATTGAGCTATACAACTGAAAAGTTTCTCTATGATTTAACAATGACGACTAAGTATTTCCAATAGCTAAATAACTAAACTGGTACATGAGTCATATGACATACATGTTTTGTTAGGGCGTTACTACCGTTAAAAACCGTATGTGACAAACCCATTTCATGTATGTGACCAATAGCCCATAAGTCGAGTATAAAAAGAGATTTGTGATGTGAATAAATTATTACTGTAGTTAGATCTGTTCGACTGAAACGATGTAAAATATTACTGAGAAAACACGTTACCATATAAGTTCGTTCGAAATCAAAAACTTATTATCGACTTTCGAACGCTTAATAATCACTTCGATAAGAAAACCGTCTAATTGAAATCGGACTTAAATTAGGTGGGTCAAACAGATCTTTCCTGTATTTAAAATGTAATCCGTTAACCGAATAACAGATACCGGATAGTACGAGAGTCAATGCCAATTCTCTCATCAAGTATTCTACGACAGTCGGCAGGTGATAAATTGACAATATCGATACTGGCAATAATTTCTGATTTACTTACGGAAATCCATGGACGGGAGACCGTCCAAAAAATCGAGACCCAGAGCAGCCTCCGACGTGGAGTTGGAGCACTCTTCGCTGGGCATTATTCGATCACTAACACCAATTCCAGTTTACCACTGACATAAAAGACCATCTATTTTTGGCCGGTGAAACTTTGGACTGGCGATCCAGGCCTAAAAAATTAATCCAACTGAGAAAAACAGACTAATAATACAAAGTCGGACGGCACCGAGTCTCAGCGGTAAACACCTAACGAACTGACTTACTGGGCGCGCAGTGTTGCACCGAGGGGAAGACAGAGGGGCAACAAAATTCCCCGCATTTACTTAAATTATGGTGCAAAGAATGGAATAAATAAAGTACAAAATGTAATAAAGTTCACATTTAAGAAACATGAAATTTCGATAAAGTGTAGGAATAATTAACAAACTGATAGATCTATTGTTATATTTGATTCCCTTAAATATACAATTAAGATTTATATACATATATAAGCACATATAAATGTTTAATGGTAACCAATTGCAATTACTGCTCTTGATCTTTCCCCAAGTTAGTGAAAAGTTCAAAAGAAGTGAAAAAGATGGAGAAATGGGCCGTTTAGAAACTAAGAACTACTATTTTCTTCGCTATAATCATGGGCAATATATATTCCAAAAACTGAATGCTTTTCAAATTTTTTATCACAGAAATAAACAGCACTGAATGTACATATTATGTTGCTTCATTATATAATTTTCTCAGATAAAATAAATAACATATATAGATACATATACAATTTCTGTGCACACAATATTAAATACCAATACATAATTAATCACATAAAATTATTGAGGCAGTACTCTTGGCAAAATATATTAAATCAACTTAGTTTTGATGTAATTTATATAAACATGAAAATTCAATAAATCTTTAAAAAAATGCTTTCAGCTAGAAAGAGTCTATCACATCTTGGCTTCATGAAAAATCTGCTGTAGAACACATTTGGACCATCTACCTCCTGGTTTTACAATTGTTAATATTACTGTAATTCAAGTTTGAATGTTCATTACATTTTTAGAGTATATCAGTAGCAGTACCAGTGCTGAAACATGATCTGACCTTCTTCCTACAAAACCTATGAAATTTTAGTCACCAAAACAGATATTTATATATTGTTTTTTATATTCTTAGCATTATTTTATTTACATAAATATCAACAAATCAGCTATTCATAAAAAACTGATGAATTCCACTTTTTGTAGATTTCTAATACAATAGATGACAATTGAATAATATAAAATGAACCTTTGAATTATATTTTATACATCATTAAATATATTCATAATATCTGCCAAAGGGCTACACTTGATTTCAGAGCAGTGTGATACATCTTCTTTCATACCAAAGTTTTGTATAGTAACGTTCAATTCTTCCAACTTTTGAACAATTGTAGCCTTACTGTCAAGATGCTGGAAAACAACATAATATTCTTTTAATACATACAAATTTTATCACTGATTATTAGTTTGAAATATACAAACCAATCAAATAGTATTTTCCCATGGAATTGTTTTCATTACAATTAATTTATTTTGTTTATAAAATTATGTTGGTGTCCAAATGTGATATCACAATTTTCTTTGTATACTGCCAAAGCATTTCACGTGTGGGAAAACTTTATTCAAAATTAAAGAGAATGTCTTTAAAGAAAAAGTATATATTACATGAAAAAAGTAATAGTATGATTAAAACAATCACTATTTTGGACATTTAAAGCATAAAGAATTTCCTTTTCTCTGATTCAGATTATTACACTGTATAGTAATTATATTATGGCTAGTAACATTAACCTCACACAAATAGATTTCACATTAATACTGAATACTGCAAAAATTGTTATAAATTGATATCCATATTATATTCAACACAGATTAATTAGAATATATTAACTAAACTATTAAGAAGGGCAAATGACATATAATACTTACATTTTTCAGTTTTTTCATTGCAGAATGGATCTCGTGAATCATAGAAGCGTTTGTCAACTTTGGAAATTCAGAGTTTAATTGTTCTTCACACAAATATGGCTCTACATCATTTCTATACATTTCCATGAATTGATGAAACATTGAAGACATTATTTTCATTTCTTCATTTTCCAACTTATTCACATTTTCCTGCTCCTAAATTTAACCTGTTTATTAATATATAGTGTCACATGTGACAAACTATGAAATTATTTTTATAGGATTATTTTATTACCCCTGATTCAATGTCACTGTTGGGTTTCTCTAACTGTTCACTGCAGTTATTTTTTTTCCTTATATTCTTCTTTTGGTCATTATTTTTTAATTCCCCTGCACAAGACTGAAACATAACACAATAACTATGAAAGGGTATCAGAATACAAAATTAAATGCAATGTGTGTATGTGTGTGTCTGTGTTAAACTATTATGAATATTATTATTGACATTAAAATAATGTATAATTACGGGTTAGATAATATTATATGGATTATTTGACATAAATTATTATGGTAATATTATTTTCTAAACACTACTACCATAGTATGTGGTATGTACCTTTGATTCTTTCTCTGTATTAAGATTTTCTAAATTTAATTTTTCCTCTTGTTTCTTCTTTAGTTTTCCATTCTTATGTTTTAATCTGTCAAAGTGCTAGATAAAAAAATGACCTTTTAAAAATATGATGTCATTTAATGAATAAAATATTAATGATTATCAGATACAGATAATATAAATAAGTAAAATACAGACCAATTGGAATAATTAGTTAATTACTTTTTTAAATAAGATTTTGTACTGTCTTGAAAAATAAATAAATTTAATATAAGAAAAAAACACTAATATATGCATAGCTATACCTTAGATGAACACAATTTCTTCAGTTCATCTTTAAAACATGGTTCATCATTTATTTCATCAACTGATACAATTGTTAGATTTAAAGTATTAAAAATCTTCTTCCAAATGAGATACTGCTTAAATTCATTGGCAGATCCCTACAATAAACATTTTCATTAATCATAGTAAAAACACCAGTAAATACAATAAGGAACAACAAATAATAATCTTTTTAAAACATACCGAAATGAATTCTTTTACTTCATTGAATGTAACAAGCCCTAAACGTCGATATGCAAGTCCCAATTCTGGAAACAAAATTAATGTTGAATATTATTACCTTTTCAAATATCAATTCTAAGATAACACATACGCACAATGGTATATTTCACAATATATAGAACAATGTTGCAGTCTAATATTTATGTACATATAGTTGTTGTTTCATGTATTTATTTATTTTCAAATATTTAAAAAGGTACAAAGATCCCCAATTTAATGATCTGAACATACCTGAAATATATCTCCTTTGATTGTAAAATGATTATAACATATAGCAGAAGGATGTAGATACTATTGACAATGGAATGAAATAGTGAATCTCTTTATTGAACAAATTTATTACCATCCTGATCAGTCCTGTCGATAGAACTGCTTTGCTGACATCTAATTGAATAAAACTCTTTCATCTGATCAAGAATCCATATTAAGAAATCAGTTCTTTTAGCCCCGGTACTCAATAGCAGATTAGTTACTTCATCAATATTAAGAGTTCCATCATGAGGATATGAAAGGGAAACAAGTGTTTTTCGGCAATTTTCAATGAACTCTTCATTCAAGTGCCCTGAAAATACAGATATGTATGTAAGTATACAAACAAAATAAAATATCAGTACACATGAGTTAGTGTTCAAGTTGAGGCACTTTGGTAGTATCAACAGTATCAACGTATGTACCTTTTTATGCTAAGGATGTTGCATGCGAAATTGTTTCAAAGTGTAAGAATTAGAATATTGAACAGTACTGAATGTATGAATGACAATGATGAATCCTAAATTCTAAGGTTATATGTAATATATAATTGGGGGTATCAATTTTTTTCCAATGTGATACTATTAATTATTATACCAAACCTTGAGCTGTTCTCGGGATATAATTAAGGATTAATTCGCGCAAATATCAGCGCGAGTGGATACCGTTTCACTTTGAGTAGAAACTGTTTAAGAAATAAGTTGGGTAGATCTTCGTTTTATATACGGCTCTTAACGTATTTTCCTCTGAATTATTCACAGCCCTCACCTCGAGTCTCAATTGTCTCCAGACGTATTCTAATCACCAGTTTTAAAACTTACCACAATCCATTCTATCGGGAAACTATCGCCAATCTACCGACAGCGAACATTACTTCTACAAGCACAACCCAAATGGCAAATGGCTAAACAGTCCGTTACTGAAGGCGGGAAGAGTGCGGTCTTGTATTTCAATGAAAACACGCATTATACACTAATAACATTACACTTCACATTACACTAATATTTATCATAATTTTGATTATATATTTATTTTCTCTAGATTAAATTTATTTTAAAGAAATGATACGCTGAAATTGTATGTTACGCGCAAGAAATATGCTGTTTTGTATAAATGCAAAACGGATTAACTTTATTGGTTTATTTATTGTTTTTGTCAAAAAATATTTATACAAATATTCGTAAGTGATTTGACCCTTTTTTTTCATTATTTGTAGGCACAAGCCGAAATTTGACGAGACGAAGTGAACTGAAATTTCGTATTCGCAATTTGTTCAGCAGTTCGGCGGTCGGCCGGTATAGCGTCCATTTTATCTGGTGAATAAGTTCAATTTTAAAGTTTGAATTTCATTGCTAGACTGTTTGATTTTATTGCCAGTTGAAATAAATCGTCATAATTCAGTTAGAATTAATCTTGTGAAGTGACTAAGCTTGGATGCATGTTTACTCCCAAATGTGGCAAGTGCCCTCTACTTGGGTAAGTTTGCTTTTCCTCCTTACTAATTGTTTAGAAAACAATCTTTAAATATTTCTGTTAAAATATATAGTAAATATTTATAATTGAAATTTAAAGTTATTAAATAGAATATATATAGTAAATATATAGTAAAGATTGTGGACAGAAATGGCTATGGAAGAGAACTTTCTGATCATTAATATTGTGACCTTTAGCTTCTATTTTCAAGTATTGATATTCTAATACTGCAGAATAATATTCAATTTAAGAATTAAAAGATTTTACCTTTTGTTGCAACGTAATTAATAAGAAGTTGAATTAAGGAAGATCATCATTATTAATTGTACATTTGTTATGTTGAATATTTTCACACATTCTGTACAATACAACTGCATAATACATAAAAGCATATGTTCCTGTACAGTTCAGGAATTGCACAAAGTAAGTTCTGCACAGTTGATGCAGTTTTTAAATTCAACCTATTAAAACTACAACATATTTTGTACTATAACTTGAATATTATATTTACCTCTTTAATTACAGAAAGAATATAAAATGCGTGTATATTTTTAATTTTGGCTACATTTGTGGTCTAATAATCAGATTTATTAAGATGAATAGATAATGAATTAGTCATTTTCTTTATGCTTTCAGAAGGATTTTAGTATGACAAAATAAATATAAATTTTTACTAACTTCACTACTAATAACAGTAATTTCAATTAAATTATTTAATTGAGAAAATAATTGTAATTTGCCTATTTCCATTATCAAACATATACAAATAATTATCTGACTACATTTTATATAAATTTGCCTACTGCATATTGAATAAGTATAGCATTGTTCATCATTGGTTTTGTCCATTTGTAATTTATCTTAATTAGAATATTATAAAAAGATTCTATGGCACTAAATATTCATATTTTTATCAATGGTTATTTTCTTTTAGTATTCCATAATATTGTGTCAACTGTAGAGAAGTTGCAGCAATCTTATTTGATATAGCAATCATAGCATTTGATATATTACACATCAATGTAAGATAGAACTTATTATGTTAAGTTTAAAGGGGCACTTACCACTTTAAGAGTTCCAACACATATACAATTTAATATTTATACAGATTCAAAATTATTTATGTTCCTATTCCAATTATACTACTGATGCGGTTGATAATGACTAGTTGAATTAGTAATGTACTGTTTTATTTAAAATTGTAGTTACTTATATAATAATAAATTAAAGCACTGAGTCATTCATCATCATTTTATAATAATTATAGTTCATTATAATAGACTATAATTTATGGTGTAGGTCGATTATTATTATGCTAATAATATAAGAAAGTACTAGAATATCATGTCAATGTTATTGCCGTCTGATAACAATGGAATACCGTCCATACTGTGTATATAATCATATACTCCTGAGACAAAAACTGCCTTCAGTATAAAGATTAAAACCATGGTGTAGTAACAGTGCTGCAGAGATAGTAGACATGCTACTGACAATGGGAACATTGTTTCTGACTCTTACTGCTTTACTGTTGATAAAATAATTATTGTTCGGCAATTGAATAGGTTTTGTTGAATAACAAAATGGGTCTTGATGCAATGTCTATTAACCAATAATTTTTCCCTCGGGGGAAGGTAAGCTCTTCTTTGCATTCTTCGGGTTGACTTTGAAATCATTACGCTGTTTCATATTATCCGTATTTTATTTCTTATACAATAATTTAAATCATAAACTACATCTACTATTTACAATTTATACAGTTCTTGTCATCTTTACAGTTGCAGTTTTTGTATTTACAGGTAAAATTTCTCTAGTTCTTTTAAAACCGCTCTGTTTCCATATTTACAAAAAAAAAAAACTCTGGGCGAGTTTTCTAACATTTAGTGGTGTCATTTTCAGACTCGAAGGCGGCATTGTCCATTCCCTTTGTATTGTTTTGAACAGCTTTCACCGGAGTCGGTGAATTGGCTGTGTTTGCATTTTCAATGGCACTCTCCTTATTATCAGCGTTCGCCTGAGACTCCTTCAGTTTGGCGGCGTCCTTTCTGTGTTCGGTGTACATCCAGCTGGAAAAAAATAGAGAAAGACACTGAAGACAATTTCTGAATTGCCGATATATTTTGTCCATTCCTTAGCTGCTATATTCAAATTTTTATGGCCATTGCAACCTTTTAGGTCGCTAATATTCCTTAGTGTTTTCGGTGAAAATGTTTCTCCAACCTCTTCAAACTGGAATTGTTTCTCCTGGGGGTCATCAGTGAAATAAACTGATTGATGGCAGGAATTTGAATGATCGCTCAACTGTGATTGTGACTACATTAATTTGGTCGCAGGTTTAATTATTAAAATTCATGATGTTTCTGAAAACAAATTTGAACTTTTCTTGTACCGGTTTTATATGTTGTACTTACGCAAATATAAGAACAGCGGGAGCGGTCAAAGCCCCTCCCAAGAGGAAGAATGCTCCAGGTACAGTGTCCATGGTAGCCCTGTACACGGCACTGTACATTGGACCATACACGACCGGAACTATAGCTTCGGCTAGGCCAAATACCGAATTAATTTTACCTGGAATCAGAAAGTATATTTATCTCTAGAAATAAATTAATGTGCCTTTTTAAAATCATCGTTAAATTAACAAGCTCCTCCATCAAGAAACAATATTTTCGTATGCTATTTACTCATGTGTTGTACATTGCAGAAAGTGATTGATTAAGGATTGATTCAGTAGCACTGTCTACTAGAACGGTAAAAATAGACTATTGACACTTACAGAGCATTCTAAAAATAATATTTTACAATGTCCCGTAACATGTACTGAAAACGACTGAAAACGTTGTAGAGAAGCACGTTTGTTTTGTAAAACGTGCTTAGAATCTGATTGCCGCGACGTTTGTTTCACTTTCGACAAAATACCTCGATAATGACAAACAAGCGATCGCTGTTTCGGAGTTGACTCATTAGACGGCTGAATTTCAGAAAAAAGGTCGCTTTCTGGAAATAGTTCTGATAACTCGTCATTTAAGTTTTCATTATATTAAGCCAATTCTTATCGTCCATACGAGTCATTGAGGAAGGCGACCTAATAAATAACATATATATCTGCGCTAACACATTAATTTTGGTGACGAACGTTTCGCGGGAACAGCATAAATTTTTAACATTAATTTTAGCCACCCCTAAGTGATGAACTTTAATAGTCCCAGACATTCTTTGGTAGCCATTTATAATTTTTTTCTGAATTCAGGTGTTACGATTTCTGATATACGGTCTACTCCTACCGGCCCTAATGTTAACACTGCGATGTTAAATGTAAGAAAGAATGACTATTGGGTAGTTTTTTCACGTGTCATCCAACCCTTCCATAAAACCAATTTCGGAACTTGATTTTCTTTCTTTTGAAAGTCCGTTTCGAATTAAAGGAATATTTAATTACGCCAAATATGCAGTTTACATTGTTGGAAATTATATCTAACAGTAAAAACGTAAGGCCGCGGCGTTATCTTATAAATATTTAAAGGCAGGACCTATGAAATTCCTTACCTAATTCGTCTGGAGGAACCAGTTTGGAAGCGATGGACCTCATAGCGATGAACGATGTGCCATTCACGATATCAACCAAAGGAGCTGAAACATAGGAATATAGGGCATCAGTTCAGATTCAATTCAAAAATCGTGTCTTTTATCAAATTATTCGGTACCATGCGGCTCCAATTTTCATTTATATTTAAAAAAATAAAAGTTTGTTTCGATTATATAAATTGACCGAATCAGCGCAATTTGACCATAGACAACGTTAATAAACTATTCAGTAGTTCTTCCTTCGCTATCTTCAGTTTCCAAACATCTCCTCTTTAAATTAGTTTCTGATAATACTTATACTAAATCTGATGTATACTTACCGAGGTATATCATCCAGGTCGTGGTTGCGAACGCGTAAACGAATCCTGCGAGAATTTTACTCATGCAAGACATCACTCCTATTAGGGCGTCGTCGATCTTGAGCATGTGGCTGAATACACCGACGGATATCGCAGTTCCTGAAGACACGATCACGAACATTGTTATTCAAACCGCATAGTAATTGATGAAATTGGTTCTAATTGAGGATTCAAAAATGTGTACAGCTACATAATTGCGAGGCCTACCCAGAAATATTTTCTGGAATTGAGAAATTGTTTACATCGACTGGTTAATTTTCAGACACGACAATGGGTATTCCAGACGCGCCTACATATTTGTGAATAGCTACGAAAATAAGCGATTCGTCACACTGCGAATAAATATTTTGCAGGAAGAAATACGGAGATTTTCTAGATAATCATTTTATTTACGATACAAATTGAAAAATAATTAATCAACGCCTGAACAATGTGTCAGCGGAAACACGTACGTCAATACTGTAAATAAATCTAAAATTAACTTGCCTATTAAATTAGTTATCATGCTGTAAGTTGAAAATATACTGAAGTCGACTTCGTCCCAGTTGAAACGGTACCTCGTGAACAAGTACATGACTGTCATTTCACCTGAAAAAAATTAAAATTTTTTATTTAACGCTTAAATGATGACACTCGGTCAGAATTGTAATCGAAAATAGATATACCGAACCCATTTACAATGTTGATGATAATCTGGATCAATATACTTCTAGGTTGCCTTCAAATTGAATATTGATTTATTGTCACATTAAATTGGTAACGTCTTAACATTCGGGGAAATAAACGTCTTGCCGGCGGGGGAGATGAAATGAACGTTTGACATTTGGAATTTGTAAACGCGTTCAGATTCAAAGATTCATGAATGATTTGCAAATTTCCGTCCCTTAGAATAGCCACAATGACACGCGGTTTACATTGTGATACAGTGTAGGCGAATTCAAATGCTAATGACAGGCACATCAACTGCGGGGGTAATTTATACTGTAAAATTTGAAGTCCACTCATCCGTACATTCGACCATATTACCTCCATTACCCTGCCAACAATCCTCAACAGAATTTAAAAAAATACATTTATGGTGCCGCGTGTTGGACGGCGATCACGAATTTAAAGAGAAACGTGCAAAATGAACACTAGATATTTTATGGACAATATTTAATACGCAAATGGCATTCTTTGAATATTTATTTCGTTGTCATAAATACAAGAGGCAGTGTATAGGAGCGGGAGCTACGGGTCTTGAATTACATAAGAGCACATAAGAAGATATCATCACAAACGCCGTTTCTTATGAAGGTGTCCTACATCTTACCTAGGTGGGGAGGTGCGGAGGGGGACTCCGTATCGAAGAAGAACAATCGTTTATGTAACCGTTAAGGACGAACATTTCATAATAGTTGAATAAGGGTATTCTCAGAACGATGCTGTATTTAATATTCTAAACATTGACCGATAGGATGACACATTAGGGCGAAAATACAGGAGGTTCTCAAAAAGTGGTACTCTTACACCTTTACATAGTTGGGTAATTAAATCGGAATAATGATAAATGTCAATTTCAATTGACGTTGAAATAGTAAAACTAATACTTTGTATTGCCACGTTTATTTCAAAAAGGAGTCAATATTCTGTTCTGCGCATTGTTTTTATTAATCGGTCTATTGCTTCTTCAGATAAATAAACCCATTCTTCATAAATTTATTTCCATTTTAATTTTTATTTTAGACGCCAAACATTCTCTGACTTCTTTTCCATCTTTGAGACCATTTTGAGAATCCTAATATTTTGTCTAAATTGATATTTTTATTGTTCACCATTGAGTAAATTCTGCATGTGCCATTGAATGCATAAACAATAGAATTTACCCATGAGAACATTTTTGTGGTTAAAAACTGCAGATTATTCGTGTCATTCAAATGCTGAGACGTGGGTCATGAATACTTCGTCGGCTTGTGCAGATAGGTCGTGCGATAAAACAAAATGATTTACACAACTTTTATGAGCTGTTATCAGTTCCGTGTGGGTTGTCCATTGTATTTTTACCAGGGATCGCAGCTTTTAAAACATTAATCATTGGGAGGGATCGCTTGAAAACTGTCTCGACTGCTCGTTTCGTGGCAGTTTCACAGTTTTACGCCCGGTTGAACATTTCCTTAAATTTAAAAAACAATCCTGTTTGCGGTTAAAAATAGTCCAACGCAATAGTCCAAGGGAGGTTTGTGACTTATCTCGCACCGGGTACTCGAACCCGGAAACAATACAAGCTGTCTATTGTTGGTAAACACAACTTTAAATTTGTCATATACAAGTATCTTCGCCGGTGAGATTTTCGGTTTTCACCCAATAACCAATAACACTGTAACACCCAGTTAATAATGGTCATTCTGTCAATATCCCTGCGTGTCGTTGTGCCAAATCGCGCTCTTCTTATAATAATTTAGTAGGGCAATAGTATCCAGTAACAGTGCAGTGCCAGTAGAGGCAGGTTGCTTCATCGGCAAGTTGACTTGCGTAACAGCTTGCGGTATCGCGGTCTCCCGAGCGGGGTTTATTGGCGCTTATTTACCTGTTTGATTGTTTCTCGGACAGTGATTATCTTTCGGCACAGCGATTAATTTACGCCCTCGGACGAAGATATCGAGAGATGGGCCGTTTCGCTGTTTGAAAGCCTCGGAAATACAGGATCGCCGATGGCCGGGATAATGAGCGGTTTGAACGCATCCAGCGGTCGGTTCTGTACGAAAGCTTTCTAACTGCCGGACTCATTGGACTCATTCGGCTCGGTTAAAGAGGGGTTTGCAGCGAAACGAGTCTGTAATTTATGTGGGGACAGTTGGGGTGGACGGAGACGGACTCATAATCGATGTGGCGGCGAACGTCCGTACAGTTATCATCCGGCGGCTCGATATAACTATAACGCTGCATCGGGTCCAACCGGTAATAACGGGGCCACCGCAAAATTCGCAAAGCGAAAAAGAACCGGCCCTCCGACCGCAAGTGTCGCGACCGCAGATCAATCCCGAGTGCAATCGGGAGTCGCTGCAGCGGCCATTTAAAATTAGCGAACCGGACGTCAGATACGGTCGCATTTCCGGGTAATCGACAGTCGCGACAGCCGGACCGAGAGAAGAAGAAAAGAATTAAGAGATCGACAACTGAGATCTGAAAACTGAAAATTCTTCGGCTCGCCCATTATCGTACAACAGCGGCCTCAAAATACGATAGTTGTAAACAGCCGCTCGTTCAGTCAGTCGTCAATTAACAGTTGAGTAATTGGTGTCCAGGACGTGAATCCGAGTCTAGTTATTTTTCGAGTAAATGAGCGAAGGCTTCCGCGACAAGAACTGAAATTATCGCCGGCTGACGTCCGGTGGGCATCGCGCAAGACTGTGGCAAGAGAAACTCGGTGGCAATTTCTAGAGCCGGACCCTGGCGATGGTACCGGTTAGAGCTCCGAAACGTCGGAAGCAGACGACATGAGGGGTTGGCCAAACCCCGTCCACTGGAGCTCGCACGGGTGGTTTTGCGAAAACAGGAAAAATCCTGGACTAGCCGGACTTCGGATAATTCCCGCTTTCTGTAATTTTCGAGCTAATTATAGAATTGATCAGACACATATATAATATCTATTTAATCCCCGCTTATTTATGAAGTAAATAATTAAATTTTAGGTTACGATTAAGCAATAAATTATTGACATATTTTAGCCTATATATTTTATTATAATATCGATATAAACAACCCAATTTTGGGTTTGTAATGTACACGTACAATGTACATGGTCGATTCCTCCGATGACCTCTATCTTTGACCGATATCGATTTTTATGTTTAAACAATGGATATTGCTTACGGGTGGTTCAATTGTAACTACATCCATATAACGTACATATAGTTACATGTACGGATATATGAAAGTCCACTTTCGAATATGATTTTGCCTTCGAGAATATTTTTCGTAAGATCGTAAAATACCGTTACACTGGTGGGGACACTGACTACTCTGGTGGAATGGAAGCCACTTTTGATGTAGACCATCGGAATCTACAAAAACTTGCTTCACATTCTCATTCTGTAGCTCAGTTTTACACCTAGTGGTGGCCGAAGTAACACCGCGAGACGTTGTAGTTGCTATTATTATTGTAGGTGTACAGGCTCTGTGGTTTCATGCTGTATAGGCACAGTTCTTCACTTCCGATGACCCTCACATTCAGAACGGGAATACTTTCGGCCCTCTGAGCATGCATTTATTTCTTTCTGGTTTCTGGTATCCAATTATTGTTTTATTTCAAAAGGCTACTCTTCTGTGAAGGATGCGCCGCATTTCGGTTAAGAGTAAAGGTGGGCATTAACACTGTAGCAATTTGAAGGTCCTATTGTGTAAACGCAATTTACCTGTTACACAACCTAAACTTTTCCTCGTTTATTAAACTTGGTCTTGTGATGGACGATGATGACCACTCGTTGAATGGACATTAGACGGGTCCCTTTGCATTCATTTATTTCTATTTAGACAATAATATTATTTGAATTATATTTCATACAGCTTTTATACAAAGCATAAAAGAAAAATGATTTGGCAATTTCAATTTTAGGGCTCAATTGGATTGTTCTGAACCCTGAAGTTTAAGGAATCACCATGTGAAACCATTTATAAGATATTTAAGTCGTGTTTTTTTTATATGCATTTGAACGTATCAGGCTATTCGGAAACTCTCTCCTTAATTATACTATTATCGCAACTGATGAATCTAAAGTCCAGTTGTAAATAGAGGCTTATCGACGCGGATGGTGAAATTGAACCTTTGTATAGACCAGAGGCCCCACCGTTATAAGCTGATTTCCAGCAACTATTTATATTTCACGTCATGAACGTTGTTCGATTGCGTTTTGGATCTGATATGCGACTGAAATGTGAGTGACTCACTGACGTCTAAGGAATAATTTCGAATTAATCTTTCTACAATTTCCCGTTTGAACGAGAGCACAAATTTCATTTCATTTCTAGACATTATCACGTTTACGTTTTGAATTAAGTGGCCATTGTCTGCAGCCAACATTATTCGAAATTTATAAATAACGATATTTAAACGCGTCTAAATGCGCTGGATATTCGGGGTCTGGAGAGAATCAATCGCGTTGAAATAATCGAAATTTGTAAAGAAACAAATGCCTGCGTTAAATGTTGAAAAAATATTCAATTCCCGAAGGTGGATGAAAAAAAATCTCGGTCCGGGTAATTCACCTGCGCGAAATTCACGAATATATTATTAACTTGTACACCTATAGCATTTCTTGAGATATTACGCGACGTTCAAAATGATCGGCCTTCAGTTTTTCGAAGGGCAAACCAAAATATAATGGGGTCCGAACAAGAGGAAGGACGAATACCTCAGTGTGGTCCGCATCTCCGAGAGAATTATTTGATGAACCCTAGAAACCAGGAACGTGACCTTTTTTGCTCTTTCAAAAGTTTTCGCGTCAATTTTCTTGAAATCAATCTGTGTTTGACTAACTAAACTTGTTCCCGAAATGTTCTTTTGTATTTCGGTATTATTTCTTCCCAATATTGATAATAGAACAATGCCTTAAATTTATTAATGTTTTTGAACAAAATACTGTGTGCTGTGAGATATAAGTAAGTACTCATATTTGTGTAAACCGTGTTGCAGATGGCGTAGGAAACGGCCTGTATGCTGGCGGTAAGTGAATACATTCTGTAATTACAACCAAACGAATTACACAGTGGGGTTATGTCGCATGCCGTGACCCCAATTGCGTGTGGCCACCCTCACGCGAACTGCATGTTACGATTCCGAGACGAGACCTTCATTCCTGTATTGAAAAGCGTGTTCTACACAATGCGCGTCCTATTCATATCGTGGCTCGTCCAGACCGGGAAGGCGTAAATATCGTCCGTAGCGTGTGCGGGATTGCAACACACTTGACCGGTCAGAACTTAGCGCTAAGTCGGCAGACTTTATAGGGCCGGTTAACCGCTCACCCCGCCCCATCCAACTTTCTCCACTTGCTCACACGCCAACTTTAACTTTAACTTCAATACTATTTGACCTATTGAAACGCATGAATAATATAAAACGCAGTCCACTCGGAGAACGTAAGATAATCGATGAGGATAGATTCAAAGGTCGGCGTTGACAACCGACAAAAGGAAATAGAGCAGTGACAATAAAATAAAGATTAGGAGATTACTCGAAAAGCAATTTATGTTATGTTTTTTGTGCCAACACCGGTTGTGGTTTAAGTAAAAACTTCAACCTAGGATTCTGAATGTGTTGGTTTAAAGACAACAAGCGCTCTCTGCCTTGACAACTACCTCGTTAATTACTTATAATAACGTAATGTCCTTGGCATTGAAAATATTCTTTGTTCATAGCTGAAAATATATTTTTTATCTATTTATTTCGAATCCTGATTACAGCAATAACCAACTGTGCAATAGGATACGCGTATCGATAAATGTATAGCTATTGGTATTATCAGCTGCTCGATTTTAATAAGACTGATATTTCGTAGTTCGAATTCATCTGATTTCAGATATTGAATCACAGTTGTTTGAACTTGACCCGATAATTTTTGATTTTTCACGCAAACAACAACCGCCATTTCTCTTTAAAATATTCGAAAGTATTTTTTTTAGCCGTTGGGCTTGATGCTTGGAAACTGGAGTCTCTCTCGCTTCTTGGTAATATTCCTTTTCAAATCCTCCAACGATTCTCGACTCCAGGAACCAAGAGATGAAGGTCAGATAGTATGATAATTAACAATTAACGAGTCTGAAGAAACTCGAAATACGGCCGCCGGCGGCCGTAAAACTCTGATTTGAAAAGAACTACGGATTCAACGGGGCGTTAAATGTTATTCCGACGATAGTTCAATTACATAAACGATTCAGCATTCGTTAGAGCAGATGCCAGTGTGGCCTACGGAACTAAATAAACCGTATCCTGCGAAGGTTAGGCTCATTTCATAACTGTTCCTATAATTTTAGTATAGTAATTTACTCTATATTCTAATTTAGGATGAAACTGATAGGAGTTATATCCCCCTAATGCCCCAATGATCACGACTATATCTTCATGTCTGCCAACGCTTAATAACATACCGTTGTATATTTTGTATGTTTTATTTACTGCAATTTATTAAAGCAAAGCCCTGCTTTATATTCTTAAGGAGTCACTTCAAGGTTGACGTTCGTCAATGAATTTACGTAAGGTTTTCGTCCTCACGAGAATGTTTTCAAGGCCGATTAACGCATTGCAATCGAAAATTGATTTTGAATCACACAGAAAGAAATGTCGGTATAAATTTCGTACAACTTTCTATCGTCCAAATTCGCTATGCTATGATTTTTTATTGACTCCACTAAAACAATATAAGTCAAATAGTAAATGAGCGAAGGTTTCCGTGACCAGAACTTCAATTATATCGCTAACTTCCGGCGGGATCGCGTAATACTGTGGGAAGAACCTGTGCCTATTGGCAGGGGGCTCCCCTGCTGGTCCGTGTTTGGAAATCACCTGGATCCAGCTGGATGGGTTTTTGCGCCTACCGGGTATTGTCTGCTTCCAACATGAAGCAGTTGTATGAACATTGAATATATACTTATAATGCGGTCTAAATTATTTAATAAAATTAACGCGCGACAGATACGTTATTCAGTGGAACAGTTAATCATTAGAACATCCATTACTATTCAATAATAAAACACTGAATTTATAAAGGTTTTCACTGTATTAATGTTCACGTATGATAGATATTTGATTTTCATGTTATTAGATATTTAAGTTCAGTTATGGATTCATTTTAGCATTAGGGGCTACCTGTCTTGATAGTAACGTTTCGAACTCTACGTTGTCTACATTATTGTTATATTTCGCCAATAGTTCGCGTAGGACAAATAAATAGCTGTATCGTACACAAAAAAAGGAATCAATTGGTTCACTAATACCGTTATATGAAATTTATTTATAAAACGATCTAATCGGTCGATAAAGCAATGGAACCCGGAATTGGAAGGACGCAAAGCGGTGGTTGCCCACCGTGTCACTTGGCGAGGCTTCGATGCGCTCAGCTGATTTGATTCAGTTTAAATATAGTTTTTTGGCCAGTCGGGTTTTAGAAAGTTTCGCGCTAAAAACTTCTTCCCCTCTAGACGGACAACCGTGTAGTCAAAATTTTAAGAATAAAAATGTTAATTTTTTCAGTGTTTCAAAAATAGCCTAAGCTAATATGTACAGTATTGTTAAAAAAATAGTACTATAATGGTTCGCCATTACGACTGAAATCATCAACTTACGGTTCAGATATTCTTTCTATAGTCTCTGTCTAGCTGTCATGTTTGCACTGTTTTTAACAGGGTGTAACTATCGTTTTATTCCATTTCTATTATTAATTGGTGGCGCTGTACGCAAAAGTACATCGGTCAGTGTGCCTAAACAAATGTATGAATGTCGAAGCAACGGTCAAAAATAGCACCTGGAGGAATAAGGATTTTGTGGTTTACCGGAGATTGTAATCTGGTACAGGTGAAAGTGGCGTGTTCGGGTTTTCCTCGTGTCCGGCCCGGCCCCGAGGGCGGCCCGAGATAACATTTCGTACCGACAGTTGTATGACTTTTGCCATTTGCCGAAGCGGTATTTACCGCGGTTCGCGGGGATTGACTGTGACAGGATTTCGCAACTATTATGCCCATTGCGGCCGTCGGCGGCGAGAACGAAAGTTGTGAAAGTAGGGGCGGTCGGTAGCGATGAGCCGTTATAGATTAATAGAAAATGCGCCGTCATTCCTATGCATTAAACTGTCTGTCGGTAAAGGCAACCTCTGACATGTATTTACATGACGCATAAAGTGACTGACTGTGGCGAGAAGCTAAAATTGGTCTAGAGTATAGAGAGTCTCATCAGAGAGCATTAGTATAGCAGAGTATAGATAGAAGATAGCAAGCATAATGGTATTCCGAAAAATTCATTCTGTAACCTAAATTAGTTAAATATTTAAAATACAACAAAAAATATAAGTAGGTCCTTATTGAAAATCTACTTTGCTTGTTCCGAAATTTTAATATTTCAGCGTAAATTAGTGAATGGCCTTATTTCAGACCGGTCCACTAATTGAGAGGCGGAAAACCCACATTTAGGAGGAGGGAAAGGGATTTCCCCCCTGAAGTTAATGACCTGGAATCGGTGACCAAATTTAGATACTAATCTACGTATATGCAATCTATCGGTACACTGGCCGGGGGTATCTGTGAGGGTCAGTTGCTATTGTCGTATAATGATCTGTAATGATCTATCTTAGGGCAAAATTCTTAAACGACACACACACACACACACACATATATATATATATATATATATATATATATATATATATATATAGATAGATAGATAGATATATATATATATTTGAAAACTTGTACCCATATTTCTATTATATGAAAATACGATTAGCGGAAGTAGAAGGTCACAAGAATCAAGGAACTTGAATATATGTTTATTGAAGTAAACATAAGGTGAGGATAGTTTCAAGTATATTTTAAAATTTGTATATAAGCAACAAGGAAATAATTCATGAAAATCAAATACAAAAAATGAAAATGACGTAATTTTCATGAAAATTGGAAACCAAAAATTTTCATATACACAAGGTCGATTTCTCTCAAAAAGTAGAAGAAAACGCGTAATGAATTTGGACTTGGCAACTAATACCTGTTTCAATACATTAATTCCATACATCGAACCAATTGAAGGCCACTAAGACCATTCGGGGTTTGGAAGTTCTCATCTCTTTGAATCATCGTTAAAGCAATTTTATATTCAACGTTAATAATATGTTTTAAACAGATTTAACTCACTTAATTAGGACTTACGACTTCGGCGCTCGTGTTAGCAGTTCCCAATAAAATAGTATTAGGTTGTAGGCTGTTTACGGCGAAATCTTTTAACGGTTTGCACGATTGAAATTAGGCTTTGTGAATATTTTTCAAGCGCATATTGAGAATGATGAAACGTTGCCCAAAAGATCGGGTGGGACCTCGGTAGCCTCGGAGAATTACCACGGGCATCGGTCAGCCGAAGGGAAATTACTGAAGCCAAAGAAGAAGAAGCTGTTGGAGAAAGTTCAGCGACGCGGTGCACTCCGGCTGTGCCCGGTTTCCAGTTCAAGGAGACCATAGAAGGCTGAAGCAAACCCTGAAGAAGTAAACGAAAAACGAAGGGAATAAAAACAAAATGCTGTCCTTGGACCGAACTAGGTTTTCCTCCAGACGATCGTCCCCCCCCCACCATTAAAAAACAAAACTCGCTTCTTAAGCGTGCACCCCGTGCATGCGAGTTCCCCGGCTGCATTGACCGTCTCATGGCTGAGGCACACAATACACACACATTACCTCCGTCTTCAATTCAAACACATCTGCCTTCGTACAGAAGATATTTCATGCCGCGGTGAAGTATTTTAAAGAAGGATTTTCGGTATATAAAAGTTTAGTGACATTACTCGCAGGATCCTCAATCAGATATTCAAAGAAGCTGAAGTATGCGTTGGCACCAAATCGAACAGACGACACCTTGGGGAGATACTCATAATTAGACTGTTATGATAATAGATTTAATTCTGTTGAAATATTAGTAACTAATAATACATAGTTAATTAGCTTTAGCGTCATGAACAGAGCCGCAATTCTCATAAATTACCTGGGTAAGTGCGCGGTCACTTTATTGTAACATATGACAAAATACAGGGTTAAAAAAGTAAGGAGTTGATGATCGAAATATATTCGAGTACGCCACTTTGGTTCGTATAACTGCAGAATGCGAAAAAGTCGTCCCATGCCCGCGGAGGGCGTCCTATCAAGATGCTTCGGCTTCCTCGAAGGCGCCTTCTCCATTGTTCTCATATTAGTGGGTCGATCGCACCGATATAACAACAGGACGGTTCTTAGAATTTTTTAAACCTGCCAATCGGTTTGCCGTAATCGAGGGCCGATATTGGCGAATAAAATAAATTTCGGCTTTTAACCATCGCAGCGTTGTCCGCTACCGCGACTGAGGGTACACCCGATCACTGCATTTCGATATCCCACTGGACGGAAGCTAGAAAATAATTTACATTATTTATTTATTCTACTAATCGGCCACAAAGTTCGCAAATTTAACTTTATTCCGTAATTATTGTGGCCGTAGCGGATCGGCTGTTTCGAAAAGGAAAGAGAATAGAAAGTAATCATACAATTTCTTTCAACTTTTATGAGCGTATTTTTAAACAATTTGAATTTAAACCCTGCAGAAGTAGTTAGTAAAATTAGGAATTATTTATTTTGCAGGGCGATTGCGAACCAGATATTCGATTAAATTTATTCCGTACGAGGAAAATCGGGCCGAGAGTGACTTGTCCTCCGTATTGGACCGGTATTTCAATTTTAGGTCCGGTTCTGAAAAAAAAAAAACAGCCGCTCATCTTTCCTCGTCGAGTCCGTTATATTGCCTGCAGAATTCGCTGATATGGAAGAGTTGTTAGTTACCATTTAAATAAGACATCCGTGTTCACTTTTTTTATTTCGTTAAATATGAAACCATAAAACAAAGTTTGTTCAGTTCCTTATTTCACTGCAATGCTGAACGGCTAACAGAAAATACAATGTTCCAACAACTTGCCCCAGCTGTAGACGAAGACGTTATCTTATTTCTGGCGTCATGTTGAATAACAATAATGACTAGCACCAAATATATGAACAATCCCTGTTTGGACTCTGAAAGCGATAAGTGTGCTCTCCGGGATGTCACCACAATGTTACTACTAACTGTAACTGCGATACTACCAACTATGATCGAAACCATTCAATTAGTATACAACTAAATTCGCGAGCTGAGGTAGATTTTCAAGAGTGATTGCATTCCAAACCCTCACAGACCCCCCCGGTCATAATAGGTGTCAAGCTATAATATATTTATCAAATCTCATAATTTATATTGATGTATTTCCTTGTAATTAGTACGTTCTATTATGTGATATGACGATATCATAGGGTGGCGTAATGTAAATTGAAGATAAGTGCTAAAAAAAATCTTGTATTTTTAAGTCTTTCAAGATCCTAGTAATTGACCCTTCATCGTGACCTGCCTGAGATTTATTCCGGATAAACATTGGACAGCATTCACCTAGTTTAACCTCGCCAATCAATAGCATTCAGCATTCGATCTAGTCATCGTACAATTAATGATGTAATTATGGTTATAAATATTTTAATAAAATTCAAACCGATCGAAAAATAAAGTGATTTCGAGGAATACCAGGAAAATAAAAATGGGGTTAATGTATAAAACGATAGACCGAATACTATCATAGTAGAATTATAGGACACACTTGTTACACATAGTGCTACTAACTATGACGAGAGTTCGAGCCGGAATAGGCCCTGATGAATGGCGCGAGAGAGTACATCGGCAATAATTTTTGCGTCTTGCGAATTTTCGTGGCAGTAGATGCAAAGCGTACTTTTTGCAGTCAATTGCGAACAAAAACAGTCATAATATAGAGGTTGAATTTCAATTAATTTCGCTGTGAAGGAAGACGCTTTGGGAGGTAATAATGGAGGTCGGAGCGGGGTGACCCTCGCGCCTAGTCAATCACCGAGTGAATGTTTAGCTCCTTGCCCGGTACGTGATTAGGATATTGACGCTCAGAGCGACTTCCGTTTGACCCACAAGTTAGATTTCGGCCTAAGGTTAAGCGATAGTCCCCATTTAAATCTCACACATATTTGGTAAAATACGCCTCCTCTCATTTTAAAGTTATTATTATTTTTATATTTTACGCCATAAAATGCATCCCGAGGAGATTGTAGAGGACGTCGGTTATTAAAATTAAAGGGATTTTCTTTGTTCTTATAATGACTGCTAGAGTTGTGTTGGAGGAAAAACGATGTTTCATGTTTCATTGTTTTGTCCTATCCCTCACCTCGCTCCCTCTTTCGCTTGGCTACCTTAAACCGGTTTCTCGACGCTATCCGCAGTCGAAGATGGCAGAAAATCGCGCGAGGCGGGATATTCTGAATACTCACACCAGGCATGCATTAAACTAGCCCTTACACAATTATTGAGGACCCGCGTTTTTAAAATTACCCGACGGTAAGATGTTTCGTTTTTGGGGTTTCTTATTTGAGATAATGTTGAAATATGCAAATTATAGACGTGGATAATATTAAAATGTGAGACTTGGAATTCGGTCGGTAACAGAACGTGCAATTGCACTGTCCCGGCACGACATCGGGTCGGCCTTAACATTGCCCTTCTGCGACGAGCCCAAGCGACGCGAACTTTAATATCGTAATCAATGTCGGCCCAACAACTACTTTCGGACTTTCTACTTGTATACCTTTCCGGTGTACATAGGGAAACAATGTGCGCGTTGTGTAAAATATCAGATTTAATGCTGGCGTCAAAACGGGTGGCGAATAAATTTACGGTATTTACTTGGATATCATCACTGATGCCATCCTACTCTCCATTCGCTTATTTGGTTCTAAGCATTCCGTTAAGACCGGTGTTCGCCATCGTCAGTAGAAATGGTGCCAGTGATAATACACAAAGGTTGCTTCATCGTGATTTTAATTCACTATTATATAGATGGGAGCGAGTGGAGATGGAAACTTCCAGGACCGAGGATAGACCGTATAGGCAAAAATAATACCTCTTATATACAAAATAATCACTAATTTAAAACAATATTATACAGATACTTAAAAACTAATTATATTTATTATTCAATAGATTTGTTTGAGGGCCCGCGAGGAATATCATCGCACTGGTGGAGCACTGAGTCCGCTCACCGATTTAGTGTTGCGGTGTTGTTTTAATGGGATATATTGCCCAGAAAAGTAAGAATAATTGGAAAACGATTCCATTAATTACATAACTCAGAGTTTGCTACGTCAATCGTTTTACAACAGGACAAAGCCAGTTGACGTAGCTCGTTAAACTCCACAAAAAAGAGATAGATATCTGGGAAATTTGGTCAAATTAACAGTTAAACATTGAAACTTTCATTCTGGAGAAAACGCGAACAAGTAGGTTTTGATATGCTATTTATTGGGGGTTTTGCTTATAATTTCAAGTTTCAGATTTTCTTTTTATTATTGGGAATATTTATAAAATGTAAAATATTTATACAAAGTGAGAGGACTCTATGTGTATAAATTACCGGATATATAATAAGTTATGAGAAGAGTTAGCTTACCGTGCATGGGTCCGATGACAACCATAACGACAATCATTAAGAGTATGACCCTCTGTCTTCTGTTGTTGGCTCCCTCTTTGAACGCTACCGACATCGTCTCCTTGAGATGGTGAACGTCGAAGAAGTCCCTCATAAAGGAGCAGTAACCGGTTTTTGTATTGGCGGGCGGCGATTCGCGAGGCTTGCCTGCCCCCTCGGGAATCTTGAAATACCCGTAACAGTAGCTGAGAACGTAGATGGAAGCCGAGAGCGAAAACACACCGTAGAAACCGATCTGCTTGTACAGTATACCGGAGACGGCCGTCCCTATGGGTATGCTTATCGAACTGAAGACGTTCACGATGCCTATCCTCAGCGTACGGGTCTGTATGCTGGTTATGTCGCCGATGTAGGAGAACACGGCCATGAACATGGTCATCCAGCCGCCGGTAAATGCCGGGAAGACGGCTTCGGTAATGCCGGCCACTTCCATGGGCAACTCGTAAAAGAAGTAGGTGCAGACTATCAGACCGATGCTGGTCAGGAATTCGCCGGTTATGGGGAGAAGCATGCAGGGCTTCCTCCGTCCCATGCGGTCGGACCAGGCGCCGAAGAACAGGATGAGGACCGCGGGTACGGCGCTCTGTACCAGGGTCTTCCAGATGGCCATCGAGGCCACCAACTGCTGGACGGCGGCTTCCTCCTTGGTGTAGTTGGCCGTTTTCCTCTGCCCGAGGGCTGTGCACACTTCGTCGCCGAACTTGAGGTTGACGCGGCAAGCTTTTTCCAAATTCAGGTTTTGCGTGGCAAGGGCCGCGACAACGCTCCCGATAATGTACCAGGCGAGCATAGGCTCCACCGTGATGTTGGAGTAGAAATATTTCATTTTGCTTATAAAGCTGAGATCTTTCACTTTCATTTCGACCATCTTGCTGGGCTTCTTACGTTAAAGATACTATATATATATGGAAAAATAATAATAACTTTACGGACTCATGTATGCCGGGCGAATAGTGCGGTTTATGTTGCGGTGGCGGGTTTTACGGCCGCGTTGAAGGGAGCCTGTCGACGACTGAGCCGGGCCCTCTGTGGAGGCCTGTGGCAGGAGCAGATTGGCAGACCCCTCCACCACCACCACCAACACCACCACCACCACTCTAATGGGGACGCTAATCTCAAAACAATCCCCTCTCTCCCACCACGCCACAATCCCTCCCATACCACAATCATCACAGGGCCACCCTCGTCTCTTTACTATAATCTTGCTACTTGCGCTAAGTGGGATAGATTTTCTATCTCATAAGATCGGAAGGACCAAAAGACCAATAGTCAACCTTGGGGTATTTGTTTGGCGTCCGAGTGGTTTTTGAATATCCAGTCACCTTAAGACAATTTAAGCTAGGCGCGAATTCGGGTCTTCACAGTCGTCAGTAGCAGACTGTTATTATTACTAGACTTAATGAAGAATGTGTCACTGCGCCGTTACTGACATGCGTAGGTAACTCACAATATTACTGACGGAATGATACTGTCGAAGTCCGGCCTACTTCTAGACCGACGAGGCGGTATTTCACCTCGGCAGTTGAACAATTTTAACTTTTTCTATGATTCCACCCTCTTCTTGTCGTATTACTTCTTTCGTCTATATCCTATTTGATGTTATAATGAAGGCAGTATATACGATTTCATATATATATATATATATATATATATATATATATATATATAACTGGAATTATATAATACTTTGAACACGGTATTGACCCGATTTATTTGTGGCGCGTAGGAACATGCAGAGATGTTTGCGGAAATCAAATCAATACTGACTAATGGTAAAAGCACGCATGCACTGGTTCACTAACCACCTGTTCACACACAATCTCGGAAAAATAATAAACTGAAATGAAACGTGATAAATAATATCGGCGGCCGCGATAACGTTACCACCGCAGTTGCCAGGATCGAGTTCATTCTCCCCGCATCGTTATGTAAGAACGCGGCTTTATGTCGGACAAGTGTAAATCTCGATCTAAAAAGGAGTGATTACCTGAATTATAGAGCAATTTCGAAGTCGTGTTTTCTCTAAATCGTTATTTCCAGACTAATTAGAGTAGCATATTATACTATATATGAAAACTGGATTGGTAACAAAAATATAATCACCCGTATCTCTGCAATTACCCTCCCATACAGTAAAATTGATTCTCGAAATACTTGAAAATACCTTATACGCTGTTTAGATATTCCGCTAACATAAGCACTATAGTTTGGTTTCACATTTCATTATTGAAGTTAGTAGAAATAACCCTATACAGGCATATAACTAATCGGGAATGGTGGGGCTACTACGAGTGGACACATGTGGTGTCTTAAAGTGAGTGAAAAGCCTCAATGTAAAATAATCACAAGACAGTATCACAGTAACATGTTCGGAGTCTGAATAAGACTAATGTAACGCGCTGCTGTAACGCCATCCAGTTTTAGGACAATAGGTCGAACGTGCTCTCCAATACTATGCTTGGGTCCCGGGTTGCGTCTACGACCTCGGTGCAATTGAACGCGATACGAATTCCCCATTTGGGATTAACATTTGGCGCGGTGACGACGATGCCCATTTTGTGAACGGTTGACCTTCCCCCTTTCATTAAAAAACCCTCCTTCCATCCGGAGCTCACAATCGGGTGGTGAAAACAGGTGCAATCTATCCCATCCGGCTTATGCAATTGGTCTCAATTAGCGTCCCGTTGAGCCGTTCTACCGGCTATCGGCAGTTAAATCCTGTTAAATCTTCCAATATTTTTATGTTTATTTTCAGGACTATTTCTTCCTTAAATTGCCATTATTTTTTTTGGAATCTTCTACGTGAGATCGCAGCTCCGAATTCACCGATCTATTTGCTGCCAGACAAGTTTTGTGATTTAATAATAGATCTATTTACTTATCTATTCACCGGCGATTTAAAATGTAGTATTCAAGCATCAAGTTGAACTTTTACTTTCACTTTTCCTTTCATTCTAACGGCCTTACAACACCGTGCCCAGGGCGCTCCGGCTGTACAGAAATATCTGATGTGCTTTACCGGTGGGAGTCGTTAATCAAACCGTTTGGAACGGTAGTAGTTGGTGCTGCCGTCTCAGGCACCCTGTTTGGAATATGTCGTCTCAAAGCCATTGTAGCTTTCTATTAATTAATCCACCATTAAGTTTAAAGCAAGGAAGCAACAAACATCCGCGGGTTTCGCCGCTTACTGTCTGTAAATAGAACGGTTTAA
The DNA here is from genome assembly GCA_019843655.1 of Lethocerus indicus. Lineage (NCBI taxonomy): Eukaryota > Metazoa > Arthropoda > Insecta > Hemiptera > Belostomatidae > Lethocerus > Lethocerus indicus. The sequence continues at coordinate 3,146,697 of JACDQD010000006.1, forward strand.
TCTTGGCCTCTTGTCTACATTAGGGAAAACCGTTACGTTAGAATTAATCGTTAGGTAAATTAACGTTATAATCGTGTTATCTTTTACTTTGTTCGACATGAACCTAACACCTAATATATATGATATTTTTAAGAAATTTTACTGTTCTGCCTATATTTAAGAAATGTTACACACATGTTAGAAATCTCAGCCTGTCTGGATTTGACGGGTGAATTTCTATAGCCTCAAGTTTTCTCATGCTTGACCGGCACTATACGATATGTAATAACCCTTTTATGTAAATGTCTCAATCGCTATACTGCGTATAACAATCGCACGCCTGGTCGATTATTCATGCTGCAGTTAACGTGTAGTTGAATATGCGAACTAGGGTATGCTGCAATTAAGCTACCGGCGAAACGGCCTCCCGAGGATCCTTGAGGGTTGAGCTGAAATTAGACGGAAGAAAATTGTTTCAACAACTGTCACTTTCCAACGTTTCACAACCCGGGCGGTGAAGATTGCGCCACGGTAGTTGTCCAGTCAATACTATTATTCCCTCGGGTATTCTTCAATTCTGTTCGTTCGAATGTTGCTTCATAATTCGTCGTTTCAGATCTCTCCCATGCCTCTTTTCTCAGTGTTACTTCACCCGGTCTAAAAAAGCATCTACGGTCCGCGTCAATGCATACTGAATCGAAACCGCTAAACTTCAAAATTCAAACTCTGCTAGTCTCAATGTTGTTGCGATTAGGATTTTACTATATTAAACTACCACGTACTGTAGAATTCTATAAAACTAGCATGCTGTGATTAGGGGAATTAATCTACGCCCTTGGTCATGATCTATGTCGACTGCCAGGCGGAATTGCATACTCTGCCTCCTGACGGTACAATAATGTATATCCCGATGCATGAAATTCCGAGTTGTTTCTTCCAAAACGTCTGGAAAATAGTCGAAATTGATATATTCTCCTGTTGTAATACTCACCCCTACACCCAGAAATGCTGTACGAATTGAGAGCAGGTTATCAAGCTTGCGTTTGACAAGTGTGTCTAATAATTTTTTTAGGATTTGAATAGACCTAGGCGAGACAGAGTGGAAAGAGTGAAACATAATTCCACGGAGACAGCATGTCTGTCTTTTGAATCGGAAGTGGTTTCAGTCTTCCCTTGATTGTCTCGCGTGGTTCGGCGGATGGTAGTTATCTGAAGAGCTCTAATAACTGGGATCGAGGCTAGCAGGAAGTGATGATGCCCCTAATTGTCCATCCCCTCGGGTTGAGAGCCCCTCTTAATACTCTCCCGGTTTCTCTCCACTTAATTCATAATAATTCGCTTCTTCATAATTCGGTTACAGACTACCAATTGCAACTACGGCTAATTCACAAACATGAAGCTTCTTTTTTACGCTTACCGAATTCGGTTTTTCTATTCTTATGCATTAGCTTGTTACCGTGTCTCCATACGGTTGTCAACTATAAAACCTGCGATGTAATTAATGGACTGTCCCAACGGTTATATAAGTGCTGCGAAAGGCCAAATGAACCCTACTCTGGTAGAGCACGGAGTATCTATGGTCTACATATTTGTGAAAAATAACTGTTCTCTTGTAAAATGTTCCTCAGCTTTCTGCTTTGAAAGGGACAAATCTCACTACACACTGCGCTCATGTAGTCTCCTGTATCTAACCCGCTGTGCTTTCTTTAATGTACATATTAAAGCACCGTTTTAACTCGCATTACGAGATCCCAGTGTTTCAGAAATAGTAAATCACGTTTACCGGGAATTTAAACTTTTCGCATTAACGGCCTAGCGTCATTGACTGACTCAGTTGGGCGAGAAATGGGACGGCGTACTTTCTCCAGACCCGTTCCCCCGCCACCGGCCATCCCCTGGCGGCTCCTTTTTTAATCTTTATCCGGAGAATTCTAACCGGCTGCTTCCTGTTTCGGCCGACCGGGGACGCCGAGAGAAAGCCTCCACCATCTCATTGATTGCAGCTTCCTCTGCGACCGTCCCTTTCTTCGGTCGGTGACTCAGACCCCCAGCTATTCCATTCAGTAATAGGAAGTCCTAATAACCGCACACTTGGGGCGCGGTGTCCCCACTCCCTCCCGATGAGGTGTAGTACCGTAGCGAATTTTGAAGCTTGGAAGTCGATTCCCCGTAAATTCCAAATCAGAATTATGACTTCGCCTCGAACTTGTCATAAACCTTCAAATAATATTTTTAAGACACTTTCATCAATATTCTTCCTTCATTATGGGCATACGTGGTAATTCTTTCCTGGCCTACATGTCCCATTGGCATGATCACTCCATACTAGATATGATCTATAGTCCCAACCTTATCAAAACTAGAAACAATACAGTAGCGCATTTAAAACTGACACTTCAATAATTACCAGTCTTGCGATTTTCTCTCTCGTTTTAATAATTTGAAGCTATTTGAAACCTGTTTCAGTTCTAGCCGTTCACAGTTCATTAGTAATATAATAGTTTTATTACCGAGGCGTATGGCCGAGGTACTGAGAGGAAGCAGCCAATCGCGCAGGAGCGATTATACACCCTCGCGAAACCTGCCCACATTATTTGAATTAAATAATTAACAATTAAAAATAAACGACCTTAATAATGTTTAACAATAGGTGTACATAATAAATTTTCTTTTAGTATTCAAGTTTGCTGTTGAATTATTAATGTACTAATTATTATTATTAACACATTATTAAATCGAAATATAAGACATGTGATCCCGTGTTCTCCTTTTGTCATAAAAGTACTTTTTTTATTTTGTAACGTATGGCAGTAGTAGGAAAGTTAAAACGTTATTGATCAGGAGGAGTGGTATGAGCGAGGTAACTGCCTAATAGTAAGTGTTCGTATTTCCTAATTACCAAAGGTATCAATGAAATAATAACTTTATTATCATTAAATAATTATTCTGTTCCATCGACTGGCTAATATTATGCAATATTCGTCTACTTTTAAAATTTGATAAAGGATCTACAGGGCGGTTCCTATCGGGATATGATTTGCATGGTGATGATGCTATTTCTAATCTCCGAGCGACTCCCGTCCCTAATCTAAATAACAAGGAGTATGACATGAATATACTACGGTATCATGATTTATTCAGCTATTCTCGAGTGTCACGCTGTGGCTCAAGATCAGATAGCCCTTTCTGGGAGAGTTCAACGCACTGGTGTTTGTTTTCTATCGCTTTTAAGAAGCACGTCCATTAATAGATAAATTCGCAATGATGTTTGAAAATGCGTTTGCACTTTACAGATGCCTTTAAAAGTCCCTTGATTACGTGTTAGATTTGTTTCTTATTGAAATTTGTTAAAAATCGATTGAAAATTGGTTGAGCCGTATTTCTTCTATTAGTATTTTTAAATAAATATGTGTTAAAGAATTTTTTGATGATAACGATAAACTCATTGCGTAGACAGTCGTAACAATATTGTTTTATTCATTTAATATAAATTTCTGTCTTTTAATGTATAGAGTTCGATAGAATACATTAATACTTTTTTCTCTCTTCCCCTCTCTTTTCTCTATCTTCACATCCCTCTCTCCCTCTTTTTCTCTTTCTCTCTCTCTGGTCTCAAGGAACATCCTGTTGTTAATTCCATTGTATTGTTATTAATAATGGGGTGTAATAAGCATCAATCAAACAACCTTGTGAAGATGAATCGCGGCCCAACTAGCGTGGTGTGTCTTCGAATCGCAATTTGCAATCATCAGATTGTACCAACACCCAATTCAAAGACACCATCGTTACCAGAAATTTGGGTTGCGCAATATGCTGTTATGTATGAAAACAAATTTAATCGAATATTTCCTTTTGTCATGATAGAATTGCGGACTTTCTCATGTTTGTTTAGCAACTGACAGGAATATAGATAAAAAATTAATTTTTCAGTGATAGATTTAAATGAAAGATGTGAATCATCTGGTTATGTATAAATAGGTGAAACATTATTTCTGAATAAAATGTAAAAATTGTTGCGGATATTTGCTATTTAATGATGAGTATAATTAACCCAATTCACTAACCGTAACATTACGGTAGGGAATACCTTACAATTTAGCCACTTAATGATTTTATGTTAATCACCATAAATATGATAGTGACAATGGCTGACTGACTATTTAATAAAATTATATTTTTATATAATTACAATTATTATGACTTGGACCTTATGGAAACCTATTTTTAGATGCATCTTTTACTGTTCTATTTATTTCCGAACTATATTTAATTTTGTATAATTCCCTATACCTTGTAAATATCATTCAATGCAATTTGGTTGTTACGTTTAAACCTGAAATTTGTGAGAAAACGAAATAACCTTATTCTAGTGGTAAGCGATCGCTATCTTCCGTATTCTCGCGGCGATTTAAATCATTCTAAAGTCGTATTGCGGGAGTGAAAGAGGACTTATAGGCTGTGTGACCTGAATCCCTGATGAACGGCTCTGTGCTGATTTAGTTATTATTCAGTTCATTAGGAGCGGTTGATTTGCTGCGTACGGCAACTGTGGTAGTAATGGTAATGACTGTACCTCACCCACGCCGCATACCACCTCTATGTTTGATCTGCAACTGAACCGCTATCGGGGTCATCAAGTGCAGAAATTCTAAATTGACTAAGAACTCTAAAATAAGGACGTGACATTTTATTTAATCTATTATAGGAATATTTGAATAATCCGTCCACAAAATACTACCAATATTTAATTAGCTGGGTGCGGGTTAGAAAATATAATTCAAAAGATAAAGAACGGAACTTGTGTCGATTACAAAATTAATATATGTCAACAGATTATATAACATGTTTTCTTCCAGAAATGCATCGGGTTTGGTGATAAGTGAAATCAATATTAGATGCTGCCAGCATTAAAAAAAATAATAAAACGATCGTTGCGGAAGTTAATTAGCCTTTGAAATTGACCCCGTAATCGATTTTTTTTACTCTTCGTTGTAGCACTCTTTTTCTCAAAGGCCTCTTATATTCAGATCGGAGTCGACGACAATGTAAATCGATCTATATCATATTCTCGGTTGGGTGCAGTTGATCGCATCCTTGACACATTGTCCGGTGCAGATTGGCCGAGTCGAAAATAAGCGGGATAAGGACTCCTGGAAGGCGGTGCTTAGTTAGCACCCATTCTGGTTCCGACCTCGCCGCCAAGGCAACTTCCGCCCACCGTTTATGAATTGGACAAATTAACAATTTTATTTCCGAGGCCGTCAACCTATATTCAAATCGGCGATTGTTTCGCCCGAACCTAGGCGTTGGGAATAATAAAATGCAGGGACACGATGCATCCACTGCAAGCGAAACCTGACACATTTTAACAGAATGTAAACAATAATCCCGAAAGACTGATTAACTAACAAACAGAGAGACAGAAACTCGGATAACATAAAAAGACTCCCAAAATACCTCACTGGCATAAGCTTACTGAACGAAGAGTAACAGGGTTTTCTGCATAGATTGATAGACTACCATTGTCACCAGAACTGAACCCCGCTTGCAAAACCCCAAAAATGCAAATCGGTCTCTCGCGTCTCAAACCGCACGCTTTCACCAGGGAAAAAATATTTAATTCAAAAAGGTACCTGAAAAAGCGGTTCCAAACCGTAGAAATGGGTTCAAAATAGTAAAAACCGCTCGAATGATCACCAACCGCAACAATACTGATGAAAACTGTATTTCATTCTCTGTTTTGTGTTTCTGGTTATTTGATTCCTCTCCGTGAAGAAAACACAGCAGCGTCATCACGAATATTCCCGTGGGAGGGTAACGAAAATTCATTATCCCCCATATGCCAGAATAAGCAGTACGGCAGGCTTCAAACAACAATGAGCATAAATGAACGCTGTCTACTTAACAATTAGGGACTCCAAATTTGCACTTCCTACATATTTTTGACCCGTCCTTCGATTCACGCGGCATTCCCCAACATGGAGCTTCTGGCTATCCTATGAATTTAAAGTAAGTAGAAGCCTGGGAATCAAGTTGACTGAGGGTCGTCTCTTCCAGTAACCTTCATTTAATTAGGTTATCTTTTAATCGATAACCTTTTAATTGTCCCAATAACGTACCCTTCTTCCTGTCGCACAAGTGGGTTGGTACACCGCTCTAAGAGCTATCTATTTTCTGATTTTATCATCCCTTTTGTTCGGCGAATTGGTTCATTCCAAACCAAAATTCAATGAAAATTTTTACAAATCCAACACTAACAATATTTAGTAGGTGTAAGTGATGTATTTTGGTCTTGAGGAGTTCTTCAAGAGGGGAATTGAAAATTTGCCGGAAAAGTGGCAGAGAGTTGTTGAGCAAAATAAAATGAATTCCAAAGTCAAAATGTTGATTACTTTTGGTTACCCCTAATACTAGTGGAGACAAGATTGCAAGAGCGATGATGATACATTCCCTAAATAAAATTGAGGCCTTTAGTTCATTATTTGTCCAAATAAACTGTAGATTGATTTGACCAGCTGGGGTGGAGTTTAAAATTTACTTTATTTGAGATTATGCAAGATAGAGTAACTGGAAAAATTACAAACTGCCTTGATCGACAGTTCATTGACATTCTTTGGTTTCCTTGAAGGGAGCCATGCATGGGCGGTTTTCCGTCAATTGTTTTGCCGAAATTCGCGTTGACAAAACCCGGCACAAGCCCACTAGGAAGTGGTGCCGGTCACAGGAGGGATACCTCCTGGCAGATAGTGCACGTAGCGTGAAACGCCTTGACAGGAACCCAATCCGCCCTCACAAAAAAACAACCCGTTCGTTTCCTGCCGAACAGCCCACTTTTCAGCAAATTGTTAGAAATAAATCCGTTTTTAGACACTAAATTCTATTTCTGAGGTAGCGATTCGAAATCCCAACCCGCTTGTTGTCCAGGTGGAAAATATGTCCCAGAATTACTAACAGTTGAACTCAAATATAACTTTGAATGAGATGTCCCAGCCCTTCTCGGTTGTTTGATCTGTTTAGGCAACTAGTAATGAATAGTAATGTAATAGTAAAGTTCGTAAGCAGTGCATGTTTTCCAGGCTACTACACTGCTATGGTACACCGATAGTACACCGGTTTGTATACCGCATACTCGGGTTACTGAAATGTTTATCAAGTAAAATTTCGGATAACATCACTGGGGAACGAACAAACAAAATTGTTTGTCTTTAGGAAACGAGTCGGTGCGTAAGTTTAGGAAAGCCGTTAGGAAGAGCGTAATGCGTCACATAACGACGCGTTAATAGCAATTTATGTAAACACAGTATTAATGTATGTGTGTTTTTCTTAATATTTATTTAATGAATTTCAATTTACACATTTTAGCACGTAATCTCCTTTTATGTTTATAGAAAATCATAATTAGGATTTCAATATCCATTTGTGAAAAAATCGGTAAATAAAGCATCGCCCGGCATGCCCACGTGAATCGTGTGGGTACCACGACGACGAGGTTTCCTCAAATGTGACAATTTCTATTTAAATTGAACCGCCATTTAACTATGTCCTTGTACTAGGACAATGTTATTGTAAAATGTAAAATTGGTTTTATTCCAACATTCGAAAGTCACTACTGGAAAGGAGGAAATATCAGTTTTCCTGGAAAATCGAAAAAAATCCATTATAGTTTATTAATTTGTATTACGACAACTACAGTGTTTGAAAAGTAATAACAGTAAAACGACGGAAACCGACATGGGTAAATGGCTAAATATAACACTGACGGAATAAAACTGACTGTTATTTTTAAATTAATATTAATTGAAGATAAACTGATTTTTTTGAGGTGTAACATATTAGCATATTTCGTGACGATTATGGGACAATTACAGTACTGATTGAACGCTGTATGAATAGAAGTCGGTAGTTTCAGATTTCAGAAAGGAGAAATACCTAGTAAACCATTTAGAATGCCACGTCGCTATCCCTTTTCATTTGCAGTAATATAATAAAGCGGATAAGACTTTCAAAATAGGTTTTCTTTTTATGCTTACAAGGGCGTTCCTTCTATTCCTCGGATTGACGGTCAGTGACAAATAATAACAATAATAAGAGTTTGCGGTCTGTTTCTTCGGTTGTGGAAAGTAAATTCGAAAAGTGTCTCAAACGATCAGCCCTTGACTTTCTCCTCGGAGTGCAGCGGCCAACTTCCGCGATACTTGGTTACAATTGACGATTAGAGCTCGGCCGGCAGCTGTATTGGTTTTTTACTTATTTATTCTCCATAAGCTGATGGAAAAAAGTGTCGGAGGAAAGAGAATAAAGTGGACGGTTAGACTTGAAATTAATGGATAGACTGGTTGGTTATATTTCCAGTGTCCTTCCCTGTCAATTATACATTTAATGTCTTCAGTTTAATTTAGAAATTACCTGCCAGAAACATTTCACCGCTAATGGAACTTTGTGATATTTCAGTCATTCTACGAAAGATTTGGGATACTTTCATGGCCTATAAGTTTTAAATATATATATATATATATATATATATATATATATATATATGATTTCATGAGTAGATATATAGAGTATAACACAAATATATGAATTAACTTTTTCTTAAAAGTTAAGTAATTCACGCAACAAGTAACATTCATTCATCTTATATCATTTGAGTGGTACTATGAAGTGGACATGATTCCTTTCACTAAATCTGAGGTCAACGACATGGGGAAATTAACTCCACTCTGAAATAACCCAATCCGTCTCTGGCTAAAATTAAACATTTAAACACACTGTAATTTGAAAAAAAAATGGAAATGTCGACCGAATATGGTTAACCGAAATACGAATAAATGGGAAGTGAAATAAAAACGTCCAACTGGTTTCTCGATACATGCATAGATAATGGCCGAACGAATGGGAGTTGGAGTAAATGAAGCGAGAGGGACGACATTGGAAACGCGTTGAATTGCAATGGTGAGGTCATTCGGCTTGTTACCATCTCTCACGAAGACAACCTTGCCTTTCAACATCCTGGACATTAACGGGAGGATCTGGAAAATAAAACACGACAGCACCCCGGTAAACCACAGGGTGATCATTATCTACACATTGTGTGAAAATCTGATGCTGATATGCCTATTCAATAGCGACACTATATCCTCCCTTGTAGCACAAATTTTATCTAATACTATCATGATATTTTCTCTATTTCCTCAGATATTGAAGTACACTGCATTCAGATGTTCAAACATGTCTGTCAAAATGATATGCCGATTCAAAGTTTATTTAAAATTTTGTTTAACCTTTTTTTTATTTTTGTACAATCAACTACGTATAGTTATGGGTACAACTGATGAGTGTTTTCTTTTCACATGAATGTCTCGATAAAAGAGACCACCCAATGATGGCACTTTTTCCACATGAACAGTTATTTTAAATTAGATCGCAGAATTCCCTCAAGCTTCCCTCAATACTTAAACAAGGGAAAGGACTTTTACCCCCTACGTAATCTTTTCTATTGAACTTATAGTAGTGAAATATACTTTTTCTACTATATTAGAAGGGAAAATTCGTGATACACAGTTTGGAAAGCTCTCCAGGCGCCATTGGGTCCTAGGCACTCGTAGGCACAGTAAGATCTTGGATAAAATGTAAGAATACACTCATACATCTACTTGGAGCGCTACATATGGCCACCTTAAAGAAAAAACTGATATATAATAAGGCGGACATAGATGAACAATTGGAATTTCAATTGGGTTACTTTTCTAGTGTTCAAGGCTGGTATCTAAATAAAATTTAATTATAATGATTTCTAATGAGCGTATACTAATGGAGTTTTATGAGCTTCTGCCACCGAGGTCCGTACCCGGGTCGGCACATTGACTCCACACCGTTCTATTCAAATGTTTTACAGATGTATAAACATTTTTATTTCTTTACATTTTTATGATGTTTTTGTCATAATATAAATATGTAAAATAAGGTACATATAAGTCCCGCCTAGTAGTTTTCTACGCACCCAATTGCCCGTTTTATAGACAGTTGTGTTCCAGCTTATCTGACATTAATTGACTTAGATATGGACCTGAATTCCTTTACTTACAGTAAACAGATGGGATGGGGGTTAACATAAATTCATATTTTCTCCTAGATGATATTATCTGAGGTCCATTTTATTTAATGATCTATAGATAATATTCCGATAGCATTAGCACCAATTTCAGAATTACAATTCGATAGCCCAATCGATACGATAAATTAGGAGTTAATTAAAAACCTAAAGTAGAACATTTGAGGAATGATCGCCAATTTTATTAATAAAACAAATTTAATTGTGACTTAAAATTCACTGTAATGATTCGAAGATCTAAATTTAGATACGCTAAAGCGTTTAACGAATCAACTTTAAATGATTAAGACACAAAGGCAAGCTGAAGTCACGTGAAGAAGTGAAGGTTAAGTCCTCAGATGAAGTTCTCTATTTTTCCAATCCTCAAGTGTAAGATACTGAATTGTATATATTGAGATCCTGCCGGCTTTTTTCCTTGCGGTCATTCAAGGTCCACCACATTTTCAAAAGCGCTCGTCGAAAAAATGTCACATACTGTAGTCTTCTGTAGCTCTCTCTATTGGGCTTTCTCCCCTCTAATTGGATATACTGTGAGAATTGGTCTTTTTCTAGACCGCTTTCGGCTCATCACCATCTTCAATAACTGTTCGTTAGCAGGTACTGATGTCTTGCACATTTATATTTATTCGGAGTCTCTTTTTGTACTCTTATTGCAGTGAGGATTTGGGGCTAGTTCATGTTACAAATATGTTGCTTCTCGCTACAGTGCTTAAGACTTCTGTTGGACACAATTTAAATCGGACAGGAACATATTTGGGGATATAAATGTGCTCCAATAAACGTGTACGGCATTATTGACTTTTTTACGTACACGTGAGTCCATTGCGAAGATAAAAAAAATTAGATTTTGGCATAAAACATGAACAAGGTCTTGGATTTGGCCCGGATTTTTTAATTGTGGAGGGCTGCCGGAGCTTTTAGCCCGCAAATGGGCACATACCGCAAGGGGGCATTACTCAATCGTGGTGAATTTATAATTAACTTCAAGGACCTAGACTTCAACTTGTCTTCCATTTCCACTTGTCTTACGTTATTGAGTCCAACAAAATAAAAAATTATAAATTTATAACACCATTACTTTTTTCCGAATATTTCTTTGTATATATTCAACCCCTGCCTGACAGTTTTTGGCAATTTTAAAGAACGGACAAGTCAATTTTAACTGAGTTTTAACTCATTTATCCAATCGGCGATCACTTTAACAGCATCTAAGAAATACCATAGTAAGGATCCATTGTCATTTATATAATTACCGATCTGATAAATAATTTATTGTACGACATGAGACTGCATGGAGAATCGGTATATCTGAGCATGAAGTGCATCAAGGTCTCTTTTTATGGCCCAGGTAATACAAGAGATGAATCTCTTAGTATCAAACGTTACTTTAATTTACATTGGGCAACCCTTTTTTCCGTCAAATAACAGCTCGCGCCCTTGGTATACTGCGTTCTATGCTTAAGTTACTCTTCTAGTTTATGTTTAAGATTAGCTCTAACATTGATTCTATTCCGCTAAACGGTAATAAATATGTCGCGGTATCGGGCCATTCGTACATGCGATTTTCAATGGTCATTTTAACATATTCATTTTGAATAATGAGCGTGTGACTAATGCAGTTTATCATATGTTCCGCAAAGTCCCCAGATGAAATCCTAGTGTTCTATTTAGACTCTTATCTACGTGACGTCAGACAGCTGAAACCAGTGCTTAATACAGTTTGGAACGGAGAATGTTTATCAGACGGGCTGTGAGAATCATCGGAAACATTATTTGCACGCATTCCATGCCATTTTAACTCACCGGCCGGTCAGGAGGCAAGTGCGTCAAATGTTGAATAACACGAGGGGGGTTCCGGTCTTTCGATATGTCGGCCTGTTCAGGATACCTGATTCTAAATTTATTCACTGCGCGCATTTTAATTTCCGTATTGACATACAATTGTTAATCCGGTTGTCGTTTTGACGAGAGTTGTACGTGCGCTATCATCAAGGTCCGCATCGCATTTATATTTTGCCGATAAAATTCTGAAGTCAGACCGTTCGCCGTCAAGAAAGTTGATTCCTACCCAAGTGGATAGTGTTCATTTGATATTTTAGGCTGAACAAATAGGTCGTGAGCTCGTGTGGGAATAAATTAATATTTCTTTTAGTGGCGGAATTCTTATTGAGTCGTAATTGTTCCTCTATAGCAGAGTTTATGATCTTCACGAAGCCCTTCGAAAGTTTCCCGTTATATGTTGCTTCTCCCCCCTTAAAAGGACAGTTCGCTCGTAAAGGCTCAGAAACAGAACCGTGCCGTTTCAGATCCTCGGCAAAAACTAATAGACTCCGATTTATGAATTTTTTCAACGTACTAATCGAGTATCGTCACTATTGACGATGCAAAACCTGTCTATCTTAGGACAAAATAGGCGAGTTGAGACAGGAAGTGGAGAAGAGGTAATACTGAAGGCTTTATATAAAAAAATACTTTTAGAAAAACGATATATCTTCGGTCCGCTGGTCAATAATATGAAAATTAATATCGTTGGGAAAACTGTTGGAGAAGAGGTATCTTCCACTGTCCAGTAAAGAAATACGAACATTGCAGTATAAGATAAAGAAATCGTTACGTGTAAGAAGAGTCCTTCATTCCCGTATCGTTTTCCTAGTTGTTTTTATTCTGAATACCACTAGATACCTATTTGTCCTTAACGGTTTTATTTTAGTTACACACTCTTCTTCAACTTGATAGCGACCGAGCTTTAGTTTTAATTAAACAGATACGGAATAAAATGTTCCCCGTGTACAGTCCAAACACAGTCTGATTCGTGATGTACTCGTCATCATAATATTTCGATGCATTACTGAAACAAATATACTCACATTAAATACTATACCCGATTACGGGAAAAATAAAATTTTAAAAACTAAATCCGTCCGTTTTTTTGTCAGAATATATATCCTTTTGAAGTTGGAAGAAGGATTATTTTTACATAGTGAACGATTGTATATATTACGAAAAATTTATAAAAATAATCATAGAAACTTTAAATGTTTGAACATACAACAGTGTGCACTTCTTCCAGTATTCCTTTGAGAGTATTGTTGGGGCAGAGAACAATTGAGTCAAACCATTTCTCTATGCGTGTATTTTTTTATAATCCTATTTTAAACCGCGGTTTAGCACTTATAGACAAGCATGCGGAAAGTATTCATTTAGCGGCGGTTGTAAAGACATTACGTGGAAAAGGGATTGGAGCGTGGCACCGCTGGCAATGGTTTCATGAAGTAAATCACTACGTGGAGCCGATACCTTGTGTCATAGGAGAACACTTTTTTAAACCCTCATTTAAACTGTATTATTGTAATTGTGAGGTTGGGCTTTTTTTTAATAACTGTTCAGACTACCCAGTGGGAAAATGGGGTTACTACCAATTTTGTATTAGATTGCCCAAAAGAAATGTGTGATTTGAAACATTTTTTTTTGTAGAGTCGGACAAAAAGGGCCGTCAAATTATATAACCTGAAAGTGTTCTAGTGTTAGGTTGTATGAAAAGAAATAAAGAAGTTATTTTATTTTATATATTGAATATTATTTGTTATCGCATGAAATGAGTTCATTTACTTCCATTTAAAGCACAATACTGAAGTGTGACACTATACGTGGGAAATATTGGTTTTCAATTCATCAGGTATAAAACAACTATCTAAACGTATGAATCATACCTAACAGGAATGATGATGCGTGGATCATAAACTCCTAATAAAGTAGATAAGATAAGTTTCGCGGGGTGTTCGCGAGACCTCAATATATAACGCAGATTATTACGGATCCTCTGTCGGTTGATTCGCTACAACACTAATGGTGGAGAGAAGCCAAACAAGACCGAAACAATGCGGACGATATTCACCATAAATATCGCCGACATTGCTGGGTGCTATGCGACAGGTAGGTCGACGTGATGATAATAACATTTGAATAAACGCCATTGAACGACACCCAACGTCAGTTAGCACTGCAACGATTAAGTTTCAATGCAAGGAGACGTTAAGTAGAAAATTTGGAAAGGAGTCAAGGTGACGCAAAAATAACGTGTCGTTAAAACATTGACTCTCCCATGAAAGACATTGTCTGACTAAGACAAATTAGGTTCAGAAGGGAAAAGCACCACGAAGAGTGTTTTTCAGTTTAATATTATTATCTTTAATTTCTAAAGTTTATCCGTATAAAATATTCCATTTTTATATTATCTGTTTTCGAAATTGATATATAATTATATATATATAATTTTGAAGTTAATTCTATTTCATAAGCCTTCGGCCACTTTTAATGGATCAAAAGGACTGAAGTGCATGCAAGAATAAAAGCAATTTGATCTGCTTTACTCAGCACAAAGATAATACATGATGAGGACGCCCGTCAATGTTCAATGATTTATAGAGCAATAAAATGAGCGGTTGAAGGTGAATTCGTTCAACTGTCGGTGCCGACCTTCACCTGTTATTTCATATTTCGTATCTATCAATTTTCATCAACTTCTTTATGGACTTCTTCCGCAATCTCCAGACCTACAACAGCGTATATGTGCCGCACACAGAATAGAACGTACGCTAAAATGGTTATATTTAATGCATTTATTACAATGAACATACATCTACTATGTTTGATTATATATGCATTTTCGAGATTCGGGAGAGTGTTCCCGGATCGGTTCAATCTTCACAATTGATATTAATAAATAAAACGTTTATTTTGAAATAAAATAGCTGTTCAGTAAATCATTTTTATCGGCATCATTGTTTAGGATCAGAATTTGAAAATGATCTTTCCACTGAAGGTAGTAGCAGTGACTCTCAGTAAATAATATATAGTTGATCCCGGCAACAATGACCGATAATAATTTTTTCTACCGAAAATTTTTAATTCATCCGACTATTTCAAAATACGTAATATCGCAATGCCAATAATAAAATCAGATATTATGTTTGTGGGACACGGAAGTGTATCATTGAAAGTGGACTGTTGATCGGTCGCTCCAGATTCCAGGGGGGCGCCAGCATACTTCCAGTATAATTAATCGGCCTGAGAAAATTAAGGATTTAAACCACCCAAGGTTTAAGAGATAAAATTATTTATTTTAATTTCGCGCCATCGATGATAGCGTTTCCTAATATACCGATGCACTTATGCATGGCGGCTGCCGTCGAAGCATTCTGACAGCACTGTATTTAAATTAAATCTACTACAATCTGCCAAATGTATGCAGTTATAACATAACTAAATTTTTAAATGGTAAACTTCATAGATGCCCGGGACAAGTGAAGAGTACAAAACAGGTATATATCCTGTATTTAATTCTTCCAATAATAATATTTAGGTAAATCAGTAAAAACAGCACAAATCAAGGTTAATTATTTCCCATTTCTTGCTGTTTTAATCTAAGATAATTCTAATAATTTTACAAACGATTATTTGGTTCAGACCTTTCAATTTTCCTCCACAGAATGGAGCGACCAAAGTGGAATACTCTAAATGGGTCAGTGTCACATTAAAGGGTTAATTAAATTCTGCCCCGGATAAACTTCTGCACGACTTTATTTATAGGCGGTCACTTTTTTTTTTAGTGTCAAAGAAGTTTCAGTTTCCCAAGCGGGCGCGTCTCTGATAGCCATTTAAAATATAAGGAATTATTCGCGCGTCATGTAGAGGCATTCGAATGATGTTTTATTCATGCCACCTTCCCCGATGACCACGGTAAGGTTTAAGAATTTAAATTGGATTGTGAAATCCAATCCTTTATAATTAGGAAGTCGTGAAAATCTCCTGATTCTAAAAAGAAAATAAACTGAAAGTTCAGTTGCGATAAACTATTCGCACAGTGGGCGTAACAGCTCTAGAAGTACATTAAGAAAGATGTACAGTTTTTACCCAGTTCATCCAACGAGGCATGCATTTTTTTTGTCGTCCCTCGACAATAAAGAGACTGGAAAGGAGTTGAGCAATATTCGATAAAATCATTTGCACCGAGAATGCAGAGAAAGTATTCTAACCGAGAATCCAAGGCTATTGGAATGGTAGTTTTTACTGCTGAACTGAATCTTTTTATAGTCACCCCACGAAAAAGGTATGACTTTTTTCTGTCACGATTTTACTTCTGAAACTCTCGAGGATACCGCGTTTTTCTTAAAAGTATTCAGAAGGACGTCCTTGAAATTTCAAAACTCAGTGACAAACACCTTCTCAAACAGACTTCAAATCGTAGAACTAATATTTAAAGTTGAAAATTCATTTCTTTCTAATTACAGCCGATAAATTAATTATTTTATTATTGAATAATGCCTTAACGACCTTCAATAGCTGTCAGATTTAATCGGTTGCTACCGTTGATATAAAAAACGAGGATTCAAGCCGGTTCAAATTAAAGCCCTATTCAATTTGGTTTCTCTTCGTCTGTGCATTTACCGCCGGCTTAAATCATATGTCAAGGGAGGGACATGACTTGATTGACTTTCTAAACGGGCCCCCTCATCATCATTATTATCTCCCTCCTTGAAACGGTCCTTGATGCTTCGCCGAATACACGCTCAATTCGCATACGAAAAGGTGCTGCAGTGAATAGGGGGAAAAAATCGAATTTGAATTTTAAATCTCTGCCTGTTTGGCTATTTGTTCCAATAAAAATAATTACCTAAAGTCGAACATAATATCTCCCTTTGTCAATACAATATTTAACCTATTGAAAATGCCGTATTCGAAAATGAAGTAAAGAGGTATTAATAGTCCTAAACAGTTTCGTAAACCCTACATATTACAAGGTTGCATAGAGAATGCAACTTACGATGGCCAAGTGTGAAACCAAATTGGATAAATAGGAAATTAAAAAGTGAACTGAAAATGGTTTGGCTTATCAGATACGGTTACAGAACCGTATAGGAACTATGTGTCCCATAAACTTCATTTCCCATGAGATTTATGAAGACAGAATTTTTGCGTTCCGGTACATTAGTTAACCGGGTGCAGGGTAATAACATTATTTTTTTTGTCACGAGTGGCCAAGAACTGTTGCTGCCCTTCTGTATGAAAGATGCTTTATAATTTAGTAGCAACATTATTTATTCAATAACATTGGTCCATAGAGTCGAGGGGGTTACATGTCGTCCTTCCATTTTGACGATTGTTAAGGACAGTAAATTAGTCCCAATCCATCTCGGCCCTAAAAACTGGGTCACAGGCGCAAAGCTACGGCAACCATCAAAGACTAAAGAATAATTTACTAATCTAAATAATTTCTTTATAATCTAAAATAATGGACATTTTCCTTTTCTCAATGGGCTTCGACCGTACCGTTTCTTCGGATGTTTCACTTGCTAACCTTTTAGAAACAACTCTGATAATAAATTACTATATTTCCCCTATCCTCAATAGGGGGCATTGTCGCGTCTTTATCTTTTCCCGTTATTAATCTTAGAGGCAGTGCACAAGGTTATTAATTTCTCATTTCACTTTGCAACAACACTTAAGAGATTGTACGTACATGTATTAAAACGCACAAATGTATTAGAGCTGTCGAAAAAATCTCGTGTCTAGTAGGGTCGACAGAAGAAATACCATTAACCCGATTCAGCATTTCCGTATAACGCTGTTGTTACCTGTACAGTAATAAATAAACTCGATATTTATACGCTATAATATTATCGGTCGTACCCCTCGGACTAGGACAGTGCCGGCACTGGTCCGGATTGTCATGGTCTGGGATAGGATGAATAGGCAGGAGCTGTTGGCCCAATGGCGTTGGGGGACAGACACAATATATAGCGCTCTCGGTTAACAGTGTTTGATTGTCTCGTGAACAAGTGTAGTGTTGAGTGTTGAGTGTTGAGTGTTGCGGTGTCAGTCCAGTTGGGGGCGGCCCGCTTCCTCCCGGCCACCATCAATAGCAATTCAAACCAACTCCCCACTTCATCTATTTCAATTCTCTCTCCGCCGATCTATTTTTATATAACAACATTTGTTTTCCCACCGGCGACAAGTGCAGTACACGTGAGGGCATCGATCGGCTTTAATACGCGACCGATTACACGAAAGTGGTACACTACTCAACGTGCAGTCGAGAAATCATTTTACTTAAAATCAGATTCAAGAATTGTTTAACAGGGATAGGAGAACCCATCAATTCAAAACACAACCCTACACAAATGGATAATAATAAATGATCATTAGTGCATATTTTTCTAATTAATGTTTTACAATCTATGTTTAGAACTCAAAGAATGTTATAATAAAGACGGTTTCAATTCAATGTGGCACCGACAGTTAGTTTCATGTAATTAAGAAATAAATTTAACTTCTTCTTGTTCTACCGTAAAGTTGTGTAATTGCAAGACCATGATTGCTGAACTGCGATACCACCGGCAGCAGTTTTCCTGTATCGTCCATACGGTTAAAGGTAATTGTTTAATTAATTAAATATGATAACTTCTTTCCTGGTCTCCGGTCCTTGAATCATTCCAAGCTTGACTGGTAAATAGATCTAATCAGCGATCCGCTGTAACTGTGTGTAACTGTAATACTGTAAACAGTTGCGGCACTCTGGTACGCGCGATCGTAAAATTTACCGCCTGAATAGGTCGCATATTTTTCGTACAACTTATTGCTCTTGAACAATACTAAACTGCTCGAGAATTTGCCTAAATTTAGTTTGAACTCGCAACTTTCTCCGACGGTCGTTTGCAAAACTTGGCCAGTTTAGAAACTAGAAATTCGGATTCTAGATTTGGACTAGACCGTTTTCCGCCTTTTTCACCATCGTCAGTAGCATTCAGTTAGTAATACAGTGAAGCTGCACTTGGGCGTGGAAGTAGACATGCGGTGGAATCTGCTTAAGGCGATTAGAAAAATAGACGATAAACCCATTCATTTGTATTATTCATTTATTCTTCATGATAACGTCCTACATTATAACAAAATACAGCGACGCGGTCTTAGATAGTAGGAAAGGACCGGAAAATAATGTATTCTCTTATATTAATGTTTTGAGTATTTTAAATTTGAATATTAAATTATATAAATGCTTTGTGATTAAATTCATACTTATTAAAGTACACTCTAATACCATCCCATGTTTTTATTACTACGCAATAAATAGTTAAAATCTAAATTTACAAAATTATTCTCCTACAGATGGGATAGGGTCACAGGAATTAAGAGTAAATGCTCATCTCGTACCTAGGCTTCAAGGACTTCTCCAACGCAATGTTCTCAGGCGTAGTATTATTAGTGTCATTTTTCATTCCTCAAACTAATTTATGTTCTAAAGGTCTCTTTTTTCGCTTTTCGTTTTTTCACTTGAAGGCTGCCATATTTAGAGCGCGCCCTTGCGCACAGAAAGACATAATGGAGGACTTAAATTTTATTGCGAATAATTATTGTTTAAAATTATTATTCATGCTTTTTAACACTCTTCCACGGTATGGGTATTAATCCTGTACTATTTTTTACTCATTTCTTTTTTCTTAAAAATAAGTTTACCGCCCCCCCCCGGATATATATAGCCTAAAGAATTACCCAGCTGGGAATGTAAATGGGGCCGTGACTCAAATCCAAATACTTCCCGCATATCCCGTTATAGCGCCCGATGGCGGAAGGGACAGTTCTAAAATGGCCGATTAGTATTGCAAATTAGAATTAAGGTCGCGAGCCCCAGAAATGTTTTTTGAAGGCCGTTGAAATAAGGTTAATTTTGATTGATGACTTTATAATCGTATCCCGTCATTCGGCATTAGTAAAGAACCTGCTGTATGACATGTTTTTAGCGAAAAAACTACAATGATAGGTTTATCAAATTTTTTACGCATATTTGTACGTAATTAAACACAGTGAAAATATAAGAAGGGGCAGAAGATATACTTATTGGCGATTCGAGATCGTAGATAGTGTTGTATCAAAATTAGAAAATATCTAATTAATCTAGTGAATATGGAATAGCGTGTTCCGTGTGTATATATACGTGTCTCGTTATTGTGTTTTGGGGCGTGTGGTTTGTCATCTTTGTGTTGAGGGGGGGGAATTGAAAAGTGGTTAGTATTGTTTTAATTTAATAAATTCAATATAACGGAATAGAAATTTATTTATGACTGAATTTTCGGCTTTGATAAAGCAAAATGTATATGGTAACCAATTCAGACGGTTAAATTTACCTTTATCAGCATCGAAGAAATTTGATTGATATCCTGAAATCCTAGAACTCGAACAGGTTTCTTTATAATACACTTTTGAATCGGTACCTACACTAAGAAGTAAGTTACGCAGTAATGCAGTGTTACAGAATGTAACAAGCAGGTTGCCAAATTTAACAAAGTCAATTCCGAATTGTTTCTGTTCTAGAGTCCAAAAAGAAGATGAAATTTCAACAGCAATTCAATAACAGTTCTTTTTAACGCCTCCTTCCTTTCCTTAACCAATGAGGCAGATTAAATTCAGATTTGCAGGTTACAGTCCCATATCACAGTAATAGAATAGAACAAATTCACAAGTATACTACTAACGGAATGCTATATTGACGACGGCTGGAAGCCGAAACCTGTCTAGCTCAGGACGAAATAAACGCTCGGAAACTGAAGAAGAACGGTAACGTAAACACGCTTCGAACAGGTTGTACTTTATTAACCGTATCTGATAGATCGAGTTGTGCGAATTCTTCGTCACTTTTGGCAAGCCGACTCTCTTGTGAGGCGTCGCGGGCAAAGCGTTGCTCTGACCTGGTTTCGGAGTCTGGCGAAAAATTAGCGTATAACCGGGCCGCGTGTGAGCTGATCCCGCCGGCAACCTTGATCCGGGCAAAATGGCGATAGTTAATGACAGGTTATTGCAAAACTGACTTATGCAATCTGGCCACGCTCGGTGTCAACAGCCTCCAACCGGTGACTCGTGTGTGCCGCGATTCTGAAGAGCCCCTTCTGCTTATGACAAACGGCCACCTTATCCCTGGCCGATGCTATTTTACAGACATTTTCTGAATAAACTCGAGGAGATTTTCGAAATGATTGAATATAGCCCACCGAATTTTGCATTAAACATTTCCATTTGAACATAAATACCGAAGCTCGTATTCTATACACTTGCTGAAATTATGATTTTTGATATTTTCTATATGTCCGAGCCCTTCCTCAAAATACGAATATTTGTAGGCTGAGACTGTTTTCTGATGAGTCCATTGGAAAAAAAAATCGCTACTTAAACTACGTTTTCCTTTCCCCACTTTATCAGCTAGTATTGTATATCCCTGACGTTTCATTGCTGAAAGCTAGAAAAAGCTATTTGAAAAACTATTTTAAAATTTTGAAAGTCTACCGTCTTAAGCCGGACCGGTTTCGACTACTTGTACCACTCCATCATTACCTGTAGTCGGGTACTTAAGTCCCGGATTGGGGGCGGGGGGGGGAGGAGAAGCAACCTGCCAGCACTGTTACCGTTAGGAGAGACACGGTGTAGAGCTGACATTCTAATCAGTCATGATGTTCGCGTCCCCTTGGGACTTTCTAAAAACGGTCTGATATTAATACCACTCCACCGCAGATAATACCAGTATATTTAATTATCGCAATGATTTAGAAAGTAATCAATTTTTTTTAGGGTAGAATAGAAACTAATTTTTTTTTTGAACATAACAATTGTTGCCGCATCCTTTTCCTTGGATTTTGCTCAGTCATTGAATCTTCGCGGGAAAATTCTCCGCCTGGCTTTCTCCGACGAACGACAGTTTTTAAACTCTCTCCATCTAAGTATGAATCTTCTTGTTTCCAAATTCTGCTCACCAATTATCCTCAGGCACCGGCCTGAGAATTGAGGTATTTTCAATTTCGTTGTAAAGAAAACAATTGGGTGGGTTAACATGGGAAGTGAAATTTGTTAAATTACCACATTAGTGAGGAGATTTTATGTCTGCAAACGTTTATATTGATAATTTTAAATCAGACAGAGCAGTCATTAAGAAAACGATTCAAGTTATTCTTGTGATAAATTAAGTTCCTCTAGTTTCCTGTCGGCTGCATAATTTTCACTAAGTCAAAGTGACGTGGGATAAAGAAAATCGCACGGCCCCGCCTATCATTTCGGTTTATAGTTGCGCTTTTGCGACATGTTCTCGGACCTAGTTTTAAAATTGCACTCTTGTATTGAGCAACTGTATGCAAGTTGGCTGCACTTAGTTCCACCAGTACAGTCTGCAGTCTCCCCATTACTGTTTCACATTGAACGATGCAAACAGACTGCATACTTACAATAGACTGTATTTGTAATTTACAAATTTTCCAACTGGAATGGGTGTGTCAGTGAAGTCATCACTGACTCTATGCCTAGAAAGGCCTTAACATTTTCCCACAGAAACGTCCTTCAAATGTTGCATGGAGTACATTCACCCTAAGAAATTCTTAACCCCATTTTATATAATTCATCTTATTTAATTCCCTTTATATCTAATTATGGGCATTTTGCAGCCAATAAATAGTGAGAGAGCACAAAGTATTTAAACAACTTAATCTCGTGTTTTTTTGCTCTTCTTCCCGCTTATTGAAAATGGGATTAGATGGCGATGGCTATTTTTTACAGATATTTTCTGAATAACAATAGAATACCTATTAAAAAATACAACTCTGGGAGATTTTCGAGTGTACGAAAATCATCGAAGAGAGCGCCCCGAATTTTGCATTACGAACCTCATATGGTATTGTATACTAAGGTCATAGGGTAATTGCATACTTACTGAAATTATGATTTTTGATATTTTCTAGACTATCAACTAACTTTAACTGTATGCACTTCCATGAAATTTAAATGATAATGACTCTGACGGTGGTTGCTGTTTGTATTGAGGCCGATGGGAAATTATCACTCGGCGTTAGCTTTAATTCAGGCAAACTTGCCCGGTCAGAGTTTCTTTATTCATACGAGACTCAATGTGAGATATTATGTGCACGATAAGTCACTGATCAGGGGGGGGGACCGTTCAATTGGAAACCGCGTCCAGTACAGACGGGACGGGAAAACGAACCGGTTCATTAGAACTATAACTCGTCCATTAGAACTGTGGCGGTAAATCTGTAGACGGGGAATGCGGCTTGCCAGGAATTGGATCCTGGCGCTGAACTACTGAAGACGGGTGAAAACGGGTCTTCTCGTTATCGACGGGAACTGGGTCACGTTGATTGAATAAATTAAGCGTTCAAGAAACTGAGGGGGATTAACGTTTACAGTTTCATTAGCACCTCACAGGAGCAACTATATCATTGATAAAATATAATTCATGAATATGTACAACGAACATTTAGCGTAGTTTATTAAATATTATTTAACATATCAATTTTTGCAACTGATTATATGTCAAAAAATAGGTTAATACTCAGGTTAATACTGAATTTGATAACTGTTTAATTTATTTCAATCCAATCCAGTCCTTAGCCTATAACACATAATAGCACATTTTTAATCCAAGCTCAGTTATATTGAACGTATTTAAGGAAACGAAATATAGATAAATATAAGTAATAAAGGTAATAATAAAAATATTTCTGTCATCAATTTTCGAGACCCGGAGGATACGCCTTATTCAAACTAGCCGGCATTTGTATTTTACGAACTCATTCGCGGTTTTAATGGAGACGAAAGTTACGAATCGGTGATTGAAAAGTACCGGTACAATTTATCGATTGGCAGACCGGAGATAACGACGTAGGCTCCACGGCGAAATTCATTTTCGATACCGGCACAAAAAAAGTATTCCGCACCATAAATACTGCCTGCGGATTGCAAATTGAAACTCGGGTGTGACCCGATTCGAGTTAAACGGTATCCCTCTAAAATGAGACTGAAGGAGGCGTCATACCGATTAAGAAGAAAGAGACCGGACGTCCCGGTTGCACCGACACCTTCTCCATTGCAGATCCGTTGTCTCATGTTTATCATGTCTTAGGTCTTATATCAGGTTTATCTCCAAATTTATGTTTACACACTTAAGTAGCACGATATATAATTCCCTCGGCCCTTTCAAAATCACTGCATATTGCAGGAAGGCGAACATCATTGTGTTATGGGATCTGAAGTAAAAGAGAACACACTGCGGATCTGTCATATCACTCACAAAATATATAGAGTTTTCAACGGTAAATCCGCCCGGTAAAATAGACAACTACTTGAGTCGGAGGAAAACGGCTTTAACGTCATAATCTTTAGTTGAACATGCCTGTTTTGTGGTCTGCGAGGGGTTGGAATACCGTAGATTTCGCGTGTTTCTGTCTCCCCTCGCCGGTTTGGTCTTTTGCCAAACCGGTTTCGGCCGCTCGCCATCTTCAGGGCATCCCCACTGCACTGTCATTGTCACTTGTACTGTGGTGGTTGTCTGTTTGTCGTGTGTATATATACGTGTCTCTTTATTGTGTTTTGGGGCGTGTGGTTTGTCTTATTGTGTTGAGGTGGGGGGAATTGGATGTGGATAGTATTGTTTTAATTTAATAAATTCGATATAACGGATTATAAATTTATTTGTGACTGAATTTTCGGCGTTTGATAAAGCAAAATGTATATGGTAACCAATTCAGACGGTTAAATTTAACTTCATCAGCATCGAAGAAATTCAACAAGATTTGTTAACGAATTTTCTTTGAATCGGTACCTGCACTAAGAAGTTACACAGTGCAGTGTCACAGAAAATAACAAGAAGGTTGTCAAATTTGACAAGGCCAATTCCGAATTGTTTCTGTTCTAGAGTCCAAAATTAAGATGAAATTTCAACAGCAATTCAATAACAGTTTAGTTATACAGCGTAAACAATAATAATAATATTCATAAAAGGATGTATTGGAAGCGCCTTAAAACTCAAGGCACAACTATAATGCTTTCACTGTTGCTGCTACCAGAAGATAGCGCTACCTACTGCTAATAAACAGCGCCAATGTACATTATTTAATCAGATTTTACTTTTTCATTGCATTCATTTTTTTTCATTCTACCTTGTTTTATTCCTTGTGCAATCAATATTATTGAATATTATAATTTAATTATTTAATCTGAATGTTGATAAACGTCTATTGAAAATGGATATTCTGTATTTTTTTGTTTTTCTTTATTATGTGTATATCATCCCACTACAGTGACTGGAAATCAAATCCTGTGCTATAAACAAATATTCATTTTCGGTATTAAAGTTGTAATGAAATTCTAATTGAAACCAATTAATGGGGAACGATGAACTCATTTTATTAATTTTATTATTTTTTGTTGTTTTTTAATAAGTTCAGTAGCACATCCAATGAGCAAAATAGCTCTACTGTTTTTAAAAGAAACCGTGAAATTTCAGTGATTTAAAATTGTACCAATTTATATATGTAAATTCTTAATTGTTTAATAAATTCTGTTTTTATACTATATAAAATACATGTGTGTGTTGATACTATCTATAACCAGATTAGCACACACTTATGATGACACCATTCATTTTCTGATTAGATTACTACTAATAAAGTTAACATTTCCATTTCTTCCTAATCTGGGATTGACTCTAGTATTGAATCAACACTCACATACTTGAGTTCATTGTTCCATTTTTCTTTTTAAGAAACCAATTGTGCCCCAGTTTCCTTTGTTTTTTGAATCACTGGATTGTTATTATTATATATTCTGGGCAAATTAAAGTAATTTTTTTATTAAATCAAATATTAAATAAAATTGTTTAATACATATCAATGTAATGATGATGTATCATGGGATAATATGGTAACAGCATCAATAAATTGAATTATAATGTACCTTTAATTGCATTTAATAAGATTTAAAGTATATAAGAATATGACATTGATATGATGGGAAGTATTACATAAATATGTAATCAATTCCTCAATACATAATTCCATTCCTACGAATTGTCAATGTTCCTTGGTATGTTTCTAATTACACCATTCATCACAAACTCAACATACCCTAATAGTTAGAACACAAGTTAAGAAACAATTTAATCTTCGAATCTTTCTCCTCTGTTACCCAACCATTATACCCCCCCCCCGCTCTGCACTAGGCGGCTTAAACTGGCTTTGAGATTTCCTCGGTCTGTAGCCCAGACACGTCAAAAAGTGACATTACTAGGTGGCTACAAGTGATATAAAAAAATTGCGTAATTTTACCCATAAAAGTAAAAGTTTATTGTACAATAAACAAAAAAAAAGAATTGTCTGGGCGCTGTGAAAAGTTGTCTGAGTAGGGTCTCGGATTTTAAAGAGAGCCCTGACAGGCGAGCATTGAGCGATCCTGTTGTGACGATCAACAGGTTGTTGAGGTTTTCATCGAATTTCTTCATCAGTTTTCCCCGATTTACGAATTACGTTTCACTCGGGTGTAGCTGGGGCAGGCGGATCATCGGCCGATCGACGAGTCCCTCCATACCTGTTCCCGTTTCTTCTTATCACATTTTTCCCTATGAGGATTGGATCTATTTGCGAAAATATGGCGCATAATATATTGATAATTTTAGTGTTGGGTCACTCTGCTCGGATTGGAACAATCGCAGAGGCGGAAGAGGTTATCTCATCAAGGGAGTGAGATAGTGAGATAGGGAGAGTGTGTCTGTCGGCGATGTCGGAGAAAGTTTCGGACACATGAAAATTAGACGCACTGGAAAAATTGCAACTGACACTTGAGTGACTCAAGTCTCCCGTACTACATTCTCAAGTCTCACCATTCTAAGTCTCCAGTCTACATTCTTAAACGTACACACAGACAGATTTCTATTGGGACGCCCTGCGGATGAAAGTGACAAAACTTTGGCAAAAAATAAATAGCGAACGATAAGTTAAGCTCTTTAGATTCTATTACACGTATTTGGTTTTATTTTGTATCTACACAATATTTGTTCTTTAAAAATACATTATTATAAAACAATTGGAGTGGTTTCTTGATGGGCGATACGAATTAATCTAATTTCAATTAATTTCGATTAGGTAAATTGATTTGAGATACTAATATTTTGACTTAAGATGTTGGTTATTGAATCAATTAAACTCTTATCTCAAGGTACCGCTGTATTCTTTTTTTTATAGATTTCTTATTATTTTCGAATGAACAGTACTGAGCGTTTCAGATATTCACGCAAATGAGTACCGTCAATGGTAGTATTTTACGTACCGTTATGGCCTTGAACGTCTCGTTATCGTTAGTAGGATTCCGTTAGTTGTAACTTCTATTGATCTGGCGTATCAGATAGAGCAGTACATAATTCAACCAAGATGACGACGATATTGCATATTTCTATGCTACGGACGGTGGCGGGAAACCGAAGCCGGTCTTAAATAGGTGCCCGTACATACCAGAAGAAAAAGGAGGAGCGCACGATCATTCTTTGTGATAAAAAAGAAAGATAACGGATCTTAGTCCGTTATGTTTGTCAGTTATTTTGCTAAGGTTTAATAAAAAACTTTTCCCTGCAGTGAGTGTCCCACTTTCATACCCAGTCGGTATCTTTCTCCGTGAACCCCAACATATGTCGTTGAATTTTCGAGTTGTTATAAAAATCTTCGTTTGACTGATAACATAAAATCATTCGTATCGTAAGCAATTCGGTAATTTTTAGGCTGTACGCTATCGCCTCTTATTTTTTGGTAATGCTCAATTTCCATTTGCATGTGAGAAAAATAATGCTATGAAAAATCTATAAAATATCCACTGAAAGGTATGTATAATTTAGGTAGGCAAATTAAAATAGGGTTTTTAAATAGACTAGTTTAATAAACCGGCGCAAATCAAATGTCACAGGTCAAAATCGGGGGTTTTCCGTAGGCGATAGCTCCTAATTTCCTCACAACGTAATCATATCTTAAACCTATAAAAAGCGTGGCCGCGAAATGGTTTTGTTCGCTGATTAAAGTACATTAAATGTTGATAGATATACGAGGCGTGAGTTGCCAGATAAGAAATTGCGGTTCCGAGAAATGTTACTTTCCTAGAGGATGCAAAACATCCGTCTTTATAGTGAAGGCCTCGCGCATCATATTCAAAAGTTTATTTTCATTTTATAAAACCCTCCTGTCAGTACTTCGGTAGCTTCTAATTCGATCATATGTCCTCAATTTAGAGGCCGGGAAGTTTTGGTTCTCTCTTTAAATTACGCATTTCAGATGTTTTCCGAATCGATAAATTATCTGTTAATTACTCCGGGAATTTTAATTTGACGGAATGAAATTTTATCACCGCATAGTTCAACACACGCACTATTAGCTTTAACAAGTAGGGGTCAATTAGTGGACACAAGTGAGGCAGGCGGAGCTTCGTCGCTTTAAAATACGGATGGTTCAATTAAGCGAAAATTAACGGGCGCGTTGCCCTCGATTTTATAGTGTCTTTTGCTCTTCGGAAACTTTTTTCCCGAATGAGACGTCCGGGAAGGAGATATTATTGCAAGTTATTTTAGTGTCGGCGCGCAAGGTATTATTTATAGAAGTCGCATATTTGTCGACACGGCTGGAGGCCGGCGGCCGGCGCGGCCCGTGACGTCCGAACGGGCCCCGATTAGTCATCGGCCCGCCGGGATTCGAAAATCGTCTACGGGGAATATTCGGTGGCGTTGCGGGGATATCCCGGCCGCCGGGAAATCCGGACAGATATGACGGGCGAAACCGTTCGCCGGATCGAACGGATCATTGCCGGATCAGGCCGGGATTCGTTCGCCCGCACACGTCGTTCACAGAAGAAGAAAAGAGTCTGCGGACTCGAATAACGAAAGAAAAAAAAATAGTTGATAATGAAAAGGAATATTTTCAGGATCGAGTATTCTCGTCATTGCATCTTTCAGTTCGCTAAACGGGAAGAATTATTTAAATCTGACAGCGTTTTTTATTTATTTCGAAACAAAATTTTCAGTTCTAGACGTCCGTCCTGGTTTTTTTTATCGTATAAAAAGGTATTCACGGTTCAAATAAAACGGTGAAAAACTTATTTACTCTAATTCAAATAGGCTGGAAAGATCCGTTCGTTTTGAGTGGTCCGGTCGCGAACGGTTGGCTCCGAGTGACACTCGACAGATGGCGGTGTTGTTATTCTAGGAGAATTGGACGTTGAATCATACTTTTATTTTATCACTCGAGTTGTGGACGTGCTGAGTGTTGGCTGTGCGCTAGCGCTGGCCGGCCATGTAACCGCCTCAATTTCTTTCATCCCGCCCCTATATTCTTTTCGGCCAGCAGTCTGCTGTTGGCGTTGGCGTAAAAGGCGGTCGATTGCATAAGCTGTTGCCGCGAACCGCGAAGGTTATGCATCCCTAAGTGCCTTTGTTTAGTAACAGTCCCAGAAACTGATTAGTTAGGACGTTCGTTTTCGTTTTTTTTTTTCCTCAAGAAAGGGAAAGATGCAGCAGGTCTACAAAACTTTGCCCGACGACAGACCCATCACTGCCATTTGTGTTATTGAAGATCTCTCCAAATGTCCGCCCGACTTTTGCATCGCAAGTATTTTTTTCTACGTCAGCGGTTATATTTTTCATGTTTCCCTCTGCCATCTGCGATTTTAATGCGAGATTTCCGCCGTCTGTTCGGGCAGGTTTCGAGAACCCACGACCAGGATTCGGACGCCGATCTTTGGAAAGAAGCCCCGTTTTTCGGCCGGCGGATTTGCCGATACCTTTGTTTCTCGAAGACCCAAGGTATTGCCAATTATATCGTGGAAAATATCAAAGTGATTGGGGACAAAGACGTGACGCCGGATGGATACTGTCTCATTGCCAGGACCGTTGGCGGAGGTTTAGTATAATTCCTTTAACTCTCTTACGATTTCCTCATTCACCTGCCTGAATGAATCAATCAGTGAATCATGTTGTGTTAAACGATATGAAGTGCCATTATCAACATTATTTCCTTTCAATAAATATATTTCAAAGGGAATATTAATTCCCTTTGAATTTTTCTTTAAGCGACATGAAACATTTGACATTCATCCATCTGTGTTTCATTAACTTTATTATTTCGACAGAAGATACAGTTATCGAGTTTAATGTTGTAATAGTACTCGAAGACTGTTGATATTCATATTTATCAATTATTCTGAAGTGTCATTGGTGAAAAACTCTTGCAGTAAATATTTGGCCTGAAATTTTACTCCGAAAATACTTTCTATCAGATTTTACAATATAATGATTTTATATATCATTAATTTGTTGAAAATTTTTGTTTTCTACTATTTTATACTGATTGTAAATAAATAAATGTTATTGTATACGGTATTTGATGAATAATTTATTTAATTCTGCGTTGGGTAAGCGACAAAGTTGTTTCAATAATAATCGCACTATTTTCTTCTATGATTGCAGATTCAAAAGCTTGGAAAAAAAGGCAATTATGTTACAGTTTAACTAGGCGTAATCTTGCATCAGTAGCAATTACAGACATAATTTTGCTCAGCAAGAGTAAAAGGGCTCCAGAAGGTTTCACTCTAGCAGGGTATGTTTGTTTTTAAAAATAACACACAAACAACAAAACATTTACGGTTTATTAAACCAAACTTAAGGTTAATTAAACTAAATTTCAAATTAAATTCAAGTTCCTTGTTTCTTTGCTATTTTATGTATATGTTATATAACACATTACAAGTGTTTCAGTAAAGATGTATTGCTTTGAATTAAATGCCAGAAAAATTATATGAAATCAACTTTACCAAGCAATAATTTTTTCATAATTCTAGAACATAGTTTTGAATGATTATTCAACTATGCCATTTACCTATGAATTTGTGATATTAAAATCACAGTGTGTAATAATAAAACAGTGTGTGTTTAATGATGCATAAATTAAAATATGTTCAAATGTCTCATATTTCTGAAGTTATATGTTGTTGTTTTCTCTATTAACAACACATTAAACACTTCTCCTGGGACCTGACCATATTCCTCTCTTGTAGCTCTTAAAAAATATGAATTAATTGGTTTTTATTGAGCCATAATTATACAAAACACCTATTACAGGCTCCTGTATTCTGTAACATGTCAGAATACAGGAGCCTGTTATCTCTCTTAGATTCCTTTGTCACATCAAGTGTTCCAAATGTGCTCCAGATCTCATGTCTATAACTTAAGTTATATCAAGCTTAGTTCTATCTGTGTTTAAGATGTTTAATGTCTGAAAAACATCTGTAGTAGAGATATAAGGCAAAAAGCTATCATTTTTAATACCGAATGTCCTGCTCATGTATTTATTCTGTCTGTTTTTGTACTTTATGTTTACATTTTTATTTAGGTAAGGGATATAAGTTTGAAGGAAGTTTCCATATAAGTTTTTTAATATATATTTTTTATTGTTTCAGTGATATTAATGGGTTATTGTTGTGCTACAAGACAAGCAATGATTTCATCCTGCCGAATAATGGACCACCAACATCATTAGGCTATGCGTATGTATTTGAAAAAACTATATGAAGTTTTCACCATAGAAATTATGTAAAGATAAGGTGATAACACTTTAGATAAGGTGATAACATTGAGGATGTATAAATAGTCATATTTTTATCTCTTAAAATGGAATGCATATTTTATAACATCTTCCTTCATACTGTCAACTTCATTTCCTAATTTGTGTTTGGGGCTTAACTTAAATAAATAACAATTTCAAAAAGATCATGTTAAAGCAGTTTAATTGATGGTATAACTGAATTTTTGAATTTTACAAATTTTGCTGAATGTCTACAGAATATATTGGAATAGTTGTTCTACAAAGCATAAAAATAACAAATTTCTGAGGACATTAAACATTTTTTAGAAAGAAATAATGTATAGCTTATTTCTTCCAAGGAACTTCCCTGTCATTAATTTCATAAGGAATTTGATTCAAAACTTCAGCCTTGTGAATGTTGTTAGTCCACTGAGGAACCCACAATACCTGTTCTCAATTTAAAATAGTTTGTGCAAAGTATCCCTTTAGTTATTCCTAAGTTTGATCATTCTGAAACAGAAGTTAAGTTAGCTGTTTTAGTTTATGTGTTTCATCTTCCAAAGATAAAGGTTTATTTATTTATTATTAAACATCTTAGGGTTATATTAGATCTAACCCTATCACCCCTTTTTATGTTATTAGTGACATAAAATGTATTAAACCTATAAGTTGGTAATTCAATTAAATTAGAAAAAGAGGTAGATTTGCCATTAGATTGTTAAAATTATTACATGTTTTAAGTGATTAATGATGCCAAAGGAGATGACAAGGATTGATATAAATTATAAAGTATACATTGAGAGGTACAGTATGATGAGATGAATCAAAATTAATGCCATCTCAGAAACACTTTATTCCACCACTTAACAGTATTTATAAAGAAAATGATTGTATTGTACATAACAACTGTGCAACTAACTGTAGAGTCACCGATAATTTCTGTAACTAGATTTTCATTTAAGTATAGTTCAGTACATGTTTTCCCTTATTACTTGGAAGTTATTAAATAACTACCAATAAATTTTATTGGTAGGG
The DNA here is from genome assembly GCA_019843655.1 of Lethocerus indicus. Classification (NCBI taxonomy): domain Eukaryota; kingdom Metazoa; phylum Arthropoda; class Insecta; order Hemiptera; family Belostomatidae; genus Lethocerus; species Lethocerus indicus. The sequence goes on from JACDQD010000006.1 coordinate 3,179,259, forward strand.
TTTGTGACATTTTGGAATATCATAACCATTATCTTTGTGGTTTTCTTTTGTGTAAACATTCTCTTAATGCAGTGAAGGCATATTTGCATTGTTAACAGGTTACAGTCGTAAACACATACCATTATATGCGCATTAATTTTTTTTTTATTGATTTCAGCCTGAAACCAGCCACTCCAGCTTATAATCCAGCAACTCCTCCTTACGCTCCTGCCTCAGGATCAAAAGGACCTGTGCCCAATGGCGGGGCCTATCCGCTCTTGGGAAAAGGATCAAGTTCTTCCCCCTCCAGCGATGAATACGTTAACCTGATTAGACCATCCCGACCAGCGCCTCCCACACCTCAAAAACCGACCCAGAGTGTGCCTGGTTCCTATGCAACCATATCAAGTTATCAAGGTATGCAAGTGGTCAGTAGTTGGACAATAGTTTAGAAACTGAATAGAATAGGTTAAATCAGTATTTTAAATTGTAGACACTTGATTATTTCTCTTTTAGGCTTGGAAGGTATACCGTTTGTTCTGAATCCAAATTTAAAAGCTGCAAATACTCCAAATATTCTGGTGAGTATTTTTTTTTTGCTTTATTCATTTATTCCCAAAACATTATGAGTTTGTTTGAGTTACTGAAATATGAAAATGTGACAAATAATTGGCCTAATAATGGTTTTAATCCTGAATTATTATACCCTAAATATAATACATTAAAGTTTATTTATTTGTACTAATGAATGAACTTAGTCAGCTACCAAGTATGATTTCAAGTTGTGATTGGTAATTCCTTAGATTAAAGTATCTTGTTTTAAGAGATATTAAAATTTTAACTGATGATTGTCTTTTTATGTGAATATTTTATAATTAGGATGGGATTCCAGTGATAAAAGCTAGAACAAAAGAAGAATTGGATGAAGAAGTAAGTTGAGTTTATTTTTCTTGAAAGATGTACCTCAGTCTAATTTATTCTGACCAGAGAAAAATATTTCATATCTTATTTTTCATTGTAAATTGGAATATACAAAAGTTATGTGATAGTGAAATCGTGGATTGGTCCAGTATGTTTGGCATTGAATTAAATATTAAGCTTGAAAAAGAGCTAATTGTACTTTTATTGCTTGAAGGTAAAAATTCAAACAGTATATCATTTATACATTCCATTCACAATATCAAATTGATCCAAAGCTATACTTCACAACACTTTAAGCAGTTACTTAAAAAATATATATAAAACCATTGTTATTTATTATATCTCACATTCAATACCTTTGTTAAAACTCTTTTGTGATGATAACTGATATTATAATTGTTTATAATTTTGATATATTTACTTCTTAGTTTATGGTATTCCATGAGAGCAATTTACTTCTTTAACCAGCCAGTATTATTCAATATGTTTGATGATTTTTATCATTAGTAAATAACTATCAATAATTATGAGGATCAATCATGTTTTATCCTTGTTTGTTTCTCTATTATTATTATAGATTTGCTTGATTTTCTATTTTCAGTATTGTTATGATTTTCGAGTGGAACGGGAAACATAGCAGTCCGCTGCCGGCCAACATGCCTGATATCAGATCCACGAAGTAAGGAGTAAAAGTAAGAGGGCCATTAGAAAACTTGTTGGTTCTGCACAACCTTCTCACAGAATTATATATAGCAAGTAGTAGTTGAGATATTCCTTCTTTTATATTCTGGTATTAAAAAGGAGAAACGGCTAATTGCCCTAGTCCATAATTTAGAAGTTATATAGGAGCACTGAACACATATATGCTGTCATTGTGTTTAGTCCTTAATTTTTTCTTTTGAAAGGTTTAATCATTTATTTTTCTTTTAAGATGGGAATTAAACCTGAAAAATATTAACATTATTTTCAATATGTGTTGTTAAAACCTTTAACCAGCCCTCAATTTTTTGAAATTTTTCATTACCAATTTAAAGAAAGATATACTATGTAGCAATCTCATACAGTATAACTAGATTTAAAATGGTATTTTGCACATTTGGAAGTTACAAGTGAAAACAACTTTTAGAATATTGAAACTAGATATAAGTGACAGTGATATTAAATTGGAGGCCAGACAGAATTTAAAAACAAATCAATGAAATGATATTCCATACATCTTCGTTTTATTTTAATATTATTAGTAGTTTATAATATTTGCCATAAAAATTTGTGCCATTTATCATACAATAATACCCTTGGAACTAAATTTAGTCTTTTAATAATTATTGTAAAACTGAAAAGATTTCAAACTCTGTCCATTTACATCTGTGTTTGTCTGAAGCTTCCTTAAAAAAAATTATTATTTCAGGAGTTTACCTTTCTTTTATTACATTACAGAAGTTTTGATTACACATTTCAATACCTTCATTGAAACTGTATTTAAAATATTTGTTTTAATATGATATTAATTATTCTCCTTTTGGTGAGAGATCTGTTATTGAAACAAAAATTGTACCAAATATACTGGTGCATATTTGGTGCTAAGTTGAGATCAAATGAACAATTTAAACATTCCCTTTTGTTGTTTTATTTGCCATTATATATTTGAAAGAATATATTGTTGTCTGTGCTATTTAGCTCGATAACAAATTATGTTTTAATACTTAATTTGTACATTTTTTCAGACTTTAATTTACTGAAAAAAATGTGGGAAAATTTTCCAAATATCAAGTGGCATAATTGACTTTATAATGATTATAATTAGAATATGACTGATTTTGCTCGAGAGACACATTGTGATAATAGTTCAGTTTTCTTGGGTTAATAGCGTTTATTTTTAATTTGTTATTTGAGTTATAGTAATTTGATTTAACAGTTACTAATTCCAATTATTTCATAATTTAAAAAAATAAATTTGAGCTCATTGTCTGTTTTAAAATGAAAATTTTGGGTTTATGATTTCATGAACAATTGTATTCACATATAAATCAAATTCATTTTCTTAGAATTTCATAAACATTTTGAAAGGATTTTATAATAAATTTACTTCTTTCAACACTCATTCTATTAATTTGGTTGTGATTTGTTCTGAGACAGATCATAACGTGTTTAAAAATTTTATGGACCTCATATTGTTAATATTTAAAGTGAACTTATTCTTGAAATCATCGCGTAAACAGTGAGACTGGTCAATATGTGTTTTAATATGATAACAGTTTTTCTGTAGGCAGTTAGTTCTGCTGAAAATTACCTGATACAGTATTATAGTTTTTTAATATTTGTCAACCTGTTTCTGAGATTTAAAAATGTGAACGTAAGAAATTCTGACCCTGAAAGTAGGCCCCGGTCCTTCATGTGATACATGTAAAAGTAGCCTGTTTTGGTAATATACAGTTAATTAAAATTTTTAATGAGAAAAATGAAGACACGAATAGCATGGTTGAAATTAACATTTCATTTGTAAGATCGGATGCTATTCAGCTGTACTATTCACCTAGAGTTGTTACACTTTGGTGTGTGCATTTTATAAAACATTGCAGCAGTTTATCCCGGTGGTAGTCACATGATAACTGGAGGGACACAGATTGTGGCTTTTTTGTCATTCGTTTTCTCTAATTACAATTTGAATTAATAAAAAATTGTATTTGAATTGTAGAACGATGTACATCTCAGAATCAACTTGCCTGATTTCTAATTCAACCTCATTTTCAAATGAGGCTATCGTGTACCAAGTGCTAGTTTGAAGCACCTTTTATTCGTCCATTTGAATAATGACAGATCTGAAAGTTAAGCCTTATGAAAAAAATAAAAACAAAAAATGACAATTATAGTCCCCTGTACAGACATTTGTTATCTCTGTTGTTACTGTTAAATTTAGAGAAAATAGCAGTTGTTGTAAGTGTTGATTGTTGAACAACTGTAACTATACTTTTCTCTAATGAAAATTTTGTCTCATCGACATTAAATGATGTTATTATGTGAATACAAAAAACAATGTTCTCAGTACATCACCTGCTTAGATATATATATTTTATTACATTTTTTATATCATAAGAAAAAAGGTATCTTTAAATTAATAGGTTATAAAATTACTATAAAGTACTCAACAAAATAGCATCATAGGTTTTTTCATTTTCATATTATAATGCGATTCATAACTTAATTTATAACCATAATTATATGAGTTGATATTTTATGTTATTGCATGCCTGAATTTCATAATGAGAAGTGCTTCTTTTAGATGTGTTGTATTTTGTAATCCTCCTTGTTAGAAAAATGGTATGCATTCTGTTTTAACTTGTGATACAAAAAACAAATACCACCATTATGATTTTATTTATTTATAATACGATATTTATTATGGAAAATTATTTAATTAACAAAAAGGCATTATTCAGTTATTTGATTGCAAATTTGGTTTTTGTGAGTGCTTATATTATTAATAATACTGCTTTGTGTTTAGCTTAAATGTTGATATTATGTTTCTTTCTGTTTGGTATTATGGTTTTATAATGTTTAATTGTCTATTTATTTCCCCTTGACCTCTGAAGTTACTAATGAAAATATTGAAAGAAAGTATTGATTGTCTTCCTTTGGAGTGTAATAAGGATTTACCTATACAACGTAGTGAGTTATACTTTATAACATATTTTACCTGATAAGGCTGCCTAGTACACTGAATATATTGATTTTTTATGATTACTATTTATATATGAAATTTATTATGTATATATTTAAGTGCTTTCGATTTTGACAAATGTTATTTAAAATTTTTTATTATTGCCTGATAAATGGAACTTTAATCCCCAGTATGTTCCTCAAATGTGTAATGAATGTGTTCTGTAAGTTAATTTAAAATGAATTTATTTGTATTAAGCACGAATTGATACAAGCACAAACATTGAATTAGAGTTTTTAGAATACGATTTTAAATGAAATTAATTGGTTGTGCATAGTAAGGAAGTGTGCAATAGAATGACAATGATTTCATCGATTAAATGCATAAATGGGATTAAAGTTGTATCGGTTGTCTACTATTTTGACCCTAACACAGTTTAGAGATTTATATGATACATTAAGTTAATGAAACTTTTATATTAAGTATATTATATCCTACATAATCATTTATTATTGCTCATTTATACTTTATGATTATATTTAGAGGCAATTAAGTTTTATCTTTTCAATATTAGTCACTTCCTACAGGAGGCTTCCAACAACTTTTGACTATCTGTTACTATTAATATTAAAAATATTGCAGTTTGAAGTAATATTGATACCAATATTACGTATCGACAACAAACAATTTTCAAAAAGCAATATTGTTCCCAATTTAATTTTGACCTAGTCCAATAAATGCCAAACCATCTTTGCAATTATTATCAATTGCATGTTAGTTTTTAAATTTTGTAACAGATTTAAGAATTATCAGTAATGTTTATATGATCTATTATACGTTGTACAGATAGTATTGAAATATACATATGTTTATAGATTTTTAAACTTTCCTTAAAATTTTCCCAGTATTCCTCATGCTCTCTTCGTGTAGAATAATAATACATTATTGTAAATAATTATATGTATTTGTAAGGAATGTATCTCTCTGAATGAAATGTATGATCATCTGCTGGATCACATAACAGTTAATTACTGAGGTGAATCACCCGGCTTTAAATACAAATTAGAGGCAAATAGAGGTATGTTTTCGACCGATTGTTCGCGTCCAATAAACTGTACTTCCTTTTCGAGAATGATAAAACTGTACTTCCTTTTCGTCCTTCCGGCATTGCGTTCAGTGCGCCCATTCGTGTTATTTTATTTTACACGTATTCTCGTACGGGGCATTTCATTCAGGAGTAACTGCTTTCCTTGGAAAAACGAGTTTCTCGCTTAGTCCGACGCTAAAAAATTCTATTAAACGGGCCCAAAACGCTGCATGAATATTTGAGGGCTGGCGAAGGGAGAGGATCAGCAGTCCAGCGGCCATGAATAGTCGATGTGTACTTTTATTAATGGCTCCAATAATCCCGGCAGTATTTGCATGGAGTATCCCCGAAAGATAATTTTATTACGATTTTTATTTATCTATAAATTCAATAGCGAATAGAGTCGGTTGGTATAACGCATAAATCCCATTGCTTCGAAACCACCCTGAGATAAATTGCGCCGGAGCGACGGTCAGCGACTAATAAATAGCAGTACTTATTTATTGAGCGACTGGGATTAAACTCTGAATAATACTTAAAACAACTAGATGGATACTGTGCGTTCGCATCGTACATTAATACTTAGTAAATTATAGGTGGGTTGGTAATTAGTAAATGTTGGGTAGGTAACACTGCGGGGAGCGTAGTGAAAAAAATGGTGCCGTCGGGTTTTCGCGTGAAGAGTTACCAGCCACCGAAATATGGTGTAAAACAGAGCTGGTAAGTACCTTTTTTAACATACAAGTAGTTAAGTTAAGTTTTTCTATCCGCAGGACACATTTTTATGTAATCCGCGGGCAGATTCGCCCTTTTGCCGGCTCGGAATCTCTTTCACAATTTTTGTCAAGGTCATTCGATAATTTCTAGCCCCGTTCGTTTTTCAATTGTCGATCCGGTTTAAATCTGTAGGGAAATCGGAAATTTCCTCACGGACCGCGTTCATTTTCGCTACAGTTTTGAAATTTAAAATATTAACTTTTTGCGGCCTGTTTCACGACCGAGTCGGGGCCATGTACGACTGCGGAGGCCGACGGTTAAATTATTATGTCTGTCGATTATCAGTTTATTACTTTTTCGTTTAATTGACCAGATATCACTGATGGGTTTGTTAACTTTTACGTTTGTTATTAGTTTCAATTTCGACTGGAAAATGTCGCCCGGTAACAACCTAAAAATGGTGGGTGAACGGCGAGATACCGCCGCCGCCATTTTGAATTCAGCTCGAATCACGTCCGCTTCCAGTATTTTATTATTACCAACTTAAATGATCTTTTTCCTCCAATAATAATGAGAGACTCTCTTAATATTAATGATACAAGTTTGAAATTGAATAGAGTGTAAAACTTAAATGCAGATATAGGATAAATATAGGAAGGACTACAAGTATGGCTGAACAGGAGATTTGCATGTCTCGACAGAAGATTAAGCTCCTACAATGGAAAGGAAACTCTTTCCACGGAGGATTCGCAAGGTTATATTAGACTGCGGTTTAGAATGCGTGGACTGTTATTGTCGCGGTTAGATTTTTGGCCAATCGTACTGTTGTGGGGACACGGGCCGCAAGAATTATAAATTGCAGGTTTCAATAAAATGTTCACGTCGGTGATCAATTTTTCGTACGAATTTAGGACCTGGTGTCGGACAACTGTTGTTATTGTTTTCTTTTTATCTGTAAGGTTTATTTTTCTTAATTGGACGTTAGTGGTGAGTCATGAAGAAAATCGCCCGATTCAGGCCCAAGGTATTCTAAGCTCATGTATATTATTCACTATATACATTTGTGCATTCAAATATATACTTTACATCAACTAAACCTGTGGACAAAACACCGTACAAACTTGCAAAAGATATTAACCTTAGTTAGCTGTATATTTGTAACTTTCTGTTTGTAGAATTACAGGAGACTTAGAGATAGTCCTTGCCCGTTACCCCTTCTGTTCGTTTCATTATTACTACATTAAATAAATTTCTTAATTTATATCGTTGATTTAAAATTTGGGTTGTATGTTGTGATGATATACGTGTTGTTCTTTATAAAGAAATAATGTTATTTAATACCAACGATTTGAGCGATATAGAAGCCATAAACTACAATCCATTATAAGAGTGTTATATCTAATAAAACCTTTCCCGCTTATTAAGATAGATTTGTACAGACTTCTCATAATCGTCAATAGCATTCCGCTGTGGAGGGTTAAAGACGGTTTTATTATTTAGGTGTAGGAGGAAATTGAAGGGAGTTCATTACTCGGGTGGAAAGCAATTAGGAGTTTGAAGCTTCGGGCGGAGGGAAAGAACGGAAATAAACAAGCCGAGTTTCAAACGACCAATTTATCAGAGCCCGGCTCTCGACGGAGAAAATGCACTGTGGAAAATGCCTGTGCCCTGCAAGACCTGACGAGGAAAGCGGTCCCACTTCTCTATATAAACTGTCTCCTATTAGTGGCAATTTTTGAGATTCAACCGGCAATCTTCTTGTCCTATTGGGCGATTCGACAAAACGCCTACTTAATACCGCCTACGGTTTATTTTCCAACAATAATTCTATAAACGGTGTAAGGCATACCCAGGGGAAATACCTTCAGGAATACGGCGAGGCTGTGATAATACACATGTTGGCTGTCTCTACAGTCTTCGAATCAATTATTATTATTACCAACAAATGGATGATAAAAATATGAAATTATTTTGTACCTGTTTCTCCAATGGAACATGTTCCATGTATGTAGGAAGGCCCGCGGGCCGGAATGTATATAAATATAGACAATTTTGTATAACGTAGAAGGACACGAATCCGGTACGCCGAAACTGTAGGACGCTAGCTCCGATTCAAATCAATTTTCTGTCAGCATATTTTTCAACCATTTCTCTAATACAAACTGTCCTATAAATCTAAAGAGAATGTCTCAACGACGATTAAAATAATATTAAGCCGTCATAATTATCTGTGGGGGGGAAGGAACCTAGCGAACACAGTGAAACCCAATTGCAGGTGCCCAGGTGGCCCAATTGCAGGTACATCCGCCGTGTCATTTCCTCTTTGAAATATTAATTCCGTCCCAGATTTCGACCACTATTGAATCAACAGTCGTATATTTTGACCTATTTTTTTTTTACATCGGCATAACTTATCGAACAGGAATTATAGATATTCTCTTATTAGAATAGACCTAGCGGTCCGGTCGGACCGCTATATTGACAGAGAGAGAGAGAGAGAGCTCGCTGTGGGCAATTAGCGCCAATTAACTTTAGTTCCATTCAGGAGTTTTAAAATAGAAACGCGGGGCCCAGAAGATCAACAAGAATGGGAAACCCTCCCTAGGCGAGGAGAGCCGTCCTCTGTTGTAGACTAAACCGAACTGACCGTCCGTAAATATCTTATTGTTGAAATTTATTATTTTCTATCGGTTGCACAACAGTTATTAAATAGGCGGTTGGATACAGGAAATTTGATGTAATGTAAATGGCGTACGGGAGGCGTATTGAGAGAAGTTTGTTCGGAAACTCGAGAATGGCTCTGTTGTCATTTTCAATTATTACTTCGGCGTTTGCGCGACCTTTCCCAAGCCAAAGTGCTGTGGGATTCAGGCGCCGCTTGGGAAACTGAAATTTCCCCTCCCCGCAATTCCACCAACGACCTTTTGCAGTCTTATACCCAATATAAATAAAACACCTTGTATACGCGTATACGCTCGGCTTGCGCGAAGGCCGAATTGCGATATGGTTATTAGGAATTTTTCAATTTACATACATACCCACACAAATATATACACATTCGTCCGCCCCTACAAAGACCAATAGACTACTATATGCCAGTTTATATTCTAGAATTTCACACGTTCCTGTATTGACCTTGTTGAAGTACAACTCTAAGTATTACAGGTCGTTTACATTTTTATAAATTGAAGGGTATTTTTTTAGAGATTATATTATTTGTGCGGACTTTATATCGATGACCGACGGTTTTGTTCCTTAGAAAGTAGACTGCAGTATTAATTTTAATTTAATGTATTTTCCACCTTTTATAAAGACACACACTTTTTATATGTTTGTATAACCAAAGACACACAACCTTTCTGTTCATCAGCCTTGTTTATACGTTTTCGGTGCATATTTAGACATCTAGGTCCAAGTATTAGGCAAATAATTACAACACTTCGTAGTATGTTAAACATTTCAACTATCATCAAATCGCCCAATTTCCTCCTTTCCTTGAAAAAAATTGAATATCGCTCTGTACTACTTTCGTTCCGATGATATTATTCTATTGATTAGTCGCGGTATCGTCCGAGGAAATGAGTCGGAACGGGTCAGTGGTAATTCTAAAGCAAATCCTGGGATTATTTTAATCCTACTTACAGTTCTTGACTGTCCTCTATTGCTTGATGGGGGTGGGGGGGAAGCTTAATGCCAACTTGTCCAGGTTAAAACATGCAAGAGATAAATTTTGCATAGGACATTCAATTTATTTTGCAGTATTTGTTATATATTAACGCGCCATCTTTAACTAATTGAAAGTTAATAATTCAGTTAATAATTATACTTATTTTGCACAATGTGTGTTTGTGCGGCCCACTTCGATGTGTTCGGCACCGGACCCACCGGCAATGGGTAAAGAGTCGAACACCGTTATTGCAAGTCCCCGATACGTGGGAAGACTCGCTTTTGCACTTGGTCGCTGTTTAAAGTGCCGTCCGCGGCGTCCTCAACAGCACGAGTGCTGATGGAGCGGGGGGGGGGTACCTGACACTCGGACTAGCGACGGCCGTTGAATATAAACAAACGGAGCTTTGCAACCGAAACATGTGGCAGGCCCCGAGCCCGACATGTACGTGAACCACTAAAATATGTTTGCATCAAATATAGATATTTTTATAAATGAAACTCGGAGTTGAGGAGCAACAACTGGGTGCGGACAGGCGAATGAAGTTAAGTTAGGTTAGTCCATAAATTAAGTCCATAATCGATACCGATCGCCCAAATACAACCGTGAACGATAACGGAGAATATAAATGTAACATATTGGATATCATAAAATGATCGATATACGAATACCTCATAACCCGCGAACGGAAAAATCCACTGGTCGCTACCGTTCTTCGTCAGTTTACGCGTTCCTCTTCAGAATCTCAATATCATTTCTGCTGACGGTCCGTGTTTTCCTCCATCCTCAGATCTCCGGCAGGACATCGGAAGAAATCCAATCTCGACGAGTCAATTTGCTAGCAACGAAACGCGAGACGATAAGTGCCCTCCAAACAAAATATACCGGGAAAGCCGAGCGGTGGCGTGGGGGGGATGGGGGCCGCTCATTTAACAGGATTTTAACACTGTAAACACATTTGAAATAACACGAATTAACGTTGAACCTCCTGCCGTCGTAATACTTTCGGCCGTCGCGTATATAACTGCGATTCGATTACCCTTTTATTGATATAACAGGCAAACTATTGTTCTCTGATGATTGTGGAAATTCTGGGGTATCTTGATTTTATTTAGAGGCGAGGAGTCTCTGGAGATATCTTCTTAAGTACATTCTCCTTAAGTAGTACTCTACTACTACTGATAGAAGTTGGTGAAAATTATAAGAAATGTTCTCGATGTTCAGACTCCACCGATTTAAAGATAATAGGAGATTAAGGGCTCGGTGACATCGCTGGAATATACTAGGATATTCTAGACGCCATAAAGGCCTAAGAAGGCTGAAGAAAGAGGTGTAGGCAAATGGTAGGATACTTAGGAAGGCGTGTTGTGTGGTGGAGGTGGTGGTGGGGGCGTGGGGTCCCCCCCGGGTGGTGGGGGCCCGGTGGGCCCACGCCGCTCACTACTCCGCCGTACTCCCAGTCGTCACCATCCTCCGCAGCCGTCCGTTACCCTCCCCCGGATACCATTCGTTTTTCACCCCAGCCGCCCCCGAAACACTATCCCGCACTCGCGTCACTCATGCGACCCGCCGTTAGAGTCTAGACGGGGCCCCGAGCGAGGGCCGAGAGTTAACGATCCGCGAGTGCGTTGCAAATTGCAATTGAGAGAGGTGGGAACGGTCGGTCCTCAGTGGAGATTTCGGCGTCACGTGGATTACCTTTGTATCAGGTCAGTGATCTCTATCTGTTGTCGCCGACGCCGAGCGCTCTCCTTGCGTCCCGGCCGCCGGTGGTCGAAACCGGTCTATTTCGGAGACCGGCGACTGGCGATAGGTTGGCGACGGACGCTCTCGCCGGTTCCCGCCATCACGGCCCTACCTGCCCTCCCGCACTTGTTCTCCATACCTGGCCTACCCGCCTGTAGACCAGTCGCGCCCATTTCCCACTACTGTTATAATGTAAACCACCTATCCTTCTCAACCTGCGTTCTGAACTTTTCGAAACATTCCGATAACGTAAAAAATAACGTGACAACGGGTACAGCGGTTCAACAATGTTTCGACAATTTTATTCAGTATTTGATTGCAAAAAGAAATCGATGTTTTTCTACAATTTCTCAACGCGGTCGCAAGATATCCAAGAAATCGTTTGCGGATCCGTAAACTCGATATTATTCCGCACGCATTGATTGATGCTGACGAAAGGCTCAACACGCTAGAATTTCATCACGGACAAACGCCACTAGGCGTGTTATATAGTATATTAAAAATCATCGATCTGCCGCATGAAACAGAAAAAACACTAGTTAAATACGTCCCCGTTTTGTACGTATTTGATTTTCGCGACAACTGAGTCAGGGATTGAAACACTAGGGCTTGGGCAACTCTGTTGGAATAGAAAAATTGTGCGTGACGAGTCGGTTATGGGTCATGCCGCGAGAGTTCCTGAATTGTGACTAGTTTCGCTTGACTTATCGCTTGACTTAAACCTGTTACGTACGACGTTTGACAATCGTCGTCCAGCAAAAGGTGTCCCTAAACTTACCTTGTTTCTTATTGGAGCCTCTGCCAGTCCTAACAGAATCCACTTTAATAGCGATGAATATTGATTCGACGTTTTGTTTTAAGTGCTTAAGGAATTTAAAAAAATGACAAATTATGTAGATGGGAAGAAATCCCCTATTATTCCTCCCTAATAGTCTTAAGAGACCTCTGGCATAATTTTTGAGCTGTGTTTCCGATTGTTCATAAACTCAGAAAGGGACCTCGCGCCGCTCTACTTACATTAAAATGTTTACATAGTTGTTGTTGGTAAACTGTAATCTCGGTGCCGGCCTAATGCCCGCCCCAATCGAGCTTCGATTCGCCAACTTCCGAATATTTGTTGTTCTTTAGGTCCCGTTTGAAAACGGTCCGCTTTCTTTTTAAACAAGTATCTTGAATTTGGCTGTCGGGTTCGTTGTCTGAAGCGTAAGTAGGTACACCGCTGAATCGGAACCAGTTCCGCGGCCTCGAGTTCTCTAAAAGATCCGCTATGTTCAAACCTTTTCAGACGATTTTTTTAACCTCTCGTTTCATATTTAGTCAGTAATGTGCGCTAATGATTGTACCCGCCGGATTTAGGCTCAGTTAATAATACCTTTTCTTCACTCGTCCTCCGATTAAAGCCCGTAACGTACGGATCATCCGCGTACCGAATTCCCCCCGCCTCTGATCAGGCCCCAGTCCGGCGATGGTGTACGGCGTTTTATTTGTAAGTGTACGCCGTCCTTGTACAGTTTGTATTTGCCCGGAGAGTCGGCTTGTCAAACAGTCGTCGGGGCCGGGTATTTGTGTACACTGGGATTCGATCTGAATTTAATGACGCGGGAGGGCGTTAATACTCCCATTCATGCCGATCGACGGATCTGACAAATGTTGCATGTTACCGAACACCGAGAGGTTTATTTATGGAAGGGCGAGGCCTCTTACACAAAGTAGAAGCCCTTCGGCCTTTTAGGTTATTTATGCGGTGTAGAGTAATAATGTAATCAGTGGTTAAGCAAATTGAAACAGGGGATTGTATTCGAAATGTTCATAGTTAACTAGACTACAGAAATTTAATTATCCTTAAAAAAAGACATTTCCTAGTAATAAATTGTTATAATTACGATTAAGACTAAAAAATCTAGTCTGCGTTGTCTGACATGCTGTTATCTTGTCTTTGATTTTATAAAGGTCGTGAAAAGACGTTGTATATATTAAAAACAACAGCATTTCCTCGTCCGAAAATAGTCTGTTAGTCGTCACGCCTATAGTGTTCACGAAATCTCGCTGCCTGTTGCATAATTTTATTTTTTGTGTTATTTCGAAACGAAATAACGTTGGGTTGATGAGATTAAAGTATGAAGTAATATTCCTGGGAAGGATGGTGTCCAGTGAATCTGTGTTGTCTCGTCGGCATATTTGGAACTTTGTTTTTTCATTTTATTTTATTTTAGTAACGTAAAATAAGATGGAAATTGGTTTTGGGGAGACAAACATTTTGATTTGCATATTGGACCGATATCGATCGGTTTCCCATGCTGACTACATATGTTATTAATTTTTCTTCTTATTACTTGGTAGTGTTGATAATTTTTCCCCCGATGGATAAAATTGCCAAAACAGGCCATGCAAGTGTTCCCAGTCATCATATTTTTAATTTAGGACGTTTATTATCCGGCGCTGTGATATTAAAATGCTGTACGTTTCATATATATACTTTCAATATTTGTTGTTTTCTCAGCATTTTAATTGGACGAGTAATTGATTGTCTATAAAAGGAGACCGAAATCAAGAAGAATCTCTTCGTGGTTTTCCGCTTTTATCTAATTGATTGCGACAATTTTGGAAAATATTCTCGCAAACCAGAACTTGCTGTGAGATAATGTTTTGGAAGACTGAACAAGCCCAAAACAGAAAACATTCACTTGCGGAATTACGTTTTTTACCAGTGAGGATGTGTAAACTCATGATGATCCCGGTCGTGAGATATGACGCAGACTGTTCAAAGATGGTTTTGATGGAAGTCAGAGATCAAGCATTGAGAAAGTCGTGAGAAGTTGTAACTGGTAATGTCGCTTACGAAATACTTATGGGCAATAAGTATTTGATTTATGTATCATACTTATCTTTGAAAGTACATACGAAAATTATATACAACTAAAAACAATTCTGGGAATTTACGAACAATCCGGTTAGTAAAAACTGCTCATATCGTACTGTAGTACGATAGGCCCCTCACGAAATAGTTGATATCCTCTCGAAAAGTGCGTTCCGCTCGCCCACCCGTTTCGTAACAGTTTCCTCGACGTTTCGTAACCGGGCGTTCGGGATGAACCGGGGTTTGATTGGGGCAACAAAAAAGACAGGAAATTGTACCGGGGAAAGTTCATTTTGGTACACGTAAAAACGACTGCGTACTATAGTACATACATACCACCGGCTGAAATATATAAAACATGCGCGATTACAAACAGCTTTTATTTAATAATTAACACGCTTCTTCGTTGCCTGTACAGCGCAGTGGGGGTCCCCTACGCGCGTATGGTGATTGGAAATTGATTTGGTTCATTGACGATTGAGGTTTCTGATTTTGTTTGTTTAGCAAGAGTATTTATCCGTTATAATTTGTTCCAGAGATTGAATAACGTTTAATAATTCATTAATGCATTTCAATGGGTCATTGATGCCTGTACTTTATATTACAATCTGAACAGTGTTATTGAATTGATATCAACAAATATTTGAGATTAATGACCAGCGATAATTATTCTAAATATTTATTTAGAATAATTATTTACGATATTTTTATTGAATAATGTACTTTTGATTGCGTGATTATTGCCCGACAGCCTTATCAAGTCCAACTGTACTTTCTCATTGTATCCGAGTTATCGACTATTTTTATCAGTAATATTTGATAGTTTTATGCGATAGTTCAGTTTTTTCGTTTTTTGATTTTTTAATTTAGACTCTTTTGGTTAAAAACACTGGAACTTAATGGACAATGAACATATATATAAACATACGTTATTTAATATAATATTTTTCTTTGAGTTAATTATTTTGATTATCGTTGGTTAGTTAATTTAATTTGACTTTTTCTGAGTCTATTGAGATCAATTCGCGATTGTTTTCGAAAGGGAGGATACAGTATTGCGGACAATGAGAGACAGATGTTCCGACGTGTTTAATTAAAGTTTATTAGGCTCAGCTTATCGGGATTTTTAATGTATAGGCTCATATTCCTATTAAAGTTAACGATCAGTCCGAATGAAATTCTAATTGTGATGTTATATCACCTCTTGCAAGCCCCTACAACGCAACCCCGTGATGCAATAGTTTCTGGATAGTTTCTGTATCGGAAATTCTAGCCGCGTTATATTTCTACAAGGAAATTTCGTGTCATAAATTATGTTCGATAACGCACGACGCAATCGATAACATGCCTCATTCGTACAATTCTGTCCTGGGGAATACCAAGGGGGGAGTGTTGGGTTTCGAGTGAATGTCTGGAATAGAATTTGCCCGGTGCATATTTTTATTTTAACATCGAGGCGGACATTTATTCAAAACTGATACTGAAGCGTAGACGGGATTTCGCGAAAAATTATTTCGCTCTACTTGAAACGGAACTGTGTACAAATATACGACGCGAAACCTATTATTCAGTTTTGCATTATCGCTATTTCGCTGACTTTTCGATCAAGTTAGTTTCCACTTGGTTAGTTGTGTCAACAAGATTGTCAATACAGAAATCTCGGTCTACAGTAATCTACCTCTCTGTGCATTGTGGAATCGAATTTTCTAACCCGATGGTTCGGAGTCGTGGTTTGTAGGTACTGTACATTTTCGTGCTGAGATATAATTATTTGAATGTCCGGCCTGATACACGCCTATCAGTGTAAAGTTGCACTCGGCCGTTGGAGATGTAAGTGGCTGCGGGATAAGACGTGGGAGTGTTTGGAGTACCGGCGGTGGTATATAAGGCCATAATGGTAGGCACTCCCACAGGCAGTTAGACCGGAATACCTGTCCCTCTTTTTTGTTTTCTTTTTGGTCCTGTCCCGCCGACTGCGCCCTCGGCCCTCCCTAGTGGACCCCGTCTCGCTTTACAAGCGATTCGAGTTGTCGTTTTCAGTTTTCCACGCGGTTTTCCAACAGCCCAATATTCCGGATACCCACCGTTGTTCCGGGTTAACGCCGACAGACAGAACGTATAACACTGAACTGTGGTAGCCACACTAAGAATTTATTTGTCAGGTCTCATTTGATGATCCCCGCGCTAAAGTCTAGAACACTGAAAGTTTATGTCAGAAAACCTACCTTGGGGGGCGCTGGACGTTTTGTAGCATTTTGCAAAAAAAAACTTTGGGCAACTATGTATTGGAGAAAAGCCCCAATATTTTTCCGGGCTTTTCCAAAGTTCGGAATTAGAAGCCGAAAGGTTATTAATTTTTGGCCACAACAGCCGGCCCCTACAGTTTTGTTAACTGTGAATTAAAGACAGCCAAACAACAGGAGGTGGGCTCTCGAAAAATGTTCGTATTTTCAATACGTCTTCTTTCGTTCTTCTGTTTTTCTACTATTTATTTCTGTTCTAAATGTCACGGGTTCAACTGTGCATTCGCTCAACACTGACGATGACCAAATGTAATCCCCTTTTATTTTTTTTTCAATCCTTTTCCGTAGATAAAGAGAAGTTTTCTGGCCTAGAATAAAATGTCTAGGGTCAGACAATTAAATTCAAAATAGGTATTCTGTCGTCTCTTTGGTACGAGTGGAATGTGTTTGTCCCATACTGCCTGGCGACCGGTTCTATGTGTTTATGTTCTGAACTAATTTATTTACTCTTCTTCTGACGTTCCTGATACTCTTTCTCTTTTCCGAGAAAAGCACACTATCTCTACCCTGCGATGTACTAGAAAATTGTGTACGGAGTATATACATACACATTTTGTTATAAATTCTCATTTACCTGATGTAATAAAGGACCCATCGTACATTCTGCCGATCCGTCATTATTATTTTTTCTTCCTTTTGAAAAAGCCATCCGATGGCCAATTAATTGGCCTCCGGACGAACTTTTAACGACACGTTGAGTGTCCAGGTTGAACGCCCTCAACACAAATTCCCACTCTCTGTTATCGCTGAACCCAGCCGTAATTTTGTTTGTCCTTTGCGTTTTGATATTTAGTCCAAGTTCGTCTCGCTTTCAAATTCTATTTGAGTCTCGCCCATCTGTGTATCTATCGGAGGTTTTATTATTAAGAAATAGTGTATAGCGGGATTTTCCATATTCTCTCGCTAGTTTAACCTTATAGCCAGCAGCTTATCTCATTCACGATGAACTGCACTTTTATTGTAATAGTGTTCGGTCTCCTTGATCTATACGCTCCATTTTGCAATTTTTCCCCCTATTGTACATCAGTTTTCCTGTCCAGTCGATCGGCATTCTGTTCGGTCGGGCCGAAATGAAAGTCACACCGGATTGACCGACATTGGCGGACGGCAAACCTGATAAACACTGCGGGTAGAACAATACCACACGTCGTTATCTTGTGTTTATTATCTACGGGGCATAGCATTAATCTGGCAGTTATGCTGTAGGCCGGAAACAATGGGGCTTTTGAGAATGGACTAATTGTGGCGCAATTGGTCTTGGGAACGTAGTAGCTAGTTATGCGTGCTCTGTCAGGCTCTGTTTATCGCCTTTTGTCATTCACAACAGGAAAAAGCCAGTTTTCGATACCCGGCGGAAGGGGAATACTTCGAGAGAAGACTTCGGCCTTTGTTTTCTTCGCCCAATTGAGGCCGACGTTTAGTCGTCGGTTATTAGCGCGTGAAAATCCCGATTAGATCTTTTTGTCTCCCTTTTGTACGGAGATGCACCGGGCATTTTTCGTATACGCGATATACTTCGGCAATATACAAGTCGGTATTGGGAAAATATGTTTGGCAACAGTCGTAAAAGCGTAATAATTTTCGATCGATTACTTATAATCTGAAAACACTGCGATGTCAAATCGCGAATATGCGAAAATGAACAGCATTAAGCATACTGTACAAGCAGAGATATAGTATTTACTAATTACAAATTGTCGTTAAAATCTATTAATTAATTGTGTAGCCTATAAGTGTACGAGATCCGAATTTTAAGTATTATTTCAATTAACTATTCTATACGACTTGCTAGTTGGATTCATTTGCAAATTAAGTAAAGCGTAACAGGCATATTAGATGTGCTTAAATAAGATATTATAACGTTACTTATTGTGTCGCACAATATTTATTATACCTTTACTTCTCTGGCTGGGAGCGTTTGTCATATTGAACTAGCATCGTATGCTCAGTTCGTGTTATACGAGCTAGAAATGGACGCTTTAGGGGGAATAAAAAAAGAGACGGTGCCCGGAGGACTGGCTGGGGTTGGAATATATAGGTTGAATTCCTCGGGCGTGTTTCTAGATTCAAATCAGAGTTGTATTATCTCGAGTGGTGACTTCATCAAAAATACATCATCTCCCCCGCGGTTTTCATCTCTCGGATATGGAGACTTCTCCGTTTCTTCCCCCCGTTCGTTGTATTCATCGGGCCGGTGGAATTTTTGAGCCCCGCAATATTGTCGGGCCGGCTTTCGGAGAAACTTTTCTCCGCATTTATAACACGTTGTAATATAGAGATGACGAGATTTGAAATAAGGATAGGGGGCAAGAATTGAATTTATCAAGTGGGAAGACTGATTTATAAAATTTAATTTTCTGTTCGAAATAAAACAGTATGTTGAAATTGACGATGATTTAAAGTTTATATTGATCAATCGAAGTCATCGTGCGTACGAGTTACTTTGTTAAGAGTTGTATAAAAAATATACTTATGGATTTATCAATATAGCACGTAATTTTTAACCGTTGTGTCGCTATAATTGGCATCTAATTAAGGCACTTTGAAATATCAACGTCAAGAAAAGGCGCCGAGCGTGGAGAAATTTATGGGCGTCGAATTAAATTTATGAAAGTAACTCCTCAGTCCACGACGAAGGAAAATATTGAGGAATTACTTCAAAAGTAAAAGTTTCCTAGTATAAAAAGAGAACGCTTGACGTTGACAATTTGCGAAATAAATACCCTCGTCGTTTTTTCTCTCGCTCTCCGGACAAGAATTCTTCCGTCTGTTGAACCGAAGCGCCGCTCTTCCAATTAGATAGGCAAATAAGCGAGCACCTTTCTCCCGGTCTGTTTCTTTTTCCCCTTCCGGCCCCTCCTCAAGGTGAATACAAAGTTTTGTCAACGCGGGACCTTTGTCGAAGGTGTGGCCGTCACATTCGGAGAAAGTATACGCCGTCTGTAACTGAATTTCGTTTATTCGTTCAACCAGCGGCCCGAAATGACAAAATTGACAGTAATGAGATTGGAATTAATATACATTTCCGACATTCAAGACATGTTTTAAGATGTATTCATATAGAAATGGACATTTGACTAAATACAATTCGGTCTATTGTCGGGAATCCAACCTGGGATTGCAGCTATTAGGACCTCAACCGCTAATATACAATATGAATTTATATGGAATTTATTTCTTATTTTTTATTTTAAACCTAACAATCAGGTCCATTCACTACGCGCGAATGGACGTTATGACTTCCTGCACTCCTTAAAAGAAATTTCTGCGACAGCCCCCTTAGTACTGTATGAGAGTTGAAATTAATTTTTGTTCGACATAAATGGTTCGCGAAATCGGGTTTCTTGTAAGCCCTGATGCGGATGCAGGAAAGAGAGTTAAACGGAGAATAGCCGACCAGTTTTCCTGGATATCCGTTAGGAATGAGGAAAAGCGGGAAATATTTCGCAGTGTCCGAGGAAGCGCAAGCGTTCAACTTGTATTGAACGAAGGCCGCCGCCGTTTCGGAGCATTGTTCTCCCGAATTGAAGCACAGTGGCATAGCGGAACTCTATCTACATCACATTCGTGTGCATTCATGTGGCCGTCTTATCCCGTGTGTGACTTTTTTTTTTCTCTATCGGCTAAAATGAATTTTGAATTCAGACGAGGGACCACCAAGTCCCCTGGAAAGTCTGCGCCGGCCGAGAACAAAGGGGGACGTTTAATGCGTCGTTTCTTTTATATATATAAAGGGGGGAATGGTTTAGAATGCCAAATGAGTAATGAGAGAGAGGTGGAATTAATAACTCGGTAGCTTCGCGGGGTCACTCATCCAGTGTTCTGAACCATCACTTTTTTTAATTAAAATAATTAATTCGATTTCAAACTAACAGCCCCGTCGGGCCAATTTGCGGAGAGATAAATCACTTCATTCGTTTATTATTTTCAGTATACTTCGAATTGTTTCCGCCTACTTCTCTAGTTAACGGCAGATAGAACTGATAGGCTTTGGAAGGTGACCTTTGGATGTAAAGTAATAGCTGTTCTTAACTGTTATAATATTTTGTAGTGATAAAAAATGGCATTTGCTAAAAAGTGCTAAAACAGTAAAAAGGCGATTTTTAACATGGTTAATGCTCGTTAGTATACTTTATAATTTTATTTGATTTTTATAACCATACGAAGAACGATTTATTTGGAATACTCAACTTAGCGATCGATTTATTCCGAAGGCCTGATTCGTTTTGTAGAGTGTACGATCTAGAACTGTTCGGTACAGCTCGAGATGGAGGATGGAGGAGACGCTATGAGCGGAGTGGAGCACATAACGGAGCTGTTCCTCTAATAAACCGCTAGGCCGATACGACACCCGGCACCTTCTGCCTGTGCCCAGCCACTTCTAAGTCTTTCCTTCCCTAATACACTTTCCAATAGCCCGGATCTCCGCCATTCGCTCGCAGACCAATTTTCCGGCGGAAAAACCAACAGCCGCCTCCGGATTCCAGTAGAGTATAGCGGAAAGCGGTTGGCACAAAATAATATTCTGGAAACATTTTAGAAGCACCCTGTCATGTGACTCGGTAGTATCGGATTCTAAAATTTGGCATACCAACTAAAAACCCAGTGGGGTCGATGAAGGGCTTATTTCTACGATCAATCTCTACTTCCGTCCATGGCATTCCGATAATACTCTGGACAGAATATTCTGTAATTTCGTACATTTGTATTAAACGAAGCGAAAATCGTTCAGCGCGAAACTCCTCCTTATCTCGGATGAACATATTTGGATATCTATAGTACCACCGGTTTTGATAGTGATAATGAAGTGGACAGTGATATCAGGGTCCAGCCGCATGAGAAGATTCGCAATAAGTTTCTTTTGAGGAACGGACGAGAGTGTATTGCCCGTTCTA
This sequence comes from Lethocerus indicus, assembly GCA_019843655.1. Classification (NCBI taxonomy): domain Eukaryota; kingdom Metazoa; phylum Arthropoda; class Insecta; order Hemiptera; family Belostomatidae; genus Lethocerus; species Lethocerus indicus. The sequence goes on from JACDQD010000006.1 coordinate 3,201,089, forward strand.
ATAATATTCCTGCGTACCTCCGACACACCACTTTGCCTCTGGGGCCGAGTTAGAGAGGACCGCTCGAACTTCAGTCGAGTTCCGTCCTCGGAATTGGGGGGGTGTTTCGGAAACTTTGCTCAAGTCGTTCATGAAAATCGGGGAAAACTCACTCTCTCTCTCTCTCTACTATTTTCGCGGAGACCCCGTGCATAGTTCCTGAAATGGCGATATATTAAATGCTGAGGTCACGAGTGTGGTGCTATTGTCCGTCCTCCCTTTTCACCGATCTAATTGTCTCCGTCTTCAGTGGCATTCCTTTAACAGTGTACCGATGTGCGATAGAACTAACTCTGAGGATCTAATGGTTAAACAAACTATGGAATTTGCCAATGTCAGCGGTCTGACTTCTGGCCTAGGAATTGTGGCCATCTGTTAGCGGCCGATGACGGTGGGAGTTCACGAGAGGTTATTCTTCTTTATGGTCCAGTTAACTGGAAAAGCTTACCCACACTGACCTTGGGTTAGCGCTTTAGCGCGGATAATTGCCTACTGCAAGTTGGCCTTTATTCACTTTTCTTTAACCACCTTCAGTGCCTTCAGTGTTTATTTGAATTCCCCGCTAATTTGGTTCCACGATCGTTAACAAGCTCTTAGCGCTGTCGTATTCCGCTTCTTCCGTTTACTACGGGCTTTTAATCACTCTTTTTGAACTGAAATTTGATATGCAGTGTAATAAACAGGAAAACTGAGAAATATTTATCATTATTGAAATATAAATTAACAGATAATTAATACTTATACTTTTATTGGATGATATTTTGTAACTTTGGGTCAGGTCTAGTCCTATTCTGTAATTCTAGTCCCCAGACTTATACACCGAACCTATTGGCATTCTTTCGTCTTTCATTTAAAGCGCAGGGCATATGGGTGGTGAGGAAAAAATTGTAATTGAAACAGTTGTGCTTTTAATTTTTTTCGGATATTTACCTCGAAATTCGGTTAAATACGACCCCCGATTTTGCAATTAGGGGCGAGAAAGTTTGTTCTGTAATTGCAGGCTCTCATCTCTCTGGAATTGCCTCGTTTAAGCGAAAACAATTAGATTTTGTATCAAGCGCGGCTTATTTACTTATACGCACGTCGTTGTCGTCGGGCGTGGATGTTTTAATTAATTAGCCTTCTCGTTCGAATTCATTTCGAGTTTGAGGCTCGTTTTCTCGCCTCATTTTACGACGTAAATATTATCCGCATTACACTTTATAACGTTCTTTATGCTTTCTAAAAAGGAAAAATAAACTTTCATTATTTCTCCCTGTTGTTTTATAAGCTTGCCCGGTTTCTCCCTATTGCAAGTAGCATTAGCACCGTAATAAAATAGATCTGTAATACCGGCTGCCTATCAAGCAAACTGTCAGCAATAGTTTCCTTTATTTTTTCGATATAAGATGCTCTTAATATATAGTTTTTCTTCTTGAGACTATCTGAGAGTAAAATATGAATTATTTTGTTTTACAATTACAATTCCCCCCGTCGGCTCAAACGCCACTGGCCCAGAGATCTTCTTAGCCCGAAGCCTTAAACTGTTCATGTGGTAAAAGTGCCATCATTGGGTGGTCTCTTTTATCGAGAAATTCATGTGAAAAGAAAACACTCATCAGTTGTACCCATAACTATACGTAGTTGATTGTACAAAAATAAAAAAGGTTAAAAAAAAACAATTACAATTATTTGCAATTTAACCTATGTGGTCCACAATATGCCGTGTGTTCTTCCGGCATCCTCGCGTGCCTGTGATTTGGCTTTTCGCCGCTATTCATTAACTACTGACGTCATACTTTAGAAATCTGTGAAGTCATGTGCGTGTATTGGTTATTTATGAAACGTATTTTTAGCTCAATTATTGTCGCGCAGCTAAATGCCGCTAATCAGTTTTTGTCGGCAAATAGGAGAAAGAGGCTGCACCGGTGCGTCCAAATCATATTTTCCGTTGCATCATAATAGGTTGCTTAGATATGTAACGTTGGACGAGTTACAATTACATTATTGCACCTACATATATAAATTAATAAATAGTTTTTTTTAGTTCCAATTTAGTCCCACCTGCAATTTGGCTTCGGGTAGTATTCCTTGAACAGATCAATCGATTGCGGCTGACGGAGTTATTTTAAATTACACACGCTTTCTCGGCCCGAAGTATCCCGTCTTATGGGGAAAGTTTGTAAATAAAGTATCCTTCTTACTGTACGCTGGGCGAGACCGGCAAATTCACGCCGAAGAAACCTGCCGGTCGGCGCCAATAATTTGTCCCGATCCGTGAAATTATCAGTTTTTCTCGTCATATTTCCTCATAGAAAAAAGGACTCTTTGGGGACTTTCTCCGGGCGCATTGAGGTGTTCATAGTTTTGATGGCTGAAGTACTCGTACGACGCCAATTTCCGCCCGATCGCGTCTTCGGACAAGTTCCCAAGTTCAATAATGGGCTCGGCAATCTTCAAACTTTCTCATGCTTGTCTATCTAAAACTCAATCCGTGTTGAATTACGAAGGTTTTCCAGATAGTAACATTTTAAAAATATCCCGCAATATTTTTGCGGTTGTTGTATGCTGGAACCTAACATGCTGGAAGTATTCAATAATTTTGGACAAAAATTGTACCACAGATATTCTGTCTTTAAGGAAGTCCTTAAAGCACCCGGATTTCATATTTCAATAAATAAATTGGTGCTCATATTTTTATTAGCAATTGGGCAGATTTAAACCCATCGATTTTAACTTCATCAAATCTCCCAAGCTTGGGGGATGATTACTTCTACTTCTTGAATTGTTCCAATTGTATAAGTTGCTTAAGTGAAAAATATTTTCATACATCTGATGTTGTTTCGTGTAGACGTATTTCATTAATTTCATGTCATAATCGAAATGATATCGACTTGGCTGATGAATTTTGTGACTTTAAAAATTATAAGAAATTCGTAGTTGTGGAAGCGATAATTTTACTCGATGGGCGATTGCCGATTGATTACTTCAGATTACTGAGGAGCTGTTTCTCAGTCCCGGTTCTGGCTCCTGCTGCTCGTACAGAAGAAAGTGGGACTTTTACAAAGTCCTTGTTTTCCTCTCGCTGTTGTGCTAAAGGAAAGCCCGCCCTGGTCCCTAGTGTATTTGTGTTGGCCCTCGGCCAATGGAAATAAGCCCCGGACCTATCGAACAATTGGTCAGCTCTCTTTCTCTCTCTCTCTCTCTCTCTCTCGAGGGGTTTTTCCAATAAATCTCTTTTATCTCTTTCGTATTGGGCCGCCGCCTTCTGGATCGTAGAGATTTCCGTACTTTATTCCGGGACATATTACGCCGCTTAGGGTCGCGCGGATAAGATGTAGCCGAATTTATAAAGCAAATTTCTTGGGAATTTTTTCGCGTTTTTTCTAAACCTTTTTCATTTATATAAAGTAACGATTTATAGCGGCCAACAGGCGTATTTGTCTCATTAATGGAATGCCACTGATAATAGCATACGAAGTTTGAAACCATAATTAATTATTTGTGCTATTGTTGCCGTTATGTTGTACGGTTATATTCAATTAATAATTTACTCGTACTGTCCTGTACATTTTATTACCGCCAGTTTGGCGAGGGGGCGGGTATATCCTTCTCAAAGGTTCTAGACCACTTCGGACGGACTAAAAAGTGTCCGAGGTTCGAGCCCCATGAAATTGGTGCCGGTGATTGATGATGGGCGAGACGGTGGCCCCGGTGGTGATGGACGACCCCCAGAGACCCATATTTTATCGGGACTCCAGACCGGCAAACTTTATCGCTTATTTTTCGCAACAAGTTACATACACTCCGGTCTATTTTCCTCAAATTTATTTACCCCGTACACCGTTACCCTCAAGCCTTCTGAATCGATCCTTCCCTAGAGGAGTTTCGCAGATTACTTAACGCCGGGTGGATTTTCTCCGCTTTCGTCATTACCGGTAGCAAAGTTGTAAGCCTAGGCTTAACCTGTTTTAAACAAACGTGGCCTAAACACCAAGCGAAAATGAAAGTAGCAAAGCCAGCGGTTCTCGACTATTCGAAACCTAGGGCTCATAAGTTTATGAACGAGTCCTTAAAAATAAATTGCTTCAAGATAACGATATATACAAAAATGGGAATGATGCCTCCATTTCACAGATTGAGTCGTAGTCCCTTTTTTCTGGTTGGGTTCCGCATACCACGGCCGTTAATATTGCAATAACACCGCGGCCTGCATTCTAAATTTAGTGATTTAGTGATTAATAACTGTTTTACCAGTGCTACAACGTGGTAGCTTAATATTTCACTAGATACTAATCCACCGACCGCCAACTAATTGGCCGTATAAAAGCGGCGTTAAAAACTGGGACGAAACGAGATCCACGAAGATCGTGACCACATTTGATGATGAGCATAAAATGGTCAACATCTGGTGTCCATTGTAGAGAGAGAAATACTAAAAACAAATTGCACTTGTTTTTATACGGTACGAAATCAGATCCCTATTTAGAAAATTATGCTGGTGTAAATATAACACTTTATAAGAATTCTACACTGCACGTGGGCAAAAAATTGTAAATAACGATCATGTTAGCTTGGAGGGTTTATGATTGCAGGAATTCGGGCCTAGAAAAGGTAACGTCAATATTTAACAATTAAATCAATATTTAAAAATGCTGGAATTTTAAAACGTTTAATCGTTTAGTGAAGTGCTTTCTTATCTGAGCGCTTTTATGTCCACAACACACTCACACACACACACAAGTTCGCACTCGCACAGTTTGTGTAGTTACATAACCGTTTGAGCGCTAAGACAGATAAGCTGAAGTAAGACTTGGGCCGGGTCATGGCAATCTCACTTTCTCCACAGATAAAATCCCGTTATTTAAAATACTCACCTATTCTGTAAAAACTATTGGTTTCCAGGTACTAGTTTAGTACAGGAGTTGTTTGTATTTCATCGAGTAAGGGGGTAAGAACGGTTTTAGGATGTTGGAAGCAGGAAATCTTTGTAACATTACTTGGATTCAATACAGATTTAAATTGCACGATATGCTGCAAATATTAGAAAAAATGTCCTAAAATACATTTTATGATTTGTAATTTCAGTCTTAATTCATTACGTATGTATAGTTTTGTATTTATTATTTGTTTATTTATAATTGGTTCTAAGGTAGTCCGCTTTCTACTTACAGCCATTTACACTAGCATTCTATCAGTAATAGGCACATTGGCTGTTTGTCTACTCTGTTACTGCTTAAGCAGTGTTACTGCTCCGCAGAATTTATTTACTTACTAACATCCCAGGAATCGTTGCTATCCATTCTTGTTAATCCCTATAATACAGTGATTTTTTAAATATATTTTATTAATCATTTTAAGATGCGCGGTCAGTCAACCCGCTGTTTAATGTTCACGCTTTACATTTTGATAAATTCCCCCGGGTCTTTGATCGGGTGAAATTAACTCTAAGGTATTCATCGATAGTGAACAGATTCCGAGAACACTTCAATTCACCGTTTAACCGTGTTCTCGCGTTATTCAGTGAATTCGTTTTTCTATTCGTCATCACGCTGAATTGAACTTGCAAATTCCGCCTAATAACGAAGTACTTTTCTTGCATTCCATTTCTCGAACATTCCGAACAGTTTCATAATTCCACCGCTCAAACCTGCTCAAAACGATCGGCGTGTTGGAGAAGTCCAAAATGGGACAATATTAAAAACTTGTTTATTAAAAAAATACAATAATTTAAATAGATCACTCATTGTGGAATATTTTATTCCACTCTACGAAAATATAAATGGAATTAAATCATGTTGAACTGTTGGGATTAATTTTCATAATACAGAATTTAGCCTAACTTTATTGTAAAATACTGATTTTATTATGTATTAATTCTACGGTGAGATTTTCTCTCAGAACTCGAAGAAGAGGCGAAAATGGCAGAGCTACTGGGACAACAAAGGTGCCGCCCGATTCAGTGATCGATTCTTTTAACGCGGTAATTCGTCGCACCTATTTATCCCAGTTGGTGGGGGGGTCCCGTGGGAAAAACGGATTGGCAGGAATTTTGAGGGAAGAAATGGGCAATAATTTTTCTGTAAGGCTTTTTACGGCTCCCTTCGATCATTTGACCCGGCAGTCTATCCCTCTATACGATCATTTTACCGTTTTACGATCAATTCGCTACTTGCGTACGTCAGTATACAGGATTAATGTGCGGTTTATGGTCTACAACCGTCCAAACTATTACTGACAAGGGATGGCGATATTCTAGGCATTGAATCGAGCGGTAAGAGTGCAGACTGTGCAACTGACATTAATCTCCTGAAATAAATCTTAATTGAAACTAGTAATTCCGTTTGCGCTTCATAAACTGTAAACTTACTGCACGGATTATAAGGTAGAAGTGGGCGTGAATTAATAATTTATGGTTTATTATTAAGTTATTTATCATTTTACATGTCAGTTAATGTATGTATAGGGGGGTATTTTGAGTTACTTCCACTGCTCTAAAGTAGCTTATACCTTATAAACTTGTGCTAAACAATTTGAAAAAAAAATTCACTGGAAGTAATCGTGACCTGAGGGTCTTGGAATTGTGTAATCCGAGGATCGGTACGGAGGGAAGAAGCCTGAGAATGTCGCTGCGTGGACTATTTCTTTAAAGCTGCCAACATTCCGATTCAGCTCCCGGTAAGAATATCCGATCGCTTGGAGCGTCTTCGGTTGCGCAACGGGTGTTAAATGACTCGCCGAATTCAGGAAAATATGTATGAAAACGCCCCAGTTCGGAATTCTGCGTTTGGAACAGCCCCTGGACGAAATATCCGCGAGGATTGGTAGCACTGAACTTGAAACATTTTCTTCAACGATGCGGAGCGCTTTTACTTTCAGATTAGGTCCGGGATATTGCTAATATTATTCAACAACCTGCCCTGATTTTTCCCAGTATTGTGTTTGTAAAATATTTCCCAGAAATACATTGCGTTGGACATACACGTTATTTACACCTGCAATGTATATATTGAGTCTAAATTATACAGTATTTAATGTCTAAGTGTGTTACGCAGGTTTTTTCTGTTCTTTAATGCGATTATATTTTTCGGCACGTTGTAGTAGATAAAACTAACTATTAATTGGATTATTTAAATTGTGGTCTTCGATTTTGGAATATGCCGAAGGAATATTGAACTCAATATTTCGTACATTAAAAGGAATTATCGGTGGTGAATTCAATACTAAAGTTGTCACAAAAGGGTCCACGTTCAGCGGCTGATGGTGTGAGCCTTGTTCATTTAGACTGCCCCTGGTAAAAGTGTTTCCCTGATCTGAATTTCGTTAGATTTATTACACAGCGCAAATTAATTATAGGAACTTACAAGGTTTATTGCCTGTTGATTTTTATCAGAGGAAAACGTAATTCTCATTGCTGGCGTGTCTGGTCGGTCTCAAGGGGCCCAGAGGGTGGAGGCGTTGCCTGTTGTTGCTTCACTAATTGATCCTGACTGCTAAGCTCCCAAATAAATTACATTGTACTTAACCTTAACTTAAATGAAACAACCCCTTAGTGGAATAGTTTCGAAATTACAGAATTCTACTGCGCAGCTGTTAAGCGGCTTCGGTTTCTTCAATCGTCCGAATTGTATTTCATTCATCTCTTCTATTCCTTCAGATATTGGATTATATAAATATAATTCGACAATTTCTACCCCCTAATTAATTAAATTGATACTTTATTTTTTATGCTAAGCTTGTGCTTTATTCTAAAATTATGCTGTCATCATTGTGCTTACAAGGTTAGTTCTACACGAGAATATATTTTAAATATACTGTATATATTTATATATTAAATAAATAGGAATGTGAGAGTTTCCCTTTAGGGGACTTTATATCTGAGGTGTAAGATAAGGTTATAGTTATTCAGTCAAAACGTGAAAGGATCAGTTGTCAAAGGACTGGCAACTTTTCATATCGATGTACGAAGAATCTCCCTCAGGATTGGGTGGTCTATTCCGGACCGGTTTCGACCGGAAATGCTGATGTTTGACCTCGAATCGCGCTTATTTGGCAAGTATGCAAATTTCGTACCCTGCCTCCTCCTCCCCTTTCGCGCCTCTCTTTCCTTTACGTTAGATGTGGCGTGAATTCTCATTTATCATAAAAATGCGCCGTTTCCGCTGCCGCTGCCTCCACGATTCGGGCCACCCGGTTTCCTTCTCCAGTGCTCTCACTGTTCAACAAACGTATAATTTATTATTTGAATTCCTACTTATCTTGGGGAAAATTCAGGTAGTACATACCAGATTTTAGATATTGGTTCCGATTCCTAGAATTGTCAGTAGCAATTATACTGTCAATTTGGCTCCATGTTTTGTTTTCAGTTTCGCCACTCTTCTCGAGTGCTCTTTGCCCTTTTCCATACGAAGTGGAAACGCAGTTTTCTCGGTTCGGTTTACTATAACGGGAACATTGCGGGGCCTTTCTCTTTCTTATGAAAAAAACGGACGTATGCTAAATGTTTTGTAGAGGTTAGTCTTGACCCCGGGGTTCACGTCTGTCTGAAAGGATACGGGACAGGTATGACGGCCGGTACCTGTCCATTGAACATTTAATTTATTTATATAAATTTTCCGGGACTATTAATGGATTTTGCATATTTTACAGCAAAATTACGCATAAATACTTTCTTCATGAATGTTATAATCTGCTTTTTCCGTATTCATCGTTTCTGTTGTAATAACGCGTTACACAAGAGGTATCATTTATCATTTCAGCCTGATTGAGTTTTCATATCCGACACTAATTAATTGTAGGAAGTTGAGTTTGAGTATTTGTGTAACATATTACGTCTTGCGATTGGGTGATCAGCTATGTATAATAGATCGAGTTATGTAAATCGTTAAAATCTTATTTCATCTGCATTGTTCTTCAACTTAAGTTCGAGATTTGAATGCAGCAAAAACAAATGAACTCTGGAGTTTATTTGATTATTGTCGTCAGTTTCTAACAGATTTAGACATTTCTAAGGCTCAAGCCGATCTGCTATTTCGTCCGTAGCTCTCTCTTTCTCTCTGGCTTGACATTAAGCGTCATTAAGTTTGTATAAAACCGGAACCATTCGCTAAGGTTAATTTAACGTTCGCGCACTGGACTCGGCACCTGCCCCATCTAGAAAGCTGCAATTTCCTACGCAGGTGGTTAGATAGGCCCATGCTGAGTTGGAAGTTTATTCTCTAAGAACATGTCCCCCTCGTATATATTCGCATATTTCAGTTGAAAAAGTACAATGTCCAACATGATGTATAAAGGCCGTATAACTCATCAGAACACTGTTTGTTGAACTTGTCCGAAATTAATGTTTGAATTCGCTATTCGACGGTCTGAGTAGTTGATTTAGTTTGCCGGTGGTCACTGACCTCAGTTTTCATATTCATGAAGTAGGAAATATTATATTTGCATTTAGGAGGGATTTTCAGTCTCGAAAACAATTAGAAATTTCAAAAGAAATATTGTCTTTTGAAACGAAACGAAACTTGTATATTTTTTATGCGTTATATAAAGTGCCTAGCACAAATAAATTGTTTACCCAAGGAGATTTGATCAAAAAAAATTTTGAAACTTTTATAACTAATATCATATCGAAAAGTTGAGCAGAGTTTTCCTATTATGAATGGTATATATTTATAAATGGAACAATGGATTACAAAACTTTTATTACATGAAAGCTTTTAGATATGCCTGGAAGCTTTTATTTTTACCTCAGAGAGAGAGAGAGAGAGAGAGAGAGAGAGAGAGAGAGGAGAGGAGGAGGGAGGAGAGAGAGAGAGAGAGAGAGAGATACTATCCTAAAATATTATTAATTTTTGCCCAGCTTTGCCTCAGCGTACGGTTTCCACGTATTTATTTGCTTTGGGGAAATGTCATTTTATTCCCTACTGAAACATTCGAATTCGCCCGATTGCAAATGTCGATACCCCTCCTGGTGTCCCAGTTCCAGTGTTAATTCTGCATTTGCATTTCATGAATATCGAAAAGGCGGACTCGGTATCGCTTGTCGGTGGCCTGGTTTTGAATCATACCGATATTTTTTTATGTATTTAAACTGTCCTGTATTAGTTTGTGAAGCTATTTACCTTCAAAACTAAACAGATTAATTATATCTTTCTCCCGGCATGATGTCATGACTTTATGATCATGACGTTTACCGTTAAAAAAATACTACTTTCAATATACCCATGCGTTTGAGCTTATCAAGACCTGCTGATTTTGTTGGTACAGATTAATTGAAATTCTGATAGGAAAACTTAAGAAGACGGCAGGGATGATCTAGAAACGAACCGATTTTCAAGAAGTAATAAAACTTTCCTACTTACTATTTACTCCTTATCAAAAGCCAAGATAAATCGGTTTTTCGCTGATATCATCGGTTGAAGTTCCTTATTTATGACCATTTAGAGGCAAAACGTTATCCGTAAACAGTTCGCACAATTATAACAAACAATAGCGAAGACTAGGAATGAGATTCCTAAGAATTCTTAGATTTCGCCACTACACCATCGCGCAATTGAATTGTTATTGTTGCACCTATTGTTCCAGCGGAATAACTGTAGTTCATTTTTATGTATCTATTTATCATTAGTTGATGAAAATAGGAATCGGTAGTTTCCTCTGTCTATTCTCCTGCCAAGCAGCAACATAAACGGAGAATTTTGTTTCAAAGATAACGTACAATGGTACTAAAAAAGTCTACCTTTTGGGCTCATCATGTAACAAATTTACTTTATTTATGAGTAATGCATCTTACTGCGATAGTAATGGAGTGAGGCTTGCACCTGGAACTATAGCGCAGTGCCGGGTCCCCGGACTCGATCTCTCTCCGTCTCTGTTTGTGTTTCTGCCCCACGGGTTTAATTGTAGCGGCACGTGTGGGGCTCGCACGTACGCACGCACGTGTGTGAAGTGCACATGGCGGCGACGCGGAGGGGTGCCGTGCGGGTCCCGCAGCGGTGCATACCCTGCCGGGCGCTCGAACCCTACACGCGGGAATGCAGTCGACCTCCAAACGCATTTCTCGAGCCACCTTCCACGGCGGTCGCAACTCCCACGGCGGCCCCACATATCCGCGAAGATTTTGGTCTCGAATCGGTCGATAAATCTCGGTCGTGGGCGTGACAGAAATTTTATCCCTTTTGGGGGGGAGCCTCAGCCTTCGTAATATTCCATTTGTGTATTGCGTTCTTGCCTGACCTTTGGAAATCTCATTTACTAGTTTTATATTCTTCACGAATTGCTTGCCCACGCAATTTTGTAGAAAGAAACGAAATATAATAATTATTTAGGTTGAAATTGAATAACAATTTCGCTCCTAATTCATTTCTTTCCGATAAAATATAGCTGATAATGTGTGTCACGGCTAAGCAACAGTTCACTGAAAGTTTTGAAAAAGTCTGAACAATGCCCCAATAATGCCGGAATATTTATTAGCATTGTGTGTGTCTGATTAGCTACCGAAAATGCGTTGATCTTGTCGAAGTTTCGACTCTATTATACTTAAATCATGATTTAAGTTACCCGCGAATATACATTTTAATGAAAACAGATTACATTGGTATTATGCTTTAGTATGAAAAGCGTGGACGAGATTTAGGTTTCTATGACTGCTAAATTGTCTGGCTTTTTAAGATTATGCAGAACAAACAGATTGTACGTATTGCCAGAGGACAATAGTGAGGATTTAACATCGAGGAAAATACTCAATGTGCTTATTACTATAATAAATTGGAGTAAAGAAATTATATATAGATGGATCGATAGGCGCAAGTTTGGGAAAAAGGGGTGGAAAATAGAGACAAGTTTCAAGTTGATTGATTTGTTGAGTGCCAGCGCCGAAGAAGAAGAGTGATAGAAGTTTGGATTATTCGGCTTTCAGGAATTAAAGGATAAACTTTGAATGGAATTGATTCATCTCCATTTCAGGACTCCTAATTGATCTATCCTATCCTCCATTAAACAGGATTCGTCTCAAAGCCTGGTGGGGTCAGTTAAAAACGCGTTTAGAAATTGTAACTTGTTATTGACTAAATATCGTGGCCCTACCAATATATATTTAGTGTTTGCACAATTCAGCGAAGATATTCGTCCACTTGTTTCTTAGTGTAATATAGCAAAATACTACATTGTATTCGGTAATTGGCTTTAGTCAGTATCGGAATTCGCGGTACTGCAATTCGGGCTTATCTCGTAGTCTAACTGTTGCTTTTCCCCCTAGTGCATTTAACTGAGTGGTTCATTTAAATGGCAAATGGATAGAACCGCTCTGTCTGTACAGTGAGTGCTTTTTCAAATTGTTTTATACCCTATTGAAAGATTTACGCGATTTCTTACGCCAGTGACTCATAGGTCAACAATGGCCTAGCTTTCCTTGGGAATATAAATGAAGTTTCTTTACCGGCATTAATTGACAAATCGGGGATTGTTTATTCATGCGCCCCGCTGTGTATTTTATACGGTCGATCCGCCTACGGCTTATATCCTCATTAGTGAGAGACTTTTGTAGGCCAGGCGATTATTATGGTGAAAATATTATCCAAGGTCTTGTTGTGGCCAGCGTTTTGTAAGCACTTCAAATGCAAAATGGGCCGCTTTCTCGGAGATTCGCAACTTTCCTAGCGAGGCGAATTAAAGATAAGTGCTTTATGTTGAATGTTCTGTGACGAAATCTTTGGCGCGGCGAAGAAACAGGTAAACCGATTAATGAGGAAGTTAACGACCCGTGTCGAGGTTCAAATTTTTCTTCAATTGAAATGAAAAATACAGCATTTTTTAAAATTATTTAGGTTTTATAACTTTTGTAATACATATATAGCAGTAGTGGATATTCTCGGCTGTAGATCCATTAGAGTATTTCCGTATTTAGCATCTCCCTTCCTCCATACGAGAGCTCAGTTTATTAGTTTTAATACCAAAGAAAAATGGTTTGAATATTGATTTGAACAGCGTTAATTTGTTGTATACCGCCATCGATACAACATTGGTGATCTCGGTTTTTCGTTAGGCGATGCGTTATTAATTCTTGCTTGTTTGCTGCCCAGATTATTTTCTATCTAAAATATAAGTATTATTTTGTAACCGGAAACGGAACCAAATCAGGGGCTGTGGCACGGCTGCGGTAATTATATAGAGAATTCGTCGTCCTTTAAATTTTAATTCGTAGCGACCTCTCTTATGATTGGGCCCGCCGCCACATCCTCATCATCATTAGACCTGCCCCGAAGATCACCAGCTCGATCGTCGGCGACCTTCCAAATATTTTTTCCGGTCAGTTCCCTGATGAATTCGCGATAAAACGGTCGTTGATCATGCATACCTTGACTTGGAAAAGTTTGGATTGTTGGAGTTGGCGGCGTTGTTTCCTCTCAGGTACGTTTCCCGGATGGAAAAACCGTCTGCCGTCCTGTTAATTATTAATTTAATTTTACATCGGAAACATCCGTCTATTTTCAATATGAGTACGGGTCAAAATTTTTCATATACGACAGATCGCCTCTTATACCGCTCAAGGTTACCACAATTTTCGATGATCCTGCGATACTTCCAATGTACTTTTGGAACTTACAACTGTTCTGTACAGTTCCATTGCCTTTAATATTGTTTCAATTCGTTCTTCGAGGTTATCTGAAAAACGATATGTATCAATTATAGATGTTTTTAATTTATGAAACTTAACTTTAGCTTGAATAGTCTTAAATTAGATCGATATATTATGATATTAACAGAACTCCTTTGCGGGAACGTAGCAGGGAGGACTAGAACATAATTTCTATATGCGTAATTTGGTATTTCAGATATTGGATCTGAATACCCCATTCCCGTTTTGTAAATCTAATAATGTGCTTTACTGGAAATCATAAAATGTTAGTGCGGTCGTAAAAATGGTAAACTTTATACTCTCGCTCGCCCTTAACGAGCACTCCTCTTGATGTCTTGATGTTATTGCCACTGTTGGGGCATCCGTTATCCCCAGGTTGGCGCGGTATTAATGGCTTCACCGTAACTTATCCGTGGATCAGCGGCTGAGTAGAGATTTTTCTCTGTGCGGCTTTTGTGTTATACATAGACAAAACGATTTCAGATAACGATGTTTATAGGTACATGTAAATCATAATTCACCACAAGTAGTGTCCCCCCACCGCAGTGTTTATTCGTTTATTCCACACATGCTAGTACCATTCTTTTTTAGCTTCGATATCCCAACACTGATTATATCAAGATTGATTTATGTCATATACAAGAAATACTGAAACACGAAGTATTTATATTTAGAATGCCGGTTGTTTATGGCCTGTTTGAGGCCTCATTTTCAGCCGTCGGTTGAAAAGCGAAGCGTGAAGCCGAGTAACACGATCCCTCGGGCACCGTGTCCCGAAAAGCGTAAGCCGACGCCCGAAGGCCGAGCCTACTTAACGAAAGATATAAATGTCGCTTTTATGGCACCCTGCACTCGTTGTAAAATAAAAATGTTTATTTGTCATTTGATTCAACGGAAATATATAACCGTGGTGTGGTGTTCGCTTCGTAACAGGATATTGTGCATGTTTAGTGTAAAAATAACGGTGGAAATAAATTTTTTTCGGTAACATTTCCTACAATTCTATTTATACGTTATTCTATAGCCATTTGTATTGAACAAAGATGCTAAAATGAATATAGCTGTAAATATTGTTAAAGGGAATCACGAGAGCTGTTTATTAATGTTCTTAATTTATTCTATTAAACTATATTCTAACAGTCTAGAATAAAGTCTATTAAGCTATACTTACTTATTACTATTAATGGTCACGGACAACTGCAGTTTACCAATTACTCATTGAATGTTACCCTTCTTGTCTAAGTCGGTAAGTCATACCTGGAGGGTAAATTCCCTTAAGTAGGGGGTGGGCGGCTGTTGAAGCGGGATGTAAATGATTCGCCGTTGTTTTCTTTGAGCACAAAGGGAGCCGCCGCTGCCCTTAAGTCCATTAGGGGCCGGTCTCTGATGTCGCCACCTCTTTATTGCCCTAATTGGGTACTGGCTCCGGTCAAAGGTAAACCGACCTCCTGAACTTCGTGAACTGGAGTTGTAGTGACCAAAGCGGGCGGCGTTTACATTCGAGAAAAAAATGAGAAACTTGGCTCGAATAAATTTTCGAAACGTTAAATAATTCGAGGCGGCCAATATACGTGACAGAGAACCAAACTAATTGCAATAACTGGTCCACAGTTACGAGAATAAAAGTTACGACAGAGTCTCCCTCGCCGGAAGCCAAAATGCCCACGACATAACGCTATTGAAGATTTGTTCTTGGGCAAAGTAACTGATTTATATACAGGAATGCCTGTATTCTCTGTTGTCTGCGAGGGTTTGGAATACCGTTGTTTTCTCTCGATAGTCAGTACGATGGTGAGTCACCCTGGCACATAGGATCCATGTGCGGTCGTCGCAAGTATTTTGTTATATATTGAATACATATAATCTGAATCAGTATTAATTGTGAACATATGTTTTCTAGGTTCTGAAAATTGTTAAGCCTACTGAATTTCTAATGTACGCCTTTTATTTTCTCATTTCAAAATCTTGTAAATGTTTATGCCTCGCAATATTTCCTTGTCAATATCATCGACTTGTTCGGGATCATAGCCATGGCGTTGGGCGTTGTCCGTGCTATTCGCCTGTCCAATTATGAGCCTAGCGTTAACGGTGCGGTGACACAACGGTACACTGGTACGCCTCTGGACCCGAATACAGTTACCGCGGGCCGGGGACCTAATAGAACTGGCCTGCGGGGCTCCCAAAGCGCGGTTTTCCAATCGCAAGCTTCGCCCTTCCCAATCCCACCTAATTTCCAAACTGTAGCTCCATTGTCAAATACCTTTACCCTGCCGGATACGCCCAGCGGTATACCAGTATACCCGATATAAAATATCCCTAACGGAGGTAAGGGATACGACGAGAGTAAAGAAAGGGAATGTAATTTGGGAAACTGGGATTTTTTTTTATTATTTGTATAATTCGCGAGCGGCGAACGTTTCACTGATGAAACCGTCCGATTTTAACTTCCAGACGCGGAGACACATTGTCTAGTGTCAACGACTTTTCCGCCGGTTGATTTCCACACTCCCGGGTCCCCCGTTTCCGTTTCAGGTGTTTCCCGTTAGATTAATTATTTTCGGATGACTTTTCCTAACCGTTTCCCGCCCTAACGGTACGATTTCGGTTGAGGGACCGCCATCGAAGTGCACCGAAGTCCTTACGTCAATAAATCATAACAAATATATTTATGTCGTTACGTAAAATTGCTGATTTTATCTCTTACAAAGATATAGTTTTCCTTAACATTTAAAATGTAACTAGTGCTATTAGTAAAGCCGTTAGAACTAAGTTTACTCAACTGTTCGATTGTTACATTAAAGTATTAGGAGTTAACTGAACAACACTGACTACAATTGGATACGGACTAGGGAGGTGAAATTAATGTTTCTGCGCTATTCTGTGCACCACTTGCTTACAACAAAGACAAATAGTCGGTACTTATGGTAACACAGTGAATATAACAACCTTCTTTATACTTCGTGAGCATTAAACATGTAAATCTACCCTGTTAATTACATGCCATTAGAATGTTATAATTTTAATTGCAACATAATCATTATCGTTGGTTAATTTTTGTAATTCCCTCAATCGTGTCAGCGAACAACAGAAGAGTCAAAACAGTATATCCTGGTTATGGATGTAATTTACCATTCACTTTCCTGTATAAATTATACAAGCCTATATTAATGACTTTGCGTCAGTTAGTTAATGTCGACGCCACAGAAGTGTTAAATTGCCTGGATTCTTCAATATATCTCGTCCGTTTAATACAAATACAGTAATTTATTCACTATACTTTACCCAGTAAACCGACGTGCAAACTCCCGTGATAGATTTTCTACCAATCATATTTTCACCAATTTAAAACATTATTTAGAAGTTATTGACGCCTCCAGTATTCATAAGCAGTTACTCCTGTTCTACTTTCTTATACTTTCTGCCAGTAGGATAAGGATTTTTATTGTTAGTTAATATAGGGATGTTAATGAAGGAATGTGGAGCCTAAAAAATATTCAAGAAAAGCGCTCGGTTGTACACAGACTGTAATTACGCCATGGGAGGTTAATGAACCGCTCTGTAATTGTTCTTCAGTTGTTTCTTCCAGGTTTATCCCCCCGACTCCGTTTTAATCTCCCACGACACAGCCCGGTGCAAACATTTTCTGATTTCTGGTTCCTCCTATCTATCATAAATGTTGAATTTATGGTAGAAATCATAATCAAGTTTACGGGTTCGATCTCGCACTCTTTCACCAAGAAATCGGCAGTAAAAGTTGTTTCTGCAATACGTTTAGGTAAAAGTCAACTTGAGCGATTAACATGTCAGCCCCTTTTGATACTCGCTTGTTTATCGCCGCGTTATTTTTCCTCAAAATTCAATATATATGATTATTAGGCCGAAGTGAAAATATTCATATATGGTAACAGCGTAAAAGTGATTCGGTACGAAAATTGGCTGCTAACACGTATGCATACATTTCTATATATAATGCAATAATGGTCATAAAATAGCTTTCAGTTGTCACACTGACGTTGTTGCCTTAGTCACACAGAAATCATTGATCGACTTGTTCTATGCCTATTTATTGCTAGATTGTATTTATCGTATCAAGAATGAACAATATAGAAAGACATTGATTCAGCTTCACGCTTGTATATGACAAATCTACGTAGCCTATAGAAGATAGGAGTGGTTAATGTCTGCTTGCCCCTGACCTCCACACCGGCCCCAATACTCCGAATACTTCCCACTTTTGGGCGAGTTTACTCTTCCAGTTTGTTTTGAGTTACAGATTTAAGTTGGCCTTTTCTCTGATTTCACTGTCGGCTTTCGTAACACTTGGATTATAATTCTTCTTCTTCCTAATTGGAAATTAAGTCGAGCAGCGAAGATCTGAAATATTAATGAATTCCGGGTTTTCAGGATTGCCTGTTTACGTAGTTGGCCCAGATTAACTTCGACTAACCTATAATTATTCAATTAAAATACTTTACCTTTCACTTTCCTAGTATTGTCTCTATCTATAATTTCCTCTTACGGGCTGAAGAATTTTCTACAAATATCCGCATGTTTAACTTCACGTCCATTCTCTGTGTGTAATTAATATCATGCGGGAGAATTAGGATAGCAGTATGTAATTCAATCTAATAAACTCAGTCACCCTGACACAGACAATGTTGTTACTGAGCGATTATAAAGCTTGACCGAGGTGATGTATTATAGTACGGATCGTTCATTCGTGTTCCATCATTTTGTGATTTATAACTTTAACTTTAGAATAGAATTCAATACTAGTTAATGATTCTAAATCCAATTTAAATAACTATACAGTATTTAAACTGAATGTTATTAGCTTAGGTAAGTTTATTGTCATTTTTCGTAACAAACTTTCCTCTTGTTTGTTCCCTTGTAGCATGGTTTTAAAGCCTTAATGTTTACAGAGGAAATTAAAGGACAGTTTTTTAATTCCTGTCCATCATATGGCGTTGAAAACGTATACAGGGTTTCAGCTCTTTGTGTTGATTTCACACGTCTGCATGTAGGTCACAATAACCGGTTTCGCCTACTGTCCATGCACTTCTGGTAAAGGTAATTTATATCAATAGTGCACAAAATGGTATACTTATGTATAAGTCGGAGGCATATTCCCCGTTCTGTCTGGGTCAGAGGTGGGCGCGAGAGAACGGATGTCTTAAATTGAGTAGGCAAACCGGTCCGCGCGTCTTCTCCCACTGCTTTTCAAAACGTAAAAAAAAGAAACAATCTACTACTGCGTAGCCTTCCACCGGTTCCCAACTATTTTTATCTCTGCTTTTAGATTTGTTTACTTCTAAAATTCTTATATTTCTGAATTTTTTAAAATGGCTCTTCACGAATTCTACAAGCATCACAACTTTATCTTAGTTGACACTACAACAATTTAACTTCTGATACAGTCAGTAAAAATTATAAATATAAATTTCAGTTAAAATATTTTAAGCTAATGCACCCGGTGTTAAATAATACGACATCGTTACTGTTATTTTCTACTGTACTTCGAGTTTCCCGTATCTGGGCCTGTAATCTGTACGTGTTTGCAATGTTTCGGGTCGTTCCGAAGACGAGACTTTCCCCGTCTGATTCATCAACGAAAGCTGTCGCCGTCGTCCTCACGGGAGACTTTCACGCCGGCAACCGGTACAGTTTGAATTGGGATCATGACTTTAATTTTCCCCACCGTAAACAGGAAAGACGTCTTCGGCGGAAGTCCGAGCTTATAATTGTGCCGGAAGGAAGCAATGAGCGTGGCAATAAGTGGGGCTGTCGGCTGCCAACCCGACCGGCCACTCCCGGTATCGGGTATTTCGATTAAGTATCGATTAAATGTCGAGGCGCGATTAAAAAATAATTTACCCCACCTAATACTGTAGGCCTCGTCATAAAGCAGATTTTAATACTCCACCCCTTATTGGAAGTGTCCAATCAGCTGAAGCAAGACCTCGTTGATCTCAGTTCTTACAGCGTCCGCTAATATCTTTTATAGATTCACTTAGTGTAAAATTATATAATTATAAATAACTAATTATAAGATATAAAACACATTGTACGTCCCAATTCACACAGAGAAGTTAATCTCGCATTAATCGTATATTAGTCGGTAGCTCGTTGGGAATTAGGTCTCGGATGTGAAGGTGTATAATATTTTTACGGGCACATTATTATTTATAAAGCGCTTTTTTATTATTTATATATACACACACGCAAGAATCGAACTCGCCTGGGCTGCGAGTGAGTTTGTCACTGCACGGACAGTAGTCTTCCTTGAGATGTAATTATTTACATAGAGGTGTTGTACGCCATTAGTATATGGTACATAAAAATTAAAAACAGCTCATGGTCTCCCGTCGTCGAACTAGAAAATTCATTTATCTCCCCCCCTCCCTTAGACAATCCTCCCGCTACATAAACTTTAAATTTATTTTCCCGATAGTTGTAATCACTACACGGTTTGTCCATTACAGGGGGGACTTCGCGGCGGACTGTATGCAATTGCGTGACACAGCTCCGGGTTCTGCAAGGACGATCTATTTTCTATATCGCGGCATGTTTCGTTTTACGCTGTATATTTTATTTTTGAAATAAAATAAAATGTAATTGGACGGGAGGATAGCGAGGCCGATACTAAATGAGGAGTGTACGGTATAATTGTAAATTGTTGAGAGGGCAGAGCGCGTATAGCAAGGGAATAATGGGCGGGCGTCATCGCTCCTGTCCCAGTTCGCCCACCTGCTTTTTTCTTTCAAGCCGGTTGATCAACCGTGTCCCGACAGGACCGGCGGGGACGTTTTCGTCATGCCTTCCTTCTTTATTCCCTCCTGTACTGTTATTTCCCAAAAGGCCCGTTCCATTTAAAATGGCCGTTAGCGCAGGCCTAATTGGATAATAATGCACCGACCTTATATTCCTCCTGGTTTAATGGGGACCGCGTTATGTGGCTCT
Organism: Lethocerus indicus; assembly: GCA_019843655.1. Lineage (NCBI taxonomy): Eukaryota > Metazoa > Arthropoda > Insecta > Hemiptera > Belostomatidae > Lethocerus > Lethocerus indicus. The sequence goes on from JACDQD010000006.1 coordinate 3,221,700, forward strand.
CCTGTTTTGTATCCCTTGTTTACGAATATTCTGTTCTGTAAAAATTCTGCAGAAATACCACTGGTTCTTAAAAATTATGTTCTGAATTAATTCAGCGTTGTCTACTGACGGCGGTAGAAACCTCAATCCGTTTGACCGGCTATCGCTTGGGGAAGAAAGCCCAGAAAAAGCGTCTTGACGCCCACTGCTAACTCCCAGAGGGCAGCGATTCCATAGTTACGAACTGAATACAGTCCTCTGTGTTTTTTCGGCGTCATCATATGAAACTTTCCAGTCTGCATTCATTTAAGTGAATATGCAAGCTCAGCAGTAGAATAATGCAGCTGAATACCCCGCCTATCGACTTCATTTCCCTGAAATTTAATTCTTCTACTGGGTACCAAAAAATTGGATTCTAAATTATATCTACGTGCAATTTGATTTTTTCTACAGGAAAATGTTTACTACAGTAATGATTCTGTGGAACCGTTGTCTTGGACTTGTGCGAGCAACAGGTGGTAATGTGCACCACTGCGATTACTAATTATACTCAGTGTTGCGAGTTATAAATTTGCGGTACTAGAAAAGGGGCGTATTCCATGAAAATGGAATATATCTGGCTTTATTTCAGACAAGGTTGCCTGTAGGATAGGGAAAAAATGTTTTTCCACTGAACATGTGAACGCAGTCGTCTGTCATGGGTTTTTTGAATGTGGTTGTCAAACTGTGATAATCTGGCTGTTTGATGACACAACGCATAATTTTACCAAAGGAGATAAATATTATGTGTTGAAAAAAATATATTCTGTAGGAAACTGTATTTTTTGTGTGCGCACGTCTAATAATATGTATTTCGTACAAGTTATTCTATAAAATGTTCTAATCGAGTAAATAAAGTATTGACAAGGTATTGACAAAAGAAAGATATCGTGTATTTACACTACGTGTAACAACATGGAATGCACAATGTTGATAACCGAAGTATAATGTGTAATCGTTTCTCATTAATTATCTATATCGAACACAGTATTACATTTTAAACCTCATAATCGGTACTTGAAACCGTATTTAAACCAATATATGTGATAGGAAACGGAGTAACCCGCCTAATTATTATCTCTTATCGTATAATAAACATTAACGTCAGCGTACGAAGTTTTGCCCTAATATGGTTTATGGTTCGTTCCCCAGATAGGTCGGAATTTAGAGACAGGCGGTGTATTGTTGGGTGGTGACAAATAATCTATAGTTTTTACGTACTTCTCCTCATTTTACGGGTATTACTTTTGTTTTTGTACTATAAGGTTATATTGCCAAAATATGTGAACATTTTCGAGCTGAAATAGATTGTATATCTCAGTCGCGATCAATAGCAATAGGACGGTTCGTAATTTGCGCAAGAGCCAGGCCTAGAAAAGTGAACTCATCGTAGGAGTGTTCAGATTGGATTATTGCTATTTGAGGAAACGTGCCCTTGAAATCGGGGAGAGAATGTCATCGAAATTACACTCGGAGAGGTGGGTCGTTTCCCATCGTTAGGCGTCTTTGAAAAGATGATTTAGTTTAATGAGAAAAAAAATACCTTCGGCGCGTTTTTTAATTTTTCGCTACAATTCAGCCTGTTGATTTAGTGTTCAAGCGTCTTACGACCCAGCGAAATTAGCGTATTTTTTTCGAAGAATAATAAATCGAAAATGATAAAGCCACAATTATTATTTGTATAACTTATAAATTGTCGACGGGTGGTTTTACAATACTCACGTTTGAGATCTTTGAAGGTTTACAAATAAATTTTCACCGGTGATTCTGTCACCAGTGAGTGGGCCGCTTAACATTGGTACATCATTCATTGTATATAGAAACGCATTGAAAATTCAAATATTCTTACAACACGCCCATTATAACAATAACGGGACCAGTTGCGCGTTAAGAAGTACGCATAGGAAGGCGTAACATGTTTATCTGTAACAATTTCAAAGGGCATCGACTTCCCGTTCCGAATCGAAAATCTCGAATCAGAAGTTTGTTCGAGATAAGCGTACCGTTAAACGGCCGTTTCCTATTGTGACTGTGAAAACAACTGTTCTCGGATGATAATGGATTAAAGTTGCAATCAAATGCAATCGTATTGCGGCAAAGAGAGAGAGAGAGAGGCGTTCGGATGAATATTTATATACCTGATTTATTTTGATTGGGAACGGATGACGTATGGGTTTCGAACCTCGATCTGTTGTAGCCGAGTTGAATTGCAATTGGGGCGGCACCAATTAAACGTGGCATAATGAACCTGCAGTTCATGTTCTCTGTTATAAATTCCAGTTTAAATACGCGAGAATTACGCGGAGGATTTAAATACCATTTATTAATTAAATGATAGGGGGTGGGATTTCACATTAATAATAATGAAAAATAATCCAGAATGCATTATGAAGACGACTGTATTATTCAGGCATAATTTAATCAACCGAACTACAATTATGTAATAACACTGTTTTTCAATGTATTTCTCCGGAAGCGGGTTAACAAAATGTATTTTAACACTTCCATTTGAGTATTACGCGCAGTACAATATTTACCTCTTCTTTATCGTGTTCAAATGCAACATATATCTGATTGTTTTTCAGATATGTAATATTCCATTTTGAGAAATGCTTACTACAGAAAATATCAAAGGGTTACTTTAAAATAACGCAAGATAATTTGAATAAATAGTAGGAGTGTTAATATTATTCTAAACCACGATTACAGTATTCAATATCGTAGTGATGTAATGTATATTTGTCTGAATTAGAATGTTACACTTTATCTGGGTATATTTGGCAATAAATTATTCCGGCTAATTGGTAGGTCCGGATCGCACCGGCTTCTCAACATCGATTCAGGAATGTTACGGAACAATGAAATGGCGCGAGAGGGGAAGGGGGGCCCCATTCATTGTGCAATCTGTATGCCGATTGTGATAGTAAACTGGCGTAGTAAACTGAATGGGCGAGAGATTTACGCGCGCTTCTGTGCCGGCTTTGCGCCGCCGTCGGTCCAACACCACTTTCCCGTGCACTGTGTTGCGCAACTGGTGTATCGTTTAAAATTGAACGCGGAAAATTATCAGCCGAGGGAGCGTAACGCGATTGAAAATCCGCTTCCGTAAACACAACCGTAGTGTAACATGTGATACATACACCACGTGATGTGAAAAATTTCCCAGTTCGACCTAACACGGAAAATCAGATTTCCCGACTTTGAAAGTAAATCCTACTAAATACTTTCGTAATATAGAGTGGGCTGAAGTCATAAATCGTGAGTCAGGCATTCGTTAATTACTCAAGAATTTTATTAGTTCAAGAACACGCCTTATCGTGTTTAACAGTCTCTAAAATGGTCGTGTCAAACGAAACACTTCATTTTCAGACTGGAATCGTTACCATTGATACCGTGATGTAAAAGGTACATAACTTAAAGTGAGGTACCAGTTTCTCTTATCTAGATAATATGGGCGCCATTTTTGTTTTCAATAACTGTAAAATGCGATACTCTTTATTATCGGCTTCTCGCTATCGGCATCGACGACTGTAATGAGGTGCATTCTGGACGAAATGCTCAGCTTCGTACCGAGCACGCGCCGGGGATGTTATTCTCTAATTACGTTTTCGTCGTCGGTACGACATTATACGTAAATCTGTCCGTATATCTTGTAAATGGGCTCACCCTCTTCCTATTATGCGTCTTCTATCGCCTCCAGGCTCTTATCTCTAAATGACCTATACTTTGTAATGACCTAGATCTTGTCGTGTCACAGATCTGTGCTTTATAGATCAGTCAGGATGACGCGTTTAACCCCAGTTGTCTATAGATTGATTGGGTATATGTTGAAAATTCGTGAACGTTTCTCACGCGCCTTATATTACGACTCGCCTTCTATTTTATTTTATTGTATATACACTATTAAACGTAATTCTGTATTGATTTGTTGTTTGCCTTTTCAGGTGTCCGCCCGTTAAGTGGTTCGCTATCTCGAGTGGTGCGCGCCGTCTTCAGTATCGAAGCTCTCTTTCAGTGTCAACTCGGGTCGGGACGAACGGAGTACGGGCAGAGCCGTCTGTGGTGTTTCAGTGTCTTCGGTAGTTGGTTGATAGTAGTTGTGTTTAACTGTGCGGCCGATGTCGAGATGAGTGAAGACGTTGCGTTTCCCGACTGGTCAGAACGGCTGGACGCGGGCACTTCCCATTGGCTGCCCGCCTACGGCTTCCAGCAGCCTTCCCAGCTCCAGGAGTCCCTCATGCAGCAGGATTATCTCAATCACGGTAGGCCAACATAAATCCCTGAGACCAACATAATAATACATCTTTTTATCCAAAAAAAACTTGAAAGGTGTTTCCTGCCGGTTCGTGAATTTTCGGATAAGGGTTTCCGACACCTATGTCACGACACAAACCTCATTCTGCAATATATCGGAGTCTGAAAGGTCCCACTTTCTTTATCGTCTTAGTTAACATCGAGTTGGAGTTGTAATGAAAAAAAATTGATACGAGATTATTCGTATCTGAGTGTCCAGAAAGCTGTTAGGCACATCATATATAGGAAAAGGACAGTGATCTGCGTATGAATGAACTGTGAATGAACATCTCGGACAATAGAATGCGTGCGTTTATTGAGGGATTATTAAGGGATATGCTGTATGGAGATGATACATTTGCATAATCATCTCGATATTGGAACATGACCTGGTACCAATATATTTCTAGATTAGTTTTAAAACCTGAATAGTAACCCTGATAGTACAGATTTTTAATGTTTAACTATTTCCCAATCGCAACTGCAATTTCTGAACGCATTTCGTAATTGTGGTTTATTCTGCTTTCTCTCTAACTCGAGAGAGTGAGACCGTAAAAGATACTAACATTTGCAATTCCTTAAATACTGGTTTCCTTACGATCCTTGGTCTTCACCAGTATTTATTTCTCTGGTCTAGTAAATAGCTCGAGATTTAGCCTGTATATTTCGTTTCTCCAACAACGTAATAGTCGTGTGACGTGCCCCAGGCGCCTTATCGTTCGTTGAAAAGTTATCAGTGAGCTGATACCATTTCGATTGTTTTTCTTAAAATAGTATGTCTAATATATTTTTTTATTATTATATTCAACTGGTTATACATGCCAAAACTGACAGGAAAGGAGCAACAGGTCTTAATTTTTGACTGATTCCTGAGTAACGTCGGGAGGTAATTATGTTGAAATAAGGCAAAAATTAGCGTTCTTGTTAAAGACATTTAACCCGAGGGACGTGTTTATTTATGCACTCAAAACAATTATTTTTATCTCATTTAGTTTATTCCTTAAATATTGAACAGTAGGATGCTTCATCGAGTGTCAAGAGCTTCAAGGATCCCACTTAAAATGCATAATTAAAATGAGGCATGTAAGGTCATTGTTACATTCATTCAAATGAATTAAATGTTCTTTGTTACTATCAGACAAATATGGATTGTTTTTTTAATAGATATTTAATTTAAATTACGCCCATCGAACTTCTACAATTCTGAAAATGAAGTTGTGTGACCGATGTTTTAATTTTTGGTTTTATAAAACCGACTGAGTGTTATATTTTATTGGATAGAAAGGTTTCGCTAATCTAAAGTAATGCGAGAGAAAGTCGATGTGGAGTGTCGGGCTGCCGCCGCCCTGGGTCAGATTTGTTTTTTAGCCCAATTCAAGCGAGAGTGAAAAGCGGACATGCCTCCTCTATTACATCACTGTTCGGGTTCTGCACGCAGAACCGCGCAGTTGTACTTCCAGTGAAAAGGGAGGGACAGAACTCAGGTTTTAATGAAAGATTTGAAATCATTTCTTCCAAGCAGTTTGTCTATCGGCCATTCAACTGGGAACTGAGTCCAGGGTAAACAATAGTTTTATTCCCATCACTCCTTTGAGAAATAATGGTAATTGAAGCATGACACGTTACAATTGATGTAATCTCGTTTTATGTTCCAATCTGAACTTGTTTCTAATTACACGTTGGTAGAATGTACACTCTCGTCGTGACTACGTCGGAATGGCGTCCGCATATGAAAATGCGTAGCTCTTTACTACGTAAAGGGAACAATAATCGATGGAATTTCAATAATTACATAATTGTATTAAATTTGTCGCAAGTGGTTTTGAGATGATCTTAAGATTATGCCTCCTAAATATGCTAAAGATGCTATCATTTCATACTTAATATATTTGTGATTTATAACACATGAACGAGTGTAAGAAATGAACCAATATACGAGAGCCAAAAGCGAGCCAACAGTTGACAATTATATCGATAAGAATATTATTCTTGATAAAGGTAAATTGTTCACGAGTCCACCAGCACAGCGACGCCATGGTAAATAGTGCGGTCCAATCGGTTTTCACACTGTTCCAGAATGTCAGGAATTGTGTCATACCGTTTCCCATTGTTTCTATCGCGCTGTTGTATTTATATAACGAAAGGAAGTTTTTGTGCGGAACCGACGTCTCATGAAATCTAATAGCGCTGGCAATTTTACGTTTGTTATCTCCAGTAAACGGAAGATGACTGGACGGATTGAGATTGTTATTTCCTAATTGAGAAAATGGTGACTGGGGTTAAACGACCGGAAAATGTTGCATCTAAACACTGTATATATTTTCAAGTAGACTTTTGGATTAAAAATTTGCCGAGCTAGTACATACAACGTTCTTTTGTTTATCGAAAAAAAAATTAGTTGCGAAGTCTACATTAGAAAGCTGATAATTTTGACGTGAATTTTAAGACAGGGTTTGAAATATAAGATTTGGTTTTCACCGCAATTGCATGCAATATGTAGAAAGTAGAAAATCCGAAAACTTCTACAATTTACCCGCATTTTTTCTGCATTTCGGTTCATCCATTAGAGTGATTTGCAGTCCCGCCGCGCTCAAAACAGAACTGGGCTAACAACGTAGTCCGGTTAGAAATGAAACTAGCTATTTGCAAACAATGACTTGGGGATTTTTTCCTCCCCCTAGCAACAAAGCGTTACAAACCTTTAGGCGGATGGCATTCATTTTTATTTATTACATTTCCAACGTGCGTGGTCGGAATAAAAACTGACAAAGCTTTTTAACACATGTATAACGCGTGTCGCTTGAATCCCCCAGCGAGCGGTGAGAACCCTTTTGTTTCAAGTTCTAACAGACTAACAGGCGACGGCTGATAACTATACACTTTTTTTGTAGCGGTTTTGTTCTTCTATTGTCCACTGTTATACAGAAGAAAAATTACTATGTAGAAGTTTTTGGAGATATAATAATTTAATCACGAATTCTAACCACGACTTGGCGAAAAATAGACCTAAAATGCATCAAATCCTGTAGGGGCAGTAATATCATCCCGAGTTTCGAATTGGTAATCGTTCGGTTGGCATTCTATAAATGGATTATTCACAAGCGTGCTCACACAGCACGTGTTTTCGGACACGAAATTTTGTTGCGCAACCCGTATCTCGGTGGCCCGACATTGAGAACAACACAACCCCGAGTGTTGCAACACCTGGAAGGCCACCATTGTTTCACGCCTTTTACTAATTCACATTTCCTATTCGAGAATATCCCCCTAAGTAGTCCCTGGTTTAGGCGTTTCCCTATGACGCATTTTCATAGCTAAAAGAACATTAGTTAACTTATACGAATGTAAATAGTTTCCAGATCCACAATATTAGTTTCCTTGTAACTGTCCGTTTGTAATCTGTATCGATACAATCAATGATTAGCCATTATAATTATTAAGTTTTTTAGTTCATCCTAGTTAAGACCTACAATTTAAGTGTTCTCCAATTCCAAGATGTGTGTCCAAATTTTATTCTTTTCTCAAGGGCGACTATTTAATACACATTCACATCTCGTTCCTTATTCAAATTTATATCCATAACTTAAAAAAATTAAAAAATTCTACTGTCAGTTTGTTACAGAGAATTATGCCTAGTCAAGTTTCCGATATTAGATCTTTTCCCACATTATAGTAGCTTAGCATCGGATCGATTTCCAATATATGAAATCCTGCTCAATCATATAGTAACGATCATAAATATTGTCATGTCTGAATTCTCGATTATGAAACGTATGGCCTGCGTTCTTTGAAATCGGTCAATTCTTTTATTCCCATTCAACATTCATTGTGTACCGGGTACAATTTGTATTATATGTAAATACCAGACGGCCGACTGCATTACCATAATGTGGGGTCACCGGGCGTCAATTTGTGAATTGCATTTGGTACACGTATAGTATGAGTGTGTCAATGAGCTGTTCAGTATTCAAACGGTATATATTGGTCGGACAATTCACGGCCGGAAATGAAGTATCCGAAGTCCAGTCTGACCTGGATTCATTTTCTGACACCTGATTAATAATATCAAACAGTTTTTATATCACAAATTTGGTATCCCTAATTTCTACTATTATAAGTAGCTGACTTCGTAAAAAGAATTTCTCTGAATAGATCACCTATATGTGTCGAGCATTAATTTTGGGGCTTAATAAGCGGAAATGTTTTTATCCTTTTTGACGTTCACTTCCGACAGTGTCCGTGACGTTCCATTATATAAGCCCGTATTGAGTCATGATTCACAAAGAAGTCACTTCGCGATGTAATGATCATTTTGATAGCGATTTTCATTTCTCAATGTGTTTCCATGAACACGGCTCTGTTACCTGGCGTCTCAATTATTGTTCGTTCCCCAAGTATTTTTATTGATTATTTTATTTTCGCGCTTAGTGTGTCAGGAGAAAGTGATTTACTATTTGAGACTGTAGAAAGTCTTTTTGTCGCGATACGGCGAGATATCGGGAGATGACCATTGTTCGTCGGCCGAAGGAGGAGATGATTTCACGCACCATTTGCCATACTTTCGAACTCGTCCTACTCGAAAACTACGTTTCCAGTGGTGTTCGAACCGGCAGCGGAGAGTATTCGACAGTCAGTATTGGCCCTGCAGTTTCGTAGAAACAGGTTTGTGGATCGAGTTTCACAGTTTTCATCGCCATACAACTTATGCATTTTGTTGTAACTTTTTAGTTACAAAATTTCGGACGGAATTCGACGCTTGTGTCAGTCAGTTCAAGGAGTGTTTGAACGGAATATTTCACAACAGTCTCAAAACGGTACTTTGATTGGAGTTGTTCTATGGATAAATAATAATAAGATTTAATATTGGAATCAGTTTTTAACTATAAACTTTGTACATAGAGTACTGAGAATGTATATTTGACGTTCGTAAATTAATTTTTAAATTGAAAAATACGTATAGGGATTTCATCGCGATGGAATGTTTTTTATTGGCAGCAGAATTCAAGCGGTATATGATTCTTTTTATAACGGGATTCCCTTTATTGGGGGTTGTCCTCGTTCCAATCGGTCACGTTACGGCATTCAAATAAATAAATTGGCAATGCCTGTGTGCATTATCTGTGCCATTTTCCATTGGAGAAAGTACCTGGCAGTCGTTTTTACTAACAGTTCGAAGACTACTACAAAAAATATAATAAAATATATAGATACAATAACAAAAATTGCTCCATTAATTGCTTTCAGCAGGGCGAAATAATAATTGTTATCGCCCGACCAATTGGTATAATTGCCATGTTTGAGAATTTTTCTTGGGCAGGCGACGACCTCGAATAATTCTGAATTAATTTTAGCTCGCTAAAAATAGCCCGTATTTGGACAAGATAAGCATTATCTGTTAGAAAACTACATCGCGTTATGTCATTGTAGACGGTCCCTTCAGGCCGAAACGTTGTCAGGATAAATATAATTGAGCTGTACACAACAGCGTCTTTGCACCTACACACTCCATTTTCATCCTGGGGGCGGGGGATTCTCTTGCATCACCCAACATCCGTCTATTGTTTGAGGAAAGTTGCTTTAATCTATCCAAGTTGCGGATGACTTTTGTTGTAGGTCCAGCGACCAAACGTTGAATTTGTCGGGGATCTTATTTCAGAAACGTAATAGTGCGCCTCAGACTAGAACGTCATGAGTTATGACAAATAAAAAATAGTACCAATAACAAATACTTACGTTCGTTCTCCGTTACAGAGTATTTTGAAACCAGGAAACGGGAAGTTGCCGTCGGTGGGGACCGTTCCCGAATTTCCTCCCAAAATAAACGAGTCACCTTAATTGTCGGGGAAAATAAAGAAAAGTGCTGGGAAATCTGCCGCGTGGGAAATAGCGGTAGCGTAACGGGAGTGTGTGTGTGCGTTTGTGTGACAACGGCTCACCGCCTCAGCTCTGTTGGTATGACTTTCTCCCTTAATGTCCCGCCGGGGTGAAAGTCCGTCCCCTCGTTTCCTTTTTAAAACTGCATTCGACTGGTCGCGGCCTGACTGGTGAATAAAAGACCGGTCGGTCTTTGATTTCCGGCGTCGGATCATTAAAAATCGCGGGCCCTCCGGGGAAAAACGCGTTGAATGAGTTGTAACAGGGACGGCGGCGGTTCGCCGCTAGGGGCCCTTGTTCCTTGGCTCCATCGTCATTAAAGTGTGTCGTAAAGTGTTGCCGTATGAAAAGTAATTTGTTTGCAAATCCGCTAGAGGTTGAACATTTTATCTTCACTCTGTTATTCGGTCTTGAGAAATCACGTGGCATACCATTAGTAGCTACAGTAAGTAGCTACGCTACTGACGATGGCGTGTAACAGAAACCGCCCTAATTTAATAATAGTCACTATCAGTAATGCAATAAGGTGCTGAAATTAACATTTCCTTTATATTAGGACCGTTCTTTATATTAGGACCTGTGGCGCAATACCAGTGGGTGTTCGGTTAACGAACAGTTCGAACAGCGAACAAATCGGACAACGAACACTTTCAGGAAAGATTTTTGTGTTCGGACAACGAACAATATTCGGATAACGAACAAAAACTAATTCTAACGAAAACCTCTCGGCTCTCGGAAAACCCGACACACTAAGAAATTATACTTGTATATACATGACATTTTTTTAAAATTTAATTTTTAGGATCTCCAGAACGAATTATGTAATCGAATTCCCGTTAACATATGTATATGGTAAATCGGTGATCGGTTAACGAACAATTCGGATAGCGAACATAATCATGGAACGGATTATGTTCGTTAACCGATCACCCACTGTACTTCATCATAGTTTTTATCCGAATATGTAACACCATTAATAATTCTGGATTCATCTTCATTTTATTATCACAAATCCTCCCCTTTCATTGGTATTGTGTTCTGCTAGGGCTGTGTTTCCTTTCTTCCAAAAATGGCAGTAACATAGTTTCCACTATTCTTTTTTCACATGTGCAATTCATTGGGATAAGGAATATTTCAGATGAGGCGTGACTCATATTTGACAGATTTGGTGTACGTCTGGCAAAAATTCTATCTGGCTTTTATTTACTTTTTTAATTATTAAAGTTAGGCACGTAGGCGCGCGAAACATTGACGGTATCGTCGAATCCTGAAACGTTCGTACTAGTTTTCTTAACACGCGTCGTGTATAACACCCAATCGTTGTATGTAACAGTGCAGTGTGGGCCCCTTTCATATTTCTCGGGTAGAATAACTCCCATTTCCTGTTAAACAATCATCTTCCCGCTGCAACTCCACAAATCCAAATCGCCCCCGCACAAGAGTGCTTGGCCTCGTGACCTTCTTCGGTCGTGACGAATCTTTAATGGAATAAGAGAAGTCACGAGAAGGGGTGCACGGAAGGCGGCTCACGCCGAAATAATCGTGCAAAACTGTCGACAGTCGCAAAACAACTTTTATCGGTCCCGCAAATAGTGACGAATAAATGAAAACGATTTATTATGTTTTAATGGAAAAATGATAGGACTTTATGTTAGAAAACCACGGGGTTGACGGTTGCCTGTAGACTGCTGTTAGTACCCATATAATGTTAGTGTTTAGTAACATCAAGTACTAAGGAATTGACAGTATACCTTCTTGGGCTGTACCCTGTGATGTATGACATTGTACTATAAATACGTAAGACAGGGTTCGAAGATAATCAAAATGTTTCTTGTCCTAAAAAATTTAAAAATTGTTCCCGGTTTCGCATCAATGGTCGCCAAAGAATGGCGTACCGTGGATGCCTCCTGTCCAATATCGGACACGCGCTGTTGACGTTCTCCAGGTGTATGAACGTACTCGACATTCGAGGACTGTGTTGTCCTGTTACGGCAGGCCGAAATTATTGGCTCTGGAGGTCCTCGGCCTAGCGGTGCACGTACCACTGTTACGACTTTTTGGCTCGTGTCCTATTGGCCCGGTTTTTCCATTGCACCGACCGTGGACTCCTTCTCTATACACAAGTACAAATGCTATTTGACATCGCAGGATTCAAATCTGAAACTGGTATATACATTACAATTTTCTCTGTTAAAATGCCGTAGTAAAATTAACAGCAATATTAGAGCCGCTAAAATCATAACCTAATTCAATTTCAGCCTGAATATAAGTTAGGGAAGGGATTTAATACTTATTGAATTTATCAATTTAGTGTTCAGTCTTCTAAATGAGATTTGCATCCACCGACCCCACTAGCCGGAACTATTTAATTACACGTTATTTTATCCACAAAAACAGTACTGGCGACTGACAAAGCCTTGCCGGTGTGCGGTCGTTCGTTTGAGCCCTTTGATATCCATTCCGTGTCGAATTGTTGTCCACGTCTATAGAACTTGGTCAGCCAGCGAACCCGACACCCGGCCCCTTTGAGGTGTCCAATTACAGCGGCATTCGTCCGGCCGGCGGAGGGTGACGGGTGACGGGTGACACGCGAGAATTGAAAATGATACGGCCAGATGAATTCATTTACACCGCGATTAGCTTACAAAGCGTTTTCGCACCACAACAAATGATGGAATTAGATTTTGCAATTGGGATTAAAATCCGTTCGTTTGACTGAATTTCGGAATAATTTTAGTAAGTAATTAAACTGTTCGAAACTATTGATTTGTGTGAAGATGTAAGCCTTTGAATACTGCATATTAATTAATTTATATTACATACTTGATACAATTATGTTTTATTCCTGTCGCATCTAAGGCCGGTTTAGATGTGCTCGTCCACAGAACGTCGAAGCACCTAAAATATTATAGCCAAATAAATGATCATGTAAATTTACAGTAATATTTTGTTTATTGTTTAAAACGTAACTACTGTTTCATTGAAATACACCGGCCATTCGTTTGAAATTTGTTATGATTCTTTCCCCGCCATTTTCGTCCGCGCGTTTATCTCACTTCCGTGTATTCTTCTCGCGTTTCCTCCGGTCCCTTTATTCGAGAAACCCAAGAGAAATCTAGATCCGGCGATAGGAACTGAATTTCTAAATACGCATTGTACGGTCCCTGTGGAAAAGTCCCGAGGAGATCCGTCTCGAGATTTTGTACATCTCGCATGAGATACTGCGCGTCCGACATATATGCGTTTCCATTGGCCGAAGTGTGTACATTCGAAGTTGCGCGGTTTTCTTTGTTGACTTGTTTTTATTGTCCGCCACGCGTGTGAATTCCGCGTGCATTTCGTCGGTCCCTTTCCATCCCAGTCTCCGCTATCGTTTGCGGTACTCGTCTCGTCCGCCATTGTCGGTGTGACCGAAAAAATAAAATGCGCTGTAAGTAAGGGGGAAAAAAATGTCATTTCACCGGAAGGCCCAGTTACTACGCCCCTTTGTTGAAATGTCGATTTGCCGCAGTATCCTCGTTTCTAAAACATGAAAGTATGATTAGAGTGCGAGGAGAAAAAAAGATTTGAAAGTACGCGGAGGGAAATTGTAACGGACTACTTTAAGTTGTAGTTTTTTTTTCTAACTGCACTAGAAAAACAGAAAAAAATCGAAGGCAATATTAAAACGAATATCTGATATTTGCCCTTAGAGGTTAGAGAGACTTAGATAACCGTAGAATGAAGCTTGTGGGGAGGCGGCCGTGAGAATGCCGCCTCTATAGCCCCTAGGGAGGGCCAACGTCCTTTAAAGCTTTTTATTATATCCCCGGGCACAGATCCTCTAAAACTGCCGAGCATTCCTATCTCCCTTTCTTTATTCCCTTCCTTCTTATTCTACTCCTTTTGCTTTACCCTTTCTTTATTAACGGAATAGAAAAATAAACGGCGGCGCTCAATGGAGCGTGGTTTTCGCTTGTGTCCGGTATCACCTCGCGTCCCTAATGGTTTCGGAATTTTCGATCGCCCCGGGGTTGTTTTTTTTCTCTTTTTATTCCATTACGACGATAGGCGTGAATAATGCGCCTCGGTTGAATTCGTGTAATAAGGCAACGAGACTGCGGTCTGAATTTTCTTTCGACGCCCCAATCCCGTCCACGCTGTTTACTTTAAATGTTTCGGTATATATTCATTTTGTAAATATATATATTGCTATAGCGATTTTCTGGAATATCACCCGATAACATATTCCCACAAACTACTTCCAGGAACTCCAGGGTGTTATCAGTTTTATAATTTGCTAAAAATAATAAAACTACCTGTTTGTTCATAAGCTGCATCTATTTGTACCTCTCGACATTTCATCCGTCATAGAATATATTTCAAATTATGAGTTATGAAGCGAACAAGGTGTCCGCCACCTTTATATCGTCGGCTAACCTTCGGTGTTGTTGCATTGGGCCCGGTCAGACCTTGATTTCTTTGTCTTATCCATTGTTTTCTTTCTTCGGGCCGCCGGGTGAAATTTCCGCCGCCTTTGTGTCCGAAGGGAGCGAACCGACCGAGCGCAATTGCTAAGTCTTGACCTTTAATGGTCCTTCAACTCTGAGCCGGAAAGGAATGTGCTCACAGCCCCTAGCCCTGTCCCTGTCTGAAATGTCAGCACCGATTAATGGCGTCGATATTAATCGGTTATTATTCATTCGGTGGCCGAACCTAATTTCAAGATTCTCAAATTTGCTTCGTCTACGTCAAATTTTAATGTCCGCATAATGACAGCATTATCTGTTTATGTATTAGTATTAATTTTATCTTGGGGTCCTCTCTTTTTATTTTCGAAATATTCTGTACTTTAACGAACGATATTTCGTCGACGTTTCAATCAATCTGGAGAGTCTCTTGAAATCTACCGGCAAACTTTCCATATGGGGATCTTACCAGAGACTGATCTTACCATCGGATATGATACCAGTCGAGGGTATATGTGTTGTTTGTTGGTAATGTGGTCACCAAGTGCGGCCAGAGGAGAAGCTTTGTTTCCGTTTCGCTGATTCGGCTATACAGCTCGCTAGCCGGGAGTGATGCCTCATCAAGCCTGGGATAATGCAATGCCCAGCGCTACATTTCTCACGGAGCCGTCCCAATAGCGCTGACGCGTCATGACAGCTCAACACACGGCCCTGTATTATCGCCCGGTAACAACACTGTCCAATATACCGTCCAACACCCGAATTCAGATACCAATATGAGGTTATAATATTCCAAGTAATTGTTTCGTACGATGGTCTGTTTCTGTTTAGCCTTCGGCTAGACAGGTAAGGTACATTAGACACCTTAGCATTCGGTCGCCTCCATGTATGGGGCGGTTAGCACGAATAGAGTTGCAAATCAGTTCAGAATTTAATGTTAAAGAACCAGTGTTGAGAGCAAAACACAATAACTATATTATTCCGGACATTTAATGTTGAAATCAGTAACTTGCGTTAAGTACCTCAATCTGATTGTCGACGGGGAAGGACTGCCAGTAATATAGCGATCCGTCTCAAACCCAGTTGGAATTTTATATTCCAAACCCGTGTGATCCAAGTGGCAAATTCATTACCCCGTTCGTTACGCCGAGGGCACTTTAAGCGGCGCTCAAGTGCGAATGCGGGTCCTGACGGAATGCTAGGAGAGACTGAAACCGGTCTCGCTTAAGGCCAAATAGGCGATTGGGGACGGAAGATCACACGAGTCAGGTATTGTCAATTTTTTAGAATTTTATTTGTCCTTATCTTTTCATATGTGGCAGTGAGTTATTCCAACCCCTCAAGCTAAGGTTTTAACTTATTAAGCATGAAGTGCCACAGTTTCAAGTAGCCGCGATTAGATTATAATGTTCTTAGTAATACACCGCATCCCCATTGTTATACCACACAAAGAATTGAGTCCGACATATTTTGATGTGGATAAAAGAGCTTTTACAGACGAATCATCTTTCTTTTGTAAAAAACGATTGGTGTTAGATGGAAAGGTATTTTGCCAACCGACGGAAATGGTGCCCCTCAATAGTGGTACGAGTACAGTTCTAGGACGTTCAGTCGCTCTGCCTGTCAGTGCTCCTGTAGTCAGCTCACTTTTACCAGCCCACTTGACCTTTATCTAGCGAAAACTTTTAAATATCTCTACTTCAGATATCCGGATCTCTAAAATTAGGAGTGACGCAAGTTACCAGCTTACAATCTCCCGTAGTTGTGCCAGTCATCGAAACTGATAGAAGGCAATAAATAAAATCGATTATCTATTTTAAACATCATAGTTTGTAACAGCTTCAGTTTTTTTTTACCGTTAGGAACTCTACGAAAGGATAATTATATATACAATATCCATGATTTCCCTTGGATTGCGTCCGAGAGTATTTATTACCTTAAATTCAGAAGCATCTAACAACTTTTTGAATGTAGCGGTGCAGTGTTTCGTACGTAATAAGGTACAAGAAAACGTGCAAATAATCTGCAACATTGCCCAACCACATAATACACAAAATAAAATAGAAAAACAGCTTCAAGTTAAGAACTGTTAATATATTTTCTATGTCCTCAGTTCAAGAAAAGGAAAGGCTTGAACCACTAAACTCTTTCATAAGACATTTGACAAGAAAAATCATCACAGAATGGATTGTGTTAACAAAGTGATTTTAACCCTATTAACGGGTGTAGACATTTTTAAGTATCTTTTATATTTTAATGACCCGATTATTTTTTTCGGTTCCGACCCAAAAAATTGATTAATATATGGATATTAATTTTTTATCTTATCACATAATTGATTTGTATGTGGTTCATTGTTCTGCTGTAACTGTGTGATTTTATCGAGATTTATTTACTGTATACATTGTTCAGTGTATACTGTGTGCACTGTATCGTATAACGGACTATATACCCTATGTAAAATAGTCTGTGGGATGGATACGTGTAGTCTGGTTGAACGCTTAAACGCGTTTTTGCACGAAATTGCGGTAAAAATTCGGCTGAGAAATGAGGCTTATCACTCAAAGTCGTCTCGAACATTTCGACGTTATCAGTCGACAACCTATCGCGCTTGGCGGTGATCAGTCTGTGAAACGCCGATATTCGATAACGTGACGATATCGCGTTCGAATGTCATCATTTCGGCAATTTCGCAACGGCCTAAATTAATTGATGAGAACATTTTTCGACGACCAGGAATTTCGCCATTTCATGTATAAAATTTGACCTTATTCGTTCTACGGTCCCAACACGTGCTCGGAAAATTACAATAAGAATTTATTTTTAAGACAGTATCGTTAGGAAAAAGAATTTCCGAGAAGAAGTATTCAAACTCCAAAATTTTTCTACTATAGTATAGAAACTTATGTATTAAATTAGAGAGAACCTGATTTGTTGGCTCTGTTCATTTCTTATTTTATCAACGTATTTCAATGACATTAAAATGGGACTAACTGAATGTTCATTTTTAGTGCTGTTATGTGTAATTCCGAATTTTAAGACCAGGTGGAATTCCAGGTTTTGCTACGGGTCGAAGTAGAACGGTGATAATCAATTTGTTGTGATAAATCCATTTTACATTGTACAAACTTTCTAGCTTTCACTATTCTAACAGTTCGTATAAAACGTCTGTGTCTTTATTGGGTGACAAAATGGAATATTTAAATCCTCGGAATATTTATGTCCTCTAGACATAGGAAACTGCATATAGTGACCATGTGCGTACGTAAATGGAAGAAGAATTAACAAGCTTTTTAATTTTAACAATATTGATTGTACTCACGCTCTACTCTCTTTGGTATTATTTTGATCATCGTATTAGTCTTTGTGCTAATATTTGAATATTAAATTGTAAAATTTTTCTTTTACGCCCGGTTCAAAGCTCTGCTTATAGTGGAATTCGCTGTGTGTGCTAAGTGAGGTATGGAATATCCTTGAGGCGCGTACTGATGCTGCCATCTATATACATAATATACAACCAACTGTAATATATATATTACTATTTTTTAACGGTATCTATAGCTAACACATAGAATCGAACCTACGGTATAGGGACCCTGTACAGTATATACTGTATAACTGGACCAAAATTATGTACCGTCGTTTTTAAATATTTCCAACTCATTCTTTAACTTTCATTGACCTCCTTTTCTTGCCCGTTTCAAAATCGATTTTCCTTTGACGATATATCCCTTTTCTTAATCCGTACTCTGTTTCTTCATAGCCTCATTTCTCTGAATACAAATGCGTCCTGAATGCAATCGATGCAACTCTATAAGAGATTTATTATTCACCGGTGGAATTTCACCGCGCGACGGTGTTATGTGGTGTTTTTAGCAGTCCGTTTACGGCCGTCGTTTTATATATTATGTTGTCGTTTGTTGTCGTTAAATTCTGGCGCTCATTTCCTGTCTGCCGTAATGAAACATTAAACCCGAGTAAATGATTTGTTGACACAGTTACATAAATGAACTCGCGTGACAGAACCGATTCGTGTCGTGGGCCGATTTATAAAATAATCACTTTCCTTCTTGTTACAGAAATTTTATTTCATCTCATCATACATTCCTATAGGGTTTTAACTGTCGTTTAATACTATCGACCGTAAATGTATTCTCTTTATAAAATTGCAACGGGGTCAAGCCCCCCTTGCCCTACTGATCCCTACGGTTGGTCACTTCCATTTATAATAAAGAACGACGTATTTCTGAATAATTAAAATTAATCGTTCAAAGCCGCAAATAACATAAACTGTTCGTAAAAATATTCAAATGGATGCTGATATTGAATAAACTGTATTTCATTGCGAAAATTTTAGCTGCTGAAAATTGTATTAAAACATTGCCCGCGATTTAGCTTATTGTTTTCCCAATATAAATAAGCTGTCCTAGAGAATAATTTAATCTGATCCCCTAATATTAATATTATTCCACCATATACTGGTTT
Organism: Lethocerus indicus; assembly: GCA_019843655.1. NCBI lineage: Eukaryota > Metazoa > Arthropoda > Insecta > Hemiptera > Belostomatidae > Lethocerus > Lethocerus indicus. The sequence goes on from JACDQD010000006.1 coordinate 3,240,818, forward strand.
CAAAATCAAATTATTTACGTACATAATAATGTATAATTAAATTCCTAATGCGAATTGCATTTGCATACCTCAGCAAAACGCGATTGATGGTTTTCGGTATGATTCGGTATGTTTCAAGATAAATTTTAAATATAAATCTAATTTCGCTAAATAACCGTTGGGATTACGCCCTGAATGCTGTTATCCTCTTACGCTTGCTGTTAATAAGGCAATAAGAACTTGTTTTACCCCTATTATGATGTGAAATACTTTTATTTCTCTCATGCTCTTATTTCGTACGTTTTGGTTTGCCCTAACGATATATAGAGTTAGGCTAATACTGCTGGTTCAGATTCAGATTCTGATTCGGCATGACATAGAACGGCGACCGTGCTGATGTCTACCGTCTGGATGATGTTCATTTTTAGGAAATTGATTATCGAAATGAAAATTCCATTGATCTCTGGAAACCCTGTGTATATTTGGCGGAATCAAATAAAAATTAACAAAATGTATATTTGTCGCGGAGAAAGTGGATCGCGGTCAATTCACGCTGCAACGCCCTTTCGTTTCTTCCTTTTGGTTTTCCATGCGGTTTTTCTTTCGTTTTCTGTCTTTCGCTGCTGTCCCCGTCGTCCGTGACTCCACAACTCAGTGAACCGGCCGTGCACATCGACCCGAGACAACCTGAAATACGGCTTTCGCGAGTTGATACTCCCTGGCTCTCCCTTACAAACTATTTACTGTAATCAAAAATTCCACAGAGTCTCTGATAATCTGAACCCTGTCTGGTTGGAGAAAGAATGGACGATAACAAAAAATATAGCTTGCATCATAAATATATCTGAAGATATATCATTAATACACGGCTGAAGAGTGGTTGAACTACTTACCATTACTAATGCATTACACTGAGCCTCACGGATGGGAACACTGTTATCAATCTAAATTATGTTCTCTTCAGTGATGTACTACAGAATCAGTACAACTAGATTAAAAATACTTGCCGGTTCAAATTAAATGGAATTGACAACGCGGAAAATCGTTTTATTATTATTGATTGGCTCCGGCCATTTTATATCGTGGTTTATAACCAGGCAATATGGCCCGTTTCGGTTAACTAACGAGAAAGCCGAGTGAAATCGCAAAATGAGACGGTGACGCGTCCTCAACACGTTACACGATAGTGCGAAAAAACTCATAGTTTGCTCGAAAAATTTCCGATTTCACTGATTAACACCGGTTTTTAAGGCCAACTTTCGTTATTGAAAATAAAACGCGGAGATAAAACAAGTCTATTTCTGGTGACATCGACTCTTCTGTCCTGAGATAATGCATTTATGTTGGTTCTATAATATTTACGGTAAGATCGGATCGGAGGGATGTGTTGTTTTAAAGACATTGGTAAACTTTGTTTATCCTTTGAAATATTTACCCCCGAAATCTATCACCACTTTTTCGTCATTTTTTCCATCTCTCCTTGTTTCATTGTACTTTACGGGTTTGGAATTCTGAAAGCCCAAATTAAACGCCATATATGAGAATAAAAGCAATAATCTTTCAGTTAAATAAATCATTTTTACTTCATCGCTGAGCAAACTTTAATTGAAATGTTTCGAATGTTTACTGGGGTATTTGAATATATGGAGTATTTCCATGACTTTTAATCCTGCTAGAATTCCTCATATCGTATAGTTGTTGTAAGGTTTTATATTCCCAAATAATAAAATATAATGAAAAAACATTACTCCCACTGGAGTCTATATAAACTAAATATTTCACGCTTGGAAATAATATCGTAATAAATAATGCAAATTATGAAAATTAGTAGTAACTCCGGTAGTGGACCCGCTAACGCTTGGTATACAGATGTATGCGGACTAAATTCAGATTTGTCCCGAGTCAAAACTTTATTCAGATTTACATAACAGTAGTAGAAGTAAGCTGTAGGCCACCCCCACCAAGTGGGTCGACCAAATTCAGGACTTTACAGTACAAGTTTGCAAATTAATAGTATATATCCTTAATTATGCATTATTTTGTGTGGACATTGAATGGCTGAGATTTCATATTTAAATTTTCTAAGTTTTAATAAATACCGGTCATTTAGCGATAGGCGAATAAACATGCTTAGTTATAAACAGACTTTTTTACGTACTCTATAGAGTTTATTCCCCAAGTCGTCTCCGGAAGTGAAATGTGCGGTGACACCCTACGAAATTCAATCCGGCAGTCTGAATCAAAAAACTGGTGGTATCTCCCAGCAACACGTGATATCTCGAGCCCAGCGCGTATGAGCCGACTTGTTGCTTCCACTTTAATCCCCTGTCCATTTTTCCAATTTCTAACTGCTATAACAGGGCAAAATATATATTTATGCACTCTCCGCGTCATTGAAACTGAAAATTGAATTTGAGAAGAATCTTAAGTACTGACTTTTGCGCCATTGCAAGTGGTTTCGCTCGCTATTTCACGACATACGCTTTGTTTCCGTCCCAGTAGAAGACCGGATCCTTTTCTTACAAACCTTGAATAATGTAAACCAACTTTTGTTGATCACTACTTTAGGGCATAGGACGTTATCAGTTGTGCGTGAGATTAAGTTCTTTCACGAATGTGTCATTTTTCATATATTATAGTAAGTTAGGAAAGCCTACTAATGTTTATAATCGGCTGAGACAGCGGCCCCTCTCCTTGCCCGTGTACGTTTCTCGGTTGTGCACTTGAAAGTCTTCAGGACGGATATTGACCAGGTTCGAATTATGTCATCCAATATAACCCGGGGAATTCGCGGTCACCAATTTATTGAAGTTTCACTTTCAAAAACAATAGTTTAATAACAACTATCGAATTTAGTTTTTCGGTACTTGAAGTTTTCTAAATATATTTACCAGAAATAACAGTATAAAAATGGGTTAACGAGGAGAGTAAGCGATGATTATTTAACGACAAAAAAACTTTAACTGATGATTCAAAAAATCAGTATATAAACTTGAGATTGTTTTGTCATAATTCTGCAGCAACATCAAGATGCTAGTTTATTAGCTACATGGAAATTGTAAATGTAAAAATTTGTGTAGAGCACGGAATGGAAATTTCTCGTTAGAGTATCAATTTTTCCACTGTCAAATCATCATTCTGGATCGATTAGTTCTAGAAGAAAATCATGCTGATATTATTCACAAGCTACAGTATGGAAATAAAATAGGCCTGACGGACAGAGAGGCTTCTGGACAAAATGGCCGGTTGACGAAGCAACCTGTGTGCTCAGTTTTCTTCAACGCGAGGACGGGTGTTTTTGTTTTTGATGTCGATCAATCATTGTTTCCAACACAACCACAGATATTATGTCTGCGGTTTTTAAAGTTCGATTTCGTGGCCGAATGAAGTTTTTTTTCCAATCGGTGCAAGTTATATAATTGTTGTAAGGACAATTTTGTGTCTGCACAAAATTTTATGTTTTTGGGGTCCCAGGAGTAAATATTAGATCTCTCACTCTGTATAAATAATATAAAATTCTCGATACCGAAAATATCGAATGTTTTGATTGGTTAAGGGCAGAAAAAATAAAGTCCTGTCAATTTGATCCATAACCGAAATTGAAATCTTTCCTTTAATATGGCTAAGTGCTGTGTCGAAATAAAAATTTTTTTCTCGTGTTCTGACCTTTCTCCTTGATTAAAAATAAATTCAGGCACGTAGGTCGATAGAGCGTTGAACCTGTTGAACATGCGACTGTCCAATACGGCGTGGAGGGCATTTTCGTTTCAATTATCATCGTCATTAACGCTGTTAAATTAACAACACTGTTATTCGCGCAGAATCAATTCTCTTTGGGCCCGATTTCGTCGCTTATGCAACACCCCCCCCCCATCCAATTAGCACTTTATCTGACTGAATCTGTGCAAGGATATTTAATCTCGGGTGTAATCTCCCCCCTGGCGGTGGGGCAATTATCCCCCGCACTCTGAACGCTAATTGACGACCATAATATTACTTTTATCGGACAGAAATAATTGAAGATTGTCCCAAGGTGAAATTCGTCGAGATACCTCAACATTTTTAACGCCGGTTTACAACCAGTGCGTAACACGTGTTCTACTTGTCACGCCGGCGGAGAAATTAACCTTTCAGAATTACAACATTTCTTGTTTACACTCACTATTTATATTTATAGAGTGATAATACAGTTTGATCATTATTTTTTACCTAAATAAAAATTTATAAAATTACATAACTAACGAAAATGTCTTTTTCTTTTCAGGTAAGTCTGTTGAAATTTGGATAGCTATTATAACAGTTAAGATGAACTAACGTAGTTCAATTGTGGTCTGCCTCCGTTTGCAAGTTGTCTGGGACTTCGCCTAATACAGAGACGTGGAAATGATCCTGGGAATTCGGTATAGTTTCTATTTATATATCCTATTGTATATTCAAACTAGTTATTAGTCTACGATAGGAGCAGGATTTGAAAAGAGGAATTCAATTTCGAATATTCTTCAACAATATATATATATATATATATATATATATATATATATATATATATATATATATATATATATCAGGCCCTGAATATTGTATCCGGGAATTTTAGTCGTCCTCCAGAGGAGGGCAAATATTCCTTAATTTCACGCTTGGTTTATTCTCACGGGAAAAGTGGTGCGGTGCGGGGGGGAGGAAAGCCGCCGAGAAAAGAGCAAATTGAATTTCCCGGATCCCTGTCGGCCCGATAGTTCGGGGGGTTTTCTTGTTTTTAATCAGTTTCCAGTTGGCCTCGCCGCTAAGTCCCCGCGCACGGCGTTTGAATAGTGACAAGCACAACATTTAGTGGGACAAAAGGGGAAATGATAAAAACACGCAAAACGTTCCTGTTTTTAAGTATAAGCAGCGTGAGAATCAAATATTACGCCTTAGAAATGACCAATAAATTGTATTTTTTCTAACAATCCCTGATTCGCCATCTTGGATAATATATTACTTTGAGTACATGTAATCTAAATATTTATAAGCGTTGGAACTCGTACACAAACAGCTTATATTATATAGGTGTATAATCCACTGTACCAACAGATTACCTGTTTTGTTAGAAAGACAAATATTGAGTGTTATAAAAAAAATATCCGATAGTTAGGCCATGACAACAAAATTCAGTATTGTCGGAATTTAGCATTCAGTTTAAATTTGATGTATAGCATTTTCCCGGACGACGGAAGTTTCAAAATTTATACTTCCGCTATTGTGCGCTCGGAAATTCAAGTACGGGAATGCGTAAATCATCGGCTGTCAGACATTAGCCAACGTCCCTCACTCATTTCCCTGTCAAGAAAGATACCGTCGTTTTTGGCAGTCTATCTATAATGTATATATCTTTTAATTCTCTTCGGATCCTATCTTCCGCTGGTAAATTCATGAAGAAACAGACAAATTGAAGCGAGATACGAAGGAAACTTTTTGTTTCCCAATTATTTACCTTCCAATCATTGTCCCGCTATCGGTATTCCTATTTTATTTTCATTTGAAAACTCTGTATAATTGGCTTGAGGGTAGACAGTTAACAAATGAATCCGTTCTCGTGAGAATACGCGGACTGAACTTACGAAATATGACTGGTTGTAACGGTTTATTATAAGTTGAAATGGAGGGAATGGGATTTTTTCCCCAGTGAAAATATTGGTTTTATATATCCATACTGCCGGTATATTTACCCCAAATAAAAAATTCAGAATCCCAATTACCAATGCTTCAGAAATACTTGGAGATAAGGTAGTGTAACTAGCGTAAATATGTCCCTGTGTGTAATCTTGCGAACGATTTTCGCAGGATATTATGTGCTTTCTCCAGACTGATCTCTCACGCACTCCCATTCGATCGTGTCAGTTCTTAAACAGCTCATTATACTTGCAGATCGCGTTTAAAATAGTTCTTTATTTAATCCCGGTAGAAATTAAATACCGATCTAGGTTTTAATAATGGCGCCGCTATCGCTTTTAGCACAGGAGGGGAAAGTAACCGTATTTAAAAATAGTTCGCTACATAAAACACCTTTTTTTCTAGTCCCGTAATTAAGAATTCAGATTAGCGAAATATACTTTTAAGTTTGAATGAATGCGCTTTTATTTCCACTTAAATTTTCAGCCCCAAACTTTCAGGCAAGGACAATTTATGCATTTTCCACTGCGAAAAGAAATATTTTCAAAATTATACCAGCTTTTAATCCCACAGAAAATTAGAATTTTTCGTCTTTTAATTTAGGAACCTTTTAAAAGTGCTGTTATTTTGAAAACTATTATAAATACTCGAGTTACCCATTCCAAATAGCTTATTGTCGTAATTTGGTAATTCAGTTCATACTTTAAAGTGTTCCAAACACTCCCAATACTCAAAATAAAATTTCTGGAGAATATTTAAGTGTGTGACGTCAGACAGTACTGGCGGAATAAATATATAAATTATACTACTGAATTGTTTCAAAGATCCCATCACTCGTGGACAGATATAAATGAAACTTTTGCCCAGAAAATGGTCGGGATGCCACCGTAAGGATAAGATGATGAGTGGAACGGACGCGTCGGGTGTTCTTTTTATGCCATCATCTGAGCAAATATTGGTGTCAGCGAATACCTGGAAGTGTTTTCTCGCTCGAGTTATGCAAATGTCACAGCGTCCTTGTTCATGCATCTTTCACCGGCCGGGCCCTAAAATACTGGTCCGGAGTACTTTCTAAAATGTGAACTAGGGACGATCTCGGAAAATATCTTATAATTTGTGTCAGATAGACCGGTTTGGTAGGCAAGCGATTGACGACGGAGAAAAATGCCTGTAGTGAACATTTCCTTTTAATAATATGACAATTTAATTGAAATTCATAATTGACAGCTTGAAGGATCATTTCTCCAAAATTCTCATACATACTTGAGTCCTGATAATTTAATAATTATCGGAGTATAGTATGTAAAACACAAAAGTGTTTACGTTTATTGACTAGCTTGGCATATATATGATGGCCATTCCTTGAATATCCTCTCGGAAACCCATTTCACGGGATGGAAATACTGCTAAGATTGAAACCGTAAATCGGAATGAAAAAAGTGCCGGGGGTGGAAAAACCAGTCCCGCATATTCTCGAGTGCTCTGCCACTCCTCTTCTCTCGAGCTCCGCCGTCGTTTTTCCTCGTCGAACGAACACTTTTTCTCGGCCTCCGTCGTTATTCCCTCAGCGAATGAAAGGAAAATTACTTCGAATAGGCAGGACTTCTGTGATAGAAAACGCGTATAATTAAGCAGATAGGTGGAAGCGAAAGCGCGCTAATTTGCGGTGGAAAATGACAGTGGTTCCGTAATCGCGTTTAAAACGCAAATTCATCCAGCGGGTCGTCAACCCGTTTACCCCTTTATAACAAAAAAATTCTACGACGTTCGTCATACTTCATGGACGAAGCCGGGACTGGCAGGAAAAGTCCTGAAAGTCGTGAAAGGTGTTCTGTAGCGTGTTCGGGGTCTGTTTAAGCACCCCCTCGTAATAAACAAGGAACTAATGAACCACGCGATGAGTACTAATGAGTGTACAGGTGTTATACGACCTCCCCTCGCATCAGTACAATTGAATACAAATTCGGGTACCGAATGGCGCTCTATCCGCTACGCTATCGTGCGGGATTTGAGAATTGAAAATTATCAATATTTAAAGACGAAACTATAGAAGAATCTACGTGCATTCGAGGTTGGTGTAGCGACGTGGAGATCGGGACGGGGGAGATACGCGCCTTCTTGCATAACAACTTTCATTTATCGGCCGGGCTTTATCTCGCCGCTATTTTTACTCGGACGGGTGAGTAAGAAAAAAAGAAGGAGAGAAACCCCGTCTGCGGTCAAATCTTCCTTGAAACACACATACAGAACGTTACGTCACACAATTGCATATGTATTGGCGGCCCATTGTTCGAAATCCCACTGCTGGAAATCTGTTGCGGAATCTTTCTTTTTTATTTTTCCATCCTCCAGCGGCTAACGGCAAAGCCGATAAAACCTGAAAAGCTAGCCGGGTTTGAATACGAACCAAGAAATATGTTAACAACAGAAAACAGTAACTGATCTCATGGTCTATAAGCAGACTAGATCGAAATCTCGAGAATGATATTACGACCTTAGGATAGACTGGTTTGGTACCATCCTCAGTAGCATATCACTGAACTGTTATTATCTCATTGTGATTGCTCTAGTGCCGATATTGTTAAAGAGACCCAAAAAATTTCCTTAAATTATATTTCCTAAGAGGGTGATCCTTAGTATTATCCTTAAAGGAATACAGTATCATGATAATTGTATAATTCAGGATAGATATAATTGCGACATGCAATTGACCGAAGTGGTTGTCGCCGAGACTCCGACCGCAGGAGGTAATACAATCCCCTTATAAGAAAGTTATGTGACCCTTGTTATTGTATATATATATGGGGGCAATTATAAAAATTTAAATATATAAATACCGGCGCTGAAAGGCGTAGCGCGGGTCCGGCTTTATCGGACTCTCCAGTAGTGGCCCGATCTTTTGACTTTCACCGTTGCCCAATATCGGCTCCAGCGTTTTTAACTTCTTTTAATTGGGACAACGGATGGTTTCGTGACAACCCAGTCGGGGCCCGCTCTTATCCAACAAAGTTTCCTCAGTGTCAACGAACAGTTTTAACACTGTAGCGAAACCTCGGTGATTACTGTAGTTTCCGAGCGTAATAGGAAGACAGATCGTTTCGACCGAGTTGTATCTGGTTTCTCGGATTATATAGACGGATATTTTCGGGTTTTTTCTTGTTGTTTCACAAATTTCTCGTTTGTAAAGAAAAAGTTGTCGTGTAATATATTTGGAGAAGTGATGTATATATCCTTATATATTATTAATTAATGGGTGTAGTTAAGGGGTTAGAATTACCCCATCATGTAATAAGGGCATTTTGCAGCCATTCTTCTTGACTTTGGATATACGAGATATTCACTTTCGAAGTTTTCCAACTTTTTCCCGGACCGTATAAATTGTCAATGGCGGGCTTGTAGCTCGGCTGCACGTTGTTCAAAACTTGTTTTATGAGTGCTGTGAGAATGGATTAAGTCGGGGGGGTGTCTAAGGTGGGAGGAGGTGGGCAGGAAGACGGGAGGTTTGAAACCCGATGCTCCGACGTCGGGTTCTCCTCTGGTGGCGGCCCCCCTCTACTAGCCGGCCGGAAAACATCGGTCTATTCGCAGTCTATTCGCCAGACATAGATGGACATTCCTCGGATGGGCAGAAATAGCTATGATCGGACGGAGGACGAGGCGACGATCCCGCTTGCACCGTGAACTTGAGACCAGGTGTTCCCAACCAGTTCGTCTTATAACACGATTTCCGCTTCTCGAGTTGGATTTTATACATTTATTGAATACCCAGTACGTCCCGTTTTATCAGTCACAATTAGTGGCTGTTATAGATTTTCAGGTGTATTTTGCTGTAGAACATTTTATACCGAAGGAAATTGGAGTATTCCATTCTATTTCGCTTTTTGTCGGACACCTGTCAACAGGAGAAACGTGTATTATTTCTTTACTGTGGGCTGTTCCGAACTCGCGTATTCGGCTTTAAGTTAGGTCAAAAAAAGAACAACTAAATAAGTTATTTAAACAGCAAAATGCTCGAGTGATTTGACGATGACAGTACCTGTCACTTTCAGGACAGTGTTTACTAGCCAAACGCAAATGATGTCTTAGACCTAACACAACAATAAAAAAATTAAATAAAAATATAAATATCTATGCATAAATATCTTATTATGTAATATTAGGTAATATTATAGGATTATAATATTGATTACAATTTTATATTCAAAAGAATTTGTGACCCTACCTGGCAATCACTGTTGTGGAAGAGGCAATATAATTTATTATGTCGTCATAAATAATAGAATTTTCGCTGAGTGTAACCGAGATTGAGAGAATTTGATTCACAGAAATAAAAGAGGCATTAACCGCGACAGCCGAGAAAGCTCACAGCTCTTGAGAGATATGTATTAATGGTGCCATTTAAGTTGTGCCCTAAAGATAAGCCGGGAGATTGATCGTTGCTCCGTTGAGGTTTGGCCTTCTCTCTTCCCTTTGCCTTACTCCTTATTTATTTCGAACTTGGTCTCACTTGCCGATCGCCCTTTTCTATTGCCGACAGTCGAAACTTTGAAAAAAAATTATATACTAATGAAAATTATTAATCGGCCGTAATTTTGCCCGGCATTGAAACATTGTAGTATTGTTACGGACATAATAGTATGTATACTCCGGTTGATATTTCTATCGCGTCTATCAGAAATTAAACTATTTCGGCGTTTGAATTTCAATTGGCCAAAGTTCAATTTGACAGTATGACCTAGTAGGATGTTCAGTTCCAATTAAACAGAGTGAATTTAATATCCGGCCAATCTCCCAAAATGAACGATGCGGTCTGTAGCCGGCCCATCCTTGCGGGTTTAACAAGAAACCATTGAATATTAATCAAGCTTTGTCGCAACACCGGATTAACCCGTGGCAGGCAATTACTGTTTTATCATTTTAAATGTAGGAAATTAGCACACTCAAAGTGCAAATTAATTTAGAATGAGACGCGGAATTTACTCAGTTTTCAGCTGGATTAAACGAGAAAAGCACTCCCAACTCCAGTACGCTCACTCAATTTTATTAAACAGTGGGATCGATCTGAAAATATAAACTATACAAGAAAAACCACTTTTTTTAAAGCAGGTGCCTTCTAGAAACCTAGGCCGTTTCATCATAGGCCGGTCAACGAGGTTGGTATACCCAAGGACGTTCATAACGATTCTAGTTGATGCGGTGACAGGATTAGAATGGGAAATAGGTAGAATCGAGCCTTTAGAGATGGCAAGTCATTTCTTGCATTGGACGTTCCTAGTAACATTGTTTCTTTCTGCTCGTCGTAACAATTATCATTTGGAAAAAGTCGTAAAAACGAACTGCGACAGCAGTTAAACACGCGAATAAGTGCTAAGTAACAATTTTTTTCAAGTACAATTTGTACGATAATATACCATTGTATATTTGTACGATTCGATTGAAACTCGAAAAGGTTTTGTACGAATTACAAATGGCTGTTGGATACAGGCTCTTAGGATTTTTTATAGCTTACATAATTAATATCGCATGTAGTACTTCTTCTTGCCTCCTGAATAATAGCATGTTAAACGAAATGTTTCGTAATATTCACTTGCCCTTTAATTTTTTAATATGTACTTACTTTTTCGACTGTCGTAATGCCATAATTTACCGAACATTTTGATGTTCAACCTTTAATTTTCTTTTCCTAAACAAACAAATTACAATATACTTGACACTGCAACTAATGACGACAGATTCCTTGAAAGTTGAAAGGAAAAATCGTCAAATTTCACTGCAAAACAGTTGTTCTCGTCCATTGTTTGGCGTACAGGGTCCCTAATTGAACACTAATACAAACATTACTTAACATAATACCGTAGTAATTACCCAATAATTTTTCATAATCAAAGTGAAGGAACACAATCGTGATGGAGTATTGAAAAACGTTGAGAAATCTTATTCACCCAAAACACTCGACCGAATGAGATCTTCGGGATTGAATTTCCAGCGATATCGATCACTGTCATAAAAGAAACTATCTATAATAAATTATACCTTTTATCTTGTTGGTGTGAAGGATTCATTCATATTTTCAGTTGAACCAAAAGTGAATTACAACACATTCCGTAATATTGTTTTGTACTCATATTTTACTCAAGGCTCGGACTCCCTTAATACATTCTAAGGCGCGGACTTATCTGCAAGTTGAAGCGCGAATATTTTTTCAGATCGTCACGAATATTTATTTCAGTCGCCCGACACAGAGATCTCCCCGCCTTCCGTCGCCTCCTGACAGCCGGTCGAGCGGTCCATTAGCGGCTGAAACCGGTGTCGAAACTGCCCATAGTCGATATACGGCTGGGGTCTGTTGTAACACGGTTGCAGTGCAGAGGGTACGGCGGCTGTGTACCGAGTAAATGGCTGGGTAATTGATAAATGTCATGGGTCACTCGGTCACACGCTCCTCAGACAAGAAGAGTCCGGACAGCGCTCAGGTCCGGCAAAAATCACTAAAATTTCGTCCCCTTTCAAACTCTACTCTCCTTTCACGTCCCTGAGCACATCAGCTCCAGTAGGATATTTAGAATAAAGTTCACATTTTTCATGTCACGAATCATAAAAATGGGTGTCTATTATTTATAGTGCTGAAAATCTTTTCAATTGTTCTGCTTCTAGTCCTTAGTCAACTCAGGAAAATGTATGCTGTATATTTGTCGCAGCATATCGCGAAGTGGAATACCATTTATTTGATAAAAAATATCGACATTTATACTCTAACATTGTGCAAAATATAATTTTACGAAAAGAGTATTATATACATTTTTCTCCAACAGACTTTAAAAATTACGGAGTTTTAATAATCATCGTAATCATTCATGTTATAACGTTGGAATATTTGTTATTACTCCCTAATTTAAGTTAATTTATTTTATCTTTGCACCACTCATTGACATAAAGCCTTATTTTTCATTTGTTTTAGTCATTGCACGGGTCCCGATTACTAGTTTGAACTGATCATCTGACTGTAGGCCGGTCTGGTAGTTTTGTTCTCTGCATTATTTTCCTTAAACCGTATTAGAAACTGTGCACAATTCAGTTGACGAGAAGCTAATAATATCCGTATCGTGGGACGCGTGCAGTGACTAATTTCCGGTCGTTAGATAAATTCAGTAAATTTTTTTTATTTTGTCAATGTTCGTTCTTCGCCACATTCTTCATAAGTCTGATTGTTCCCCATTATCGCATTGCGAATAGTCAGGAAACTGTTAAATGTCTCACGGACATTTATCAGTTCTAGGATACGTAATTGCAGTAAATGGCACTGCACCCAGTAGTTCTCTGGTGGTGGGTGTGGCCAGCGGTGTGACGCTATCAATACTAATATTAATTGGTTTCTTCCTACGAAACAATTCTCCCCGGCAACGCTGAAACAATCTTCCTCTTGTTTCCCACGTTAGTTCTCCCCGCAGGAATAACGTAGAGGAAATAAACCGGTCGAATAAATCTCCGTTCAGATAATTGATTTGAAGCCGGTCGATTGAAACTAATATAATACAAATTATACGTACGTAAATTATTACGTTAGGAACTCGTTGGAATTCACTTCGGTTGTTTGTTATTTAACAATAATTCAAAGTGCGAAATGGTCGTGTATATTGAGAGTTGGTTCCGGATCACCAGCGATTGGGCCGAAAATATATTTTGTGTAAATATAATTATTTTGTCATTCTTCCCACTTTGGTGCGCACAGTATGCGTCTCTGTATTAAAACTCGACTTAACCGACGATTCTGATGATTGGCTTGAAGTTCGTGCCGTTTTCGTTAAGCACATAGTATTCTTGAATGCCTAATCTAATTTTTGCGAAAAATGTGAATACGCCAAATCGAATCAGAATCAGACTAACTTAAATTATCAGAGAAAAATGACCGCTCTAGCTTTTTCTTCAAGAGCTGATGACTAAACGAGTCTTTTATGTATCCAAACAGTCTTATTATAACCTGTAGGACACCTTGCGCTATAAAAATATGGGGAAAAATCGCCTAAGCCATTTATCCGAAATGAGTTTTCAAGGGAATTTATTTTTATCTGTTATATGCGACAATATTGAAAATCTGTACCATAGAGAGCGTGAAACATTTCAAAATGATAATGCTGCAATGCATTTAACGTCTGGGGTTTTTTTTATTAATTACATTCCGTAGTTTTTAATTATTGCATTTTAGACCTCTAAAATGGCCTCTGGGGAGGGCCCATTAGTCGAGAGCCGGTGAAATTAATTCGGTGGCTTAAAATCCGACGGACGTTTTGCGACCTGGATTTCATTATTCGGGTAAATACCGTGCATAAGGATGGATTAAACGGAAAGGGTTAAAAGATAGTGGGGATTAAACGGAAATATCGCTTTCAAGGGGGGAACCAATTCATAATCAAAGAAGCTTTTCTTGGCAACTAAATTTTCGCGAATAGTAAGCATAAGATAGTTGGTAAAATTGCGGCGGTTCAGGTTTCCGTAACATTGATTCTGCAGTTCTCTCCCGCAGCTGTGGTATACAGATCCTGTAGTAATTAGGCTAAGCCTAGGATCGGATCCAGCTTAATGAAAATCTTTCAATCCGAAACTGCAATGCCGCGTCGTGATGCTCCTATAATTACATTTATTGTCTGTTTGATTGTTAGTATACCTCGTATTTAAGTGTGTGGCTTGGTTATTGCCGAGGCAATTCTTGCGCCCACTGGGTAGAACGAGTGGCACTTCAGTGGCAACCGGATTGTCTCTCTATAATGTCCCGCCTGCCATTTTTCTATCGGTCACAGGCGTGCTCTGAACCGTTTCACCGCTGCACCGGAGATAGTTAGAGCCGCGTAACAGCGAGATAAAAGCGGAGCCACGGAGATGACATTTTCCGACACAGACCCGTCCCGGGAAAGGGGTTTTCCTTTTTCTTTTCCTTTTTCTTAAAGGCTCCAGAAATGGAGCAACTTATCGTCGTGACGCAGCGCCATCAGTTCCGCAAGCAGTTGCCGCCGCCGGCATTTTTAACAATTTTCACTCCGTAACGCAATTTCACAGCGGACTTTCTTTGGCCGGGAAACAAAACAAACCAAAGCGTGAACAACAAGTGAATCCCGCAATGATGATTTCTTCCTCAAGTCAAAGTTCTAGACATTGTAAAAAATGAAAAACCGAAAAAGTTAAATCAAATCGACTCGTTTTTTTGGTTTAATCGTAGACCGGTTTCGTTATATGACGGCCGAACGAGATCGGATCACTCCACTCCAACCGACCGGTCTATCCTCCAGCACAAATAAGACACAATATAATTCGTTCACATTGCCGAGTAAATGACGAAACGGTGTAATATTAAAAAAAAATCACCGCAATATTTATGGTCTGATAAAACACAGCGCGCAACGTAGAACTTAAAAACATTTTAACCGAACCAACTCCAGACACTGACGCAAAACCTTTGGCACAAATGACAGATTGTTTCTTTGATACCAAAAGCCTTCTTTTTACTGTCGGGTATTGAATTATCTATATAAACATTTTATGTTTATAGTAACTCATCATCTGTGCCAGATGGTTGGATATAATCGAGAGAGAGTGAACTCGATAAGTTTAATATTTGTCTCTACTAGTATGTACTGTAATTTTATCATTTTGCTACATAAATGCTAAACCTATAATGAAATTGTTATCGCTTATTTATGTTATATTAATAATTTGCAATATCATATCAATCAGATACCAAACGGGCCATGAAGTACTTTTATATAAATTTTATTTTGGATTACTTGGCCTAAAAAACAAATTTTTAGTGTATACACTAACTATCTGAATTTCTAGAATAGATAAGTTCCTTTTGGCGTAACCATCTGCAATAGGTTCGTATATCCGTACAGAATACGGCGTACTGTCATTTTTTATAGAGTATATTAATTACAGAAACGAACATTCATTTGATATAACAATTTTCACAAATCATATTCGGTATATTGACCTTATAAAACTTATAATAAAGGAATACTGAGATACGCGTAATTATCATCTTTAATACCCAGTTGGGGAATAACAATCGGCCGTAAATCATTGGCACCGATTAAGTAACCAGATTTACACCACCGTTGTACAGCTAGAGATACAATTGGCCGGTTATTTATATGGGGTAATGAACCTTTTACGTAATGGACAACTTTCTCCCATTGTATTGAAAAGATTGGTTTTTCTGTCGGTATCAAACTAGTCCATTCGATTATTTCAACAGCATCGTGACTGCGTTTAATCTACAGCCTGTCTGGAGGAACGTCTTGTCAACAAAGGCTAAATAAAGATTTAGAATTAAGATTCATTTTTAGTTTTCAGTTTTATAATAGTAAAAACCCTGGAAAACATGTCTATAAAGAAACAGAAATTACTGCAATTAGTTTATGCACGGAATGCCCAACATTGAATTGTTACATTGAAATAGAGATGTAAGCGAAAAATTATATTCTAAAATAGTGTGAAACATCTTTTGGATATTGTAATTTCTGGGACGGTAGACAGAAGCAACAGAGGAGATTTCACCCTCTCAGCCTCTTTCCCACCGTTGAAACGTTGCCAAAATCCTTATCTCTGTGGCAAACTGCCGTCTGATCAAATGAAGGACTTCACATAAAATTTATAACGTATTTGTGTCTTTTCTGCGTTCGCCCGTCTCGTATTTATCGACGCGTATTGTTGAAACGAATTACACCGATTAGAAATCTTTGTGTAAATTTCAGAAAATCTCTAAAAGGAAAGTAGATTTATTGCATTTCGACCACAAGCATCGACCGACTAATTGGGGACCCCTATATTTCAGATAACGTCACGCCGCGTAAATTCCTTTAGCGGTCGCCTAACGAGAATTGGGAAATAGTGACGGCACCGAAGCTTTCAATTTCGCCGCGTGTTCTTGTTACTTCATGTTACACCTGGAAAAACCCTGACCACTTAAAATGCAACGGTTCATTGTGCGAACTTTCTCATTAAGCACGACATGCCGACGGAGGGAACAAGTTTTTTTTCCCTTTAAATTGCTTTTTATTTTAACGTTTACCGTTAGTGTTGATCAGCCAGATCCCTTCGGAGCTTTGAAGGACGTCGACCGACATTATTCCCGGGTTAATTGTTCGCAAAACATGAAAGAGTACGGCTGTTTTCAGTGGGATAGAGTTACAAATAACTAGCACAAAGCGTTAGCTTGAAATTAAATTTCTGTAATTTATATTGGAGTATATATAATAAACATTCATTCGACAGAGAATAGAAATTGAGACCTGAAGTATTGCTGTATTAAGAGTTCTTCTTCAATGATCCCTGTACCTAGATCAAGAAAGCTCTGGTGTTCTTCAGGCATACAGATCTGGATTTGGTTACAAAAAAATCTTTGCAGGGCTCTTTAAGAAGCTATTTCTGATGCTTTGAATTGTATTGAGGTGTCGTCTTCCTATAAATCAAAGAGTAGCTTAAGATTAAGCCGTGCCTTTGAAGTTGCGTATCTTCCATTGCGGGATTTGGGATGATTTTCTTTTAGAGTTCATTTCCGAAGCGAATTTTCGGAAAAGCGCGTCCAACAGTGAACAAACCCGCAGCACGTGGTCTCATTCCTTGATTTCCGCAGGTGTATGTCGATTGGTTCGCATTTGGCCGTATTGGTCTCTCCATCTCCCTTTCAATTTTCTCTTCTTCATCCTCGCTTTTACGGGCTTCCCAAGTTTACGGCACTATGACGCCCAATATACTGATTATACTACAATTCATTTATTGTCTGTGGTATTACAGTTTTCACTGTTCACTTTTATATGCCTATAATCTGGGGTGGTAAATGAAGCTGAACGCGCTGCAAGTGGGCGTTGCCCGGGTATCGTTGCCGTTGCATTCGGATGCCCGTTTTTAAACGCCGCAGGAAGTGATCCGTCGGTTCCCACGTTCTTCGCCGTTTTTCCCTCCGTAATGGATAGCCTCGAGTAGAAATGGCCTTGGCACAGATTTGGAAGGGGTCGAGATAGTGCCAGATAGTGCTGGCGCATAGCGCGGACAGTTCGGCTAATTATTCATGGACTGCAGCACCCTTCCTCACCCCCCATTAACAGCAACACCCCAAGAATTATTTTACTATGCAATTATTTAACGATTTGCGTTATCTCACCGGACAGTGAACAATCATCGATCTTACGAAACGGCAAGACTGTGCCCGCCGGTGGGAATTTAGTGAAATTGTGAGAACCGTTTGCGTCACCGGCAAAGAATAACTGTAAGAAACGTATTCAGTTGTATTATTCTTCTTGGCCATTAAAGTCGTTGCGCAATTATATAATTTGATATTTAACTTCACGTCAATTTAACTGAAACTGACTGATTTCCTACTCCATTGAGCCTAGGTCATGGTAGTCCTTGTGTCAAATCTCACGCTGACTTCACTTTGGGACTTCTATTTTGTTTCAACGACAGTGCTCAATTGCTCAATTGAATAAGTAACTGCTCACTTTATGATACAGTTTTCAATGGTGATCTAATTTTTTCCTGATTAAAATTTAATTTTAGATATAGTAAAAAAATAGTGGTGAATTGGCTATAAGAATAGCACGTGAATATTATCCGACATAATAAATAAACCCTTTGTGGAAGAAAAGTAAAGTTAATACCGTACGCAATAATCCAAGATAAAACAGAAGAAAGAAGATAACATTGAAATATTAATCCTAAAAATTCTTAAAATACTATTCATATTGATTTTTCTAAATTTTTCTAAAACTATTTTATGAAGGAATACGAGCCTTCATAAAATAGTTTATATTTATCTTTACTCTTTTCTGTTCATATTCACTTACACATTTACGAGCTCAGAACAAACGTTAAAAGTGCAGCGCTCACGAAGGAATACGTGCAACGTATAATGCAATCGTTCGCGACTCTTGATAACCCCTTTCTATTTCAGACGAAAATAACTACGAGTGTCCTCTTAACGACAGTGTTTTAATAAGAAATCGTATAATCTCTGCGTTCCGATGTACGGCCACAATCTTATTATAATATTTGTTTCTGTGGACTACTATCGTCATTCTCGGGTCAACAATTTATAAATATAATCGAACGGGTTAACTTTTGGGAATAGTAGATTATAGAGAATATTGAGATACCTTCGAAATTCATCTCTCGTAATTATTTATTATGGAGCAGTTGGAACCTTAAATTGTGGCGTACAACTACGCACCGTATACATAAACTGAGCAGGTGTATTCGCTACTCAAGGATAACAAAAAGAAAGAGGTCTGGAAACAGGTACTGAACGGATGTCGAGGATATTAACCGATTAACGTCGTCCTCCGCGCGGGGACTGGTCGCGGTGGGTGCCAGGTGGGCGCGAACTGACCGCGCTTCCAGATGGAACATCTGGACGAGTTTATGAAATATCTAGGAAACAGCATTCACTTGACTACGAAGTACTCGGAGTACTTTCGATCACTGGCGCCTTTCGACGAATTCTCGTGTCTGTAATGCCGTATTCCGTAACGGACGTTCACTGCCCGCACTTGCGAAATGCGGATCGTTCATTACAGTACTCTCACCAGTATGAGAGTACTCTCCTTACGTGTCGTGGAATCGTCAGAGTAACAGGTTAGTAATAGGCAACGAAAATCACGAATGATTTGGGCGTCTATCACGAAACAGTTAGTTTTTAATTAGGGTGTTAAAATTATGGAAATGTGTTCGAGTGCACGTGATGGGCTGACATTAGTTAATTGTCATTAAACCTCTTTTAATAAACATTCCGATAGATATAACCGTTCAATTTATTGGTGACTAGTTTCTAGTCTAAACACTTTCTTCTATTTAATCTGAACGCCATGTTACGTATTGTATCGGTCAGTGAAAAATATACCCAGTCCTTTACGGAGATGCAGACCGCGTTCAAGTTATGCAGTCTTGAGTCATTAAGTTATGACGAAATCCCTCGAATTGTCTAATTGCATGCACCAAGTGATTCTGCGAACTGCCAAAGTAATTTGGTTAATTGAGTCTAACCCCTTAGATATCATAGTCCTTTCTGTTGTAGGCGCGTGAATTATTATGAACAATTATGAAGTAACACCAGCATTGTGATACACAGTGCTCAGGTATCCTTTAAAATCTACTCTTGCGCCCAAGTTACATCCACGATTTTATATTATATTTAGCGATGACGGCTTTTGATGCCGATCGTAATTAACGCATATCTGGGCGGTTTCAGTTGTAAAAAAGAGTCTTATAAAATTTAATTATAAAAGAATGACACGTATTCCTTTTCAATTATGCCATCTTGCTCCACTCGATTGTGCACGTCTCATGGGTTCACTGCACTTGAGAAGAAGAACTTCAGTGTAATTTTTCTCTTACAAAAGGCACGTGTGGCAGTATACCATCTGTCATAGACCACCATTATAGTACCAGAACACACCGTGTGTAACTTGAGATGCAGCTGGCAATATGTGAATTCTTCTTCTGTTATGGTATAGGGATTGCAAGCAGGCAAGTCTAAGCAGGATGATTATTGTTTAAAATCTAAATTCCGGTTTATATTCGATCATTTTATACGAAAATGATTCCCAGCTATGCGGATGGGTATTGGTCGCGGTCTATTGTCGCGGTCGTCCTCTATTTGACGGCGGAAAAAATAGAAGGAACGGAAGGCAGAGCGGGCTGGTGTTAATTAAGAATGCGGCAGGTGGGCGGAAGGTGAAGAAATGCACAAGGACGACGACGACGATAAGTTTCAAAGAACAGGAAGTGGTGCAGCACATCTGTGAGCATCACCACCCTACCAGACCTATATAGCCGTTCAGTTTGATCACTAAAAATTATTTTTTTAAATTAACATTAAAATTAGATTATATTTAATCTGTGGTTCAGTCACAATATAATAAACGATATTGCTTCAAAGTTTAATATGAGGGAGACTAAAAATGTGTTATGTTGATACACAAGGGTCAGTATTTCCAGATATGCTTCTCTTTGAATTTAATCACTCCACTGATTTTTATGTAGCTAACAAATTCGTCGTTAGCCAGTCATCTGGAGCCATAGAACGTAGGCCACTGACGTTATGATCAAGCTGTTATGGCATCGTATATTTGCAAATTTCGAAAATCAGGAAATTCTATTGCAGAGCATTTAAATTTAACAATATCGGTACCGTGACATTGGTTTGTGTTAATATGAAGACGTAATTATAGCAACTTATATTATAGAAAGTTATCCTATCATATTTTGTGAACTGAAATAGGTTCAGTTCTGCATTCAAATTGTTAATTGATTAGAACTGAATTGAGTGAGTCGACAAATGAGGTTGGTAAAGGCGCTTCAATTTCCCTCCCATTTCTATTCCCCAAGTTGCATTCCCAGAGGTACTGCCCCACTCTAATGGATTGGCCCTTGCTTTTAGAGCTGCAATCAAAGTTTGTAGTTTATCCCATTCCTCTGGGGTTTCGAACGGGTAGGTAACCCTTCAAATGGATGAAATGGATTGAAGAGACACGAACTACGATCGACCTTATTCACGTCAACGGTTTATTATGCAGGTCGGTCATTATGTGGCAAAACAAAATTCAAAAACAAATTTGTAATTCCCGTTAGGCGTATAGATTGTTTTCAGTTCTGGGTGCAATATGTGAAACCTTTGCTTTCAATGCTCTCTGGTGTTCTTTAACCATAAATTCTAATTATAAAAAATCTAATCGTTGAGGGAAATAAAGCTTTAAAGGGTAGTTGCGTCTCGGGCTCAAATAGCCCGTCTCTTCTGGCTCCATCCTGTCATCCTGTAAGCGCTGAAGGAACCGGCCACGTTTCATCCGCCTTCTTGAAAATCTTAGTTATTTCGACACCGATGTTCAAGAGTGTTCCTGTGCCGGCCAAATTGGCCCCAGTAAAAGAGGCTGAATTTATATGAAGACGTTTATTGAGAGGCGTCTGTTAGCACTCGGGTAATTGGGACTGAGATGTGCCGCGGCCCTCGACATCCGCGCCAAGTACGATTTTAGCGCTCATTAGTGGAAAGCTGCTTCCTCCATTAGCATAATGACCCTCGCCGATACTGTACACCATTCCTGTACAGTTTCAAACTGTGGATAACGTTCGGAATCAGACGGCCGATCGGCAGCAGTTAATGTTTGCACTGCAGTGTAAAGGAGGAGATCATTTGCATTGAGTATCTCAAATATCACCTGTCTGTTAAACGTACCGAAACCCCAATGCAACAGATATCAAACTTATCTAACATACTGAAAATTATACGCAGAACCATTGGAAATGTTCAACAGACAACCAGTCACAATCCGCACTCGATAGACAAATTATTAAAATTCATGTTTATTTTTAGTTCGTTCTCATTTCCATGCTGGCATACATAAAGGTTTTACTCTGAATACTGCCTGCAATTGGTTATATTGGTTTCAAAACTATTATATATAAAACTAAAACACCTGCGAACAACGGCTGCAAATAATATCAATAATTGCGGTATTTTCTGTTTTTACCATGTATTCGAATTTAAAATGGCGCTTCAATCGCCAAATCCATACGAGAAAAATACAACAAAAAACAGCGTATAATCTGTAGATACTTGTTTTTTGGGTGTGGTGGGTGTCCCGCGGAACTTGAATCTCCTTTTCTTAAATAAAGGCCGTGTCAGTGCAGCGAGAACTGCACCGCTATCTGCTATCAGTTGGCCCGAAGCCAAAAAAAAACGGGTTCGACTCGAGACCAGAATGGCGGTGGGATACGGACAACCATCTTATTGTACGTATATCGGTACATTTAATAAGAAATTTCTCTTCTCAAAACAGTTGTATAACAGACCAAAAGCGTGTACTTTAAAATTCATTCTTCTAAAATGACATGGAACATCGGCACTTAAAAAATATGTTCGTTAATCCCGTGATAAATTAATATTTTGTATTCGGTGGGCTTATCCCCCTCCCAACATGGGGGATGATACCCCCCGGGGAAAAATGTAAAAATATTTGAACAGCCTATTATTTTTCTTTTAATCCTAGTGTTTGATTCGTTCCTGGCAAGATAATATTAGAAGCTGTCTGATTTAGCTCGTTTACTTTTTTTAGGACTTCTTTTTCTTGTTTGAATAAACCGATTAATTAGTGCCTGTTTAATGATTGTTTGACTTAATTAAGAATTGTCTGCAAGTCCAAAGTTCCTGAAAGAACTAGTGCTCTACTGCTTGCTGACATTTACTATACTGAAAAGTACTTTCTACGTTAGGTGTCCATAATATTTCCATAATTATGCTATATTCAAATATGTAGGGAGTTCTGCGAGATGATATGTCACTACTCCTACGACTTTATTAAAACAATAATACTGGCAGTTGTTCCATCAACAACCGACACTAGTAGCATACTATTTAAGTGTAGTAAAAACCTAATTCTATTGAGATGAAATGATCCCTGAAGTATATCCCAAAAACGAGGGTTATTGGAAAAAGCCTTTCCTTAAGGAGGAAACTGACGGTGACGTAATGTCGACGTCATTCCCAAGGTTAGGAACAACACTAACAGGAATGACGTACCGTTATTTGTGAGCTCTCTCCTTCTGACCGGGTGAGGATTTGTGCTGATGAGGTCACCTTCTTTGACTCATTGCCAACAGATTTCTTCCGGATATGTATTTCGCTTTTTTTGTTTTTATAATGTTTATGTTCGTTTTGTATTCGAATTTTCAACTTTTTAATACCTGATAGCACCTCAGCATTATATTACTTAGAGATCGATAAATAAATATCAACACGAACAAAACAGAACTAGAATCAAAAGAAAATAACACAAAACAAAGATATACTATTAAATAAATACCCTCATATTTCACTAGTATGGTGCTAGTATACCATGTGTCATGTGTATATACACTCCTCTATAGCATTAATATTTCCATGTGTCAACGTTTAAGGTTATTCATATTTTATTTTTATTTTTGTTTCAGGTAAGCCGAAATGCAATCTAAGCTTGAAAACGTCTATGGTAAATAGAATACTTTTAATTATTATTTACTGTTCGCATTTTCAATATAGTTCTGCATGTACACTAGGACGACTCAGTCCTAGTTCGAGTTTGTTATTCCAGTTCGAAAGTGTTATTATCTATCGGTGAAATCAGGAATGACTTAGTTGCCAACCCAATATACAGACAGTTTAACATGGAATAATAGGGTGTGAAGGACCGTAGAGAGTACTGTAATATGTATTCCATTTTCGATAGGATTTGACTTAGTGATGATAATATTAACTACACAATATGCAAGAGAATGACAAGAAAACCGTATGGAAATTAATGTTGAGGTTGCAACATCGTTTGCATAACGATAATCTGTGCTTGCGATCGAAGACGTACCGCGTGCTATCATCTCAGACACGGTCGGCTGGGAATATTTCATGTGTAAAGTTTCATTACGGAAGTAGCTCGACAGTGTTTTACAGTTCCTCTGGCCGCATGAAATCTCGCTCATCTTGCGGCATCCTAGATAAGAAAAAATGACTATTTACTGTTCGTTCGTACCGCGCTGGGGGTGGAAAACAGTTTTAATCGTGGCTCTCCTTCCGAGTGGGGTGAAACCGTTTACCGTTTAAACGAATCGTAAGGCGTTTCGGATATTTAGTGAAATCCGGTGTTTTCAGAGCGACTCGGACTGCAGTCCCGCCGAGACCGTAATTGTATCCTGCAATTTGAGCGTTTCCTGTTAAGGCCCAACCTCTCACCTCAAAGTCCCCTCGGCCCTCTCTCGGCGCTGGAAATTCTGAAATCCGTAGTTAACTTTTCCGCCAATTCTATATTTCTCAAATTTTTCCCAGCGAATTACCCTGAGCTGGCCCCCGCCTCGAGCTACTCCACGCGTAAAACATAAAAAGCAATTATACAACAGTTTTGCATGTTCTTCCCCGTTCGATTTCAGTTAGTTCCCGGCGGTTGAACAATGTAGATTGTGGTGAATTACTTCATTTATGCGCTGGACGCGCCGTGTAGTGGGAAACGTTGTGAAAACTAAAAAAAAAAAAAAAAGAAAAGCGAACATCACAGGATACGGAAATATTTCCTTTATAAAAAACGCGAACTCTAGATTAAACCGTGCACACTGTAATTGCAGCCGTAATTGCACTATTATGAAGTGTATGTAAATCGAACACGAAGTTATATTTCGCGCCCATTTACCTAACATGAGAGAACCGCTCGCGGATGGTACACCGGGCCGGAAACTGATTTACATTCGGAGGTGAACGTCTTTTTGCCAGCAGAAATGCGCAAATATATATATATATATATATATATATATATATATATATATATATATATAATTTTCTTAGAAATGATGCGTTCGTTTCATAATTTTTGGGAAAATGTCAGGTAAATAATCGGTAAAAATCCGGTTTTACGTATGAAATGAAAACAGGCCCCGTTCAACAATTACAGGCAATTACCTGGGTACGGTCCCTTTTAGAAGCAGTGTTGCTAGAGAATTGGTATATTTTTCAATTAATATAATTTTTCATTTATATAATTAATATAGCGTAACACGAAACCTTGATTGTTTAATTAAATATCGGCTATATTAAATATCGTTTCTAATTTAATTGATTTTTTTTTGAATTTATATAAAAGGTTTTTCCTTCGGAAAGAGGAGAAAACTAGAGTGTGATGTGGGTCAAATCTGTAGTCGACTCTTCCCCGGCTGTCAAGCCCGTTCCCCGTCCATATCCTCTGTTGGGTTCAGTACGCCTTCGACGCTCCCATTAGAATTTTGTAGACTCGGGTACACGTAGAGTGTCGACACCATCTGTTCTCAACTTTGTTCCGAGCGTTCTACCCGAACTGCTGAATCTATGTGTGGTTTTATGTAATATATTCAACACCAATAGTTGGTCCCCCGCATCTTTAAAACTAGTTTCGTATTTACGTTTCGGAAAGTTTTGTACATTTATTCATAGGTTGGAAATTATTGTGAAAATGTTGTACTGGCAAAATTTCACTCCCTAATCACCATGGTGATATAATGGTCCAAACCATCCAGTGGGATTCCCCTCCGTTATCAGTGCTATTCGGACATCACAATGTCGGTTATTGTATTTAACTGTTGTGACAATAAAACAGTGAAAAGAAACACTATAATTGTAGGCCCTAAAAACCAAAAGGTTTCGGTCAAACGAAGGATGTATGAAATTAATTTATTTTATTGCGATGGGCCGAGGGCGAGGGGTCCCGGAAATGCTTCCCCAAAAATGGCTCGGATTTTCCCTAGCCATTTTCCAGGCCTAATTGAAACATGTCTGCCGAGGGAAGGGGGCAATAGGCCTGAGCGGAGGATGACCCCCTATAGCTACCTGAACTGACGGCACCGTTATGCACACCGTGGGAACTGCGCCTCTCCAATTCGCTTTCATCACGTTCCTTCGGTTTTATATACAAAGCCGGTACAGTAAAAGCCATAAACGGTACCAA
This sequence comes from Lethocerus indicus, assembly GCA_019843655.1. Lineage (NCBI taxonomy): Eukaryota > Metazoa > Arthropoda > Insecta > Hemiptera > Belostomatidae > Lethocerus > Lethocerus indicus. The sequence goes on from JACDQD010000006.1 coordinate 3,266,932, forward strand.
CGCGAAACGTCGTACGAGAAGTGGGACGCTGAGGAGAATATTTTTTTCTTGTACCTCTTCTACTATCCCTTCTACATTACCCGTATTTTAGTGACATTCTTGTCGGCTCCTGAAACTTTGTTATGGGATAATTGTAATTTCTTTGTATCAATTTCAATTTTTGATTTCATAAATGGGACACTATCAGTTATGGAAATGGAAAATTAGAGGGTGAAAATAAATAATTTAATTTAATATACCTGTTTTGTGGTCTGCGAGGGGTTGGAATACTGTAGGTTCGTGATGTTTCTGTCTCCTCTCGCTGGTTTGGTCTTTTGCTACTAGCAAAGCTAGCTACTAGCAAAAGACCAAACTAGCGAGAGGAGACAGAAACATCACGAACCTAAAATAATTTAATATTAAATCTCCACACTAAACTTATTGAATCCAACTTTCAACGCTTGTCGGATATTTACAAGCTGGAATTCTACAGAAGAGAAATCCAATTCCTGACGTTCTCAGGAAATATTTGTTTTGGCACTTTTCCCCCTTTATTCCGTCCTCTTCAAACTTGTATTCGAAAAAAAAGAACCTAATGAGACGTTGTGGAAGCGAGACAGAGAAATGGGCTCGAAGTGAAAATATGAAAGCGGGCCCGAAGACATTATTTCTCTTTCGGAGGAGGCGGCGGAAAAAATGGCACCCCGCCGTGGGCGGGGGGGAACTGTACCGACTAACTGCCTTATTAAGCGCTATTCTCAGACTCCGAAAGAGATGAAAGTTGGAAGAACAGTTGAGAGTGTGAAAATTGGGCAGTCGGACCCGTTACGAACGTTTGTTGCTCGACCCCCTCATTAAAACGGCCTAAATTTTGTATTCAACTTCATTGTGAATAGGTAGGCGCTAAAGTGTTGTTAAATGATGAATAATTGACTCCGCTTAAATAGCACCCAAAATTTGTTGTCACTTTGGTATAATATACTATGTAAGCTCGTTAGTATACCAATGTCAGAAAAAAGGTACTGAAAACTGAAACAGGCGTACTGAAAAACATTCCAAATATTATTGATTCTAGTACTAAACGAAGTTAGTCGTAATAATTATCGAGTTGAGTAAGAAGGTATCATAGTCTTATATATCATCACCGGCGATTATTTACATATGATATAGGAGCGAAAGTTTCCGAAAATTTTCCTGTTTTTGTTTTTCCCGATTCCCCTAACCCCTGGAGCTCCCCTGGGCACGGTCGGCTTCCGACCTTTTGTATCCACGATCACTGGTTGGACCCTGTTTATCTTGTACCGGTAGTTTTAAGCCCCGATACACTTTATTAGGATTGAGTTTAGTTCTCAAATAATATCAGAAAGGGTTCGCTCATAAAGACCTGCATTCTGACTGTGTGCAGATGCAAGGCTACCGTTCCAAACACAGCTGGGATATCCGTGAATATTTTTTCGTTTTGTATTTATTGACTCGGTAGGTCGGCATATGTGATAAGGAATTCTTTCGACTCTGATAGAAACGGCAGATGATAACGTCCCCGGGTTTGAGTCTCGGCAACGTATCTCAGTTAAATTGTATTTTAAATTATTTGTTGTCCCTCGCCGACACGTTTTGTCGGTTTCGTACTGTTTGTTCCATGAATCATCCGGACAGAGTGTTTTAAAAATAGAAGACGAATACGAATCGGGACAAAAAATATTCAGAGCTGTCGTTTCTGAAGCTCGAATGTGAAGGAATTGCAAACCGGACTGGCAGTATGGCACTCGGCCAAGAGGGCTGTCCCCTCGGATACGGTGGAGGGGGCAGGGGTCCTTTGTGAAATGTCCTTTCCAAGAGTTGGCTCCTTTTTCTTTTTATTTTGTTATCCTGTTTTTTTGCTGTCCCGTGGACGACTTGTTGCGCTTAGAGCGGTGCACAGAACCTGTTAGCCCAACGGCCTGTGGTTTCGACCCGAGGTTGCCCCTCTCACCCCCAAGGACGAATTGAAATTGCCTCCATTTTTTTTTCAATCCACGATTTGCAATGATATCTGTGTTTAGGAATCCCCAGTAGACACTAACCGTGTGACGATATGTAATTTCTGGTAATTTATAATATAATTTTATAGCGTAGCTAGAGTTCTGTTGGTACTAGTGACGGATATCAAATACCACGCGGAGAAAATTCAGAATAAACTTACAGCTAAAATAATAGTGACCGCTCTGATAAGTCTATGAAGAAAAAGTAACTTTTAGTAATAATTTACCTATATAAAATCGGTAAATATAGAATTGGGAGTACTGTGGATTGTCAACCACAATCCAATGGCTTGATTTGATTAAAAACAGCGACATTTTTGTCAGATTTTTCTCTTTTTGCGGACATAATATACGTTTTGTACTACCACTACCGGGGCAGATAGCTTGCCGAAGTCCTCAGCATTATTGAAAAAATATATTACTTTCCTCAAAGACACACATCTGAAGATGTTAATAAAGACTAGATTTGTATAGCCTAAGAGAACAAATTCCAATGTTCCTTTTTTTATCTCTTAATTGACTTGGCTAGTTGAAATATCAGCCCGACGGTTGATTGTGGTATGCAGGTATAATCAACTGTGATTTACGATTGGATGTGAACTAGATATGACAGTTGCGTATTTAACCGCTGGGTAAAGTTTCACTTCTATTCATCCCTCAAGGCCTCCCGTGGACTTTCATGTCTCTGTTTCGAAGGCTGGACATGTTTCGATTGTGCGTGACCCTTTTGATAGGCTGCCCAGTGTTGTGAAATTGTCACACAAAAAATACCATTTCAATTTCTATGTGAATTTTTTAATTGTATAGGCGAAAACAGGTGATAGTTGATTTATGTTTGACAACAGATGGTACTGTATAAATTACCCTCACCGGGCACATGGACTAAGCTGTTAATATACTAATTAGCAGTGCTCTGACTTACAAAGGGCAGTGGACAAACTTGATTTGCAGATTTATGTAGGTCAGACAAAATTTATGACATCGGGAAGAAATTCACGACTAGAAGTAGTTCCAGTATGATCGTGGAGCAGACCGTCCCCTCTTGCCAGGATAAAACATCAAGGATTACTGCCACCACCGGCTAAGAACCAAGGAAATAGGAAGCTTCACAGAACGCCTAAAGAGTACAACTCAATTGTGGACTCAACAGTTGTGGATATGTGACGGACACGCCTTCAGTACACCCCGAAGTTTTCACACTCCAGTTGTGAACACTATAGTCTAAACGCTTCTAGGAATAGAAATAGGATCTAAATCATAAATCACGATTGATCTGGAGTTGGCGCACCCGAAAATGCGTTATTAATAATTTAAAGAAATACCTATATTTGGCCGTATAAGCATTCGGAGTTCAAGAATAAAGCGAAAATATTATTCCTGGTGAACTCAGTGTGAATTTTGAATAGGTGAATCACCGAAGTGGGATAGTTCCAGGCTGGTTGCCAACGCAACCAGGCGATTGTACCGGAATGGATTTTTTCCACATCGTAAAACCGCATTCGGCCGATGATTCGGCGTTGTAGAATACCTACCTCGCCCGCGATTAAAGATTGGCCGAGCATAAATTCGTGATAGTCATCCGACTGATGGGACATTTAAAAACCGGTTCTGATTATGAAAATATCCCCGCCTCTCTTCTACCCCTAATTCGAGACATTTCGAACAACGTATTATTTGGTAACGTATCCGATAAAAGAGATTGCAAAGTATTTCGGGAATAGTAATTTTACAATTTCCTAAACCTGTTCAGGTATCACTATTTAGGACTACAGGGGAAACTGAATAACAGCTATCGCAACCCGATTATGCCAGCGTAGTTATATTTTTTGCTTAAAGTTATTTGAATTCGATTAAATTTAGTTTACTTTATTTGAACTCCGGCAAAGTGGTAACACCAGTTCGACTATCCAGTTTTTATTTTGATATTAGATATTTTCATGATTCGTCTGACTCCATTCCCTGGTATTTTTCTAAACTGAATTTAGTTGCTTGCCATCTTCAATAGCTATCCTTCAGTATGTTGATGAGTCAATTAAAAAAGTTTGTCACCTTTGGGTCATCTTATCGACACTGCCACCACTTTTTATGTGGTTGTCGTCTTGGTTGATGTGGGGAGCGACATGTTTTTCTGGTGTTAAACGATGCAAAAAACCAATTCCCACACTATTCCAAACATTTGCGATAGTTATATGGATGTTATCCGTGTATTAACACTCACGTGTACCATTTTGATAATGTGTTAACCGTTCCAGACACTGGTTCCACGCTAACACAATTGCCATGAGAATTCGTTGTATTTCATTAAGTAATTACGTCTAATAAGAACTTACGGACTATGAATACAACTTCAATCAACATGACTGTTTCCACTGGAATGAGTCACATTTTATGTAGACGTACTTTTTATTAAGTATTTGCAGTGATCATAATTGTCAGGCTCACGCGATTAATCCGGCATTGTAATTAATTTTAATTTTGTTTTATGATGTTTCCTCCGAATGAGACAATTGGATATATCAAATTTTGGCATTATTGAGTTCTATTTCGAAACATTCGGCAATATTAACGATAATGTATTGTAGTTTACCTGTCTATAACCCGTCTGGAGTGGTCTTGGCCAGACGCTAGTAGGTACCTGTGACCGTCTGGTGGACTAATATCAATGTCACCAACTAGAACGGTAGTTCAACCTTTTTCTTCGCTCTAATGTCCGTCCCAGACGATTACCAGCCCCTCAAGGTTTACTGCCGACGGAAACCTCTTTCGTTATTTACCCCCTCGCCGGTCTATCTGTAATAGAACTCCGACTGTTTCCCGGTCAGTTTCCCCTCTAATGAACACGTCAGACAATATGCGCGGAGGTAGCAATGTTACGCACCCGATACCCTTATACGTTGTATAGCGTAAAATACAAATATCGTATTTTGGTAAACGATGAGAAATTAATCCGAAAATGAAAGCCGAAGCAAATTAATACGAAATTGAAGAGCGTTTGTCTCGTGCATGAGAAAAAGGCGGCGCAGTCGAGGATTAGGCGTCTACTGTAAGAGCGAAGTCGTAATTTGCGAGCTTTCTGTCCTTAGCCAAGGGTGAAGGGCTTTGGGTAGGGCAGGCGGAGTCATAAATCCCTACTCTCCCACCCCGGTTTCTTACCTGACAGTTTTAGGAAGGGCTCTCCCTTCGTCCCAGTGACCAGTTTTTCCGACGGACCGTGCCGGATATGCAAGTGGCGGACAGCGGAATTCTAGCACTCCAAAGTAGACTGCTGGTTGTTTGATTCGGCATTGTCGTTCAGTGTATAGTGAAACCTATGTCCTTGAACTGTATATCATTTGCCATGACAACCAAACCAAAAGTTTTGGACTGTGGAGTGTCGAAAGTCAACGAGTCTTTGAGCGCAGGTAGGCTCATTTTTAAGTGACTGTGAATGTTGAACAATGTTCTTGAGTTTTATGCATTAACCCCTACAGTGTGAATCTTCTTTCATTACGTGTCTACGTAGGTTACATAGAAATGAGAAATATTTTTGAGAGGACATGCTAACGATTTTTTAATAGTTATCGCTGCATATAATGAAAAGCAACTGAACTTCTTATTCACAAGTTGTTAAAACCTCATGTTCCACTATATTCCATGGGTATATATTTATTGTACGTATTTGGCCTTCGTTCCAGGCTTGAACTTGGCCCAAACCTCGATATTTGGCGGACGAGTATCTAATTGGAGTTTGGTCAAAGTGTTGTCTGTTGGCAGCAGCTCTGTTCATTGTTCACAGCAGTGGCTAGAACTAGAACGGGCCCAGCCAGAGAGAGAGAGAGATAGATAAAACGGCTTTTAATTAGCGCCAACATCACCGGACGCTGGAACACCGATATGTATTATTATTTGCATTGTTGTCGACTACCGCAATTAATTCGGGAGCTTCTCAGTTCGTGGCTAATTGAATATCAAATTTCATCCCCTTTATTAAATATCGCTCGATATTTGCGCCCTAATAACCGATTGCAGACAAAGAACGGAGATAATTTGAATCGCGACCGACGGAATTCCCCTTCAGTTCAGTCGTTCCCATTATTATACCGAGACGGGCATGGGACTTTGAAAACGTTCAGGCAAAGTTCTTAAAAACTACGGAAAGTACTTAAATTGATGTTGGTATAATCTGGCGCTCGGTATATTGCCGCGCATCACGACTGAAGTAAATGGTATTTACCGCAACGGCCTTGCCGTCCTGTCAGGTCGATTTTTTAACGTCTCAATGTAATACTCTAGAGCTATTTTTTTATTGGAGAAATATTAAACGAGGGGATATAATTGTTTGCATCTAGCCGGATGCGTGAAAGGTGCCCGAGGGATTGGTGTTGTCGAGGGATTGCATTCCAGAGGGATGGGGTCACCCGTGAACGCTGTCTTCAGAAGAGCCCCCCGCCCTTTACAACCTCCATATCCTCCTGTTCTGTTCTCCTGCTGCGTCCTTTTAAATTAAGAGACCTCTTGGACTTCTTGGAATATCATCGCTCCCAAACAATATTATAATGTATTTACCGCTTTCATCGGCTACCGATGAAAACCACTACTATTTTACAGCGACGGTAGTTATGGTCCTTATTTTCTTCTGTTTTCGTAATTTCCCATTTCTATTACTTCATATGTTTCGTGTCCGTGCTTCGTTTTGTTCAAAAGTAATAATCAGATAAATATCTTTTCGCTATACAGCGGAGAGCACTCTACAACAATATTCCGGAACCTGACGGGATAAATAAAACAACAAATACAAATATTTCAAAAAACGATATAGTAGATAATGAGACCATTGTATTATTAAAATGAATTGATTACATCATATAAACTATTCTGTAGATCATTGTAAGGATGTATATCATGTATCGTAAGGAAATGTTATATGAAAAGGAATATCTGTCTGGTCCTAAGTGGGGTAAAATAGCAAGAGGTATGTTTTGAAAGTGATTAGGCGACCTTTCGGAGTGGTCGGTTTCTCAACCCTTTTTTGCATACTGGTCTAGCGCGGGGCCGGAGCCACCCGCTCCACGTTATTAATATTATTCCTCCGGTCGGACTTTTTGTTACTCTTGCTCTCGAGCTTGGAAAGCTCGTAAATATCCCCCGAGGCCTGTCCTCCAGATATCTCTAGTCGTCGTCGGCATTTATTATATGAAAAAAAGAAGACCCCGGTCGAAACGTAAAACGCCAAGTTCATCGTATTTATTCGATTTACGCCGAGTGCAGAATCGTCATTGCTTCGTATCGGAGAATAAATTTCAATGTTTATATTTTCAAAATGCCCGGAATAATCAAAATACTATATGTATACAATTGGACAGCTGGTTAAATACACGCGAAGAACATCCCTGCAAACGAAAATATTAAATTCTCACGTTGTACTGTTTAAAATTTAGCAAGGAAAATATTTTACGCATAAAAATAACGTAAACAGCCTGTTTTGACATTGTCGCTATCGTAATTACAAGACGGATGTCCTGTCACATTTATGAAGCACAACTTGTATTACTTTGCTTCATGTAAAATGTATATATGACAATGTAAACTATATTTATATTTGTATATACTGTAATGACAAATTGACTAGTGTGTGAATGAAAAATGAATGAAAAAAGAGGCAAAACTCATGATACGGGCAAGATGGTAACTGAATCGTTTTATATTTTTTGAAACGTATACAGTCGAAACTTATTTTATAACGTCATGTCGCAATACGGCTTCTATAAGTTCGTTCTGTGAGGAAGCCCGTTATTCTGACTTCATAAAAGACATACTTAGTCCGAATCACGTACTAAAAGTAACGCGTTCCCTCTGAGCCTTGTTAGTGTCCCTTTGGACGGTCGTCGTAAACTTATAGCGAGATTGTATCCCACTTGAAGGTGTGTCTGGCTATGTGATATGACGCTCCGTTGAAGGCGTAGATATCATTGCAAAACGAGTTTTAAATTTATTTTACAGTCTTCAAACTGTACATACTCGCTATCGGATAGATAACCCATTTACGACGTTTGAGTTGGTTATTACCATATGGGACGCTTATTTGAGGAATAACGACCCCCTTAGGACGTCGGAGTGCTTCGTTAGATAAACCTGAAGACGTTACCGAAACGGTAGACGACGCTCGAGCAGGAACAATGTTATTGGGGTTATCAACGGTTCAATTTCCCAGCATATGAGGGCTTCGGCCGAGGCGCACTTCGCCTCGGAGAAAGGGCTTATATCCGGGTCCTGCGAAGGTTGTATCAGGGCCCGAAAGCTTCATAAAAATGTCAGTCGAGATACGCTAGTACCTCTCGGCTATATGAGATTTAACCGTCGTCTTGTTATCGCCTCTTTCCCTCCTTACATTAAAGCGCTATCGGCGTTATTACAACAGAGTCATGACTCGGTCAAAATTGCAACCTTACCGGTATTTATAACTATCGCCGGGATAAGCCAACGGCAAGAATGAGCCCACGATGAGGGAGAGCATTTATTTCAAAATTCAAAAGACACAAAACAAAATTGGTTTAGAATACCTATTTGCGAGGGGTTGGAATACCGTAGATTTCGTGTGTTTCTGTCACCTCTCGCCGGTTTGGTCTTTTGCCTAGACCGGTTTCGGCTGCTCGCCATCTTCGGTAGCGGTGTTAGTCACTTTGGATGTTTTTTGGGCATGCTCACTGCACCGTTGTCACTGTCACTTGTACTGAGATCCAGAATGTACGAATCCAAAGTAACAGCGCTACTGAAGATGGCGAGCAGCCGAAACCGGGCTAGGAAATGACCAAACCAGCGAGAGGAGACAGAAACACATGAAAAAATTATTCCACTTGTGTAACTCCCGTTTTACTATACCCAGCATCCTTGTATTTGTTTTTGTCGCTCCGAAATTGATTCTGTCGGTTGTACACCTACACTGGCGTGGTGTGTGATCTGCTGGTAGGGGGACGGCGTCGTTGTCGACGAATTAATGTGCCCGGTAGCGGCAGTGTGTGGTGGGAGGGTCTGGGCGGGGGAGGCGGAGATGCAGTCGGTGATGAGATAATGAGGCATCAGCCAGCCTCAGTCAACCGCCAGACCACCAATATAATAGACCTCCTCCTTCTTCGTACTTCACGCCGTCGCCATCACTTCATGGGACCAGGGTGACCCGCCAACCAGGGACGCGTACGGGTCCCGGTATAGCCCCAGATGAGGTACTACCACAGAGGAGGTACGCTAGCAAATTGTTTCGAATATACGATATATTATTATGGATCTCAGTTTGTACGAAATATGGTCCGAGGCCTGGGGTAAATTCAAACTGGGGTATTCATCATTTGTTGAACTCAACTTGGACGTTTGACCGTCTAAAATTCCAAAATTTTAATAATCCAGGCTTTCTTAAT